>CM077165.1:134574013-135281336 GCA_039583875.1 Platanthera guangdongensis
TTGAGACCATAGTCTTCAAGTTGATGTTGAATCCATAATAGTTGAGCACAGCAGATCTGCCTGCATCAACATATTCAGACTCAGCAGTGGATATTGCCACACTTGTCTGCTTTTTACCGCTCCATGACACCAATCTTCCACCTAGAAACTGACATGTGCAGTGGTGCTTTTCCTATCTTCTTTGCATCCTGCAAAGTCTGCATTCTGATATACCTGTTAGTAGAAAGTCTCTATTCTTAGGGTACCAAAGACCAAGATTAGGTGTTCCCTTAAGATATCTCAAAATCTATTTAACTGCAGTATAATGTGAGATTCTTTAGGGCTTGCTTGATACCTAGCACATACACATGTAGCATACATGATGTCTGTTGGTCTACTAGCAGTTAAGTATAGAAGGGAGCTAATTATCCCTTATACAAAGACTCATCTACAGGTTTTCCTGCATCATCTTTGCCTTTTGATTCCCTAAGGAATAAGTCTTGTCTATTTTCCCCCTTGAGAATTTGTTCTCAATGAAGAAGGTAGACAATGTTTCATACTAAGTCCTAGGGGCTTGTTTCAGTCCATATAGGGCTTTCTTAAGCCTATAAACTTAATTAGGATAAAGAGGATCTACAAAGCCTGAGGGTTGTTCAACATAAATTTCCTCTTTTAAGTCACCATTTAGAAATGCTGACTTGACATCCATTTGGAATACTTTGAACCCTTGGTAAGCTGCATAAGCAAGGAATAGCCTTATTGCTTCCAACCTTGCCACTGGGGAAAATGTCTGATCAAAGTCTATTCCTTCTTCCTGCCTATAGCCTTTGGCAACCAGTCTTGCTTTGTTCTTACTATGATGCCATTTTCATCTAGCTTGTTCCTGTAGATCCACTTAGTCTCAATGAGATTATGATTCTTTGGTTTAGGAACCAACTTCCATACTTTACATCTTCTGAATTGATTCAGCTCCTCCTACATTGCATCAATCCAGTTTGAGTCTTGTATGATTCTTCAAATCTCTTGGGTTCTAACTGGGACAGGAAACTTAAGCAAAGGACTGTGTTCATGTTTTTGCTTCTGGTTTGAACACCATGTCTTAGATCACCAATAATTTGGTGTGCTGGATGATCCTTTAGCTGTCTTATTGCTGGAGGCAATCTATCTATAATTTGAACTTCTTCAATCTCCCCACCATGCTGTACTTCATTGTCTTCATTATCAGCTTGTGGGTCTTGTACTTCCCCTGGACAGCAACCATCATTTTCCTCATCCTGCCTTGTAGTTTGGTCTTCACTAATGGTTAGCATGTCCATCTTTTCTTTTAAACCTGTAGAGCTGCAAGAATTGTTAGACAACTCACAATTAATTAGCTTAGATTCATCAAATACTACATGAACAGATTCTTTTACAACTTGTGTACTCAAGTTGTAGAACCTGTAAGCTCTACTATTGTTGTTGTACCCAACAAATATCCCTTCTTTGGATTTTGCAGCAACCTTAGTTAAATAAGACTTGTCATTGTTAAGAACGTAACACTTGCTACCAAAGATCCTAAAATAGGATATGTTTGGTTTTTTGCCTTTCATAATCTCATAGGGTGTATTTTTGTGGCTCTTAGTGATGGATGCTCTATTGAGAACATGACATGCAGTGTTTACTGCCTCAGCCCAGAAATATTCTGTGAGAGAAGTGTCACTTAGTAGTGTTATACCAGCCTCAATAAGAGTCCTATTCTTTCATTCAGCAATACCATTTTGCTGAGGAGTTCTTGGTGAGGAGAACTCTTGATGAATCCCCAGTTCTTCACAAAACCTTGTCATGCATTCAGACTGAAATTCAGTTCCATGGTCACTTCTGATTTTGATAATTGAATTGTTAAGTTCATTCTGAATTTGTTTAACAAAATTGTGGAAGACATTTGGGGTTTCAGATTTCTGCCTCGGGAAGAAAACCCATATAAATCTAGAATAGTCATCCACAACCATAAAGGTATAGACTTTCCTACCTAGACTATGAACTGGCATAGGACCAAATAGATCCATATGCAAGAGGTACAAACACATCACTGAGTCTTTGGTATCAAGACTGTGAAAGGAGGATTTGGTCTGCTTGCCTTTTTGACAAGCTGAACATATACCACCCTTAATACACTTGACTTGAGGACCATTCATCACTAACTCTTTACTAAAGAGTTGTCCTATAGTCTTGTAGTTAATATGAGCTAGCCTCGTGTGCCATTTGACACAATGAGAAACTTTCTCATCAGCAACAAGACAGACATGAGAATCTTTATTCTCACACACAAAATTTAGGCAATAAATATTTCCTTTCCTATAACCAGACAAGATGACCTTCTGATCACTTGTCCTTTTAATCTGACACCCATTCTTAATAAATGAAGTGTCATACCCAAGATCACTCAGTTGGCTTATGCTTATTAGGTTATGTTTCAGACCCTTCACATAAGCCACTTGGGTGATAGTGATAGAACTATAGGAAATATTACCAAACCCTTTGATGACCCCTTTTTCAGATCCACCAAAGATCACTTTGGGTCCATTCTCTATGAGAGAGTAGTCCTTTAGCATCCTTCTTGTTCCAGTCATGTGCCTGGAACATCCACTGTCCAAGTACCATATAGGGGTATGACCACTTGGACTCACCTGCAACAAATAAAATTACTTTACCTTAGAACACCAATGGTTATTGGGTTCTAGGTTCAAGTTAGACTGAAACTTGACATACTTACCAACAGCCTTTCTTACAGGTAAGCTGGCATTCTTCCTGACACTGGTGTTGTGCCAACAATCTATGGCATAATGTCCAACCTTGCCACAGCTCCAACACTTATATCTATTATACCTTCTTTTAGGTACAGTCTTAACAGCATTACTGTCAGCAGTCTTAAAACTTGTTGGTACAGTGGACCTTTTCTTGAGTGCCGGGGCAACACTCTTGTCATTCAGATTACTAGCCTTACAGTGACCATGTGTGACATCATGGTCATAGCTGTTAGTTGGCTGCAGCACTTTCCTGAAAGCAATGGGGGGTTTGAAGGCTAGTGGCTGAATTGGGGCTTTGCCTTTTCCTTTAGAATTAGCTGCCCTAGTTCTCCCTTTGAAGCGTAATCCTGTCTTACCCTTTTGGGGAATGAAGTCATCAATTAAGGGTAAACTGACTTTGGTTTTGAGAATTTTTCCACAAGAACCTTCTCTCTTTGTAGTCTGACTTCCAGACCATTGATTTGATCATTTTTGAATGTAATTGTTCCCATCTGAATAACAGTTATGTTTTTCAGCTTGGCAACCTCATTCATCTTCTGATCCAGTAATTTTCCTGAATCAGATGCAGCCAATTTAAGAGCATCAATTTCGTTAGCCTGGTTTTTGACAAGGTTTCTGCTTCTCTTAAGTGCATGTAACAGATCACAATACTCATCAATAAGTTGATGAACATCCCCTTCAGATTCAGATCCATCCACATCTCTTGATGTAGATGCTTCTGATTCTGATCCAGTATAATAATCAGAAACTGTAGAAAGATCCTTATTAGGACCAGGCTGATCCTGGCACTGATCTTCGTCAGTCAAAGCCATCAGCCCTTTGCAATGATGATCTTCAACCCCATTTATTGAGTCCAGCAGTTGCAAGAACTCAGTCTCTTTTGAATCCTCTTCAGTAGTAAACAATCCTATATAAGCTTCAGCTTCTGTCTCTTCTCCTGAATCTGATGATGATGAATCAGTCCAGCTTTTCTGCTTCTTTGCAACAAAGGATTTCTCCTTCTTGCCCTTGTTTTGAAGTTTCTTCTTGTCATTAGATTCCTTTCTTTTGTCAGGACAATCCACAACTACATGTCCAGACCTGTTGCAACAATAGCAAACAATCTTAGTAGAAGTTAATTTGCTAGGTTTAGTGCCATACCTGTCCTTTCTAGAGAATTTCTTTTTCTGGTAATAGTCATCCTTGGACTGTGAGGAGGATGGCTTGAATCTCCACTATTTTTTCTTTAAGAATCTTTGAAATTGCCTTGTGAAAGCAGCAAAGTCTTCATCAAAATTAGGGCTGTCTGATGTGTGATTGTCAGAATTTTCTGAGATAACTTCAGCAGCTTTCCTAGGAGGAGATGGAGACATCCTCCTGTCCTTTCTTATGGCTTCAGCCATGAAGGCCACTACTTTTCTCTGTATTCAACCTTATTGCTTTTCTCCTCCTCCTTTTTGGCCATAAGCTTGCATCTCATATGATAGCAGTTTTCTAAATAGGATAGGAGGAGAGATTTCTGCAAGTCTGGCCACTTCCCTGATGGAATATATCTTGGTGTCCCAGTGCTTGGTTAGTGATCTAAGAAACTTATCATTGAGCTTATATGTGTTAAAAACTCTTCCATATAACATCAGTTCATTGACTATTCTGAAGAACTTCTTGTAGCACTCAGTTATGTTGTCTGTTTTGGCTTGTCTAAAACTTTCATATTCCTGATTAAGCATAGATTTTATGTCCTCTCTCACTTCTTCTAATCCCTCCATGTAGACAATCAAGGTGTCCCACATCTCTTTGGAGGTTTTGCAGTGAATCAAGTTTTGGAAAGTTGAGTCATCTATAGAACTAACTATTATGTTCTGTGCTCTCTTATCCATAGTAGCTAAGATGATCTCATCCTTTGTCATTTCAGAATAATCTTTTGGTGTCCTGAGATTTGCATCAAGAACTGAGATTTTCATAGGAATAAATGACCCTTCTTTAACTGTAATATAGATTCTTGGATCAGATGCTTCAATAAATAATCTGACTCTCTCTTTCCATATACGAAAAATTTCTTTCCTACAGATAGGTAATTTCATGGATCAAAATTCCTTCTGATTCTCACTGGAACCCATTATACCTAATTGATTTCTGCCCTGGAGATCAACTCAGACTGTTAAGTCTATTCTTTGAGTAACCTAGCTCTGATACCACTTGACAGAATTGGTTTCAAGATATCCTAAACACCTAGAGGGGGGTGGGTGGGGGTGAATAGGTTCAATTCTTTTTTACTTAGGCAGATCAATTATATGTCAGTTAGATCAACTTATTCCACACAGCATTCAAACAATCACAGCACAATTAAAAGAAACACAGCCAACCACAGATTGCACACAGATTTATATTGGTTCCCCAATTGATGGGTACATCCACTTTCCCCCTTCGCCTATCTAGCAGAATGCTAAATTCAGCCTAACTCCCTTCTTATTTATCAGATCCTCAGATCTTACAGCTCAGAACCGAAAAATGGTTCCTACAACTCAGACTTCAGCAAGTCCTACAACTCAGAGTGAATCCACACTCCTACAACTCAGGCATATAAGTCCTACCTCAGCCTCTTCCACAGGCCTACAACTCAGAGAAATGATTCCCCTACCTCAGGCACTCAGCCCTACCTCAGGCTTTATAAATTTAGGCTTACAACTCAGAGAGATAACTCTCCTACACTCAGATCTATAACAGATCCTACAGAAAATTGATGATAGAAAAGAAACAAATCCTTCACCTAGGTAGAGAGAAAGGATTGAAGGTTTCTTGATCAGTTCTTGATAGAACTGACAACTTTAGAATCAACCTGTCTTAACTTCTTCAAAGCTTCTTGAATCTGAACAAAGTAAGGTTGATCTTCTTGAAGTTGGAGATGATCTTCAATCAACTTCCTTCTAATCAGATGTGATTCTGATTTCTTCTTGCAGACTGTTCAGGATCTGCCCTGTCTGGATGACTTGTCGATTTCTGGATGAAGCCTTCTCTCTTTCTTGTTAGCTCCTTAATTGTTGATAGAACATGTCTTTATATAGACTTCATCCGAGGTTACCGGTTGTTCCGGTTCTTAACAGTCTTCTGATAGTTCTGACAGATGCAACAACATAGTCAGTTATGACAGCTGTCAAGTCTCCAGTTGTGATACTTGATTCTTCATTGAACTTTGACTCAGCAGCAAAAGTGAAACTGATGTGTTAGATCTAATATACTCTAGAGGGGGGGGGGGGGTGAATAGAGTATTTGTAGGTCCTTATAAAACTATTACAGCTTCTGCTATAATTAAAAGGTACAGAATTAAAATAAATAAATAAGCACACAACAGTCCTAAAAATACATGCACATCAAGAACAAAAAGAAAAGGGGAAACCAGACGACACAAGAAATTTTATAGTGGTTCCCCAACCTGGGTACATCCACTCTTCTACCCTGGTAGGAATCCACTACAGGTTTTGATCAGGTGACTGCCACCAATGAGCTTTTGATCAGGTGCTCAAAAACTAACCTCAAGTCTTTTGGAAGGAGACTTGTGAACCAGAATAATTTTGAAGCAAATTAAAACCCTTTACAGAGGTGGGGATGAGAGAGTGATGAGGTCTTCTCTTTCTCAATAAACTGAGAAGACTTAAGTGGATTCAGTGATGTTGTCAAAGCTCCCCCTGAGATGTAGAAGAGTTCAGGAGAATTGGAGCTTTGCACAGGGTGATAGGCCTTCAAGTTTTCAGCCTTTATCAGAGAGATCTTCAGGAACTTCTTTGACAGATGGAAGATTTGTTGTCCTGTGAAGTGTCCTGGAGAGTTTGAAGAATGAAGACTCTTGATATTTGAATGATTGTTCTTCTTTTTCAGATGACAGATGATGTTCTGGTCTAGGGCTTTCTTCTATATCAGAAATCTTGTGTAAGACTGAGAGCAGTCGGGTTGTGTTTTTCTTGTCTGATTCAGTAATCTCTCTGTATGTTTTTTTGACTTTCTTTCTGTCTGTCTCTATAAGAAAAGAGAAAAATCTCTTTTTATATTTTTTGGGGAAATTGGTCTTTCGAATTTTGAATTCCTTCTACATTCAATTCTGACGGCCTAGAGAATAAGCAGCATTGAATAATTTCCCCAACTATCCCGTGGAAAAATTGCAAGCAATAATACTGGAGAATATCCTAATCAATGCTCCTCTAACAGTTATATTCAGAGAATGTTAGAGCATTGATTACTCAGGAATTATTGCAGTAATAATGGGGACAGGGCTGGAAATGACTTAGTCTGGAATCGTCGAACAGATGACAGAAATCGTTGAGCTGAGTTCACAGTTCATCGAGCTGAGTTGCTGTGTTCATCGATCAGATAACTTCTGTTCGTCGAGCTGAGTTAAAAATTCATCGATCTGATAACAGAACTGTATGCTTTAGAAACTTTGCCTGTTCTGTGTCTGAAGTTCGTCGAGCTGAGTTTCTGGAGTTGTCAAATATTCTGTGTGTCGACACAATTACTCCTGGTGTCGACATAGGTGGTGTCGACTGATATCCTGTGTGTCGACACAAGTCTTCTGTGTGGTGTCGACACAACCTTTCCAAAGTGTCGACTGATGATCTGGGTGTCGACACAAGTTCTTCTAGTGTCGACTCAGTTGGTGTCAACATATACTCTGAGTATCGACACAAGTCTTCTGGTTCTAAGTTGTTGAAGTAGATAATCCAGAATTAGTCGGGCAGAGAACTGAGTTCGTCGACCTGAGACTAGAGAACATAGTCTTAACAGAATGCTGTAGTAGTCCAAAGATTCGTCAACCAAAGAATAGAGTTCGTCGAGCTCGGCTCAGAGAATTTTCTCTGAGATCGTCGAGCTTAGCACGACAATCATCGACCTGAGTTCGACGAACGTCGAACTCACTTTACAGAGTCTTGAAATCTTCTAAGTCTTGAGTCTCTGGCAGTCTTGTTGTTAGCTGGTCCATGTGATGTTGACTCTAAGGACTTGGCCTAGACTCTAGGACACGACTATGACCCTGACTATACATTGTGGGTCACAAGATCCTAAGTTAGTGAACCTAGCCCAAATCAAACTAGGGATCCAACAATCTCCCCCTATTTGGGTGAGGTTACTAACCACAGACTCAGACTTAAACTGAAAATAAACAAAGCAGAAAAAGCATATATCTTGCAGAGATAGATAACACATGCAGTAGATATATATATACATGAGCTTTGTTCAGAAAATATAAAGCAGTTATAAATAATGCAGAAAGATAAAGAGAGTTCAAAATCACTTCTTCTGCTTCTTTTCCTTTGGCATTGCATCCTTGCTCTTGTCTCCTGGCTTTGTAAATATTATTTCTCTGTTAGGATCTGAAGCTTGCACACTGGTCTTGGTCATGTCAGCAGCCCCTATAATCTTCAAAGATGTAGCCCTGGGGACAACTGCTTCTGGGTGCAACTTCATGTAGTCATCTACATTAAAGATCTTGTTTGCCTTCTCAAATCTTTTGAGTTCCTCTTTCCTGTACTTTGACATTATTGAGTATTCAGAAGGATCCTTTCCCTCAGCTTTGGCTTTGTTGATCATAGATAGGCCTACCAGTTCCTGGAACCTGTCCATTCTAGCAATATTAGCTGTCTCAGGATTTTCAAAAGGAACAGGAGGAGAGGGTGGTCTTTTAGGACTTTCAGCTCTTTGTCCTACAGAGAATGATTGTTGTTGTTGTTGATGTTGATGCTGTTGCTGCTTGCCTGAAGAATAATGTTGTCTATGCTAGTTGCTTCCATAATGAGATCTCCCTTGATGTCTTTGATATGTTTTAATAGGGGCGATCTTTGAGAACTAGAACCTGAAGCACCAGCAGCTGGAGGAGGTGGATCTTTTCTGTATCTTTGAACTGGAGGAGGAGAGTACCTTCTTCTTTTCTTCCTCTCCTTCTGCTGATTCTTGGACAGCCACATCCAAGCTGGCATCCCTTTATATGGTGTTATCTTTTGAAGAATATAGTAGAGAGTGTCATTGGCTGGATTTGGCTTAGGAGGAGGAGGAGGAGCTTTTCTTTTCTTGGATACTGGCTTCCTCTTTGGTTTATCATCAGATTCATCATCATCATCCTCATCATCACTATCCTCATCATCAGATCTTTGAGGATTATCATACAAATCATTCAGTGCCTTCAGTGACTCAGCAGAAATGATAGGCTTATCAGGTTGAGAAGGAGCTTGAGCAGGAATATTAACAAGAGCTGGAGGAGAAGCCATAGAAGAAGCTGGAGTGTCATCAACTCTAACAGTGCTTTCAGCAGCTTCCTTTTCCTCTTGTTGAATGTCAACCAAGATTACATCATCCAGATCTGGCAATGGAGAGTCATCCATGACATAAATAGGAGCAGAAGAAATTGCTGAAGGAGCTGGAATAACTATGGGCTCAGGAACAGCAAAACTATCACTAAGTTTCTTTGCAACTTGTGGACTTACTGGGGATGTATATGGTACAATAGCCAAGGATGGCTTAGTAGTATGTTCTGCTGTAAGACATCTCAAAACTGCAAATTCAAAATTCTTCAACAAATTCTCTAAATCAACTGTGGGATTAATGATGAAATCACCACCAGTAATTATTTTCTCAGAGACTGACTCTTCCAATTCCATGTCAGTATTAATAAAATTAATAAAATCAATATCATCTGTATCAATATACTCTGTACAATCTGCTTCTACTGTTGCTGCCTCTACTGCTGGAGCTGCTACTGCTGGAACTACTACAGCATCATCATCAGACATCTCCCCCTGCATGGTTTTAGTAAGACCTGAAGCCAGGTCCCTGACTGAAGATGAGGCAGTAGTGAGGGCAGTGATTTGTGTAGATAGGGTAGTAATTAAAGTAGCAAGAGGTGTAATGGCCTCTGCTATTAGTGTTTTGAGAAGGGGAGTGAGGAGGGTAATGAGAGAAGCAATTGTTGTGGTGTCCAATGGTGGAGTGGTAGATGGTGTTGCAGAAGGTGTAGAAGTGGGAACTGTGTGAGAGATAGGAGGTGGAGCATCTGGTATGTGAGCATCTGGAGGGTATTCATGTTGAGGGATGGTAGATGTTGATGGGGATGGATGGGTGGCATCTTCCATGTGGGTGTTTGGAGGAAAAGGGGAATTAGGAGGTGATGGAGGTATGTTGAAAAATGGTATGGAGGATAAATGGGGAGGAAGTGGAGATGATGGAGGAGTTGGTGCTGGTGAAGCATGTGGAGATTCTGGTAGAGTAGGAAGTTGAGTAGGGGATGATGGAGGTGTGGGAGAGGGATGGATTTGTGTTGCTGGAAGGTGGGCTTGCTGTAATGCTTGCTTCTTGATTCCTTGTCTCTTCTTCTTTCCTTCTTTTGATTTTCAGGACATTCAGAAATGAAATGTCCTGGTTTCCTGCACCCAAAACACACTACCTCTTTAGTGGGGGTTTTGTCATACCTTGGCTGGCTATCATTTCTGGATGACTTCCTTCTGAGGTCTTTCCTTGCCATTTTGAAGAATCTCTTGGCAAAGAGACTCATTAGCTCTTCATTGACTATTGGGGCTTCAGTTTCTTCAGCAGCCTTGAATGCAATGGATTGTTCTTTCCTTGCTGGAGGAGGAGTCCTGTGTTCCACTGCTTCTCTGGACTTGATTAGCTGCTCATAAGATTTGAGCTTTCCCAGGAGAGATTCAGTTGAAATCTCATTCAAGCTTCTGGCCTCTTTGATTGGCCAGATCCTGGTGTCCCATGAGCTTGGGAAGCACATTAGGATCTTGTCATTCATTTCGGTCAAGGTGATTTCTTTATCTAAGGCCCTTAGCTCACTGATGATGGAGCTAAGCCTGTTGTACATCACTTCAACTGTTTCTGCCTCATCCTTCTTGAAGTTTTCATATTGTGTGATGAGGTTTGATCTTCTATCTTTCCTCTCATCTGCTGAGCCAGCAACCATTTGATTGAGTGAATCATAGATTACTTTTGTAGAGGTGCACTCAGCCACCTTCTGAAAGATGTCATCTGACATAGTCTGAGCCAATATGTTCATGGCTTTGGCATTAACAATCTTTGCTTTCTTATGGGCTTCAGTCCACTCAGGTGGTGGGACTGCATTGTTGCTGGAAGATGTTGTAGATGTAGATGCCTGTGGGGGACCTGTCAAAATAAAGTTGTAGATGTCTTCATCAATAGAGTTCATGTACAACTTGATTCTTGCCTTCCAGATGTCAAACCTATTAAGGTTGCAAATTGGAGGTCTGGTGCTTGCATAATTCTTGTTCGGTGCCATGGATGTGTTTATAATCTAAATGAAAATGAAATAATGTTTAGATCTAATAAAAGATCTTTGGTTTAAGGTTTAGCTTGTACAACCAAAGGAACCTCCTCTGATACCAATTGAAAGTGATGTGTTAGATCTAATATACTCTAGAGGGGGGTGAATAGAGTATTTATAGGTCCTTATAAAACTATTACAGCTTCTGATGTAATTAAAAGGTGCAGAATTAAAATAAAATAAATAACACACAGCAGTCCTAAAAACATTAGCACAGTAAGAACAAAAAGAAAAGGGGTAACCGGACGACACAAGAAATTTTATAGTGGTTCCCCAACCTGGGTACATCCACTCTTCTACCACCCTAGTAGGAATCCACTACAGGATTTGATCCGGTGACTGCCACCAATGAGCTTTTAATCAGGTGCTCAAAAACCAACCTCAAGTCTTTTTGAAGGAGACTTGTGAACCAGAATAATTTTGAAGGGAATTAAAACCCTTTATAGAGGTGGGGATGAGAGAGTGATGAGGTCTTCTCTTTCTCAATAAACTGAGAAGACTTAAGTGGATTCAGTGATGTTGTCAAAGCTCCCCCTGAGATGTAGAAGAGTTCAGGAGAACTGGAGCTTTGCACATGGTGATAGGCCTTCAAGCTTTCAGCCTTGATCAGAGAGATCTTCAGGAACTTCTTTGACAGATGGAAAATTTGTTGTCCTGTGAAGTGTCCTGGAGAGTTTGAAGAATGAAGACTCTTGATATTTGAATGATTGTTCTTCTTCTTCAGATGACAGATGATGTTCTGGTCTAGGGCTTTCTTCTATATCAGAAATCTTGTGTAAGACTGAGAGCAGACGGGTTGTGTTTTTCTTGTCTGATTCAGTAATCTTCTCTCTGTATGTTTTTTGACTTTCTTTCTACCTGTCTCTATAAGAAAAGAGAAAAATCTCTTTTTATATTTTCTTGGCAAATTGGTCTTTCGAATTTTGAATTCCTTCTACATTCAATGCTGACAGCCTAGAGAATAAGCATCATTAAATAATTTCCCCAATTGTCCCATGGAAAAATGACAAGCAATAATCCTGGAGAATATCCTAATCAATGCTCCTCTAACGATTATATTCAGAGAATGTTAGAGCATTGATTACTCAGGAATTATTGCAGTAATAATGGGGACAGGGCTGGAAATGACTTAGTCTGGAATCGTCGAACAGATGACAGAAATCGTTGAGCTGACTTCACAGTTCGTTGAGCTGAGTTGCTTTGTTCGTCGATCAGATAACTTCTGTTCATCGAGCTGAGTTCCAAGATCGTCGATCTGATAACAGAACTATATGCTTCAGATTCTTTTCCTTTTCTGTGTCTGAAGTTTGTCAAGCTGAGTTTCTGGAGTTGTCAAATATTCTGTGTGTCGACACATGTGGTGTCGACTGATATCCTGTGTGTCGACACAAGTCTTCTGTGTGGTGTTGACACAACCTTTCCAAAGTGTCGACTGATGATCTGGGTGTTGACACAAGTTCTTCTAGTGTCGACTTAGTTGGTGTCGACATATACTCTGAGTGTCGACACAAGTCTTCTGGTTCTAAGTTGTAGAAGTAGATAATCCAGAATTCGTCGGGCAGAGAACTGAGTTCGTCGACCTGAGACTAGAGAACATAGTCTTAACAGAATGCAGTAGTAGTCCAAAGATTCGTCGACCAAAGAATAGAGTTTGTCGAGCTCAGCTCAGAGAATTTTCTCTGAGATCGTAGAGCTGAGCACGACAATCGTCGACCTGAGTTCGACGAACGTCGAACTCACTTTACAGAGTCTTGAAATCTTCTAAGTCTTGAGTATCTGGCAGTCTTATTGATAGCTGGTCCATGTGATGTTGAGTCTAAGGACTTGGCCTAGACTCTAAGACACGACTATGACCCTGGTGATACAAATAGATTATATGTCAACACAACTCTTGATGATGTCGACACAGCTCTCACAATGTCGACACAGCTTCTTTTACACTTGTTGACACAGCTTATGTGGAATGTGTCGACACAAGTCCTGTGTGTCGACACAATAACTCCTTGTCTCGATAAAGTTGGTGTCGATAGAATTCTGGTGTGTGTCGACACAAGTCCTATGTGTCGACACAGTTGTTGTCGATAGAATTCTGGAATGTGTCGACACAAGTCCTGTATGTCGACACAGTTGCTGTCGACAGAGTTTATGTGTGTCGACACAAGTTCTGGGTGTCGACACAATCTGGCCCCTGGTGTCGACACAGCCGTTCCCAAGTGTCGACACAATTCTTCTCAAGTGTCGACACTTATACTTAGAAATTTTTTTTCATTTCCTTAACCTGCACATGGAAACTCAACACCACATCAAATACACCTTGATGAATATCATTGAGTTAGGTGAGGCTTCTCAAAATCGGGTACACATATTCCAATGTACCCAACACAAACCATGAGAGAGGAGTTTTCCGAGCTGTTTCATTGAGCTATACATAAAATGTATATTTTGGACTTATATGTTATTTTTTGATATGTCTAATTTAAGGACTAAATTTCATAAAGGAGGGGAGATTTGTATGACCCCAGGTTTCCTGGAATGAAAACAACAAAAGTTTTTCTTTGGAGCTATCATTGGCGTTTGCTTGCTATCACCAGGCGATAGCGTGCCACGTAGCAATCATCCATGTATTGGCAGACGACAAAACAACCATTGGGCGGCGCTGACTAGGTCAAGCAGTCACTGCTGGGGCTATCACGCCGCAATAATGGATATCGGCCGACGATATCATTATTTTAAGTTTTGTGGCTGAAATCATGGCCCTTCGTTCCTTTTGAGGAAATGATCTTGTGGTTGGGTTTAATCCAGTGTCTACTTAGTTAGAGGAGTGGGGGAAAGAAACTCATTTCTCTTTCTCTCACTCACTCTCTCTCTTCAACCTTGGAAGAAAAGAAGAAAGGAGGAAGAGGGCTGGAGGAAGATCTTTGGAGAGTTGCTGAAAGAGTTCTTACGCTTGTTCTGCAATCTGAGGCTAAATTTGCGAAGAGAAAGGCAAGGAGATCCTTTCCATCTAGACAAAATCCATGTTCATGGCTCCTAAGCGATCTACAAGGGTAACGACTTTCCTTCTTGGACAAGTGAAGTCCTTATTTGGCATGTGCTTAGAAATCCTCACCATTGGTTAGGAGCAAGAGATTTCCAACAGGTTGATCATTGATATTCCCGTATGAAACCTGCATATAGAATCCAGAATTGAAGTACAGAATAGGCATGCTGCGTGAAGCTCATCCAGACAGGTTGGTCTAGATTGGCTAGGATTTATTTGCATATTGGAGAATACTCAGTGGATAAACATGTAGATTATGAAGTCTGGGTTATTGCAGTTTGCTGCCAAAAGTACTAGAGGTGTGCTCCAGGAAAACACCCTTGATTGCAGCAGAATAAAAGTTCAATTTGTACCATGCCGCGGTAATGTTACCGCCGACGGTAGCTCCTAGTTTTTTCCAGCAAGCTGATTATGATGGATGTGAAGCCCAAGTCCTAGGGACGGGGTGCGTATCATCAGACAACTTGAAGGTCTATTGTGCCTAGCCGAAGGATAGATGTTGTGACTCTATCGGTATCGCACCACGGTAGTGCTACTACTGGCGATAACTACTAGTGAGCAGATTTGAGATTACGGGCCCAAGTCCTGGTGACAAAGTGGGTGGCAAAAGAAGCTATTGTGCCAGTAGTGCCTAGCTCGGTGGCCATGGGAGTCGTCCAGTGATGGATAACGTTGGTTATCAGATACAAGGCGAGGAAAAGCTATACCTGCATCATGCCTGTGCGATGCCGATGATATGAGCATGGGAAAAGCCTATCTGAACTCGTCCCTTACTGGTTAGTGAAGAGGTCGCCCGTTAGTGCGCCATTTGACTTTGGGATAGTCCGTAAGGCATGGTGGCCTTGACGGTGAAAGCTCATTGATTTACCATCTATCTGGGAGTGACAATGGTTGTGGGATTGGGAATCCAGTACATAGAGTTAATGTGCCCTGAGTGCACGGGATGTGTGGCCTTACGAGTCAACTTCTATGGTGAATGGTTCTTGGATTGCACATTTTGATGCCATGAGATATACATGTTGTTTACCTGCAGTAAAGTAGCACCACCGCCCCAAGGAATGGGTGTGGTTGTTATAATTTAATTAGCTAAACCTGACCATTGCCTTGTTTTGCCACCTTTTGGTGGATTGCCGCTATACAGGTGCTGGAGAGCCGAACAAGAGGTAGAGGGATGAATCCCCTTTGAGGTATGGTGGCCCGCGAATGCCAAGTGAAACGCATTTTACATTTTTCATGTATGGTCGGTCTGTGTGCCGATGTATGCAACATAATCTTGTGAAGAGAACAGATTGTAATGCCTTAAGGCCAAAAGATTTTGTGTATTTTAGTAATATTCCTTTAGTATGATTAGTGGACATTCCTAGTGATTGGGTTCTTTTTAACTTAAAATCTTTCGCTAGAATGCAACTCTGAGTTAGAATGCGTTAATGCTTTGGTTTTAGTATGTAACTCCCCTAATTGTCTGTGGAATATGGCGTGGGGCCCGACCGAACCTTCTTTTATGTTCTACGTGATGGATGAGGGTGTTACATGGCTTGCTTGCAAGGAAGTATAACCGCCACCCCGGGAATGGGGTGGGGTCGTTACACCATTGTGGCCGGCTAAAGCTGATTGTTGTTTTGTTTTGTCACGTCTTCGTGGAATGTACATGTGTAGGTGTTGGAGAGACGAGCATGAAATAGCAAGTTGAAGCCATTTTGCTGAGCTGGCCCTCGAAGGATCAAGTGATGTGTTTCTTATTTTCATGTGTTGTCGGTCTGCATGTCGATGTCTGAAAACTATGTAGTAGTGGAAACACTTGAAAAGCATGCACAACCTTAAGGCTAAACACCTGTTTATGTGTTCTCATTGCTCGTGTGGTAGTGGACATTCATGTTGTTAGTTAATAAAAATGCTTCCGTTTGGTTTGCTCTGAGTTGTCTAAATTGGATGTTTGGTTTCATTTCATTATGCTTTAGTCTATTCGTTTAATATGACGTGGGGTCCCGGCGGGACCCGCTGAGATATTCTTCGGAACGGGCAAGGTGCTACATTTGCCTCTAAATAGCCCTCAAATCATGCCTCACTCGACCCATTACTTATTTAGAATCTCAAATATTCATTTACAGCCATAATAAGAAAAAATGGGATGTTACACAACAGCTCTCTTATTGATTTCATTTCCTTTCGAGTTTCAATAATCATCGTTCATTTTTTTGGATTTCTTATGTCTGTTAGAACTAGAAAAACTGATTTCTTTAATCTAATATTTTTCTTATTCGGGCGCCATGTCACTTTGAGATGTCACTTAAAATCAAAAACCGTAAGTTGAATCAGAAGTGCAAAGAACGTGACCAAACTGTTTGTGAAATATTTGGATTCCGGTTTGAATTTTGGAACTGAAAAAAACAATTTTGCAGGTGCAGTTCCTTCATTTTATTATCCGTACCGGAACCGGAACCGCAACGTATAACTCTCGAGCGGTTTCAAAAATTTTAGACTCGATTTAGACCGAACCGTCACAGAACCGAACCGCAACCCGTTTATTATTATTATTTTAATTTAAAAATATATAGTATCTCTAAAATAAAAATAATTTGTATTCATTTAATATTTAAAAAAATTAGAATAAAAAAAACGAAAAGGTAAAACTCTTTCTCAACTTCTTCACAGGCTATTTAGTCAATAGTAGGTAATTGTAGGCGCGTTAGGGTGGGAGATGTGTATTTACCGTACGATCGAGCATTCAACGGTCGAGAAACAGTCGTATCTGTTAGAGATACTACCGTATGTAACGCGCATCGATACGGCCATATCTCGGCCGTTAATCCTTATCTAACTGTAGATCTCAGCCGTATCTCACCTAGAGATACATGGGAGTAACACACCTACAATTTTTTCTGGACATAATAGAGACTTTCTTACTGTTCTTCTTATGTTTATTTCTCTTAGGAAGTATGCCGAGCCTTTGATCTAAAGAGGGGGAGGGAATATCTTCAAAAGTTCTTCAAAATTATTCTTTCCATTTTCATTCATAAAGTGCGTGCGACTTTTCCAAGAAGTAATAATATTAGAATTCTTATTTATAGCGGTAACTGTTGAAATCTGTGAAGTGAAAGTGGATGAATGGAGGACTTGGGCCTTCTGTCCGGGCGGACTACGCGTACAGGGTTGGCGGACAGCCAGGTCGGCAAAGCTGTTGAAGACGGGTTGTTCTACGGCGGCCTGGGCGGTCTGTTCTCGTGGACTATGCAAACAACAGTGGAGGTTTGTCAGGCCGGCATGTGCTCAGCAAGTAGTTGGATCCCAGAAAGTAACCGTGTGGATAGACATGCTATCCGCAGAGTCCGGCAAGAAGCGGACTGGAGGACTAGAGCTCGGCAGACCGCCTTGGCAGAAGCTTTGGTCTTGCTCTAATGAAGCGGCGAATGAAAGCCGCGGAGGTCGCCAGTCAGTGTGGACTGATGCTGGTGTTCGCCGAGGCAGGCGGTCTGGAACCAGTGTCCACCAGTAAGTGCGGACTGGTCCTTGTTGCCAGTGGTGTGGAATTGGTGGTTTTTGAACCAAGACCAGGTTTGGCTCAGTCCGGGGAGATCACGCAGTGGAGCGCAGACTGCTTCTCAGTCCGCTGAGCTCGCCAGAAGTGCCATGTGCCTTGAGTGCGAGCTTGGTGTAGACGGACTGGAGGTTGCGTCCGCAACTACGTGCAGACTGGAGCTGGGTCTGCTGAGTCCGACAGCTACCTTGCTGGCATGGTTGTGGACTCAGGTTAAGCGGACTGGAGCAGTCTGTGGGATTTGCGGACTTTAGGTATCTGCCGTATAAGCGGACTGGAGTTGTGTCCGCTGAGTCCGACAGTTGCCTTGGTGGAGAGCCTGTGGGCTTGGGATATGAGGACTGGAGCTGTGTCCGTGGATTGGCAGATAGCTGTTGGAGAGTCCGGCTGTCGTGGTTTTAGCTTGGCCTTTGGCGACAAGGCGGACTGGAGATGTGTCCGGCCTTGGTGATGCCTTGGCGGACTAGTTATCCTGCACAGGTAGCGGCGGACTGGTGTGTATCCGTGGATTTTGCGGACAGATGTTCTTGCTGCGGGATGTGGCGGTAATCCTATTCGCTAGGGCGGTGACCACACTCCTCATCGTGCCTATAAATAGGACCCATGTCACATCAGGAATAATGAATCAAGAAATCTGAATGAACAGTAAGTGAGCCCGCCACAGTTGCTGCGGACTGGACATTAGTGTCCGCGTGGTTTGATAGAGTTGACCAATTTGTGTTGTACATGTTGTGCGGATAGCACTGGAAAGCCAGGACTTGGCTCTAAATGCGGTCAGGAACAGTGCGGACTCTGCGGTTAAGCAATAAGCGGTAAACAGCAGGTCGCGGACTGCGGCCAGACGGTCTTCTCTTTGACAACTTGATTCTGGGGTTCAATAAGTCGCCTGCTTCAGGCGGACTGTTCAGTTCGGCATCGCAGCTAGTGTGGTCTGGCGGCATGCGACCTTGCGGTCAGGCGGCTTGCAGATCAGCGTCTAGAGATTAGCATTGGAATAATGGGCAGTCCGCGCGGCTTGGGTTGCGGTCTGGCGACCTGGCGGACTGTGCGAACTCCTTAGCTGTAGACCGGCGGCATGGTGTTTGAGTCCGCCCGGCTTGTCTTGATTTGTTGTATTTGTCTCTTCTCTCCCTGTGGTTGTTTTGGCGCATCATGTATCGCCATGTATGTCTCACATAATAAAGAAGTTTGTTGTTGGTCAATAAAGACTCTTGTTTGCTGCATGTGTTTTTGGTTGACTTACTTGAAGTTGAGATAACCCCTGCTCATTCCAAAGATCCGGAAAATTCAACAGTAACAGTACCTAAACCTTGGGCTTCGTTGTTTGGCGCAGCGTTTGGAGTTTTCCATTTGGGGCAAACGCCGCTACATGGCGGGTAACCAAATGGCTAGAAGCGGTGTTTGCTCCGTTTGCAACCGTTGTGCCATGAGAAATGGAGGAAACCAGAGGGATTCCAACCACATCCTCCCCCCTCCGGTTCCAAAAGCCCTCCTTCTCCTCCCGTCACCTGAGCAAAATGCCAAACCAAACCAAGCTCTAATTGATAGGTATTCATTCAGACTATCTTTAAATTCCTTAGCTTTAATTTATTCCTTTTTCTCATTTTTAGAAGAGCATCATTAACCGTATACAATTTCCCTTTAGCTTTTTATTTTTCGAAGAAAAGAATTCTCCTATAAGAGGTCTTAATTTTCCTTTCTATAGCTAGTTGATCTGGGAAGAAACTACAAATACTATTTTGAAATCTTTAGAGGTAAAATCAAAGTTGAAGTCTATTACCTCATATTCCTCAATGGGAAGATCTAATGTCATTATGGATTTGTTTTCAAAGTCTTCTTCACTATCAAAGTTGGAGGATATGTTAGAATCTGTCTCACTACAATTTTCTGCCTTGAATCCATTTTCCTTCTTTCATTTTCATCTTTTATCAAATTTGTCATTATATTCCTTCTTATAATTTTTATTTTGTTGTTTTTTCCTTTAAATTTTTTGCGCTCTTAGGTGTTATATGTCCAGTATTTCTACAAGAAAAACATGTATTTTCAATATTAGAGATCTTCTGATATCTTTAATTTCGAATTTACTATTCTTTTTTTCTAAAATTTCCAGCTCTTATCCACTTCTTAAATCTTATGGCTACCAAGTCATTCAGAACATCATCTAAAGCTGATTCTTCACCATAACAAGTCTTGAGAGCAAGAAACTTCTCTTTTGGAATAGATGTAGTCGTCTCTTTCAACTAAATATCTCCTCTAGTTTTGATAAGCATTTCATAAGAAATTAATTTTCGAAGCGCATTTGGGTGATGGAGGCGGTGCTAGTCCCCTCTTATCTAGTGTTAGAAATCACGCCGGGAGTCCCACACGGGTAAAGGCCCGGCCCTGAACAACCTACCCGCAATATTCCCGTATTAAATTCGGAGCCTTGCGGGAGATTTGGTTGGGGATGCTGTGTCGTTAGACTGCATTCTATCATAAAACCGGATTTGACCCGATATTCCCGTATTCATTCGGAGCCTCGGAGCCGGCGTGGTTTCTAACAAAAGATGGCCATCTTTTGTTAGAACCAGACCATGGTAGACAAAGTAATGCATCTTTGATGATCTCTTAATGACATCTAGACTCCCTTTTGACATATTTATTAGAGTCTCATGAACTTAGAAAGCATATGAGTAATTTATCATTTATCTCTCACAAAGTTCTTTTTCTCAGACCCTCTTAATTCACAAGTACTTACTTTCTTGCCTCCTTTAATCCATTCTCGTGTAAGCTTTATAAGATTCTACACTTTCATAATGAAAACTTTCTAAGTTAAACATAGGACGTCTAGTTGAGGAAAAATCATTTAATTGTGTTGAACTCAAGATTAATTATTAATTAGTAGATAATTCTCTGAATTAGGATATTTATTAATCAAGGTGTTAATCTTTTAATGAATAACATGTCTCTAATACCAATTGACAGTGCATGAAAGATTTAGAGAATCTTGATCTAATTACTCCAGTGGAGGTGAATAAAGAGAGAGAGAGAGAGAGAGAGAGAGAGAGAGAGAGAGAGAGAGATTAGTGATGAAAGAAGAACTTATATTTTGCATGTTCTCTATTTATATGCTCCTAATTAATTCTTTCTCCACAAATTAAAAATCATCATAATTTGCCAAGTCTTAAATATTTCAATTATTGAGTTTTCCTGTAAATAGAATGTCCAATATTAGATTTATATTCTTTCATAAAATTACAAGCCTTTGTTTTTTTAGGTTTAGGGTTGAGAGAGAGAGAGAGAGAAATTAGTGATGAAAGAAGAACTTATATTTTGCATGTTCTCTATTTATATGCTCCTAATTAATTCTTTCTCCACAAATTGAAAATCATCATAATTTGCCAAGTCTTAAATATTTCAATTATTGAGTTTTCCTGTAAATAGAATGTCCAATATTAGATTTATATTCTTTCATAAAATTACAAGCCTTCGTTTTTTTAGGTTTAGGGTTGCGAGAGAGAGAGAGAGAGAGGAATTAGTGATGAAAGAAGAACTTATTTTTTGCATGTTCTCTATTTATATGCTCCTAATTAATTCTTTTTTCCAGAGTTTGAAAATCATCATAATTTGCCAAGTCTTAAATATTTCAATTATTGAGTTTTCCTGTAAATAGAATGTTCAATATTAAATTACAAACCTTCCTAAATAGAATGTTCAATAGAATGTTCAATATTAAATAGAAAGTTCAATATTCTTTCATAAAATTACAAACCTTCCTTTTTTTAATCATATACCAACTCAATTTGAATTTCAGTCATCCTTGATTATACCTTGGAAAAACTTAAGAAAATGTTTTGAAATACTATTGTAAGTCAAAGTTCCTTAAACGTCAAATAAAACTTGATGTATAGCTATTAATTTGTTGTGTACAATGAATAACCATGATTTTCTCTCACGATGAAGTTGTCGATGTAAGTTGAGAACTAATTTGGCATACTTTGAGTATTACTTAACGTAAGGACCCAACACTTGACATATACTTCAAATATCTTGAGTATTTGCCAGTCATTTGTAAATTATAAAATGTCTTTTTACCTTTTTGTGCAAACATAAGACATCCTAAATCATAATATACTATATCAGGTACTTTTCCCAACAAAGAACAGTTTTAACCTCAAATAAAGTTGAAGAGGAAGATAAAAACCCGCCCTAATTAATCTATGGAGCTACAGGAGAGCATGTCAGACGGGGGCCAAGGAGAAGCTACTTGAGATCTTCTGGTGGAGTTGCCTGTTTCACCTGGTGCTCCGGTACTGTCTAGCTTTGGGGCGGAGGATTCTGGATCTAGAAGCAGGGAGAGTGATGCTCCTGGTGTGCCCAAAATAAGAGCTAGTACAAAATAAGCAGTGGGAGTGGTGGATCAGGGTCAAGTACTGCAGAGGTCCAAGAGGACAGTTATTACACCAGCTCGATATAGGGACGTGAAGATGGTGAGTTTCGTCTCATATTTCTTTGCAGGTCCCTTGGATGAACGTGAGTCTTCTTGCTTTGAGAACGCCACTGGAGTCAAGAAGTGAGAGGATGCCATGAATGAGGAGATGACCGCCCTCAGGAAGAATAGGAATTGAGATTTTGGTGCCCTAAGTCAATGATATTACTCATGTGACATGTAAGTGGGGTGTACAATCTGAAAAAAAGGCTGACAGAAGAATCAAGTAGTACAAGGCTCGACTTGTGGCTCGGGGATTCTCTCAACCGTATGGGGAGGATTATGAGGATATGTTTTTCCCAGTGGCTAAGATGACTTCAATTCGGGTGGTGGTTGCCTTGGAGGTTTGCCAAGGGCGGATGATTTGGCAACTCGATGTGAAGAATGTTTTTCTTTATGACGAGACTGACAAGTACATATTTATGGTGCAACCACCAGGTTATGTATCTATAGAACATCATGGGCACGTCTGCAAGCTGAAGAAGGCCCTTTATGGTCTGAAGCAAGCGGCTTGGGCGTGTGTTGGGAATATTGCCCTCAATGTTCCCTAAACTTGACTTGAAGAGACATCACCCACTACACTAAGAGCATAATTGTATTTGATGTTGATTAAGCTCATCATGTGCAGGATGTTCCTTGGAACAAGGTTAGACAAGTTGTCTAAGTGATGGTGACAGGTGGTCATAAGGTAGGTAGGTGAAGAGACAGAAAATCTGTCTAAGTCCATAAGCGTTGAGTGAGGACAGCTCAGTCAATGTTAGATGCAAAGAAATGTGGCTAAGTCCACAGGCATTGAGTGAAGCAAGCTCACTCAATGCCAGATGCAAAGAAATGTAGTTAAGTCCACGGTAATTGAGTGAAGCTAGCTCACTCAATACCAGATGCCAAATAATAATGAGAGAAGATAACTCAGTCAAAGCTTGACTATTTGCAAGGCGGAAAAGTGGCTAAGTCCACAAACATTGAGTGAAGACAGTTCAATCAATGTCATACTACAAAAAGCGTTGAGTAAAGCTCAGATAGTCAAAGCTTTATCTTTGATAGTAGAGATATCTGGCTAAGTATAGAGTGATGAAGGCTCACTCGATGCCTAAGCAGTTAAAACTACAAAAGTCTAGATGGCATTGGGTGATGAAGGCTCACTCAACGCCAAAGAAAAAAAGCGTCGTGTTCACTCAAAGCTCAAGGAAAGAATGGACAAAAAATCTATCTAAGTGTTTTTGTAACGACCCGGCCCTTTAGACCAAGCGTCGCCGGCCTACCAGCAGCCCGGGTTTAGAGCTCAGAGGCCCACTGCACCCTTCCTGGGCCGGTGGCTTGTCTCGCACCACGGCACAACTAGTAGTAAGCCTAAACATGAAGGCCTGTAGGCCCATTGCACCCCAACCAAATCTCCGCGCCTGTTTACCAGAAGCGGTAGGTTGAGCTCAGTTGGTGATAAGGAGTGGTAATAAGACTCTCTTATCAAGGTTGCGGGTTCGAGACCCCGTTGCAACAACCTACTGCAGCTGATAAACAGGCGCGGAGATTTGGTTGGGGTTCAATGGGCCTGCAGGCCTTGATGTTTAGGCTTACTATCAGTGGTGTCATGGGGCGAGACAAGCCGCCAACCTAGGAAGGGTGCGGTGGGCCTCTGAGCTCTAAACATGGGCTACTGGTAGGGAGGCGACGCTTGGTCTAAAGGGCCGGGTTGTTACAAAAAAGTGCACTTTTTTGTAACGACACGGCCCTTTAGACCAAGCGTCGCCGGGCTACTAGTAGGCCGACGATGTTGTGGGGCGGCCCAGTGGGCCTAAACCCGGGTTATTACAGTTTTGGCGTTGAGTCAAACTTACTCACTCAACGTCTAGTGACAGAAAATTTGTCTAAGTGTTTTGGCGTTGAGTCAAGTTTACTCACTCAACGCCTAGTGACAGAAAATATGTCTAAGTGTTTTGGCGCTGAGTCAAGCTTACTCACTCAATGCCTAGTGACAAAAAAACTATCTAAGTGTTTTGGCATTGAGTCAAGCTTACTCACTCAACGCCTAGTGATAAAAAATTTGTCTAAGTGTTTTTGAATTGAGTGATGGTTGCTCACTCAACGTCTATACTAAAGTGTTTGAATTTGACTAAATCCACAGATGTTGACGTCATAAAAACTCAACAAAGTCAACAAAATTCAAAATGTGGCGGGATGGCTACGGTACAGGACAAATAGCGCCGCAGGTCTACATGATGACCTTTCCTGCAAAAGATAAAGTTACAGCTTATATAACTCGTAATTCTTCGAGATTAGAAGTACCCCAGCAAATGGATATTCGCGGACCATTCGGCAAGCAGAGGCGAGCTTGGGTGAGCAGAGGCGAGCTGTGGCGAGCTTGGGCGAGCAGAGGCGAGCTGTGGCGGGCAGAGGCGAGCTGTGGCGAGCAGAGGCAAGTTGTGGCGAGATTGGGTGAGCAGAGACGAGCTTGGGCGAGCAGAGGCGAGCTGTGGCGAGCTGTGGCGAGCAGAGGCGAGCTTGGGCGAGAAACTCGCGAGTATGTGCGAGTATCCCTTGGAACTCACTGGCAGAAGCTGGATACTCGCCTATACCCCCTTGGGTTTCTCTATAAATAGCCCCCCATGGGTACTGGAAATGGCACTTTTGGAAGAGGTCGAGGTCCCCCCAAGTGCATACTCTCCCATTCCATACCTGCCTAGTACCTCACCCAGCCTTTTGGTTGTGGAGGGAAGCTTCTTCTGAGATTCCGGGTACGTGGTGGGACCACCCTGCTGGAGCACTTGGGGTGTGCTTGTAGATAGTTTCCTCTTTTTCTCGCTAGCCATTTGAATTGTGATGTCGGATTGTAGAATCAATAACCTTAGGCTACCTTGATCCTATTTCTGAGGTTGGGAATTTTCCTGGCTTCAACGCTTGGTGCGGTGAGCGTGGATAGTAGCCGAGGAAGAAATTTTTGCGAGAAGACTTCATAGCTTAAGATGGCGAGCTGGAGAACAGAGGCAGGAACTCGCGAGTTTTCGGTAAGGTGGGCGAGTTCTCGACAAGGTGGGCGAGTTCTCGGCAAAGTCGGCGAGTTTCCTGGTTACTCGCCCATAGGCGACTTCACGATGGCGACTTTCAAGCTCGACGGCTTTATGGGGCGAGCTTACCTATTACTTGCTCATAAGCGAGTTCCAGATCATGACCTCCTTAGGCGAGTTCCAGATGACGACTTTAGTTAGTAAGTGTATGCAAATGAGTTCATGCAGGCAAGTTGTAGGTGGCGATATGCTGTTGCGAGTTTCATACAGCGAGCTCCAAATCAACTCGCAGGTGTCCTGTTTACAGGTTGGCGAGCTTCCTTGTTACTCGCCCATATGCGAGTACAGGTAGGATTGGCGACTTCGAAGAGAAGAGTATCTTTCTTACTCGCCCATATGCGAGTTCTGCAGGCGAAGAAGCGAGAATCTTTGTTACTCGCCCAAAGGCGAGTTGAAGGGGAGAGTATCTTTGTTACTCGCCCAAAGGCGAGTTCCGAGGGTGACTTACTCGCAAGGCCGGGAGTACTTTTTCAATAGCGGTGTTTTTCATACATGTTCATACTTACAGGTGCTTTGGTAAAGCCTGTGAGTACTTTTTGTATGACTAACAAACATGGCTAATAATGACGTGTTCACCACCAGAGAAAAAACATACAAGGTGCTCTATGAGCTCCTACTAGCGATGATCTCCTCCGACAACCTACTTCTCATGAGACGGCTTACTCATGGCATCTTCAAGCTAGTATTTTACGAGCTCCTACTCATGATGCTCTTCATGCTTACTGGGTGCTCTCTTCAATTCCGCGAGTTCCATACTCTCGAGGTCATCTCTTCAACAGCTATGGTTCTCTCCTTTAATTTCGTGAGTCCATACTCGCGAGATCACTACTTCAACAACTATGGTGTTCGAATTCTGCGAGTTTATATGCGTGAGGTTTTCACTTAAGCAACCTGGACGCAATATCTAGAGCGGGGATGACCTGAAAAAGTTCTACCCCTAGCAGTAACTTGTATTGCTTACCTGTAACATTATTTCTAAGTTTTTTATACATTTCCTCACCCCCGGCGTCACGGGTTAATGCGAGTTGTCTTCTTTGTGTTGATTCATCTCAAGTTAGCTAGGAGCAGTGAAGTTCAACTCTGCGATCGATTTAGGAAACCAGCGCTCGACCTGTTTCTCCTATTTAGCCCAGGGCAAACGATGGGACGATGCCTAGGCATTTAAGCGTCCTTGTAAGACCGGGACCCTGCATTGATGACTGAGATCAGCTCCCCCTTGCATGTCGGCCTAGCTACCCCCGATTGCATCTCTCCTCTGCCTGGAGGAACTATCAGAAACAGATCTAGACGTTAACCTCCTAAACTCGATAAAGGATCAACATCACAAAGTGATGACTTGCACAAAGGCGTCCTCGGTTTTTTAGAAGACTAAAAGACCCGCTCGTAGTGAATGTTTGTCCTATAAGCAGGACGTGTCTCTGTTGTTACAAAAGCAGGATAACCTGCCGAGCTCTGAGAAGTACAAGTTCGCAGAATGATGGTGGGATCGAGTGTGTGTCCAGTGGGACCCCCTGAGGGCCATTTCCCTTTGCTTGTACGCTGACCTTCATAGCCAAGTGGCAGAGCTAAAAACAATCTCCATAGTTGGGTTGGGAAACGAGCCTTCGACCTGTTTCTCCTAGATAGCCTAGGGGGGACGATGGGACGATGCCTCGGGATGTAAGCATCCTTGTAAGACCGAGCCCCTGCATTGACAGCCGAGATAAGCTCCCCCCTTGCATGTTGGCCTAGCTACCCCCGATTGCATCTCTCCTCCGACTTGAGGAACTACCATGAACAGGTCCGGACGCTAACCTCCCAACTCGACGAAGGAAAGTTCATCATTCTCTTTAGAATTTCTTCGTCCTCAAAGATATTGATGCATTTGACTAATTGTCAATCTCTTAAGCGGCATGGCAAATTACTTCAGCACTGATTAATGTCCTCGAGTGGTAGTGCCATCGTAAGTCCAAGTCCCTACACGAGCTCCTCTCCTGCACATTGGCCAACGACCTCCTAGAGTGAGACCAAGTTCCTCGTTGGAGTGATGTCATTGTCTGTGAACTTTGTACGAGCTCCTCTCCTGCAGATCGACTACTTGCCTCCCCGAGTTGACTTACACCACTCTAGTTGAGCAAGGCTCCTAAGAGTTGTTGACTCCAACAATATTTAAAGTCCTCGAGTAGCAGTGTCATCGTAAGTCCAAGTCCCTGTATGAGCTCCTCTCCTGCACATTGGCCAACGACCTCCTCGAGTGAGACCAAGTTCCTTGTTGGGGTGATGCCGTAGTCCGTGAACTCTGTACGAGCTCCTCTCCTGCAGACCAACTACATGCCTCCTCGAGTTGACTTACACCACTTTAGTTGAGCAAGGCTCCTGAGAGCTGTCGACTCCAACAATTTTTAAAGTCCTCGAGTGACAGTGTAATTGTAAGTCCAAGTCCCGGTACGAGCTCCTCTCTTGCACATTGGACAACGACCTTCTCGAGTGAGACCAAGTTCCTCGTTATAGTGATGTCGTAGTCTGTGAACTCTGTACGAGCTCCTCTCCTATAGACCGACTACTTGCCTCCCCGAGTTGAATGATTCCCACAACCAGTTGAGCTCGGTTCCTGCGAGGTATCAACCTCTTTTCTCCACCTTCAGTTGAGCTCGGCTCCTTCTAGGTGTCGACCTTTCTCTACATCTCTAGTTGAGCTTGACTCCTGCGAGGTGTCGACCTTTTTCTCCACCTCCAGTTGAGATCGGCTCCTATGAGGTGTCGACTCTCCACCTCCAGTTGAGCTTCCTTCTGCGAGGTGTCAACTTTTTATCTCCACCTCTAGTTGAGCTCGGCTCCTACGAGGTGTCGACCTCATTTTTCCACCTTCAGTTGAGCTCGGCTCCTGCTAAGTGTCAACCTTTCTCTCCACCTCCAGTTGAGCTCGGCTCCTGCCAGGTGTCGACTATACTCTCCACCTCCAGTTGAGCTCGGCTCCTGTGAGGTGTCAACCTCTTTTCTCCACCTTCAGTTGAGCTCGGCTCCTGCCAGGTGTCGACTATACTCCCCACATCCAGTTGAGCTCGGCTCCTGCTAGCTGTCAACCTCTTTTCTCCACCTTCAGTTGAGCTCGGCTCCTGCCAGGTGTCTACCTTTCTCTCCACCTGCAGTTAAGCTCGGCTCCTGTGTGGTGTCGACCTCTTTTCTCCACCTCCAGTTGAGCTCAATTCCTGCAAGGTGTTGACTTTTTCTCTCCACATCCAGTTGAGCTCGGCTCCTTCTAGGTGTCGACCTCTTTTATCCACCTTCAGTTGAGCTCGGCTCCTGCTAGGTGTCGACCTTTCTCTCTACCTCCAGTTGAGCTCGACTCCTGCCAGGTGTCGACTATACTCTCCACCTCCAGTTGAGCTCGGCTCCTACGAGGTGCCGATCTCTTTTCTCCACCTTCAGTTGAGCTCGGCTCCTGCTAGGTGTCGACCTTTCTCTCCACCTCCAGTTAGGCTAGGATCCTGCGAGGTGTCGACCTCTTTTCTCCACCTTCAGATGAGCTCATCTCCAGCTAGCTGTAGACCTTTCTCTCCACCTCTAGTTGAGCTCGGCTCCTGCCAGGTGTTGAATATACTCTCCACCTCCAGTTGAGCTCGGCTCCTGCGAGGTGTCGACCTCTTTTCTCCACCTTCAGTTGAGCTCGACTCCTGCTAGGTGTCAACCTTTATCTCCACCTCTAATTGAGCTCGGCTCCTACGAGGTGTCAACCTCTTTTATCCACCTTCAGTTGAGCTCGTCTTCTGCCAGGTGTCGACCTTTCTCTCCACCTCTAGTTGAGATCGGCTCCTGCGAGATGTCGACCTATTTTCTCCACCTTCAGTTGAGCTCGATTCCTGCGAGGTGTTGACCTCTTCTCCACCTTCAGTTAAGCTCGGCTCATGCTAGGTGTCGACCTTTTTCTCCACCTCCAGTTGAGCTTGGCTCCTGCTTGGTGTCGACCATATTCGGTACCTCCAGTTGAGCTTTCTCCTGCGAGTTGTCGACCTCTTCTACAATTCAGTTGAACTTGGTTCCTATAAGGTATTAACCTTCTATCCCATTCTAGTTGAGCTCCACTCCTTGGAAGGACCTCGCACAACGCATCGTCTAGCGTCATCTCTCCGAACAACCGGTTCAACATTGTTTTTCCAGGCTCGTGCCGAGCTCGAAAAAAGCAGGTATTGCGTATAACCCGTAATTCATCGAGATCAGAAGTACCCCAACTAACGACTATTCGCAGACCATTCGGCGAGCAGAGGCGAGCTTGGGCGAGTAGAGGCGAGTTGTGGCGAGCTGCAGCGAGCTTGGGCGAGCAGAGGCGAGCATGGGCGAGCAGAGGTTGTTGGGTATTACATCCACATTAACCCAGATTTGATGAAGTTACCCTGGAACTAAGATGAATTAAGTTGTATTTGATGCTTGGTTTGAGTTATATGTTTGCAGGAATTTCACTGGGAAGTGTAGACCAATGTCAGTCCACAGTGGATCACCAAACACAGGAACTGTGCAATGTAATCCCTCTTTGCATATTCCAAGGTATTGACTGATGTGTGGTCTCTCTATTGGGATACACTTCATATTCAAGCTATTGGACTTTGGAAAAAGAATTGGAAGTTGACTACATTAGAAGAAAAAGTTTTCCAGCAACAAAAATTTTCTAAGTCTTTTACTCGAGTAGGTCTATAACTACTCGAGTAGTTTGGGTATAATTTACTCGAGTAAAAGAACCTTGTACTCGAGTACTTAAGTGTATTTCTCGTGTAGCTAAGTCATGTACTCGAGTAGACATAGTCATATACTCGAGTAGCATACTTATATACTCGAGTAGATTACTCTTTATACCCGAGTACTAAAGAGTTCACTCATCAAAATTTTTCTAAGTCATGGACTCGAGTAAGTATACTCACATACTCGAGTAGATAGAATCATACTCGAGTAGTTCATTATACCTACTCGAGTAGATCATGTTTCACTCGTGTATCTTGAATTTTTCTTACTCCAGAATTTTCTAAGTCTTTTACTCGAGTAGATCTTTCACCTACTCGAGTAGATTACTTCCTCTCGAGTAGTTTAGTTCAACTACTCGAGTAGCTCTTGCTGACATCTTCAGAATTCATTCTAAGTATCCCACTCGAGTAATCCTTCATGTCTTGGAGTAGTTTATGTAATATACTCGAGTAGTTTTTCCTGTACTCGAGTAGATCCTTTATGTACTCGAGTAAGCTACTCGACATACTCGAGTAGTTCTTTCTGCTTACTCGAGTAGTTGATTTCTACCTACTCGAGTAGCCTATCTTTATATACCCGAGTATGTTCTCCTTCATGTACTCGAGTAGTTATTCAACTACTCGAGTAGCTATTCACTTACTCGAATATATGGCTAAACTTTTCTGAAATTTGTCTAAGTCTTTTTTCTGACGGGATTTTGAAATCACGCGACATGATTGGTCCACGTGTACATCATTATGACCGATTTTGACCGTTAGTCTCTTCTATATAAGGTCTTATCAGAAAATGACAGACCCTAAGTATTCTCCAAGCTTTCTTGTCATTCTATTTTAAGAAAGTTCTTCAGCCGACTCCTCCCCGTTTTCACGAAACGGAAGCCGCCGCCGCCACCATCTTCTCTGGCCACTGCTTCTAAGGTCAGAGGATTCATTCTGAAGAAAGTTACAGATCGAGATCAACATCACCGTTCATCTTCTCTTTCTGATTCTGTAAAGGCAAGAGGATCCAGATCTGGGCCGAGACTCTATTCACCGATTTCTGATAGTGCTGCAAAGTCCATAAGAAGAAGTTTTCTGGCCGTTTCTTCAGATCAGATTGGATTTACTGTTTGTATAATTTTCCAACACTTTATTAATCTTGTCGGAGAAAGTTTCTCCGAGTGTAGGAGTTTTTAACTCCGAATTTGTAGGAAGTGTTATCTTCCGAGGTGTAGATCTTATTGTTTGGATCGAGTTTGTAGGAACTTTGTTCCGAGGGTAGGATCGATTTTTGATCCGAGATAGTGGAGTAGCCGAGTCTAGTTGATTGCTATATCGGTGAGGGAAAGTGGATGTACCCAAGGTTGGGGAACCACTATAAATCTTGTGTCGTCTGTGATATTAGTAGATAGTTCTGTGCTGTGTTCTAACTATTTTTTATTCCGCAAAAGACGCACAACTCACCTATTCACCCCCCTCTAGGTGATTTAGGTTGACAACCCTTTTCTTTCAATTGGTATCAGAGCCAGGTTGATCGTCAAAAGGTTAACACCTTGATCAGATCGAAATCTGTTGTCTGAAAGATTCTACCATAAAATGGACAAGGGCAAAGATTTCGCCAAGCTTCCACTGTGCAACAAAAATAACTTTCCCATGTGGAAAGAAAGGATAAAAGTTTTCATGGAAGCTGTGGATCCAAGGATCTTCATGATCGTTGAAGAAGGTCCTTACGTTCCCATGACTGTGTCCACTATCGACCCTACCAAGAAAGTTCCCAAAAAGCTAATGGATCTCGACAAAGACGAGATTGCACTTGTCTCTCTCGACAAGAAAGCTAAGAACATTATAGCAAGTGCAGTCGATGACTCGATACTGCAGAATTTGATTCACTGTCAATCAGCTAAGGAGATGTGACATTCCTTAGTCACTTTGATGGAAGGAACTGAAGAAGTAAGGGATGATCGGAGATCCCTTCTCAATCAAAAATATGAAGCGTTCCGACAAGGGAACAAGGAACCAATTGCCGACACCTTTGAGAACTTCTTCAAAATTGTGAATGGCCTAAGGGTGTATGGTCGTGTCTTCACCAACGGAGAACTGAATGACAAATTCTTGAGATCCCTAACCAAGGAATGGGATAACAAGGTATGCGCCATCAGGGAGTTCGGGAAGCTAGCTGAAACAGACCCGCAAAATCTCTTTGGAGAGCTTATGTCTTATGAACTCCAAATCAATACAAGAAAAGCTGAAGAAGAGAAGGGCAGGTCTGCAATAAAGGAGAAATCTGTCGCTCTGAAGGCAGACACCTCCAGAAAGACCAAGGCTACATCCCCCGCTCCAGCTCCAGAAGTTGATGAAGAAGAAGAAACATCAGAACCTAGCACCTCAGGGTCTGAACTATCTAAAGGAGAGTTCTCCTTGCTCTCAAGGCAATTCAAGAAGTTTCTTAATAAAAAGAAATAATGGAAAGGCAAGGATGTCTCATACAGAAGATCGCGGCGCGATGATGATCGACAAAGAAAAGGCTCAAGCAGCCACGAAAGGTATAATACTAAACATAACAAATACGTTTCAACTGACATCATTTGCTACTGCTGTAATAAGCCAGGTCACGTCATTGCTGACTGCCCTCACAAGAAGAAGGAGGGTGGCAGAAGAGAAGACAAGAAATCCTCACACAATAAGAAAAGGAAATAGAAGATCCTCATAGCCAAAAGAAGCAAGACTCTTAGCGACTCTGACTCATCTGAGTCAAGTGAAGAAGAAGAAGCTTACTTTGGGCTAATGGCTCAAACAGATGATGAACAAGAGCCCCAGTTCACTGGGAAGGTAAACTCTCATACCCCTCTCTCAGAGTCTGAAGTCTCTGAACATGATTGCGAGGGTAGCTCCTCTGACGATGAGTCAGAATTGATGGCCCAATACAAGGAGTTAATCATGGCTTACGATAAATGTCGTCGAGTCGTGAAGACTCGGGCTAAAGAGATCAAATCTCTAAAAGCCGAAGAGAGCAACTTGAGAGAGAAAGTCGCAAAGACTGACTCCCTCGAGGAAAACTTCAATAATACTATTGAAGAATATAACAAGGCTCTTGAGCACCTTGACCTGAAGGAGAAGATCATCAAAGGATTTGAAGACGAACTTGCGGCTGAAAGGAAACTTGTTGAGAGTTTCTCGAAGCCCAAAACAGTTCTTCCATTCGTTGCTGAATTCTCAGCAAAGGCCAAGGGAGCTGGACTAGGCCATGAGGAAACTCCCAGTAAATCCTCTAGGAGAAACAAGAATCAACGGAAGAATAAGGCCGCAAAAAAGGCTTTAGCCGAAGAGGAAGGGAATACCCCTCAAAATCAGACTACATTCAAAAAGGTCATCTTTCCATCAAATGAGTTTGATTTTGACTCATCATACGGGCACTTTGCTAGGCCTACTTATGTAGAGCCAAAGTCCCGCTATCAAGGATGGGCTCGACCCCGAAACTTTGGCGAAAGTATCTTTAAGGCACCTTATGAAGAAGTTGTTCTTCAGAGCTATGGCCCTTTCGATCATGGGCATAACTTCAAGAAAGCACCAAAGACAAAGCCTGTTGTAGAGAAGCCCATAAAGGAGAAGAAGCCATGTGATTGCCATCATCATGAGGCATCTTCCTCCAAGAATGTTACCACTGCTAGACCAAAGTTCCAAAAGGTCAAGCAGGAGATCTTGAGGCAAAGGTACAACAGGTTTGACTGTTGGTGCTGTGGCAAGGTTGGTCACTTCACCATAGATTGCTGGTTCAATTCCAGAAACACTGCAACCCCTCATGTCAGCAATATGAGAAAGACCGCTCATAATGCTAACACTCGTAGGGGGAGCACTCTAACCCGAGACCAAGGAATCAAACATGTTTGGGTTCCTAAGGCAAATTGATTGTGATTGCAGGGATGTCCAAAGGCCAACAAAACGCCTATCTGGTACTTGGACAGCGGATGCTCTCGGCATATGACCGGGACGAGAAGCCTCATTCAGAACTTTACTCCAGTCGTGAACGGAGCAAAGGTCATCTTTGGAGGTTCAGACTGTGGAATTACAAGAGGCTATGGTATGATTACTAACGACAATGTATCCTTCTCGGATGTGGCCTATGTCGAAGGATTGGAACACAATCTCATTAGCATAAGCCAACTCTGCGATAAAGGATACATAGTTGAGTTCCATGTTGATAAGTGCTTGATAAAATCCGTTGACAATATGGAAACGATTCTATCCGGCACTCGAAGCAGGAATATTTTCTGTTTAAATTTCATCTGTATAGATTCCTCTACACCAGCGTGTCTTTTAGCAAAAGGTAGTGCGTCTCTTGGTGACCAATGACACAAGAGACTAGCACATATTAATTTCAAAACAATTAATAAACTATTTTCAATGAACTTAGTACGTGATGCCCCAAATGTCAAATGCGTCAAAGACAGACCTTGTCATGCATGCGTAAAAGGCAAGCAAACAAGGGCTACCTTTAAAAGCATTATTGGCAAAGACTCTAACAGATGTCTCCATCTATTGCACATGGACTTGTTTGGTCCACTGCAGATTAGAAGTTTGGGAGGTAAGGACTATACATTGGTAATTGTTGATGACTACTCGCGCTTTGCGTGGGTGTTCTTTCTGAAACACAAGTCAGATACCTTCGACATTTTACCAATTTGTCAGGCAAGCCCAGAATGAATACAACTGCTCCATAGTCAAAATCAGAAGTGACAACGGAACAGAGTTCAAATCTGGGGCCATGACAGAATTCTGTGAAAGCTTAGGTATCTTTTATGAGTTTTCCTCTCCTCGTACTCCACACCAAAATGGAGTGGCTGAGAGAAGGAACAGAACACTCATAGTGGCCCGCAGGACCATGTTGAGTGACGCTTCACTACCGGAGTACTTCTGGGCTGAGGCCGTCAACACTGCATGCCACGTGCAAAATCGAGCACTCATAAACAAAGACCACAATAAGACACCTTACGAACTTCTGAAAGGCAGGAAACTAACAGTCTCTTACTTTAGAATCTTTGGCTGTAAATGCTTCGTACTTAACAATGGGAAGTATCATACCACCAAGTTCAGCGAAAAGAGATTTGAAGGTATTTTTGTAGGATATAGTAGCCATAGTAAGGCATATAGGATATTTAATAGAAAAACCCTGGTGGTGGAAGAATCGATACATGTTGTATTTGATGAGACGAGCTTGCTGCAAAGCAATCCGTCTAGTGTGCTCACTGAAGATGCAGGTGAAAAGCTGAAAGAAACTAGCTTGGATGATCCGTCCGAAGATAAAGGCGAGAAGTTCATTAAGATCACCACTCCAACTCCTATTGGAGAGGCTGATGATCAAAATGAAGAAGTCATCCAAGATGGATAAATCACTCCGGTGCTTGAAGATAATCCAGATGCAAGAACTCTAGAGCTCAGACATCTGAAGGATCACCCCATGGACCAGATCATAGGAGATCCCCGTGATGGTGTCAGAACTCGGAGAGGTACAACTAATGAGAATCTTCATTTGAGTTTTCTCTCACAGGTTGAACCAAAGAAATTTGAGGAAGCAAACTCAGACGTATCATGGATAATGGCAATGGAAGAAGAGCTAAATCAGTTCAAGCGCTGTAATGTGTGGATGCTGGTTACAAGACCCAAAGGAAAGAACATCATTGGAACAAAATGGGTCTACAGGAACAAGATGGATGAAGACGGAATAATCATAAAGAACAAGGCCAGACTCATCGCTAAAGGCTATCGTCAAGAAGAAGGAATCGACTTCGACCAGACATATGCTCCAGTGGCGAGGCTGGAGGCAATAAGGTTGTTCCTAGCATATGCTGCCTTCAAAGGCTTCACCGTCTATCAGATGGACGTGAAGTAGGCCTTCCTGAATGGTAACATAAAGGAGGAAGTGTATGTGGAACAACCTCCAGGTTTCGTTGATCCTAACTTTCCTGATCATGTTTATTTTCTGCACAAGGCCCTATATGGTCTGAAACAAGCTCCTAGAGCTTGGTATGAAACGCTGTCTACCTTTCTACTTGAGAACAAGTTCACAAGGGGAAAGATAGACAAGACATTATTTCTTAGGGAAATAAAAGGCAAGATTTTGCTAGTGCAAATCTATGTCGACGACATTATTTTTGGCTCTACAGATAACAACCTATGCAAAAAGTTCTCAAAACTTATGCAAGGGAAATTTGAAATGAGCAGTATGGGCGAGCTGAAGTATTTCATAGGGCTTCAGGTGAAACAATCTGAAGATGGAATTTTCATCTCATAGACCAAATTCACCAAAGAGCTAATTAAGAAATTCGGAATGGAGAACGCAACCTCTATGAGGACTCCAATGGGATCAACTATGTCTCTGGACAAGGACGAAAAAGGGAAACATTTTGATGAAACCAAGTACAGAAGCATAATTGGATCCTTGCTCTACCTTACTGCCAGTAGGTCTGACATAATGTTTTCAACATGTGTCTGTGCTAGATTTCAGGTGAACTCTAAGGAATCTCATTACGCTGCTGCAAAGCGGATCCTGAGATACCTTAAAGGCACACCAAATCTTGGCTTATGGTACCCAAGAAGTAATGACAGCGAACTAATTGGATTTTCAGATGCAGATTTTGCAGGTAGCAAAGACGACCGGAAAAGCACCTCAGGGACTTGCCAATTCTTCGGAAGAAGGCTAATCTCCTGGAGTAGCAAGAAGCAGAACTGTGTCGCAATCTCAACGGCCGAGTCAGAGTATATCTCTGCAGGCAGTTGTTGCGCACAGTTGCTATGGATAAAGAATCAGTTCGAGGACTACAACCTGCAGTTCAAGGATATTCCCTTGTACTGTGACTCCTCCAGCGCAATTGCAATAGCCAACAATCTAGTCTCCCACAGCCGGACAAAGCATATCGAGCTAAGGTATCACTTCATCCGGGAACATGTGGAGCATGGAGACATAGATCTCCAATATGTGCCTACGGATAGGCAAGTTGCAGATATCTTCACAAAGCCGCTGGACGAGACCAAGTTCTCGTTCTTCAAGACAGAGCTTGGGATGCTCAACAAAGAGGACTAAAGAAGGTTGGATGACTAAGAAGCAAGTAATTGTAAGGGGTTAGTCAAAACCTACTTTTTCTCAACTTTTTCATACTTCAACTCGAGAAGGATAAGACATACTCGAGTATGTGACTTCACCTACTCGAGTCACGGCAGACCTACTCAAGTACCAACTAACATACTCGAGTACTCTTCTCTACTTACTCGAGTATAAGAATGTGCCTACTCGAGTATCTACTGACCTACTCGAGTAAGTCACTTACCTACTCGAGTAAGTCACCTATATACTCGAGTCTTTTTCTCCATCTACTCAAGTACTCTCTGCAGATCTACTCGAGTAACTCCTGTCGACCTACTCGAGTAACTCACTTCCCTACTCGAGTAGTCCATCTCTCTTTCGTGTACTGTTTCCCAGATTTTGAAATTTGTTCTATTCGCCACCCAAGGCTAAATGCCGCCTCTTCCTTTAAATTAATTAGCGGTAATTTAAGTGTTATATATATATGAAATTCCGAAAACTCAAACTTACACGACATCATTTCTTTCTCTCGAGTACCCTCTGCCTCTTCGTCTACACTGCCGACTTGCCTACTCTCCTCCGCCGCTGTTGCAGAGCCGCCTCTCTCACTTCTTCCAGTCAATCGCATCCATGGCGACTTCTTACAAGATCGGCGTCGGCTCCGAACTAGTCACCGCAGGTATTGCAGAGCTCTCTGATGATTTCCAAAACCTCCTCATCCTTCTCGACACCGCCGGCCTCTCCTTCATTCTCTAGGAACCCTGTCGCGTTCTATTCCCCGAAGTTGCTGAATTCTTCTCCAATCTCAAAGTCAGAAGGAATGTGAAAGTCATAAAATCCAAAGTAAAGGGTTTGAAACTTAAGTTCACCAAGACCTCTGTCTCTCAGCTTCTCCGTTTGCCGCTTGTTGATGAAGAAGATCACCTAGTTGCTGAAGATTTCGACAGGACAACCCTTTTTTGTGGTTTTTCCACTAATGCACAATACTTCAAAAGGTCAGATATGAATGCAGAAGGCAAATTCTTAGTTGATGTTATTGGAAAAATTTTACTATGCAAGACTCACTCCATCCGAGTCATTCCCTCATATTTCTTCGATATAATGCAAGCCATTGTCTGCCGCAAGAAATACCAATTTGGTATTCTGATTTTGGACAAAATCAAGGACAGCATGAAATCCCCCAACTACGCAAGAATTATCTCTCTGCTCCTCCATGAAACAGATCCTGAAGTCTTCAACTTCTCCAAAGGGACTCCACTTCACCACATGAAGAAGGTCTCCATCTCTTCAATTTAGAGATGGGATCTCAAGCTCAAGAATTCTGCCCAAGCTGCCAAGCTCTCAGAAGTTCCAGCTGTAGAGGACAGGACTCCATCTCCCTCTCCTCATCATGTGGCTAGCTCCTCTGGTGCACCAAGTGAGGGGGAGTCTGCTCCTTCTAGCCCAGTCAGGCAGCCCTCTCCTCAGCCAGATATTCCATCCCTACCTCATACTCCACAGAGTCCAGCCACTCCTTCAAATCAAGTACCTCAAGAAACTCTTCTGTCCACAGCTACTGCCATAGATGCTATGATTGCAGAGCTCTCTGAAGAAGTGCTCCCTCCTCCTCCTCTATCTCCTCCAGCTCCAACTAATGAATATCATAAGGACTTCTCTCCAGTACAATCTCCTGCCCATTCTCCAGCCAGGACTCCAACACCTTCTCCACATCCTCCAGCAGACAAGCCAGACACCATTCTTATTTCTGATGAGCCTTCTCCTGAGCCAGCTGAGGCCCCTCTCAGAAATCTAGACTTCTCTCTTCCTCAGGATACAGAAGAAGGGGTTGCTCTCTATCCTACCATCAGAGCTCACAGCTCTATGATAATTGAAGAACTAGCTCCTTGGGTACCTCCTTCTCTCCCTACTGCTGCCCCCTCTACTGTTGCTGCTACAGTCTCCTCCTCCTCAGATTTGCTGCAACACATCACAATTCTTCTTCAAGAATAAAGACATCATTTTGACACCTCTCTAAAGGTGGTCACTGACAAGGTAACTGCTCTTGAGACTGAGATGAGCAGAGGCTTTTCTGAAATTCAGCATAACACTGACAAGCTCAGGTACTTATTTCAACTTGGTGGCAAAGCCCTTGACCATACTATCACTAGTGTGGGCAATGTTATGGAATAAGGTGTCACCGTGGCAAACAATCAGATGGAACTAGACAAGAGGAATGAAGCCAAACAAGATGAAGATCTGTGAAGAAGTGGGTATTTTCAAAGATGATGCTATCGCCTAGCTATCTGTTGAAATCAGAAAGGGGGAGGGTTTGATAAAAGAACTCAGAGAACAGGTAGAAAAATCTACTGCTCAGAAGACAGATGAATGACAAGCTCATGTGAAGACCATTCATGCTGATGTGCTAGCCCAAATACAGAGTGTCAAATTTCACACATACGACACTGCTGTCTGGATGCACAATCAGATCTTGCCAGATCTTGCAGTTGACCCAAACATCATTCCCCATCATCTCAACCCTCTAGCTACAGATGTCACTGCCCCAGCTGTTCCTATGCAACCTACCTTCTCTCCCAAGCCTGGAGACTCAGTTGCTCCTCCAGATACTTATGTTCCAGGCTGGGAAGAAGAAGATCCTGCTGATATATTCCTTCAAGCCCCTCCAGAGATCAGAATCCACAATAAGAAAAGGAAGTATGGTGAAGGTCCCTCATCTAGCAGGACTGCTCCTTCCAAAGCCCCTGAACATGCTGAAGCTTGGTCTCCAACCTCAAAATCTCTAATTTTGGACACACTCAGGCTAGTTATGGATCACAATGAGAACAAGAGCATTCACTACAGTTCCCAGGAATGGGAGTTATATGAGAAATCAATGCTAAAAAGGAAGATCCATGATAGAGAGTTTGAGAGAAATAACCCTATTGCTCCTCCAAGGCCTCCTAAATATTTCCCTAAGCCATTCAGCTATCTAAGAAGACAGCAAGAAAAGATGGATAAGCAGCAATCCCAAGCCTAAAACTAAAAGATGTTGAGAGATTGAAATGACAAGTTGTAGACTTGATGTTTTTGGAAACTTACATATATACAATTTTTCATTCCTGTCTAATTATACTTTTCATTGTCTATTGCTTATCTGCTCATGTTTTTTTTCTACTTAGTTTCTTTTATGTCCATAATTCACCTTAGTGTAAAGGGTTCTGACTTCAACAAATAGGGGGAGAATGTTGGGTATTACATCCACATTAACCCAGATTTGATGAAGTCACCCTGGAACTAAGATGAATTAAGTTGTATTTGATGCTTGGTTTGAGTTATATGTTTGCAGGAATTCACTGGGAAGTGTAGACCAATGTCAGTCCACAGTGGGTCACCAAACATAGGAACTGTGCAATGTAATCCCTCATTGCATATTCCAAGGTGTTAACTCATGTGTGGTCTCTCTATTGGGATACACTTCATATTCAAGCTATTGGACTTTGGAAAAAGAATTGGAAGTTGACTACATTAGAAGAAAAAGTTTTCCAGCAACAAAAATTTTCTAAGTCTTTTACTCGAGTAGGTCTATAACTACTCGAGTAGTTTGGGTATAATTTACTCGAGTAAAGGAACCTTGTACTCGAGTACTTAAGTGTATTTCTCGTGTAGCTAAGTCATGTACTCGAGTAGACATAGTCATATACTCGAGTAGCATACTTATATACTCGAGTAGATTACTCTTTATACCCGAGTATTAAAGAGTTCACTCATCAAAATTTTTCTAAGTCATGGACTCGAGTAAGTATACTCACATACTCGAGTAGATAGAATCATACTCGAGTAGTTCATTATACCTACTCGAGTAGATCATGTTTCACTCGTGTATCTTGAATTTTTCTTACTCCAGAATTTTCTAAGTCTTTTACTCGAGTAGATCTTTCACCTACTCGAGTAGATTACATCCTCTCGAGTAGTTTAGTTCAACTACTCGAGTAGCTCTTGCTGACATCTTCAGAATTCATTCTAAGTATCCCAATCGAGTAATCCTTCATGTACTCGAGTAGTTTATGTAATATACTCGAGTAGTTTTTCCAGTACTCGAGTAGATCCTTTATGTACTCGAGTAAGTCACTCGACATACTCGAGTAGTTCTTTCTGCTTACTCGAGTAGTTGATTTCTACCTACTCAAGTAGCCTATCTTTATATACCCGAGTATGTTCTCCTTCATGTACTTGAGTAGTTATTCAACTACTCGAGTAGCTATTCACTTACTCGAGTATATGGCTGAACTTTTCTGAAATTTGTCTAAGTCCTTTTTCTGACGGGATTTTGAAATCACGCGACATGATTGGTCCACGTGTACATCATTATGACCGATTATGACCGTTAGTCTCTTCTATATAAGGTCTTATCAGAAAATGACAAACCCTAAGTATTCTCCAAGCTTTCTTGTCATTCTATTTTAATAAAGTTCTTCAGCCGACTCCTCACTGTTTTCACGAAACGGAAGCCGCCGCCGCCACCATCTTCTCCGGCCACTGCTTCTAAGGTCAGAGGATTCATTCTGAAGAAAGTTACATATCGAGATCGACATCACCGTTAATCTTCTCTCTCTGATTCTGTAAAGGCAAGAGGATCCAGATCTGGGCCGAGACTCTCTTCACCGATTTCTGATAGTGCTGCAAAGTCCATAAGAAGAAGTTTTCTGTCCGTTTCTTCAGATCTGATTGGATTTACTGTTTGTATAATTTTCCAACACTTTATTAATCTTGTAGGAGAAAGTTTCTTCGAGTGTAGGAGTTTTTCACTCCGAGTTTGTAGGAAGTGTTATCTTCCGAGGTGTAGATCCTATTGTTTGGATCGAGTTTGTAGGAACATTGTTCCGAGGGTAGGATCGATTTTTGATCCGAGATAGTGGAGTAGCCGAGTTTAGTTGATTGCTAAATCGGTGAGGGAAAGTGGATGTACCCAAGGTTGGGGAACCACTATAAGTCTTGTGTCGTCTGTGATATTGGTAGATTGTTCTGTGCTGTGCTCTAACTATTTTTTATTCCGCAAAAGATGCACAACTCACCTATTCACGCCCCTCTAGGTTATTTAGGTTGACAACCGTTTTCTTTCAGAGGTGAGCTGTGGAGAGCTGTGGCGAGCAGAGTCGAGCTTGGGCGAGTAACTCACGAGTATGGGCGAGTATCCCTTAGAACTCGCTGGCAGAAGCTGTATACTCGCCTATACCCCCCAGGATTTCTCTTTAAATTGCCCCTCAGTGGTACTGGAAATGACACTTTTGGAAGAGTTTGAGGTCCCCCCAAGTGGATACCCGCCCAGTCCATGCTTGCCTAGTACCTCGCCCAGCCTTTTGGTTGCGGAGGGGAAGCTTCTTCTAAGCTTCTGGGTAAGTGGTGGGACCTCCTTGCTGGAGCACTTGGGGTGTGCTTGTAGATAGTTACCTCTCTTTCTCGCTAGCCATTTGAATTGTGATGTCGGATCGTAGAATCAGTAACCTTATGCTGCCTTGATCCTATTTCTGAGGTTGTGAATTTTCCTGACTTCAACACAGCTGTCAACTTCAGTGGGGCCCGCTGGTCAAAATAGCTGTTGATCGACGAAATAAAAGAGGCGGAGATCAGATTAAAGAGATTAGATTTTGGAAAATGTGTTGGTCTTGGTCTTCTTCCTCAAAAATTATTGTAGAGCTAGCTTGAAGAAGCAAGTTCAGATCTTCTTATCTGAAAGTTGTAAAAGATACATGGTGCCATTTTCACCTGCACCAGCAAGGTCAGAGGAAATCTCTGAAGAAGAAGAAGCAGCAACATCTAACCTAGCTGAAGATGATTTGAGAGCCGATTCATGCTGTTGTAGCTATCTTCACCTACTATAGCAAGTTCAAAATATTTTCTGAGGTAAAAGAAGGAGCATCAAGGTTTTCCCTTGCTGCAATAACTGGAAATAAACAAGAGTTAGTTGTTAACATCAAGATCAGGGATGTTCGAACCGAGATTTGGCTCCACCTAGAGTTCAGACCTAGGGTATATCTCACACTTACTTCTCCCAAGCCGCTCGTTGGTGAGAGACCTGAATTTTGAGAATGACCATTGGATCTAGTGCGGAGGTCCCACCTCACACCCGGAAGACCTTTGAGATCTCCCGCATTGGAGGATGAAGGAAGAGGGTGAGGAGTGGTGAAAAACTGGATCCTCTCCAAGGAACCCCAAGGGTCTACTTATAGATTTTTTGGGGATGGCCTTCCAATAGAGCAATCTTGCCGCTCAGAAATTACTGAATACCCTAAGGCTGGTCTGCCAATAGCCAAACTCCGTTGTTCTGAACAGCTATTCGCAGCCCATCAGGGGCAAAATAGCTGGCCCTCAAGACGGGCGAGCTGCTCAACCCGGGTGTGAACCCTACGTTATCGCTGGGTACCGCCTTAGAGGAGAAGGCCGGCTCGCGCCGCACCCGCCCCCCTGAGAGGAGGTCGGGGCGGGTGCCGGGCTCGCGCCGCACCCCCCCCCCCCCCCCGCCACTAAGAGGAGGCCGTGGCGAGTACCGGGCTCACGCAGCACCTACCCCCCCCCCCCCTTGAGAGGAGGCCGGGGCGGGTGTCGGGCTCCCCGCCCCCCTGAGAGGAGGCCAAGGCGGATGTCGGGCTCACGCCGAACCCGCCCCCTGGAAGATACACCAAGCACTAGAAAGCTATGCGAATTTTTTCTGAAAGTCCACCTAGTGTCGGCTATGTGCACCTATGGGGGGGGGGGATAGGTGACGTGTGGTTCTTTTGCGGAATTCACAGATGTACCTGCACAATAAAAGCAACAAACACAGAACACAGAATACACAGCAAATTTATAGTGGTTCCCCGACTTGGGTACATCCACTTTCCCCCTTCGACCTATCTCCCCAACAAGGGACGACTCGGTCACTTCTCCAACGGGATTGAAATCCAATCCCTTCACTAACGGAAGGAGCCCTTCCACACGTGAGAGTCAACACTCCCACAAATCGGGTTGCACCCAACCCTTACACCACGGAACAAAAGTTCCTTTACAATAAAATAAAAGTAGAATGTACACGTGATACAAACTTCTCTTGGAGACTCCGGTGTTCCTCTTTGGTCGACGACGTGTTCTTGAAGTCGATGAAGAGTCTACGACCTTGGTCTTGCTTGGAGAAGATCTCCCCGGAACCGGCGGCGGCACACGAGCGGCGGCTAGCTTCGGGATCGGCGGCTACGAAGAAGAGCAGCTGCTGAACTTGGAGATCCAAACTTCGTTGCGAAGCAAGCTCGGTCTACCAACGGTCACACGAGGATCGGTCGTCTCGATCGATTCGGATGGGAAGTGTTTCCGATCAACGAATCGAGAGACAAAGGATCTCTGGATAGACGCGTGAGACTCAAGCCTTGCTAAGCTACTGTCGCCGGAGATCGGGAAGAAGATCTATCAGGGCGGCGACGGACTTGCTCGAGCGCGACGGCGGCGGAGGAGAGTAATCGCGATTTTAGGGTTTCCGTAGGCTCGGCTTCTTTCTGTGTCTTTCTACTGTTCAAAATACCCATATATTTATACTGTAGCTACCCCCAATAAGACCGTTTGTGGGACCCACAGAGATAGTCCCCAAATCCCGGTCCAGATTTTAAACAGCGGCAGAATCCGGTTCAGGGAATAAGCTGAGAAAACGCCAAGTCAAAATCGGCGAGAATCGCAGACGATTCTCGACGAATCGGCGAGAATCACCAAGTGATTCTCGACGATTCGTCGAGAGTCGTTTGTGATTCTCGTCGAATCTCTTGTCGATTCTCAACGAATTGGACTTTGTGTTCATGGGCTGCTTGACCACTGGTTCGGCGGGAATTACAAGTGATTCTCGCCGAATCTTACTTGGCACCATTTTGAGATGGCCAGAAGAAGTCGGCGAGAATCACTGATGATTCTCGTCGATTCGGCGAGAATCACCAAGTGATTCTCGCCGATTCGGCGAGAATCACTTGGTGATTCTCGTCGAATTTGCCTTGGACGATTTTTCGTCTTCCACCTAGGAGCTGCTCCTTAATCCTCCATGCTCCTTGTCTTCTCTTGCATATGAGCGGCCCTGTGCTTGAAAATAAGTGCACTCCAATAGAGAGAGTACACGTAGGCCAACACACTGATCTGCTCAACGAGGGATTACGTCGTGCAGACCCGTGTATATTGACCTACTGCACCCTGACATTGGTGTGCACTTAGCGTGGAAAAACTACAAGCACAACTAGAAAAAGTTTATCAAATACATAGTCTATTCACCTTAGCTTGTCCAGGGGCTTCTTCAAATCAGGTACATTGTGGATACAATACCCAACAATCTCCCCCTATTTGAAGAAGCCTAAACCCTACAAGCTAAGGTGAATGGAGCGAATGAAAATGAAAGCAAATGAAATTCATAAACTTAACATTGGGTGGAGTTATCCCTTACCAGTACCGCTTTCTAGGGAGCAAGCTGGAGCCACACCTTAGCCTTGACCCCGAGAGGGTAATCTCCCCCTTTTCGGCTTCTACAAATCGGGGTCCGTAGCGATAGACTTTTTGTCCCCCCTCAGTTCTTGCAGCTGTACGCACGCTGAGTTCCTTGCTCCCCCTCGGTTCTTGCACTAGCCTGGAGCTTCTGTAGTCTTCACTCCTCATAGTTGAGCATTCCCAATTCAGTCTTGAAAAGATTGAACTTGGCCTCGTCTAGGGGCTTTGTGAATATATCAGCAATCTGCTTGTCTGTGGGGACATAACAGAGAGAGATATCCTTGTTCTCCACGTGCTCCCGAATGAAGTGGTAGCGTACTTCAATATGCTTCGTTCGGCTGTGCGACACCGGATTGTTGGCAATGGCAATTGCACTGGAGGAGTCGCAGTACATTGGAACTTCCTTGAACTGAAGGTTGTAGTCGGCCAACTGATTTCTGATCCAAAGAAGTTGTGCGCAACAGCTCCCTGCCGAGATATACTCTGACTCTGCAGTGGAGGTTGCAACGCAATTTTGTTTCTTGCTGTTCCATGAGATAAGCCTCCGGCCGAGGAATTGACACGTCCCGGAGGTGCTTTTCCTGTCATCCCTGCTCCCTGCAAAATCAGCATCTGAAAAGCCTATTAGCTCGACATCATTGTTCCTCGGGTACCACAAGCCAAGATTAGGAGTACCTTTAAGGTATCTTAGAATTCGCTTTGCAGCGACATAGTGAGATTCCTTAGTGTTCACCTGATATCGGGCACATACACATGTGGAGAACATAATATCCGGTCTACTGGCAGTAAGGTAGAGCAGGGATCCAATGATGCTTCTGTATTTGGTTTCATCGAAAGGTTTACCTTTCTCATCCTTATCCAGAGACATGGTGGATCCCATTGGAGTCCTCATAGAGGTTGCACTCTCCATACCGAATTTCTTAAGGAGTTCATTTGTGAACTTCGTCTGAGAGATGAAGATTCCATCCTCAGACTGTTTCACTTGAAGGCCTAAGAAATACTTGAGCTCTCCCATACTGCTCATTTCAAACTTTCCTTGCATAAGTTTAGAAAACTTTTTGCAAAGATTGTTGTCCGTTGAGCCGAATATTATGTCATCGACATAGATTTGCACCAGCAAATTCTTGCCTTTGACTTCCCTGAGAAACAATGTTTTATCTATTTTACCTCTGGAGAACTTGTTCTCAAGAAGAAAACTAGATAAAGTCTCATACCAAGCTCGGGGAGCTTGCTTCAACCCATATAAGGCCTTATTGAGAAAATAAACGTGATTGGGATAAGTAGGATCGACAAAACCTGGGGGTTGAGCGACGTATACTTCCTCTTTCAGATCTCCGTTCAGGAATGCCGATTTCACATCCATTTGGTAGACTGTGAATCCTTTGTGTGAAGCATACGCTAGGAACAACCGGATTGCCTCGAGCCTTGCTACTGGTGCAAAGGTCTGGTCGAAGTCAATCCCTTCCTCCTGTCTGTAACCTTGAGCCACCAGCCTGGCCTTGTTCTTTATGATGACACCATGTTCATCCAGCTTGTTTCTGAAGATCCACTTCGTGCCAATGACGTTCTGCTTGTATGGTCTGGGAACCAGCGTCCAAACCTTGCAGCGTTCGAATTGATGTAGTTCCTCTTGCATGGCCAGAATCCATGCTGCATCCTTGTTCGCCTCGTCGAACTTCTTTGGCTCAACCTGAGACAGGAAGCTGAGATGCAATACTTCGTTAGTTGTTCCTCTTCGTGTTCTGACGCCTACACGAGGATCTCCGATGATCTGTTCTCTAGGATGATCCCTCACGTGACGGAGCTCTAGAGGTCTGGCGTCTGGAGCTTCAGCTACTTCTTGTGCTTCTCGTTCTTCTAAAAGATTTGTTCCATCTTGATCTTCAACATTTTCAGATGACGTTGAGGTGGAAACTTTGACGTACTTGGGTGCGTCATCTTCAGGGGTCTCATCCAGATTCAACTGGTCAAGTCTAGCACCTGCATCTTCAAGAATACAACTGGAAGAATTGCAGTTAAGCAAGCTTCCTTCATCAAATACAACATTTATTGATTCTTCTACCACTAAGGTTTTCTTATTGAAGACCCTATATGCCCGACTATGGGAACTATATCCCATGAATATGCCTTCGAAGCATTTTTCACCGAATTTAGTACGCGGATACTTCCCATTATTTAGTACATAGCATCTGCAACCAAAGATCCTCAAGTAGGACAAGGTTGGTTTCCTGCCTTTCAGTAGCTCGTAGGGCGTCTTACGATGATGTTTGTTGATCAACGCTCGATTTTGTACATGACATGCCGTATTGACACCCTCTGCCCAGAAGTATTCCGGGAGAGAAGCATCTTTCAACATAGTCGTGCAGGCCTCAATGAGAGTTCTATTTCTCCTCTCCTCAACTCCATTTTGCTGAGGAGTGCGCGGGGAGGAAAACTCATGAAAGATACCATGTTCTTCACAAAATTCTGTCATAGCACCAGATTCGAATTCTGTTCCATGGTCACTTCGGATTTTGACCACGGAGCAGTTAAATTCGTTCTGAACCTGCTTGACAAAATTAGTGAAGATGTCAAAAGTATCTGACTTTCGTTTCAAAAAGAACACCCATGTAAACCGTGAGTGATCATCAACTATCACTAGCGTATATGACTTGCCTCCCAAGCTATGAACTTGCATTGGGCCAAACAAGTCCATATGTAGCAGGTAAAGACATCGGGAAGAGTCTTTGTCTGCAATGCTCTTAAAGGTAGCCCGTGTCTGTTTGCCCATCTGGCATGCATGACAGGGGCTATCCTTGATGCACTTGATACTGGGAGCATCTCTTACTAAATTCTTAGAAAATAGCATACTAATTGTCTTATAATTAATATGTGCCAATCTCTTGTGCCATTGTTCACAAAGAGAAGCACTGCCTGTTGCCACAAGGCATACAGGGGTAGATGAATCTATACTAAGAAAATCTAAGCAGAAGATATTTCTGCTCCTAATGCCTGATAATACCGTCTCAGAGGAGGTACGTGAAATTATCAGACATTTATCCTTGCAGAACTTAACGTCATAACCTTTATCACATAACTGACTTACACTGATCAGGTTATGGTTTAACCCTTCAACATAAGCCACGTCGGTGATAGAGATTATACCGTTGGAAATCATACCATAACCTCTGGTGACTCCTCGATCTGACCCTCCAAAGATGACTTTGGGTCCATTCTCGACTGGAGTGTAATCACGCAGCAGGCTTCTTGTCCCGGTCATATGCCGGGAGCATCCACTGTCCAAATACCAGATTGGCGTTTTGGTGGCCTTTGGACATTCCTGCAAAACAAAATTAATTTGCCTTAGGAACCCAATCGAACTTGGGTCCTAGATTCCTGGTTAGCACACTCCCCCTCGGTTGGTTAACCATACGAGTGGTCGGTCTCGCAGTGTTAACATGGGGAGTCTCGTAGTTCCTTGGATTAAACCAACAATCCACGGCAAAGTGACCGACTTTGCCACAGCACCAACAGTCGAACCTGTTGTATCTCTTCCGAGGCTCCTGCCTTACCCTGGGAACAACGGGTACAGCTGGGGCCTTGGATCTGGAGGTGGAGGCCTCATGGTGATGGCAGTCACATGACTTTGTCACCTTCTGAATAACAGGCTTGACTTTTGGCGCCTGCTTTCCATTATGGCCGCTAGAGAACGGACCATAACTTCCTAAGTGGATCTCCTCATAAGGTGCCTTGAAGGCACTCTCCCCAAAGTTCCGGGGGAAGTTCCAACCTTCATACCGGCTCTTAGGCTTTGCAACCGAGGGCCGGAAATGATGTCCATATGTTGACTCAAAGTCATGTTGGTTGCAAGGAAAGCCAGGCTTTCTGAATGCAACAGGACTAAGAGGAGCCTTCCCCTTTTCATCAGCAGAGGCCTTCTTGGCGGCCTTATTCTTCCTCTGGTTCTTGTTTCTCCGAGATGAAGAACCAGATGCCCCAACATGCCCCAAGCCAGCTCCTTTAGCCTGAGCAGAGAAGGTGTCAACGACTGGAAGCACTGTTTTAGGCATAGAGAAGCTCTGTACGATCTTCCTTTCTGCCGCAAGTAGTTCTTCCAATCTGTTGACTTCCTCCTGCTTGAGATCAAGGAGCTTCAAAGACTCTGAGTGCTTTGAAGTTAGGTCAATGTGCTCCTGTCTGAGAGAGATCAAGCTAGTGACCTCTTCCCTTAGGGATACACACTCACCTTTAAGGAATCTCACTTCCTTCTTCTCAGCCTTCAGTCTCTTGCGGCACTCGTCAAAAGTGTTGAGCAGAAGCTCATACTTGTCGAGGAGCTCAGCTTCACGGGCCGAAGGGCCATCCTCAGGTTCATCATCCTGAGACTCAGGATCAGAGTCGGAGTCGGAAAGAGGGGTGTGAGTTTTTACCTTCCCAGTGAATGGGGGGCATTCTCCTTCTGAGTCTGATCGACCCACCAGCCCGAAGTAGGCTTCTTCATCATCACTGGAGTCTGAGGAATCAGACTCACTTAGTGTCTTTGGCCTTCTGGCGATATAGCTCCGCTCCTTCTTCTTATCTCTGTAGGAGTTGAGCTCCTCTCCTTTCCCTTTATCTCTTTTGCTTTGATGGCAGTCGGCCACAACGTGACCTGGCTTATTGCATCCAAAGCAAATAATATCAGAAGAACGATGTTTGTTAGGTTTAGATGCATACCTGTCAGAAGAGTAGTTTTTCTTCTGATGTCTGGAAGAGGAGCCGTCTCTCTTTCTTTGATTCCTCATCTTGAGGAATTTCTTGAACTCTCGAGTGATGAGGGAGAAATCCTCTTCCGACAGTTCTGAGCTGGAGGAGCATGGATCGGAGTCCTCCTCTTCTTCCTTATTTCTGGCACGGTAGGACACCGTACCCTTCCCCTTTTTGGAGTGACTGGCTTTTAGGGCCACAGTCTTTTCTTTTGCAGCCGCCTTCTCTGCTTCTTCCTCTGCCTTCCTGGTGTTCAGCTGAAGTTCATAGGACATCAGCTTCCCGAACAGGATTTGAGGATCAGTTTCTGCTAGTCTGCCAAATTCTCTGATGGCGCAGATCTTTGTGTCCCATTCCTTAGTTAGGGACCTAAGGAATTTGTCATTGAGTTCACCATTGGTGAACACTCTTCCATAGCCCTTGAGGGCGTTGACAATCTTCAGGAAGTTCTCGTATGTGACTCCGATCTCTTCCTTAGGCCCTTGCCGGAAAGCTTCATACTTCTGGTTCAGGAGGGATCTCCGATCATCCCTTACTTCATCTGTGCCCTCCATCAGAATGATCAGACACTGCCATATCTCCTGAGCTGTCCTGCAGTTGCTGAAGTTTTGCATCACCGAGTCATCAACTGCACTGACCAGGATGTTTCTAGCCTTCATGTCAAGGCCCACTAGAACCATCTCATCCTTGTCCATTTCAGAGAGTGTCTTCGGCACTTTCTTGGTGGGATCAATGGTGGAGGCCTTAGTGGGGACATAAGGTCCCTCCAGCACGATCATGAACAGTCGAGGGTCCACTGCTTCCATGTAGAACCTGATTCTTTCCTTCCAGATAGGAAAGTTGAGTCTGTTACATACTGGGATTTTGCCGGAGTACTTGAGTCCGTCCATGGTAGATGTATGTCTCCTCGTTGACACTAGTGGCAGGATTCACCTCAAGGTGTTAGCCTTTTTGTTGAGGAACCTGGCTCTGATACCACTTGAAAGTCCACCTAGTGTCGGCTATGTGCACCTATGGGGGGGGGATAGGTGACGTGTGGTTCTTTTGCGGAATTCACAGATGTACCTGCACAATAAAAGCAACAAACACAGAACACAGAATACACAGCAAATTTATAGTGGTTCCCCGACTTGGGTACATCCACTTTCCCCCTTCGACCTATCTCCCCAACAAGGGACGACTCGGTCACTTCTCCAACGGGATTGAAATCCAATCCCTTCACTAACGGAAGGAGCCCTTCCACACGTGAGAGTCAACACTCCCACAAATCGGGTTGCACCCAACCCTTACACCACGGAACAAAAGTTCCTTTACAATAAAATAAAAGTAGAATGTACACGTGATACAAACTTCTCTTGGAGACTCCGTGTTCCTCTTTGGTCGACGACGTGTTCTTGAAGTCGATGAAGAGTCTACGACCTTGGTCTTGCTTGGAGAAGATCTCCCGGAACCGGCGGCGGCACACGAGCGGCGGCTAGCTTCGGGATCGGCGGCTACGAAGAAGAGCAGCTGCTGAACTTGGAGATCCAAACTTCGTTGCGAAGCAAGCTCGGTCTACCAACGGTCACACGAGGATCGGTCGTCTCGATCGATTCGGATGGGAAGTGTTTCCGATCAACGAATCGAGAGACAAAGGATCTCTGGATAGACGCGTGAGACTCAAGCCTTGCTAAGCTACTGTCGCCGGAGATCGGGAAGAAGATCTATCAGGGCGGCGACGGACTTGCTCGAGCGCGACGGCGGCGGAGGAGAGTAATCGCGATTTTAGGGTTTCCGTAGGCTCGGCTTCTTTCCGTGTCTTTTCTACTGTTCAAAATACCCATATATTTATACTGTAGCTACCCCCAATAAGACCGTTTGTGGGACCCACAGAGATAGTCCCCAAATCCCGGTCCAGATTTTAAACAGCGGCAGAATCCGTTTCAGGGAATAAGCTGAGAAAACGCCAAGTCAAAATCGGCGAGAATCGCAGACGATTCTCGACGAATTGGCGAGAATCACCAAGTGATTCTCGACGATTCGTCGAGAGTCGTTTGTGATTCTCGTCGAATCTCTTGTCGATTCTCAACGAATTGGACTTTGTGTTCATGGGCTGCTTGACCACTGGTTCGGCGGGAATTACAAGTGATTCTCGCCGAATCTTACTTGGCACCATTTTGAGATGGCCAGAAGAAGTCGGCGAGAATCACTGATGATTCTCGTCGATTCGGCGAGAATCACCAAGTGATTCTCGCCGATTCGGCGAGAATCACCAAGTGATTCTCGCCGATTCGGCGAGAATCACTTGGTGATTCTCGTCGAATTTGCCTTGGACGATTTTTCGTCTTCCACCTAGGAGCTGCTCCTTAATCCTCCATGCTCCTTGTCTTCTCTTGCATATGAGCGGCCCTGTGCTTGAAAATAAGTGCACTCCAATAGAGAGAGTACACGTAGGCCAACACACTGATCTGCTCAACGAGGGATTACGTCGTGCAGACCCGTGTATATTGACCTACTGCACCCTGACATTGGTGTGCACTTAGCGTGGAAAAACTACAAGCACAACTAGAAAAAGTTTATCAAATACATAGTCTATTCACCTTAGCTTGTCCAGGGGCTTCTTCAAATCAGGTACATTGTGGATACAATACCCAACAATTTCCTCCCCCTACAAGTATATTATGCAGATTAACCATAAATTTGCCTCCAAGAGTGCAAAACCCTCTAAAAAGCTTATAAATGTATAGAAAGCCTCGCGCCTGCCAGGGGACCCCATTTCGCGAATACAGGGTTGTACACAATCCCTGCTCTTTTCAAGCGAGTTCCACGCTCGGAAAGAAACATCCAACCCACGTATTCACTGAGTGTAGCTCTTTTGTGACCGAAAATACTTGGCCTCTTCGAGGGGTCAACCTGCCATGCCAGCTAATGGGAGCCTGGGTTGCGAGATCCCCTTTGGGTAGAGTTCACTTAACCTCCCCGAGGGGTCAACCTACCATACCAGCTAATGGGAGCCTTGGTAACAAGATCCCCTCAGGGGTTGGAACCTTCTCGCCAACGAGGCACATTCGACCCATCCAGCTAGTGAGAGCCTGGATGAGGAGATTCTCTCGAGGTTGGAACTTACTCGCCACCGAGGCACATTCGACCCATCCAGCTAGTGGGAGCTTGGATGAGGAGATCCTCTCGGGGTTGGAACTTACTCGCCACTGAGGCATATTCGTCTCATCCAGCTAGTGGGAGCCTGAATGAGGAGATCCTCTCGTGGTTGGAACTTACTCGCCTTTGAGGCAGATCCGACCCATCCAGCTAGTGGGAGCCTGGATGAGGAGATCCTCTCGAGGTTGGAACCTTCTCGCCACCGAGGCACATTCGACTCATCCAGCTAGTGAGAGCATGGATGAGGAGATCCTCTCGGGGTTGGAACTTACTCGCCACCACGGCACACTCGACCCATCCAACTAGTGGGAGCCTAGATGAGAAGATCCTCGCAGGGTTGGAACTTACTCGCTAGCGAGGCACATTCGAACCATCCAGCTAGTGAGACCCTGGATGAGGGTATCCTCGCGGGGTTGGAACTTACTCACCACCGAGGCACATTCGACCCATCGAGCTAGTAGGATCCTGGATGAGGAGATCCTCTCGGGGTTGGAACTTACTCGCCTCCGAGGCACATTCGACCCATCCAGCTAGTGAGATCCTGGATGAAGAGTTCCTCTCAGGGTTGGAACCTTATCGCCACGGAGGCACATTCGACCCATCCAGCTAGTGAGAGCCTGGATGAGGATATACTCTCGGGATTGGAACCTTCTCTCCACCGAGGAACATTCGACCCATCCAGCTAGTGGATGCCTAGATGAGGATATCCTCTCGTGGGTTGGTTCCTTCTTACCATCGAGGCACATTCGACCCATCCAGCTAGTGGAAGCCTGGATGAGGAGATCCTCTCGGGACAAGAGCATACTACCGAGGCACATTCGACCCATCCAACTAGTGGGAGCCTGTATGAGGAGATCCTCTTGGGGTTGGAACCTTCTCGCCATAGAGGCACATTCGACCCATCCGCTAGTGGGAGCCTGGATGAGGAGAGCCTCTCGGGACAAGAGGTTACTACTGAGGCACATTCATCCCATCTAGCTAGTGGAAGCCTGGATGAGGAGATCCTCTCGGGGTTGGAACCTTCTCGCCACCGAGGCATATTCGACCCATCCAGGTAGTGGGAGCCTAGATGAGGCGATCCTCTTGGGGGTGGGGCTATACATGTCATTTGAACCATAGTAAATTCAACATCCTCAAACGGGGAAAATTTTAAGATACATGACCTGTTGAATCTTCCGGTCTGGGGTAGAATCATTACAAAAACAACATGAAAGGGAAAAAGACCTCACCAAAGCAAGGCTTCTCAAGGTGCTTGTGCATGATGGCCGTCATTCGCCTCCTTCTCCTCTGATACCTTTATCCTGCTCAAGTTCTCCATGATCTTCTCCATATCCTCTACCCTGGCTAACCAGGAGATGGTGTTGATGGTCGTTACGTAGCACTGCCTTTCCATCCTGAGGTCTCCTCTCACCCTGACTTGGATCCCTCCGGTGTTAAACTTGAGGAACTAATGGAAGGAAGATGGCACACAACAAAAGGTGCTGAAGAGAGGTCTTCCGAAGATTGCATTGTAACTGTTCGGAGCGTCAACCATGACAAACCGGTAGTTCCTTGAGGTCCCCCCATCTTCATCTGGTGTTCGACTCCACCTTCTACCTCCTTCCTTTCCCCAAAAAATCCAAACAGGGGTCCATCCGAGGCCAACACTCTCCTTGGTTCCACCTTCATCCCGTAAAACGCCTTCTAGAAAATGACGTTGACGAAGCTTCCATTGTCAACCAAGATCCGGGAGACGGTGTAGCCTTCGATGACAGCCTGGATGACCAGCACATCGCAGAATGGATCCTCATGATCCGACATGTCCTTCACTGAGAAGGTGATCCTCTCCTCTGGGGGTGGGGTTTGGGATGTCGAAGCGATGCTCCGACGGTACATGACATGGAGGCTTGCTTCTGAGTGGCCTCAATCCCCACTCCACTGTGGATCACTCCTATACCTCCTCGGGTTCCTACGTCGACCCGGTCCTCACATATGTCAACTCCCCCCTGTATGGGTAGAACTTCTTCAATCCGCATTGGCGGCTGCTGCTGGGTTGGAGCTCTCACCTCTCTCACTTCTAGGAATTGGGGCAGGTTGCTGTGGCATGACCCTCTACCTGGTGGAAGTCACAGTACGACAACACTCTTCCTTCCCTTCTTCGATGGGCTGGGTGATTTCTCCAGTTACCTCTTCCGCTTTTTCCTATCTCCGTGGCTTGCTGCGGTGGGGGTAGGAGCTGCCTAGGGGCTTGTCTCTAGAAGTTGGACCTCCCTTAGCCTCCATTGAAGTTCCCCCATACTAGACGGGACCTCTTCCTAGATACTGAATGGGCCCTCCCTGCTGTCTCCAACCTGGCTCCTGACCATCCTAACGTCCCTAGAACCCCTGAGCTCTCTGCTCTTCACTCATTCTTCCCTCCTGATGCCTCGAGCCACCTTGCTCCTTCGACTCTGCCTCTGTTAACCTCGCCAACTTCTTAATGAATGTTGGGTTGGCCTCCTCAGTCGCTATCTCCTTTGCCGCCCTTTACATCAAGCTCTTCAACGGATAAAGGGGCCTTCCGGGTCAGACTCATCTTGAATAACCCTTTACGCAACCCCACCGTAAATGCCATCTCGAGGGCATACCGTGGTATCTCCTGGATGTCCAGGATCTCTTCTTGGAACCTATCCACATATTGGGCCAATGACTCCTCTACCCTATGACTTATCAGAAAGATGGACTCGGGATTCTTCTTCCTCTTTTTAGAAGTGGAGAAGCGAAGCTAAAAGCTCCGGCTCAAGTCTTCGAACCCGTAGATCGATCTCACTCGAAGTTGATGAAACCAATCCCTTGACATGTCTTTCAACGTGATCGCGAAGAGGCGACACTTGAATGCATCCATCATCGGCCTGATAGACACCACATCTTCGAACCACTGCAGGTGCTGGATGGGGTCATCCTTCCCGGTATAGTAAGTCATGTCAGGTTCTCTGAACCCCTCGAGAATGGGAGCTGATACAATCAGCTCACTGAAGGGTGACCCCCTACTTGGTGATCTCGCATACTCCATTCGCGCGACCTGCTTGCCTGGGAGGCTAGTACTTGCCGGGCTGAGGAATAACTCCCGGTCGGTAAGCTATTGCTCGACCCCCTTTCTCACCCTTTCCTTCCCGGGTCGTCTTCCTGGTGCACTTTCTTCTACCCCTCCTGAGGTCATCTCGCCTAGACCCCTGGAAGCTGGTTCGCCGAGACCCCTGGACGATGTCTCGCCGAGACCCCTGGGGACTAGATCCTGGGGTGTGGGAGTTGAGCAGCCATCCTGAGGGGCAATACTTCACAGCATCTCCATGATGCCTTGGATGGATGCCATGAACTCTTCCCTTCCTGTCAAGTATTACTTCAATATCTCCAATCTCCTCATGTATTGCCACACATCTCCCCCTTTCTGTCTTCTTCAATAGGTATATCTATTGAGGGAGGAGAAAGGATCATGGGAGAGATTATCTCTTGATCCTAGTCAAAGTCCTATGTTGATAATACTAAGGAAATTATCCTAAAGATAAATCTACTAGATTAGGAGTCATATCTTTTTGTGTTGATACATTGATACAATACAATACTACAACATTTGAGCTACCTTCTAACATAGTTCCACTTGTGCTGGCTGTTCCTCTTCTCCAGCAGCAGGACTAACTTCTCAGACTCAGAGAAGATTGTGACTATGTCATACATAATCTCCCCCTTGGTCTGTGCATTATCCTTAAGATAAACTGATCAACAGTTATGACAGCTGATCTACTGCAATAGCTTCATGTACCCCCTCAACTGAGGCATCCTTGTCAGATTCCTGGAGGTTATGGTTCTGAAGCTGTGGCTAGATTCTCATCAGTTTATCACAGCAGCTCCCTTGTACCATGATCACTTCTTACTGAGCCAGATCTTCTCCTTGTCTTTAGCAACAGACTTGTCTTTGTCTTTAGCTTTCTGATCAGCAGCACAATAGTGTTCAACCCACTGAGTACAATTTTGATCATTACATTGATCTCCCCACTTGATCAACACTTGATCAATCCCTTCTTGGTTTCTGGATAGTCTGGGAGTAGCTGGTCTGCTGTGATTCACTTCTCCCCCTAGCTTATTGCTGATGATACCTCTGGTGTAGCTGCCAGCTTTCTCTTCTCCTGCAGCTGCTGGTCTTTAAAATCACTTGATAGCATCCTCTTATTTTGATAACCAAGCCTTTGTTTACACTGTCATTCTCATAAGAATGTGCTGACTTGTATCAACAATAGCTGGAGCAATCCAGTTGTTCTAGTAAACTGATTTTCTTGCCATCCTCTAGCAGGTGCCATCACCTGGGTAGTTTCCCTCTCAACCTCTACAATGTCCATGGGGACAAGCTGATCCTCAGCAGTAATGCTGATCTATTCTGTGTTGGGGGAACTTTGGGTAAGATTCAAGCTTGTCTAGCAACCTTGACTGAACATGCTCCCCATCAGTATTTGCACAGATCCTATCCTTATGACTGTCAGTCATCATTTTAGTTGATAATATCACTTGATAGTTTGACCCTTCTGTATAGTGAGTCTGATCAGCTAAGCGTAGTGTGCCTCTTCCTTGCTGCTCACAGAGGGGCTACTCCTAGTGATTTTCCTCAGTGATGAGTACACCCTACTTATTCTTCTCTTAGTTTGCTGGTGTGGCAATAAAGCTTAGTCCAACTAGATAGTCCTGCTGATTGGATCCTGATGGGCTTTGTCTAAGACTTGTGCACCTTATCCATCTTTAGGAATGCACACAACATCCTTATCCTTGGGGTATTAACCATAGGAAAACTTCCTAGTTCTAGTTTAAGTTCTAGAACATCTTCTGTCCAAGTACCACATGGGGGATGGGCACTTAGACTAACCTGTAAAATAGAATTATCTTACCTTAGGACCCCAATAGGTATTGGGTCCGAGGTTCCGATTAGTCTGAAATCTGACTTGCCTACCTGCAACATTTCTGATAGATAGGCTAACCCTTGCTCTAGACACAGAAGGATTGTGTCAGCAATCTAGGGCAAAATGCCCCACCTTACCACAACACCAACAATCATGAATATTATATTTTCTTTTCTGAGTAGGTCTTGTAGTGTGGTTAACTGCTGACTAAACAGAAAGAAGAGGAACAACAACTTTCTTCAGGTTCCTTTTAGCAAGGATCTGACTGAAGGTCATTCTTCCAGCAGGCTTTCTTTGATTGCCCTGAATGGTATTTACAGTTGTCTTCTTTGCAGAAGACAAACTGTTTATATCATCAGAATAAGCGAAGTTAGGCTAACTGGTAGACTGACCCTTGGTCTGAGTCCTTACTGGATGGAGCTTGAGAGAAAGCCGCTGCCTTTCCCTTGTGATTGGGGCTGAGGCACCAAATATATATGGTCCAGCATGTGCTATTTGTACTTTTTCATGGGGATCCTTAAAGGCACACATTCCCCTACCCTTTCTTCTTTCATTGTAAGAAATATTTATATTCCTACAAGAAATATTCTCATTCTCCCAGTGACCATGCATGCAACCTTGATCATACCTATGGGAAGGGAGGATTACCTTGTGAAAGTTTGACTGTGTCACTACAAGAGCTTTGCCTTTCCCTTTGGAAAGGTCAACTCTTGTGCTTTCCTTCATTGTTAACTCCTTCTTACCCTTTTGGGAGGAGAAGGAATTTATCAAAGGCAACACAGCCTTAGGCTTGATGAATTCAGCCACAGCCATTCTCTCCTTTAGGAGCTTCTCTTCAAAATTCAAAATGATCTTGTTCTTCTAGCTTATATCTCAATTTGGATGATTGAGATGGCCTTCAGTTGGCTGACTTCCCTCATTTTCTGATCCAGCAAGGATGTTGTCTCAAACTGCTGGGCAGCAACTAGCTGAAGAGAGATAATCTCCTCAGCCTGCATCTTGGCCAAAATCTTGCTTTTTCTCAAAGCATCCAAAATTTGACCATACTTGTCAATCAATTGATTGACATCTACCTCAGATTCAAAGATATCTTCATCACTAGATGAAGATGCATCAAAATCTGGATTGGTCTCATGACCTGAGCAGCTAGACAGAGGTTGTACCTGATCTTGACCAGGCTGATCCTGGCATGATTCTTCTTCTATCAATGCCATCCCTTCACAGCAGCCACTAATATCTTCATCCACCTCAATATCACTTTTTGAGTGTGATAGAGGGGCTCTGATCTCTATCTTGGTATCTGGATGGTGTTCATCTTTGTCTACAATACCAGCAAGTAGCCCAACAAAGGCTTCTTTTTTCTTCTCCAGGCTCTGATTCACTATCTGATAACTGACATTGCTGTCATCTCTTTTCTCTTCTATCCATTCCATGTAGGCAGTCAGTGAGTCCCACATTTCTTTGGTTGTCTGGCAGTGAACTACTCTCATGATGGTTAAGTCATCCATGACACTTATCATGATGTGTAGTGCCCTCTTGTCCATAGTTACTAAGATGATTTCATCTTCAGTAATTTTTGCAAAACTCTTTGGAGTCTGGACCTCTGCATCTAAGACAGAGACCTTCATGGGGATGAAAGGTCCTTCTTGAACTATTGCAAGGACCCTAGGATCTGAGGCTTCCATGATTTGCTTGACCCTTTCTTTCTAGGTCTCAAAGTTCTCCTTTCTGCAGTCTTAGGGCTCCATTCCTTGTGGTTCTTTTTTAAACCGACAAGTATAACACTTTTTGCTATCCTTTTAGGTCTACTCAGACTGTTAAGTCCTTTTTGAGTGTGTGAACAGAAAAAGGAAGTCCAGAAATTGGACAAACAGAAATTTTTGTATTCCAAAAAAGGTATGAATTATATGGTATAGCCTCCCTTTTATAGAATGGAGGAGATGAGAGAGATAATGAATAAACAATGTGGGACTAAAAATTATCATGTACAAGCGGTTTAACATAAATACAAGCCGCCAAGCCGTGCGGTTTGATGAAAGGGGAAACCGCCCGACAACCACAAGAGAAAAATACCAAGCCGCCACACCACACCGCCAGGTCACCCGGTCTCCAAGTCGCCAGGGACTGATTCACCAACTGCCAGAGCACCAGCAACAACAGGTCAGCAACCAAACCGCAGAGAGAAACCGATAGACTGCCCAGACTGCAACCCACCAGATTCAGATCGCCAGACCACCCGGTCTCTAATATACAACACTCCCCCTCAAGCTGGAGCATATATATCGATCATGCCCAGCTTGTCGCAAAGATGATGAAAAGAGGCGGATGCTGGCTTTGTGAAAATATCGGCCAATTCTTTATCGGAGGTGACGAACGGAGTACAGATTTGTTCCTTCAGGATCTCCTCTCAAATAAAATGGCAGTCAACTTCTATGTGCTTGGTTCTCTCATGGAAGACCGATTTTTTAAAGATGTATATGGCGGCTTTGTTGTCACAAAACGTAGGTAGAGGATGGTTGTAGACCTCTCCTAAGTCAAGCATGAGAGCCCGTAACCACTTCAGCTCCACACGTGGTCGATGTCATACTTCAGTATTCTGCTTCTTCACTGGACTTGTAGACAACTGACTGTTTCTTACTTTTCCAGCTCACAAGGTTCCCTCCCACAAAGGTGCAAAAACCAGAAGTTGACTTGCGGTCTCCTTTGTCATCGGCATAGCTTGAATCAGAGTATGCTTCAACCCTTAAATGCCATTCTTCTGAAAGAGAAGTCCTTTACCGGGAGCTGATTTAATATACTCCAATATCTTCAAGGCCGACTGTAGATGGAATTCCCTGGGAGATTGCATGAATTGACTAACCTTTCCAACAGCATAGGCAATGTCGGGCCTGGTCACTATGAGATATATGAGTTTACCAACCAGACGTCTGTACCTCTTAACATCAGAAAGAAGAGGAGAGGCATCTGTCCATGTTTTTTCTTCTCTAGTGTCCATAGGACATCGGGCAGGTTTACCCCAGTCAACCCTCCCTCTTTTAACAAGTCAAGGGCATACTTTCGTTGGGAGAGGACAAGAGAAGCGGGCTTCCGAGAAATTTCTATCCCCAGAAAGTATTTTGGAGATCCCATATCCTTTGTAATAAGGTGTTATCGAAGATGCTTCTTTGTCAAGATTATCCCAGCTTGGTGATCTCCAGTAAGAAGAATGTCATTCACATATACTACAAGAACCACTAGACCTAGAGTAGTTTTACGAGTAAATAGGGAGTGATCAGCAGAACTCCTCATAAAACCAACAGCTGCCACAATCCTGTTAGATTTGTCAAATCAAGCGTGAGGACTTTGTTTTAGGCCATAGATAGCCTTATTGAGCCGGCAAAACTGTGTCTCCCCCTGAGCAACATACCCTGGAGGTTTCTCCATGTAGACATCTTCCTGAATATCCCCATAAAGAAAGGCATTCTTCACGTCCAGCTGTGAAATGGGCAAATCTCTGTTGACAGCCATAGAGAGAAGGACCCGAATAGTGTTGAGACGAGAAACTGGAGAGAAGGTGTCAAAGTAATCAATGACATACATCTGGGTATAGCCCTTGGCAACAAGTCGAGCTTTGTAGCGATCTACACTGCCATCGGGGAGGAATTTTACCACATAAACCCAGCGACAGCCAACAATATCTGTGCCAACAGGAGGAGGAACCAAGGTCCAGGTACCCCGTTCAGTTAGAGTAGCAATCTCTTCATCCATGGCAGCCTTCCAATGTGGAAAGGCAAGGGCCTCCTGATAGGAACGAGGGGTGGAAGTGGAAGAGATAGCCAGCGCAAAGTTCCTGCGAGCATGTGTCAAACGATCATAGGAAATAACTACAACAAGCAGATGCTTGGTACAAGCCTGAATCCCTTTGCGAAGGGCAATGGGGAGGTCCAGGCCAGCATATGCCTCAGTATCTAGAGCATCCGTGGTGGAGAGAGCTGGCCCGAGAGGAGAGAGCGACGGCGGCGAAGAGGAGGGAGATTGTGGAGGTGGAGAGGGAGGAGAAGAGGATGAAGATGGTGGAGGTGGAAGGACCTCGGTAGGACGAGATGGGCTGGAGGGAGGAGGAGAAGGAAGACTGAGTTCCACAGGAAGAGGAGAGGAGTCGGTAGAGAAATAGGGAGCAGTATCGAAGAAGGTAACGTCTGTGGAGACGAACTGTTTGCGAAGAATGGGATCAAAACAACAGTAGCCCTTCTGAGTGATAGAGTATCCCGGAAAGACACATTTGGTGGAGCGAGGGGAGAGTTTGTCTCGTGTGGTGGAGGGAGAATGAACAAAGGCCGTGCAGCCATAGATACGTAAAGGAAGAGGAAAAGGGATCCTTTCCTGGATAGAGAATGGAGAAAGGCGTTTGACCACAGAGAACAGAGGAGGGAATGCGATTGATGAGGTAGCAAGAAATGAGAACAACATAGCCCCGGTAGGAGCGAGGGGCATGCATTTGCGTAAGTAGGGTACAAGCAAAATCATGGAGGTGACGGTTTTTGCGTTCCGCCACCCCATTTTGTTGGGAGGTGTAAACACAACTTGTTTGATGAATAATTCCATGTTGCATACAAAATGAGGAAAAATCTTGACTAACGTACTCTTTGACATTATCAGAGCGTAATACCTTAATTGAAACATCAAACTGATTTTTAATTAAATGATAAAAAGATTACCATACATCAAAAAGTTCAGAGCGTTCTCGTAATATATACACCCAAGTACATCATGAGAAATCATCAATGAAAGTAACAAAATAAGAGCTACCCCGACCAACGGTGAGGGTAGGAGCAGGACCCCAGATGTCAGAGCGAACAAAATCAAACGTTCTGGTAGAACCACATCCTTGCTTTGGCGGGAAGGAAGAACTGTGATGCTTGCCAAGCTGACAGGCATCACAGTTGAGAGGAGAACTGTTTGGAGGGAGGTGAGGTAGCAGCTGATGAAGAAGACATGGAGGAGGATGCCCAAGGCGGAGATGTCATTGTAGGAGATCTGTAGAATAGGAGGAGAAGGCGGAGAGAGCAGAAACGTTGTCGAGGAAGTAGAGGTCGCCGCTCTCAATCCCAGTAGTAATCGTCCGTTGGGAGCTCGGATCCTAAAAAGAGCAAGAAGTAGGTGTAAATGTGACGAAACATTGAAGTTGCTTGGACAAAGATGTAACTGATAACAAGTTGCAAGGAAACTTGGGCACATATAGAGTGTCGGCCAAGCAAAGAGACGGAGTGACATCAACCACTCCCGTCCCATGAACCGGTTAGGGAGATCCGTCTGCAATAAGGACCGGAGGCAACCAGGTCATGTGTTTCGAGGAGAAAAAAACATTGCAGATTTCCCGTCATGTGATTAGTTGCACCAGAGCCGATGAGCCATTTACCTTGAGTAACCACATGAGCACTACCTGATGAGGTGACCACTGAAGCGGACAGCTTGCAAGAGGAGGTAGAAGAGTCACCAGAAGGGCGAAGATGTGGATGTTTCAGCCACGATCGATCCACAAGATGCCCGGTGCGGCCATAGTGGGAGCAGAGGAAGCGGGAAGAAGTCCGACCACCGGAATGATGGTTCCGACTACTAGAGCCGCTCCGTTGAGTCTGATGAGCATATTGTTCTGGAGGAGGAGAAGACAGAAGCAGACGCTGAAGAAGAGATGTAACCGCTACAATGCGTGCAACCATAGTATCCAAGTTAGGAGAGTCCGCTTCACCCAAGATTTGTTGGCGGATCATGTCGTAGGAATCAGGAAGCCGGAGGAGGTAGCACACAAGAAGCAGTTCTTGAAAGTTCTTATGTTGTTTGGCAAGATCCGCAGAGAAGGCGCAATATTGAAGGATCTTGGCCCCATGAGCTTGAACTTGTTGATGAGCGGCAGCAGGAGACATAGAAGGACGAGCAAAGAGGTCTGCATACAAAGTATAAATGCGAGACGTCTGAGCCCCCTTTGAGTACAGAGTAGCAAGATGAAGCCTTGCCTTCTTGACCGTCTCATCAGGACGGATAACAGGAGGACATTCATCGGAAAGACTGTTAGCGAGCCAATTGCGGACAAGAGCATCGCTAGCATCCCAGTCGTCAAATTCAGCATAAGTGGTGTGAGGAGGGTCATCAGTAAGGTGGCGGCATTTGCGTTGTGAGCGGAGAAGAAAGGTGAAGGAGACGCTCCAATCCGGGTAGTTGGAACCAACAAGCTTAGAGACGGTGCCAAGATTCCCAGAAGGAATGGGAGGAGGTGGAGTTGTCACAGGAGTAGCGGTGGTGGTAGAAGAGCTGGAAAGGGCCATGGAAGAAGCCGCGCGGGTAGAGGGAAGAGAGAAAGGCCGCGTGGAAATAAAGAGGCCGGGGCGGATAAAAGGCCGCGCGGGAGAGAGAAGACCACAACATACAGAAGAAGAATCCGTAACAGAGAAAAGGAGGAAGTCGCGCGGGAAGAGAGCATGCCGTGCAAACAGAAGACCGAGAAGCTGCCAAAATAGTTCGTGGAGAAAGAGCTAGAAGAAGAAGGAGAAGGCCGCGCAAACAAAGAGCAGCGGCAAAGGAGGACAGGCCGCGTGAACAAGCAGCAAGAAGGAGATCAAGTCGCGCGGGTAGAGAGAGACACTAAATCAGGCTGACAAGATCGCGAGCTCTGATACCATGTGCGAACAGAAAAAGGAAGCCCAAAAATTGGACAAACAGAAATTTTTGTATTCCAAAAAAGGTATGAATTACATGGTATAGCCTCCCTTTTATAGAATGGAGGAGATAGGAGAGATAACGAATAAATAATATGGGACTAAAAATTATCATGTACAAGCGGTTTAACATAAATACAAGCCGCCAAGCCGTGTGGTTTGATGACAAGGCAAACCGCCCGGCAACCATAAGAGAAAGATACCAAGCCGCCACACCAGACCGCCAGGTCGCCCGGTCTCCAAGTTGGCAGGGACTGATTCACCAACCGCCAGAGTACCAGCAATAATAGGTCAGCAACCAAACCGCAGAGAGAAACCGACAGACCGCCCGGACTGCAACCCGCCAGAGTCAGACCATCAGATCGCCCGGTCTCTAATCTGCAACATTGAGTAACCTCCCTCTGATATCACTTGAAAGTCTTTGTATTCAAGGATAGCTAAATCACCTAGAGGGGGGGGGGGTGAATAAGTTATTGGTCTCTTGTTGAGCTTCTTTAAATATTTCTTCTTTAAGGGCTTTAGCTTTTAGTTATTTTATGCTTTCAAGATGTACACAACCTGCACAAAGTAAACAACACAAAAAAGCACGCAGTGATTTATAGTGGCTCTCCAATTGGGTACGTCCATTTTTCCTCCTGCCTATCCAACTATCTTGTTGGACTAGGCACTTCTCCAAAACTTGCTCCAAAGAGCATACACCTCAGATCCTGTAGGACCTCTAAGTCTCCTCCAAGACTTACTTCTCAGCCACAAGGGTCTACAACTCAGTGGTCAACAGACCACCTACCTCGGGCTATTAAGCCCTACACTCAGGTTGGGAGGACAGCCCTACCTAAAATCCACAACGGATCCTACCTCAGAGATCTGCAGTGCTCCGATACTAAGTGACCCTCAAGCCACCAACCTCAGCCTTATCTCCAAGGCCTACAGCTCAGGCTTTTTAGCCCTACAACTTCTGGCATAAGGCCCTACTCTCAGAGTGCTGCAACACTCCTACAGCTTAGTACCCTTCCAGATACCTACCTTAGTGCCCCTCTAGGCACCAACAACTCAGTGACAAACTTATCACCTACCTCAGGCATAAAGAACCTACACTCAGAGAGTAGCACTCTCCTACCTCAGACAATTAAGCACTACAACTCAGATCCATACTTGGATCCTATAGGATGAAGGTGGGTTGGTGGATATTCTTGACACAAGAGATGTTTCTCTCTGTCAAGCTTCTTGACTGAGATAAACTCAGCCCTACAATGACTACAAGAATCTATTTCCTGAGTCTACCTTCACTGAACTAAGAAGTACTTAGTCATAACTACTTCCACAGCAACAAGTATTTACTTGAGCTGGAAGTGACTTGAATAGCAATGTTCTGCCTCTCTCTGAATTGGGCTTGAAGCTCAGCCCTAACGACTACTTCACAGCACCAGGGATTTTTCCTGCAGGTCAGTGAAGTTACTGCAGCAAATTGCTGCTACCTGTGATGAGAAAATCTCAGCTCAACTTTGTAGACTAAGATAGCTCTGCTTATTCTTCCCTTCCTACGCTGAGGTGATTCAGCCCTGACTTTGACTTTTGAGGAATAGTCCCCTGAGTCTTCTCTCAGATCTCTGCTTCTTCAAGCTTCTTCTCTTCAAGCTTCCAAATTAAGATCTTCAGGATACTTGTACAGTTAGAACTGTGAAGAACTTGCAGCAAGGGTCGGCCCTTGGCTGCTTCCTCTTTCCTCAGAGAAATACTCCGGACTTGCTTGATCATGTAGATGAAGATCACACCAGCTATCTTGTTGTTGACGATGTTGATATCAACAGCTAAATTGCTCTTCGTCTTGCTGACTTGAGTTTCATGTTATTCAGCTCAGCAACAATGACGGAGAAGAAGAACTATCACTTTTCTTTTCACTCAAGGCTATCTTCCTCAGCACGCCATTTTCCTTTTATTGGTTTTCACCCAACGGCTCTTGAGCAGTGGGCCCATCATATTTAATGTCCAGCAATAACCACAAGCAGTGGGGCCCACACATTTAATGTCCAGCATCAACCTTGCTTTAACGCCAACTGTCGTATAGTAGGTCTGCGACAATATTTGTCTCGTACTATAAACATCCTGCCACTAATTTGAAATATGTTGACTCATTAACTTGCTGACGTCATCAACTGTGGACTTATCCAAAAATCAAGCAACATGAGCATATGCATTGAGTGAGTAATCATCACTCAACGCCAAAATACTTAGACAAATTTCCATCTATCTAGGCGTTGATAGCGTTTAGTGAACAAGCATCACTCAACGTCATTTGCCTTAGCCAAAATCTTCCTGCTTCTCTAGCGTTGAGAGCATTGAGTGAGAAAGCCTCACCCAACGCCATTATCCTTAGCCAAAAATATGCCTCTGCAGCATCTTAGGCATTGAGAGTATCGAGTGAGCATGCCTCACTCAATATTTTTTGCCTTAGCCAATTTTCTGCCTTTGCGACATCTTAGGCGTTGAGAGCGTTGAGTGAGCATGCCTCACTCAACGCTTTTTGCCTTAGTCAATTTTCTGCCTCTGTAGCATATTAGGCGTTGAGAGCGTTGAGTAAGCATGCCTCACTCAACGCGTTTTGTCTTAGCTAATTTTCTGTGTTTAAAAACACTGGCTTAACTGTCTCAGTGCTTTCTTGTTCACTGCTGAGACAAACACTTGTCTTAGCGGTTATGCTGATACTAACACTTGTCTCCGCGGTTATGCTGAGACTAACACTTGTCTCAGCGGTTATGCTGAGACTAACACTTGTCTCAACGGTTATGCTGAGACTAACACTTCTCTCAGCGGTTATGCCTTAGACAAAATCTTCCTTTTAACTTTAGGCATTAATAGACTCAGCCTGCCTTACTCAGAATTGAGTTCGACGAATGGTCAACTGAGCTCGACGAACTATGAAATTAGTTCGACGAATTTTGAGCTAAGTTCGACCAAGTTCAACTTGCAGCCTTTTTGTTGTATGACGTTGAATGTGTCTTCATCACTCAACGCTAAAATACTTAGCCATATTTTTAGCTTGCAAACATTCTTTCTTACCTATGGCATTGAGTGAGGTTGCTTCACTCAACGCCTGTGGACTTAGCCGCATTGTCAACTGCTCCTTGACTTCTAGCGTTGAGTGAGCTTACCCTACTCAACGCCTGTGGACTTAGGCAAATTCCTCCCTTTCCAGCATCTTCTTTTGGTGTCCATCTTTTTGCCTTACGACCACCTGTCACATCACTTAGACAATTTGTCTAGACTTGTTCCTTGGAACATCCAACACAAGATGAGCATAAACAACATCAAATGTAACTATGCTCTTATTTTTGATGGAGATGCCTCTTCAAATCCAATCTAGGGAATATTGTGGGTAATGGACCCAACACTTTCCTTGAACCATCCTTTCATTATGGTACCAGGTCTTTCTTTACACTACTATTCCCACAGGAATATGCTGACTTGTATCAACAATGGCTGGAGAAATCCAGCTGTTCTTGTGAACTTGCTCACTTACAACAGTTGCAATCATCTGGATAGTCTCCCTCTCAACCTCAGCATTGTCCATAGGGACCATCTAAACTTCAAAAGTATTCTTCTGATCTCCTTGGAGCTGGAGATTCTCAGATACCAATGCTTTATACTAGACTTTAAGCTTTTCAGACTGAACTAGACTGTATTGGCTCCCCCTTAATAATTGCACAGATCCAGTCTACATTGCCCACTGACTTGGACAAACTTTGCTACAGGTTTAGATGATGTTGAACCCTAAGCATAGTTCTTTTCAAGTTTCCTCCAAAGAGTCTACCAGAGTCTACTAGAGGATACCACTTGAGAAACTTTTCAGCTGAGCATTATGTGCTCATTCCTTGCTGCTCCCAAAAGAGCCACTTCTAATGTTTTCCTCAATAAGTACAGCCAGCTTGTCCTTCAATGATTTGCTGGTGTGACAACAAAACTTTGTCCAATCAGACATTCCAGCTAGCTAGATCTAGCTGGCCTTTGCCTAAGATTTATATAACACTTTGTTTGTTGAGGAGGCAACTACACTTTGTCCCATCACTCAGGCATCTTAACCTTTAATGGATGGATTCAGCTGGTCTTCATCCATCCTGTGCACTTGCCCTTCTTCAGAACTGCCCACTCCATCCTTTTCCTCTTGGCCTGTAGGAGGCGAAACTTGCTGGTCTATTTACCTATATCCAAATGTATAAGTGCATATCTTTGGTCCACAGCTCATTAGAGTATGAACCTTGCGATAACTCTTTGTTCCAGTCTAATTCCTAGAGCAACCTCTATCCAAATTGTTGAAATTTGTGAAGTGGAAGTGGTTGACGGGACAGGCCGGGCGGCCTGGGTGGACAGCGTTGGCGGACTAGGCGGACTGGGCAGACTGTTGTGTGCGGCCTGGTGGAAAGTCTAGTGGAAGCCGACTGTTCTTCTGAGCAGGTTGTACGGGTGAAGTCCGCGGACTGTGCGTCCTGGTATCTGCGGATAGGGCGTTGGCTGTTGGTTTATCCAAGGAGCGGCCTGCGCGGATCGAGGCTTGCGGACTGGTGCTTTGCTCAGTGGCCGTGGTGCAAGCTTGTGCTTTCCGGTGGTTTGGCTCATGTCCGCGGAAAGCTTGCGGACTGACGTGTCCGCGGTGTGGGCTGTTGCAGACTGGGCTTAGAGCTTGGCTGAGGCCTTGTCGAGCTCTGGTGTTACAGCAGGTGCTTTGCTGTGGAGGTCTTTGGGCGGACTGGTGTGTGGAGTCCGGGAGATGGCTGCTGCGTTGGGCAGGTGTGCGAGTAGCTTGCAGACTGCTGGCGGTCTGTGTGCTAGGGTGTTTGGCGGACGGGAGCTTATGTCTGCCATGCTCGCATTGGCCTTTGATGGTTTTGGACTTGGTCACACTCTGTGCCAAGACCATGGTGTCCACAGTATCCACCAAGTCCGCTGTTGACCGGGCGGACTGTTGCTATCTGCCTTTGGTCGTGGACTTGTGGCAGATTGAGGCTTGAGTCTTGCGGACTGCCTCAGGTTTGTGCGGACACCCATTGAAGGGGGTTGCTGTCCTGTAGTGGTTGGAGGCTTTGCGGGCTGATGCCTTGTCCGCATAGCTTGGGCGGACTGATGAGGGTTCGCCAAAGTTGCCTTGCTCCTGGCGGTTTTCCTTGGTACCGGCTAAGTCCCTGTGGACTCAGCGGATGGTGGTTTTGCTATCGCGCGGGTTGGGGCGGTGTCGCTATCTCTTGGGCGGTGACCACACTCCTCACCTCGCCTATAAATAGGACCCCCCTGGCAGGTCTACAGTAACTTGAGTGAATAGTAAGTTGGGTTCGGCGAGGTTCTACAGTCTCAGTTTTTCTGTCCGCGCGGATTGACTCAGAGTTAACTGTGTGCTGTGTGCAGGTCGCACGGGTATCTTCAAGGAGCCAGGAGTTTGGCTGTGACTTCGGTCAAGTACTTGGAAGTTGTGCGGTCTCTACGGATTCAGCAGGAGGTCGCTCTGCGGCCTTTCAGCTCTGTTTCAACTTTGTCAGCTTCAATAACCTGTCCGCCGGTATCCGGAGGGTAGGCGGTTGTTCCTCAGTGCATCAGCAGGAGGCGAATAACAGTGTGTCCGCGCGGCCTCGCGGCTTCGGCGGGCTCCATGTCTATTCGGTGGATTGCAGCTAAGCTCAGGCGACTTCGGCGGACTCGACGACCTCGGCGGTCTCGGCGGACTCCAGTGCTGTCCGCCCGGCTTGTTTTGTTGAACTTTCTATTATAGCTTGTGTACGAGCGAAATCATGTCTCGCTATGTATACTTCGCCTTGTAAAGAAGTGAATGTATAAAAGATCTGCTTGTGCTTCCATTGTTTGTTGGGATTAGCCTTATTCCTTATTTTTCCACTGGTTCAACGTGAGAACTGGGTAGTGCCGAAGATATTAATTTGGCGTTTGGGCTACCTTGCTGACCACGCTGAGAAAATTTTAACATGGTATCAGAGCCAGGTTCAGTTGCGTGAGCGGTAGTCAACCAGTGTTGTTACTCAGTGCTTGAGTGGTGATCAACCTGTGTTGTTGCTCGGAGCTTCTGAAAGGTTGTCAATAGGTGTTGTAATGGAAGGGAGCTTTGCAAGGGGTCTTGGCATTGAACTCTTAAAGCCGACTAACTTCAAGAAGTGGAAGTCATGCATGAAGAGTTATCTTCTTGGCGAGGAGCAGTGGGAAGTCGTCGGTGGTGACGATAGACAGGAAGTGACTGCTACGTTCGGTACTGCTGAGCAGGTTAGGCTCTGGAGGAAAACAAATGCTAAGGCAGAGTTTATCCTCAAGAGAGCCGTGTCACCAGAACTATTTGATCACATCATTGGATGTGAGTCGGCTGCTGATATTTGGACAACCATTGATGAGTTGTTCAATAGGAAGAATGTGGCGCGGCTTCAGTTTCTGGAGAATGAGTTGGCTAGAACAACTCAAGGAGACCTTTCTGAAAGATATTGTACCTAATCACCTAGAGGGGGGGTGAATAGGTGACTTGAATCTTTTTAACTTTTTATGCAGCAATCAGATAATATCACAGAATTCTATCTACTATATCACAACACATATGCAACAATCACATCCAACAACAATCACACAGTAGACACAGAGTTTTATAGTGGTTCCCCAAGCTTTGGGTACATCCACTTTCCCCCTTCGCCTATCTAGCAGTGTACTAGATTCGGCCAAACTCCTCCACTATCTCAGAACCCAAAACAGGCTCCTACACCTCAGGCCCAAGGCCCTACAACTCAGCTTTTCCACAAAGCCTACACTCAGCCACAAAGGCCTACACTCAGCCACAAAGGCCTACACTCAGCCACCAAGGCCTACACTCAGAGATTTAACTCTCCTACCCTCAGCCTTTATAATTGCAGGCTTACAATCTCAGATCCCTAAGGATCCTACAAGTTATTAATGAATACAAAATGTATAAACTCAACAACTTAGATGAAAGAGAGATAAGTTGTGAGATTCTTGATGAGTTCTTGGAAGAACTCAGCTGAAATCAATCTGACTTGGCTTTCTTCAAAGCTTCTTGAAAGTAGAACACAATAAGACTGATTCCTCTGCAGTTGATCCTTGATCTCTGCTTCTTAAGATTCAGACCAATCTGAATCCTTCTTCTCAGCTGGGTTCCAACAGCTGATTTCTTGGATGGAGCTCTCTCTCTCCAACTTCTTAGATCTTCACTTGATAGCTAGATCTTCTTTAGACAATCACTTGATCTGAACTTTTTCTTCTTCAACAACAGTTTCTGTAGACTGTATAAGCCTATTTATAGGCCTTCTTCATGGTAACCGGCTGGTCCGGTTCATAACTGAATTCTGACAACTCTGACAGGTGCTGTAGACCGGCTGGAATGGCAGCTGTCAAGTCATCCAGTCAGTTCTTGAAAATTCTGTAACTGTCTAGAAGTGTCGAGACTTTCTGTCTTTAAGTGTCGACACTTATAGACCAAGTGTCGACACAAGTTGTCTAAGTGTCGACACTAGTCTACAAGGTGTCGACACAACTCCTTGTGTTGTAGATTTTGTATCTCGACAGTACTTCTTCTTCATGTGTCGACACTGAAATTGAGTGTCGACACAAGTACTTGTACTTCAGTATCCTGCTGAATTCTTCTAAGTGTCGACACAACACCTTTGTGTCGACACATCTTCATGTGTTGAATCTGTTAAGTGTCGACACTGCTTCTTGGTGTCGACACATGTCTTCAGTGTTGATACTTGTTGAGTGTCGACACATTGCTCTGGGTGTCGACACTTTCTTCTTCTGCCGAGACTCTGGCTGAGTGTCGACACAACTCCTTAGTGTCGACACCTGTACTTAGAATATTTTGTTGAACTTTGCTGTTCTTTACTAAGTGTCGACACAGCTCCTTGTGTCGACACTTTCTTCAAGTGTTGAGTCTTCAGCTGAGTGTCGACACATTGTTTTGGGTGTCGACACTTACTTCAAGTGTTGACTCTTCTGCTGAGTGTCGACACATTGTTCTTGGTGTCGACACTTACTTCAAGTGTTGACTCTTCTGCTGAGTGTCGACACATTGTTCTGGGTGTCGACACTTGTACTTAGTCTCTGCAGACTTTTGCTGAGTGTCGACACAGCCTCCAAGTGTCGACACTTTCTGATGTAGACACAGTTTTTCTGGGTGTCGACACAACTGCTAAGTGTCGACACAACTTCACTGTCTTTTCTTCACTGAGTGTCGACACAGCTCCTTGTGTCGACACTTTCTGTCTGGTGTCGACTCAGCATCCCTGGTGTCGACACGATGACTCCAAGTGTCGACACTGCTTGCCTGGGTGTCGACACAAGTCTTCTTAAGTGTCGACACTTTCCCTCTGGGTGTCGACACATGGACTTAGAAACTTTTTCTTCTTTCCTGTAAATACTTAGCCTGCACAAGTAAACTCAAAACACATCAAATACATTTTGATGTATATCATTGAGTTGGGTGAGGCTTCTTCAAATCAGGTACATTAGAACCAATGTACCCAACAATCTCCCCCTATTTGGAGAAGTCATAACCCTTAGTCAATGATATACACCATTCATAATAAAATTACAAAATGATGTAAACCAGGATTATGTAAACAGGAAAGTACATCACATGTATTAAACAAACATGCATAATCAGATAATATCTCAGAACAATTATGAAATAAATTTAACACATAGCTAATTTATCACACAACACATTGTTTCAATACTTTGTCCTATTCATTTTCAAAAGTTTACAGAATGTTTATCATCAAAAAGAGTACATAGTAAACTTTAAGAAAATTCTAAATCTATTCTTGATCAGCATCTTTGATCACTATCCCTTTTCCAGATTTTATCCTTGCTGGTACAGGGGCTTCAACATCTTCTGTTTCAGCAGGCTTCTTACCTTTCAGCTCCTTCTTCTTGAGTTCCTCAGCCTTAATCTTTTGCCTCTCAAAGTAGTGATAAGGCTTGGGAAAGTACTTGCTAGGCTCCTGGGCAGTAGGAGGTAGCTTTCCCATCTTGGCCTTTCTTCTATATTGGACTATTGCTTCTTGCTTGGACTCATGTTTTCTCCATTCAGCCTCAGAAAACCATTTGTTCCTGTCATGGATATTATCCTTTGCTGCTTTCCATGCAGTCAAAATAATGTTCCTAGAGGTGGGGCTCCACTGCTCAAAGTCAGGTCTTTGTTCAGCTTGCTCCCTGAACCTCTTCTTTGATAATCTGGTTTCTTCTTCAGCTTGCTCCTTCAAGATGGCTTCCTGTAAAGCTTCAGAGACAGGCTGAACAACTTTCTCTATTATGACATTGTCCTTACCCCAGGGTGGGCTATACATGGACTGTATGTCAGCATGGATCATGTCAAAATCTGGTGGAGGATAGATCACTTGAGCTACTTCTGGTTGCTCACCTCCAAGATAGGCAGGGTTAATTCCAGATTCTGCTACATTATCATCATCACAAAGAGGAGGATAACCAAGAGTGGCTCTGATGGAATTAGAAACCCATTTTGCATGGTCAGAGCCAGCTTTGACTAAGACCCTCTCCCCCTTTATGACTTCTCTTTCTATATGATCCCTTAAGTCATCTTTTTGAAATCTGATTTGGGCATTGAGATAATTGACTCCATCCCTGTAGAAAGGTCTTAACCTTTGGAGTTTTTCAGAGATCAGCTTCTGAGAGTCTTGAATAGCAGTTGTAATATCAGTTAAGCTCTCTTGCAGTGCTTTATCAAAAGCTGTCATAGCAGTAGCAGTAGAAGTTGTTAGTCCAGCAGCAATGTTCTTCATTTCTGTGACAATAGCATTGTGGGATTCTGTCAAATTGTCATTCATTCTTATTTGGTTCTCTAGAACATACCCCTGCTTTTGTGCTATGTCATCTACTTGAGCCTTAATCTTTTCCTGATGAGTTGCAAGATAGACTACTGCATTCCCACCCTTGTGGAAGCAGTCAGTCATCTCCTTCTTATTCAGATTCATCTCAAATCTTATGGATTTAATATCCTGGGCCAGATCAAATTGCAATGATTTCTGCCCTTCATCAACATACTTCTCAATAGCCTGCCTGTGCTCATCAAGTTTAATTTGCATTGCCACCATTAAAGCACTATAATCAACAGTTGGAGCTGGCAGTGATATAGGCTGTGGTGCAACAGTTTGTAAGGCCTTCTTGTAACTCTGGCTTCTTCTCCTGAAAACTTGAAACTTTCTTTTCTTAGCTCTTGAAGCTTCCTCATCTTCAGATCCAGATGTACTTGCTATCTCTACCCTCTCCTTAGGTAGCTCCTTCTGTACTTCTGGTGCCTTCTCAGTCTCTTCCCTTGCAGGTTCTTCATTAATTGGCACTTGCTCCCCCTCAAGTGGAGCAGTCTCCTTTTCAGCAGCAGTTTCCTTATCAAAATCTTCTTGATCCAGATTTAGAAATAAATCTTTCATAGTAAACTCTTGTGGAGAATGAGCTGGAGAAAGTCTTGGCTCTTCAACCACTGGATCAGAAACAAACTGAGCTGCAGCAGATGTGTCTTCCATGACAACATCTGGGACTTGACTAGCAGTCTGTGGTTCCTGATAAACATCAGACAAATCAGTATCTTCTATAGGAAAAACCAAAGCATTAAGCTCAGTAATTACCTCTAGAATTGTTGTTGTAGCTTGCTCACTTTCAAGAGGAGTGGGTTCTTCCACTATTAGTGGCTCCCCCTGGATGTGATCCTTGGGTATGGGGCTAGCTTGAGGTAGCTCCCCCTGGCTTTCAGCAACATCTTGAGGAGCTGGAGATTTTACAGCAGGTCCTTCCTCATTCTCATCTGGTGTGAAGACAACTTGTTCTTCACTGTCAGAGCTGCTAGTGGACACTTGAGCCACTGGAGCAGTTTTCCTCTTCTTCTTTGGAGGTGATACTTTCTCAGGAACTATCTTCTCAGGGGTTGGCATCTCTTTAGACAACACCCTGTCCCATCTGGAGAAAATTCTCATATCCATTTTTCTCATGTGGTTGATTTTGCTTCCAGCAGCTTGTTGCATAACCTCTGGTATGGTACCAGCTAGGTATAGACTTATGATCCTGCCCAGATTGGGCTTCTTCAAGCTTTCCTTTATCTTTTCAAAGATGATAACAGACCAATCTGTTTTCAAAGTGAAGATGATCCTTGTCATTATACTGAACATATGGGCTGATACTCTATCATGCCCTCCAGGTTTGCATACTATTACTTTTCCAACAATCTCAGACATGAATTTGCCTTGGCTGTTCATGCCTTTTCTATTGAAAATAGAACCAATCTTCATCTTAGAATCTAGACCACACCATGTCAATGCTTCTCTTGTCTTAGAAGCAGTTACTTCATCCTCTTCCTTAGTTCTTGGTAGCTGTAGAATCTTCCTCAAGCTCTTAGGTGATACCTTCACCTTCTCACCATGGACTCTGGATTTGATCTTGAATCCAGTTTCATCTACCTTAGCTCCATTGAGGAATTCCAAGACTTCCTTCTTCCAGATCTTTGTAGGCTCTGAAACAAGATATTCTAACCCTGAGTCTGCAACTAGGGTTATCACGTTCTTGATTTCCTGATCAGCATCCCCAAATGCGTCGCGCACCAGTTCGTATCCTTCGTTGACGTTCTCCTCAAGCTTTGGCGCCATTAGGGTTTGAAGAATTTGACTTGAGAGAAGAGAGGTGTCGACACACAAGTTTTGGTCTCGAAACTTTTGAAAGCGTGTCGATAGACTAAGGCAAAACCCTATTTATACCTTTCTAATTTTGAAGATGAAAAGGCGGGCAGCCAACTTAAATTGTGTCGACACTGGCGATAAGTGTCGACACAAACTTATAATGTCTCGACACATACGTGTCGACACAAGTTTAGTCAACAGATTATATGTGTCGACACTTGTTTATGTGTCGACACCACTTAACTCGACACATAGTCGAGACTTTACTTAGATAATTCTGAGTAAACACTATGTGTCGACACCACCTTGGTTGTGTCGACACCAACTTGTCATGTGTCGACACTAATATTCTGAAGTGTCGACACCAACTTTCTAGATGTGTCGACACCTTTTCCCTGAAGTGTCGACACCAATTTTCTGTGTCGATACAGATATCTCTGTGTGTCGACACCTTTTTACTTAGCCAATTTCCAATACTATAAACTTACTCTAAGTTTATCATTCCTAGTTCAATTTTAAACCTATTGAACTTAGCTTCTTCTAGGGGCTTAGTATACATATCAGCTAGTTGATTATCAGTTTTAACATATTCTAGTAAAATATCTTCTTTCTCTACATGCTCCCTAAGAAAATGATATTTTATCTCAATATGTTTAGTTCTACTATGTGAAACAGGGTTATGTGCAATTGAAATAGCACTTGTAGAATCACAGAAGAGTGGAGTTCTACTTACCTGAATTCCATAGTCCTCAAGCTGATGTTGTATCCACAGAAGTTGACACAACAACTTCCTGCAGCCACATATTCTGATTCTGCAGTGGAGATAGCCACACTTGTTTGCTTTTTGCTACTCCATGAAATCAGTCTACCTCCTAGGAATTGACAGGTTCCAGTAGTGCTTTTTCTGTCTTCTTTGCATCCTGCAAAGTCTGCATCTGAATAACCTGTTAGTTCAAAATCCCCATTCCTAGGGTACCAGAGGCCTAGATAAGGAGTGCCCTTTAGATATCTCAATATTCTTTTGACTGCTGTCAAATGAGACTCTTTAGGGCAGGCTTGATACCTTGCACAGACACATGTAGCATACATGATATCTGGTCTACTTGCAGTCAAGTATAATAGGGAGCCAACTATCCCTCTATACAAGGTTTCATCTACAGGTCTCCCTGCATCATCCTTGCTAAGAGACATACTTGACCCCATAGGAGTCTTCATGGTGCTGGAGGAATCCATACCATACTTCCTTATGAGTTCTAGGGTGAACTTGGACTGGCATATGGATAAACCACTCTCAGTCTGTCTTACTTGGAGACCCAAGAAGAACTTTAGCTCTCCCATACTACTCATCTCAAATTGACCTTGCATTAGCTTTGCAAACTTTTTGCAAAGGCTACTTTCAGTAGACCCAAATATAATGTCATCTACATATATTTGGACTAGTATTACTTTGCCTCTAGATTCCCTAAGGAATAGAGTCTTGTCTATTTTCCCCCTTGTGAACTTATTCTCAATGAGGAAACTAGACAGGGTTTCATACCAAGCCCTAGGGGCTTGCTTTAACCCATATAAAGCTTTCCTAAGTCTATAGACATGATTAGGTAGAGTAGAATCAACAAAACCTGAGGGTTGTTCCACATAGACTTCTTCTTTAAGATTACCATTTAGAAATGCTGACTTGACATCCATTTGGTAAACTTTGAATCCTTGAAAGGTTGCATAGGCCAGGAACATTCTTATGGCTTCCAGTCTGGCTACTGGAGCAAAGGTTTGATCAAAATCAATACCTTCTTCCTGCCTATATCCTTTAGCAACCAATCTTGCTTTGTTCTTAATGATGACTCCTTGCTCATCCATCTTGTTCCTATAGATCCACTTGGTTCCAATTATATTGTGGTCTTTAGGTTTAGGAACAAGCTCCCAGACCTTGCATCTCTTGAACTGATTGAGTTCTTCTTGCATTGCCTCAATCCAAAGAGGGTCTTTGATGGCTTCTTCAAACTTCTTAGGTTCAACTTGGGATAGAAAGCTGGAGTAGATTGCTGCATTCAGGTTTTTGCTCCTTGTTTGTACCCCTTGTCTTGGATCACCAATGATTTGCTCAGCTGGATGATCTCTAAGATGCCTATTGGCTGGAGGCATCCTGACTTCTGGTTGAACCTCTTCAGTTTCATCATCTTGCTGTACTCCTTGTACTTCTTCTGCATTTGGTACATGTAGTACTCCCCCTGGACAACAGCCACTGTCTTCTACTTGCTGTCTTGCAGTAGATTCTTCTTCTAGAGTGAGCTTGTCCATCTTCTTTGTTAAACCTGTGGGGCTGCATACACTACTAGACAACTCATTGTTAATAAGCCTAGTTTCATCAAATACTACATGTACAGTCTCTTCTACAACTTGAGTAGACAAGTTGTAGACTCTATAAGCCTTACTATTGTTGCTGTACCCAACAAAAATTCCCTCTTGGGACTTGGTAGCAAACTTAGTCAAGTAAGACTTTCCATTGTTAAGTATGAAGCACTTACAACCAAAGATCCTGAAGTAGGATAGGTTTGGTTTCCTGCCTTTCACAACCTCATAGGGGGTCTTGTTGAGGCCTTTGGTAATGGTAGCCCTATTAATAACATGGCATGCAGTATTAACTGCTTCAGCCCAGAAGTATTCTGGTAATGATGTATCACTTAATAGGGTCCTACCAGCCTCAATCAAGGTTCTATTCTTCCTCTCAGCAATGCCATTTTGCTGAGGTGTTCTTGGTGAAGAAAACTCTTGAAATATCCCAAAGTCTTCACATAGTTTTGCCAGACTCTCAGACTGAAATTCAGTACCATGGTCACTTCTAATCTTGACCACTGTACTGTCTAGTTCATTCTGAATTTGCTTGACAAAGCTATAGAAGACATTAGGTGTTTCAGATTTCTGTCTTAAGAAGAACACCCAGGAAAACCTTGAGTAGTCATCTACAACTACAAAGGTATAGACCTTCCTACCTAGGCTGTGAACTGGCATTGGACCAAAGAGATCCATATGCAAGAGGTATAAACACCTCACAGCATCTTTGTTTTCTATGCTTCTAAAGGTGGATCTAGTCTGCTTGCCCTTTTGACAAGCTGAGCAAATACCATCTTTAACACACTTAACTTGAGGACCATTCCTCACTAACTCTTTGCTAAAGAGTTTGCCAATTATCTTGTAGTTTAGATGGGCTAGCCTCTTGTGCCATTTGACACAATGAGAGACTGTCTCATCAGCTACAAGACACACTTGAGAACCATTGGTCTCACACATAATGTCTAGGCAGTAGACATTCCTCTTTCTATAACCAGTCAAAATGATCTCTTGATCATTTGACCTCTTGATATGACAACCATTCTTAACAAATGAGATGTCATATCCTACATCACTTAATTGACTTATACTAATAAGGTTGTGTTTCAAACCTTTAACATAAGCCACTTGAGTAATGGTAACTAAGTTACTAGAAATGTTACCAAACCCTTTGATGATTCCTTTTTCAGAACCACCAAAGGTGACTTTTGGACCATCTTTGATTGGAATGTAGTCCCTTAGTAATCCCTTTGTTCCAGTCATATGTCTGGAACATCCACTGTCCAAGTACCATATTGGGGCATGGCCACTTGGACTCACCTGCAAAACAGATTAGTGAACCTTAGAACCCAAAGAATTCTTGGGTCCTTGGTACTTGTTAGTTTGCATCCTGACAAGGCTACCTGCTGGTTTTCCAACAGGCAGTTTGCTACTCACTTTGGCACTAGCATTGTGCCAACAATCCATTGCAAAGTGGCCAACCTTGCCACAGCACCAACACTCAAACTTATTGTACCTTTGCCTAGGTACAGTCTTAGCTGTTTTATCCACAGCTGGCTTGTTGAGTGTTGGGGCTTTGCCCTTGGACTTGGACTGGACAGTCCTTGCAGGTTTAATAAAACCCAGTCCAGCCTTGCCTTTGTGATGAACAAATTCATCAATTAAAGGTAGAACTGACTTAGGTTTAGAAAACCTAGCAACTAGATCTCTCTCCTTCTGAAGATTAATCTCCAGACTCTTGATTTGATCATTCTTATATGTGATAGTCCCCATCTGAATCACAGTTATGTGCTTCAGTCTGGCTATCTCATTTAGCTTTTGATCAAACAATTTCTCAGAATCAGTTGCCATAGCTTTGAGATTAGCAATTTCCTTTGCCTGACTTTTGGCTAGGGACTTGCTCTTCTTATAAGCTTGCAACAGTACTTTATATTCATCTATCAGCTGATGAATATCTTCTTCAGACTCAGATGCACTCTCGTCATTTGATGATGATGAATCTGATTCTGTACTGGCACAAGAAACTGAACTTAAAGTTGAACTTTGTACCTTACTGGGTCCTGGCTGCTCCAGGATTTTGTCACTTTCAGTCAATGCCATTAGCCCTTGGCACTGACTGTCTTCTTGTTCATATATAGAATTCATAATTTGAATGAACTCTTCTTCTTCTTCTTCAGCAAACAGCCCTATATATGCCTCAGCATCTGACTCAGTTTCTGAAGTAGAGATATCTGACAGGCCCTTGTCCTTTTTGGCAACAAAATACTTGTCCTTCTTGCTCTTGTATTGAGTCCTTTTCTTGTCACTAGACTCCTTTCTCTTCTCAGGACAATCTGCTATCACATGACCTTGTCTATTACAGCAATATCACACAATTTTTGAGAGTGTAGCTTTGCTAGACTTTGACTTTTTCTTGTCTTTCTTTGAAGACTTCTTTTTCTGATAAGAGTCTTCCTTTCCCTGTGAAGTAGATGGCCTTGACCTCCACTGTTTCTTCTTTAAGAATTTCTGAAAATGTCTTGTGAAGGCAGCAAAGTCCTCATCACTTTCACTGCTTTCAGATTTTGTGCTGACTGACTCATCTGACTCAGAATCAGCTGCTTTTGAAGGTGGAGAAGGTGACTTACATCTGTACTTTCTGGGGGCTTCTGTCTTGAAGGCCACTGTTCTTTCCTTATGTTCAATTCTTGTTGATTTCTCCTCTTCTTTCCTCACTGTCAACTGCATTTCATAAGACAACAGTTTGCCAAACAGTGTAGGTGGAGGAATTTCTGCCAACTTAGCCATTTCTCTAATGGCACAGATCTTGGTGTCCCAATCTTTTGTTAGGGACCTTAGAAACTTGTCATTGAGTTCATAATTACTGAACTCTCTGCCATAGGATATGAGCTCATTCACTATCCTGTAGAACTTTTTATAGCACTCAGTTATGCTATCAGATTTTCCTTGTCTAAAACTTTCATTCTCTTGATTTAGCAAGGATTTTCTGTCTTGCCTCACTTCTTCAGAACCCTCCATATACACAATAAGAGTATCCCACATCTCTTTGGCTGTCTTACAGTGTATTAGATTCTGAAAAGTTGCATCATCTATGGCACTCACTATAATGTTCTGAGCCCTTTTGTCCATGGTGGCTAGGACAATCTCATCCTTTGTCATTTCAGAGAAATCCTTAGGTGTTCTCTGAGTTGCATCTAAGACTGATACCTTCATTGGCACATATGGCCCTTCCTTTACTGTGATATAAATTCTAGGGTCTGAGGCTTCCATAAAGAGTCTCACCCTTTCCTTCCATATCCCAAAGATCTCTTTCCTACATATAGGTAGCTTCATGGATCCCAATTCCTTGTGATTTTCAGTGGAACCCATGGTTCTTGATGTTCTTGATTCTGTAATTCACTTAGACTGAATCTTCCAACAGGATCTACTCAGACTGTTAGTCCTTTTTGAGTAACCTCGCTTAGAAACCCATTTTGAATAGGTGACTTGAATCTTTTTAACTTTTTATGCAGCAATCAGATAATATCATAGAATTCTATCTACTTTATCACAGCACATATGCAGCAATCACAGCCAACAACAATCACACAGTAGACATAGAGTTTTATAGTGGTTCCCCAAGCTTTGGGTACATCCACTTTCCCCCTTCGCCTATCTAGCAGTGTACTAGATTCGGCCAAACTCCTCCACTATCTCAGAACCCAAAACAGGCTCCTACACCTCAGGCCCAAGGCCCTACAACTCAGCTTTTCCACAAAGCCTACACTCAGCCACAAAGGCCTACACTCAGCCACAAAGGCCTACACTCAGCCACCAAGGCCTACACTCAGAGATTTAACTCTCCTACCCTCAGCCTTTATAATTGCAGGCTTATAATCTCAGATCCCTAAGGATCCTATAAGTTATTAATGAATACAAAATGTATAAACTCAACAACTTAGATGAAAGAGAGATAAGTTGTGAGATTCTTGATGAGTTCTTGGAAGAACTCAGCTGAAATCAATCTGACTTGGCTTTCTTCAAAGCTTCTTGAAAGTAGAACACAATAAGACTGATTCCTCTGCAGTTGATCCTTGATCTCTGCTTCTTAAGATTCAGACCAATCTGAATCCTTCTTCTCAGCTGGGTTCCAACAGCTGATTTCTTGGATGGAGCTCTCTCTCCAACTTCTTAGATCTTCACTTGATAGCTAGATCTTCTTTAGACAATCACTTGATCTGAACTTTTTCTTCTTCAACAACAGTTTCTGTAGACTGTATAAGCCTATTTATAGGCCTTCTTCATGGTAACCGGCTGGTCCGGTTCATAACTGAATTCTGACAACTCTGACAGGTACTGTAGACCGGCTGGAATGCCAGCTGTCAAGTCATCCAGTCAGTTCTTGAAAATTCTGTAACTGTCTAGAAGTGTCGAGACTTTCTGTCTTTAAGTGTCGACACTTATAGACCAAGTGTCGACACAAGTTGTCTAAGTGTCGACACTAGTCTACAAGGTGTCGACACAACTCCTTGTGTTGTAGATTTTGTATCTCGACACTACTTCTTCTTCATGTGTCGACACTGAAATTGAGTGTCGACACAAGTACTTGTACTTCAGTATCCTGCTGAATTCTTCTAAGTGTCGACACAACACCTTTGTGTCGACACATCTTCATGTGTTGAATCTGTTAAGTGTCGACACTGCTTCTTGGTGTCGACACATGTCTTCAGTGTTGATACTTGTTGAGTGTCGACACATTGCTCTGGGTGTCGACACTTTCTTCTTCTGCCGAGACTCTGGCTGAGTGTCGACACAACTCCTTAGTGTCGACACTTGTACTTAGAATATTTTGTTGAACTTTGCTGTTCTTTACTAAGTGTCGACACAGCTCCTTGTGTCGACACTTTCTTCAAGTGTTGAGTCTTCAGCTGAGTGTCGACACATTGTTCTGGGTGTCGACACTTACTTCAAGTGTTGACTCTTCTACTGAGTGTCGACACATTGTTCTGGGTGTCGACACTTACTTCAAGTGTTGACTCTTCTACTGAGTGTCGACACATTGTTCTGGGTGTCGACACTTGTACTTAGTCTCTGCAGACTTTTGCTGAGTGTCGACACAGCCTCCAAGTGTCGACACTTTCTGATGTAGACACAGTTTTTCTGGGTGTCGACACAACTGCTAAGTGTCGACACAGCTTCACTGTCTTTTCTTCACTGAGTGTCGACACAGCTCCTTGTGTCGACACTTTCTGTCTGGTGTCGACTCAGCATCCCTGGTGTCGACACGATGACTCCAAGTGTCGACACTGCTTGCCTGGGTGTCGACACAAGTCTTCTTAAGTGTCGACACTTTCCCTCTGGGTGTCGACACATGGACTTAGAAACTTTTTCTTCTTTCCTGTAAATACTTAGCCTGCACAAGTAAACTCAAAATACATCAAATACATTTTGATGTATATAATTGAGTTGGGTGAGGCTTCTTCAAATCAGGTACATTAGAACCAATGTACCCAACACTTTCCATCTTGAAGTACTTCTTAAAGATGAAGAGCTTGTGTGCTGAGTTATCTGCACTGGATCCTGATGAGCCTATCTCTGAGGCTAAGATGAAAAGGCACATAATCCGCAGCTTGCGGAAGGAGTATGTGGCCTTTGTGACATCTGTTCAAGGGTGGGCTACTCAGCCGTCTTTGCTGGAGCTGGAAAATCTGCTTGTATCGCAGGAGAGCTTGGCAAGGCAGATGGCTGGAGTTAATCTTAATCAGGAAGGCAGCGAAGCTCTGTTCTCAGGCAAGAAGAAAGGATGGGAAGGGAAGAAGAAGAAGAAGGTGCAGGTCGCTGGTGAGAGGGAGACTTCAACTTCATATCAGCTGGAGAGGAGCAATGCTCCTAAGGACTGGAAGAAGAATTTGAAGTGCTACCGGTGTCATCAGCGAGGGTACTTCAAGCGGGACTGCAAGGTCAAACTGCAGCCTGGGCATGCTGCGGGAAAGGAGGAAGCTTGCTCGAGAAGTGAAGAAGCAGAATGGGGCGGAGCTTTCATGACGGGCACTTGGGTCCGTGCCTTGTCTGCTGAGGTCTTCAACGGCGAGTGGATCGTGGACTCCGGGTGTGGTCATCACCTCACTGGAGACAAGTCGAAGTTCACCTCCATGCAAGCATACTCAGGTAATGAAGCTATTATCACTGCTGATAATACTGTTTATGCAGTAGAGAAAGAGGGGGTCGTGTCTTTGGGTAGTGATCAGGGGCCACTCACGTTAAGGAGTGTGTATCACGTATCGGGCATGCAGAAGAACCTCTTCTCAGTGACCAATGCGGTGGACGCTGGTTATCACGTTCTGTTTGGGCCAACAGACGTGAGGTTCCTTCGCAACGTATCAGCAGTTAAGGCTGATGTTGCTCATATAGGGAGGAGGGTTAAGAACTTGTTTGTTCTTGCAACCAATGCATATGTTGATCGGATGAGGGCCAATAATAGCGCTGCTATCTGGCATGAGAGGCTGAGGCATGTTGGCATGGACAAGCTGAAGGCGATGGCTAGTAGAAGTTTGGTGAAAGGGTTGCCTAAGTTGTCCTCCTTTGGTGACGGGCATGTTTGCGCGAGATGTCAATACGGTAAGGCACATCACCTTCTGTTTGATAAGTCACAAACAAGGAGCAAGCAACCATTGGAGTGCATTCATGGCGACTTGATGGGACCGACGGTTACTGCCAGCCTTGGAGGAAGGAGATACATGCTTGTCTTGGTTGATGACTACTCAAGGTATACTTGGGTGTACTTCTTAAAGGAGAAGTTCAGAAGCCTTCCTTTTGTTTGTGGAGTTTAAGGAGTTGGTAGAAGGCCGGCTTGGCTTGCGGATTAAGAAGCTTAGAACTGATAACGGGGGTGAGTTTGTTTCCTCCGAGTTTTCTAACTTCTGCAGGAAGCACGGGATCCAACGGGAGCTTACTTGTGCTCACACTCCACAACAAAATGGGGTAGCGGAGCGGAAGATCCGTCATCTGACGGAGACCTGCAAATGCTGGCTTCATGCGAAAGATATCCCAAGGTTCTTTTGGGCGGAGGGAATGTCTTGTGCTGCTTATGTCATCAACAGGATGCCGCTCAGCCCAATCAACATGAAGACTCCTATTGAGCTGTTGCTGAAGGAGAAGCCGAGTGTGGGACACCTTAGGGTGTTCGGTTCAACTTGCTAAGTGCATGTCCCGGATGCTTCACGGACTAAGCTGGATGCAAAGGCATGGAAGCTTGTCTTTGTTGGCTACGATGAGCGGAAGAAGGGATGGAAATGCATGGATCCTGTGACGAAGAAGTTCATGGTGTCAAGAGATGTTGTCTTTGACGAGCTGACGTCATATGGTGGTGGCTCGGTTGAGCTAACCGGAAGTAGCAAGGTTGATGAAGCACCGGTGGTGGCTGCTGAAGGCTTGGAAGAGGAGCTTGCTGTTTCACCAGCAGCTCCTGTTGCTTCTAACTCCGAGGCTGAGCCTTCTGGCTCAGGAAGCAGGGGGAGCTCTGCTCAATGCTTGCCCCAAGTAGGAGTTGAGCCCGAAGAAGCAACGGAAGCAGCGAGCAAGGAGCCGATCCTTCGAAGATCGAAGAGGGTTGTTAAACCACCGGCTCGGTACTGTGATGGGAATGCAGTGAGCTTTGTCTCCTACTTCTTTGCAGGTCCTCTGGATGAGCGAGAGCCTGCAAACTTCAACGAGGCCACTGGAGTTAAGGAGTGGGAAGGTGCCATGAAGGAAGAGATTGATGCTCTAAAGAAGAATGAAACCTGGGACCTTGTGCCCAAGGTTGATGGCATTACTCCGGTTACTTGCAAGTGGGTGTATAAGTTGAAGAAGAAGGCTGATGGGAGCATTGATAGGTTCAAGGCTCGCCTGGTCGCTAGAGGATTCTCACAGCAGTGTGGAGAAGACTATGAGGAGACGTTTAGTCCGGTTGCGAAGATGACTTCAGTTAGAGTGGTGATCGCCTTGGATTGCAAGCAAGGGATGGAGAATGTGGCAACTTGATGTGAAGAATGCATTTCTTTACGGAGAGATTGACAAGGACATCGCCATGGATCAGCCGCTTGGTTTTTTCTCTGAAAAGCATCCGAACTATGTCTGCAAACTCAGGAAGGCTCTCTATGGGTTGAAGCAAGCTCCTAGACCGTGGTATGTGAAGATTGCAGAGTACTTGCAATTCTGTGGATACCTTGCTTCCAACTCGGATTCAAGCTTGTTCGTCAAGAAGAAGGGGGAGCTACAAGTCTTGGTCCTGCTGTATGTGGATGACATGATCATCACAGGGAATTCGGAGGGGGAAGTAGCAAGGCTCAGGGCTGAGCTTGCTATACGCTTCGAGATGAAAGACTTGGGAGAGCTTCATCACTTTCTCGGTCTTGAGGTGGAGAGGAAGGAGTGCGGGATTCTCATTTGCCAGAAAGGGTATGCAGATCGCATTATGAAGCGGTTCGGCATGGGCGAAGGGAAGAAGTGCTCTACTCCACTGGAACCTGGGCTGAAACTTCGGCGAGATGAAGGAAGGGTTCTTCATGATCCCTTGGTGTTCAGGGCTCTTGTTGGATGTTTGATTTACCTGACGATTATAAGGCCGGACATTGCTTATGCTGTTGGCCGAGTAAGTCGGTTTATGGCTGAACCAAGGAAATCTCATCTAGTGGCAGCGAAGGGTATTCTGAAGTTTGTCAAGGTGACTTCTGACATGGGACTCCTCTATGGAAGGGACTCGGAGTTTGCATTGCTTGGGTACACGGATGCTGACTATGGCGGTGATTCGGATGATCGGAGGTCTACTTCAGGTTATGTGTTCACTTGCGGTTCAGCTAGCATCTCGTGGTGTAGCAAGATGCAGGACTCGGTGTCCGTCTCAACTACGGAGGCAGAGTATAAGGCTTCGGACTTGGCTGCTCGGGAAGCCATCTGGTTGAGGAGGCTTATAGAGGATGTTCATGAAGAAGTGCAAGGGCCAACTTTACTCCGGGGTGACAATGAGAGTGCTCTCAAGCTGGTTAACAATCCAGTGTGTCACGCTAGGACCAAGCATATAGAGATTGATCACCATTTAATCATGGAGAAGGTGTTGGAAGGATCTCTGCTGGTCGGGCATGTTCGGAGTGAAGATAATCTTGCTGACATCTTCACGAAGCCACTGTCGAAGGGGCCCTTTGAGCGGTTGTGCAGCTTGCTGGGTTTGGTCACCACTTCCCACTTCAAGGGGGAGTGTTGAAATTTGTGAAGTAGAAGTGGTTGACGGGACAGGTCGGGCGGCCTGGGCGAACAGCATTGGCGGACTAGGCGGACTGGGCGGACTATTGTGTGCAGCCTGGTGGAAAGTCTAGTGGAAGCCGACTGTTCTTCTGAGCAGGTTGTACAGGTGAAGTCCGCGGACTGTGCGGCCTGGTATCTGCGGATAGGGCGTTGGCTGTTGGTTTATCCAAGGAGCGGCCTGCGCGGATAGAGGCTTGCGGACTGGTGCTTTGCTCAGTGGTCGTGGTGCAAGCTTGTGCTTTCCGGCGGTTTGGCTCATGTCCGCGAAAAGCTTGCGGACTGACGTGTCCGCGGTGTGGGATGTTGCGAACCAGGCTTAGAGCTTGGCTGAGGCCTTGTCGAGCTCTGGTGTTACAGCAGGTGCTTTGCTGTGGAGGTCTTTGGGCGGACTGGTGTGTGGATTCCGGGAGATGGCTGCTGCGTTGGGCAGGTGTGCGAGTAGCTTGCGGACTGCTCGCGGTCTGTGTGCTAGGGTGTTTGGCGGACGGGAGCTTATGTCCGCCATGCTCGCATTGGCCTTTGATGGTTTTGGACTTGGTCACACTCTGTGCCAAGACCATGGTGTCCGCAGTATCCGCCAAGTCCGCTGTTGACCGGGCGGACTGTTGCTATCTGCCTTTGGTCGTGGACTTGTGGCAGATTGAGGCTTGAGTCTTGCGGACTGCCTCGGGTTTGTGCGGACAGCCATTGAAGGGGGTTGTTGTTCTGCAGTGGTTGTAGGCTTTGCGGGCTGATGCCTTGTCCGCATAGCTTTGGCGGACTGATGAGGGTTCGCCAAAGTTGCCTTGCTCCTGGCGGTTTTCCTTGGTACCGGCTAAGTCCCTGCGGACTCAGCGGACGATGGTTTTGCTATCGCGCGGGCTGGGGCGGTGTCGCTATCTCTTGGGCGGTGACCACACTCCTCACCTCGCCTATAAATAGGACCCCCCTAGCAGGTCTACAGTAACTTGAGTGAACAGTAAGTTGGGTTCGGTGAGGTTCTGCGGTCTCAGTTTTTCTGTCCGCGCGGATTGACTCAGAGTTAACTGTGTGATGTGTGCAGGTCACGTGGGTAGCTTCAAGGAGCCAGGAGTTTGGCTATGACTTCGGTCAAGTACTTGGAAGTTGTGCGGTCTCTGCGGATTCAGCAGGAGGTCGCTCTGCGGCCTGTCAGCTCTGTTTCAACTTTGCCAGCTTCAATAACTTGTCTGCCGGTCTCAGGAGGGTAGGCGGTTGTTCCTCAGTGCATCAGCAGGAGGCGAATAACGGTGTGTCCGCGCGGCCATGCGGCTTCGGCGGACTCCGTGTCTATTCGGCGGAGTGTAGCTAAGCTCGAGCGACTTCGGCGGACTCGGCGACCTCGGCGGTCTCGGCGGACTCCGGTGCTGTCCGCCCGGCTTGTTTTGTTGAACTTTCTGTTATAGCTTGTGTACGAGCGAAATCATGTCTCACTATGTATACTTCGCCTTGTAAAGAAGTGAATGTATAAAAGATCTGCTTGTGCTTCCATTATTTGTTGAGATTAGCCTTGTTCCTTGTTTTTCCGCTGGTTCAACTTGAGAACTGGGTAGTGCCGAAGATATTAATTTGGCGTTTGGGCTACCTTGCTGACCACGCTGAGAAAAGTTTAACACAAATACCACATGGGGGTATGGGTAATTGGACCAACTAGCATAATAAAGTTCATCGTACCTTAGAACCCCAATGAGTATTGAGTCCTACATTTTGATTAGTCTGAAATCTAACTTGCCTACTATCAGCATTTCTGACAGGTAGGCTAACTCTTGCTCCGGGCATCGAAGGACTGTTCCAGTAATCTAGGGCAAAATGCCTCAGCTTGCAACAACACCAACACTCATGGATATTATAACTCCTTTTCTGAGCAGGTACTGCAGTGTGGTTAACTGCTGATTGATCAGAAGGAAGAGGAGCAGCAGCTTTCTTCAGGTTCCTTTCAGCTAGCATCTAACTGAAGGTTAGTCTTCCAGCAGGCTTCATTTGCTTGCTCTGTATGTTATGTACAATTGTATTCTTTGCAGATGACATGCTGGTTATATCATCAAAAATAGCCAAGTTAGGCTTACTGGTAGACTGACCCTTTGTCTGAGTCCTTGCTGGATGGGCTTGAGTGAAAGCCACTGCCTTATCCTTGTGAGTTGTGGCTGAGGAACCAAATATAAATGGTCAAGAATGGGCCATTTATACTTCTTCATGGGGAGCCTTAAAGTCACTCATTCTCCTACCCTTTCTTCTCCCATTGTAAGATACACTCATATTCTTACAAGAATAATTCCCATTCTTATAGTGACCATACATACAGTCCTGGTCATGTCTGTTAGAAGGGAGGATTACCTTGTGAAAGGTTGACCGTGGCACTACAGGAGCTTTGCCTTTCCCTTTGGAAAGGTCAACTTTTATGCTTCCCTTGACTGCCAACTCCTTCTTACCCTTTTGAGAGGAGAAGAAATCTATCAAGGGCAACATAGTATTTGGCTTAGAAAAAATAGCCATTATCCTTCTTTCCTTAAAGAACTCCTCTTCAAGATCCAAAATGATCATCTCCTTCTAGCTTATGGTGTCAAGTTGGATGACTGAGATAGCCTTTAGTTTGCTGACTTCCCACACTTTTTGCTCCAGCAAAGATGCTGAATCAGATTGATAAAAAGCAGCTAGCTATAGGGAGATAATCTTCTTAGCCTACACCTTGGCCAACTTCTTGCTTTTTCTCAAAGCATCCAAAATTTGACCATACTTGTTAATCAATTGATTGATATATACCTCAGATTCAGAGTCATCTTCATCACTGGATGAGGATGCATTAGAATCTGGACTGGTCTCATGACCTGAGAAATAATAAGAACTAGACAGAGATTGTACCTGATCTGGACCAGGCTGATCCTAGCAGGATTATTTTTCTATCATGGAAATTGGCCCATAACAATTGCAGTCATCTTCTTCTTCATCATACTCCTCTAAATCACTTTCTGGATGTGATAGAGGGGCCCTGATCTTTAGACTAGCATCAAGATTCTCTTCTACTTCATCTACAATGGCAGCAAGTAGCCCAATGAAGGCTTCTCCTTCTTCTCCATACTCTGAATCACTGTCAGAAAGACTGACATTCTTTGTCCCTTCCATATAGCCATATAGAGAATCCCACATCTCTTTGGCTGTCTTGCAGTGGACCAAGATTTGGAAGGTGGAGTCATTCATGACACTTACCATGATGTGTTATGCTCTCTTATCCATAGCAGCCAGGATGACTTCATCCTCAGTCATTTCACCATAGCTCTTTGGGGTCTGGATACTTGCATCTGATGTAGAGACCTTCATGGGAATGAAGGGTCCTTCTTGAATTGATGCCAAGACTCTAGGATCACTAGCTTATACGATCTGCCTGATCCTTTCTAGCAATGTCCCAAAGTTCTCCTTGTTGCAGACTTGAAACTCCATTGTGCTCCACTACTTATGATTTTCTTTTGAATCTACACGTCAAACCTTTTAACTAACCTTTGAGGTCTACTCAGACTGTTAAGTCCTTTTTGAGTAACCTCCCTCTGATACAACTTTAAAGTCTTCATTTCAAGGATAACTACATCACCTAGGGGGCGAATAGGTTTCTCAGTCCTTAGTGACTTATCTTTTATTTTCATTTCTTTAGGTGCTTTATTAGTTGGTTGGATTTTTCTTTCAAGATGTGTAACTTGCAACAAAACAAACACACAAAGCACATAAGATTTATAGTGGTTTCCCTAATAAGGGTACATCCACTTCCCTCCCACATATCCAACTATCTTGTTGAACTCGGCACTTCTCCAAAACTCGGCTCCTAAAAGCTTACACCTCGATCCTGTAGGACCACTCGGTCTCCTCCAAAAGCTACAGCTCAACCACAAGGGCCTACAACTCAGTGATCCAGAGATCACCTACCTCATACTGTTAAGTCCTATAACTCAGGCTGGGAGGACAGCCCTATCACATACTCACAAGGGATCATACCTTAGAGCAAGTTTTCTCCTACCACTCAGATCCCAAAGGATCCTACAAGATGGAATTGGGTTTGTTGAGTTGATTGGACACAAGAGAGATTTCTCCGTGTCAATCCTTTTGGACTGAGATAGACCTCAGCCCAAATATGACCACATGAATATATTTCCTGAGTCTACTTTCACCTAAACTGAGATATACTCTGTCCTAACTCCTTATTCTTAGCACGAGGGATTTTTCCTACAGGAACTGAGAAGTAACTACAGGTGTTCTTGCTGCAACATGAGCTGAGAGAATCCCATCCCTACTATCTTCATAGCAACAAGGATGTAGATCTTCATGATGCTTTGGCTTATGCTGGAAGTGACTTGCATATTTGCTACTCTGCACCTTTCTGAACTGAACAAGAAGCTTAGCCCTATCGCCTTCTTCACAGCCCCCCAAAAGATTGTTCTTTAGAAATTATTGGTTGGATCTATAAAGTACCTACAACAAGGGTTGGCCCTTATTGCTTCTACTTTCTCAGAGAATCACTCTGTGCTAGCTTGTTGGTGCAAATGAAGATGACACCAGCTATCTTGCTGTTGAAGATGGAGATGTCAACAGCTAACTTAAAGAACTTCCTATTGCTACAACTTGCCTCAGGCCTTAACTGCTTCTTCTTCTCCTTCAGAAAGAAGGCATTCAGAACTTGCTGGTGCAGGTGTAAATGACACCAGCTAACTTGTTGTTGAAGATCTCAGAATCTGTATATAGGGTTTCTCCCTTGGCTTCTTCCTTTTTATTAGAGATTAACTATGAACTTGCTAGAGTCGATGAAGAAGACCACAACTGTCTTTTTGTTGAGCTTTAAGACTTGCTGATTTGAACTTTATTCTCAGCCTCTGCAATAATGATGATGAAGTAGATGAGGACCAACTGTCTTTTCCCAAAAGCTTATTTTTCTTCCTCGATCTCCGTCTTTTGTTATTAGCCCATCAAGAGCTCTTTTGACATGTGGGTCTCACTGAAATTGACAGTTGCAACTTTACTTTTGTATTAATTGCAGTACCATAGGTAAGCAACTACATTTTTCACGTACTGTATCTATCCCGCCACATTTTGAATAATGTTGACTTTATTGACTTTGCTGACGTCACCATCTGTGAACTTAGCCAAAATCAAGCATTAGTAGTATACGTGTTGAGTGAGTCAGCATCACTCAACGCCAAAATACTTAGACAGAATTCTGTCTATCTAGGTGTTGAGTTAACAAGCTTCGCTCAATGCTTTTGGCCTTAGCCAATCATTCTGTCACTAGGCATTCAGTGAGCAACCTTCACTCAATGCCAAAACACTCAGAATAATATTTCAGTCAATAGGCGTTGAGTGAGCTGTAACACGCCAAGGCCCACTTTGGGTTTCAGGTTAGGTGTCACGGCCTGGGACACGGGCGTCTCCCAGGGCGTGTCATTATCGGGTTGAGTAGTGGAGTGCGTGAGCGACGAAATTGGGTCGACGGAGGAAACATATCATACTACACGGGCGTGTATTGTATGACACGGGCATGTCAGAGGGCGTGTCCCCTTCTGGTCGACGAACTGTGCTCGATGATCGTCGAGTGGCAAGCAAAGGGAGTACACGACCTGTGACATGGGCGTGTCACCGGGCATGTCCTTTGCGGGTTTCTGTGAGGAATGCGTGTGTTGCTGGACACAGGTGTGTCCTAGGGTACACGATATGGGACACGGGCGTGTCCCATGGCCGTGTCCTGCTCGGGTGAGGGGAACTTGTGCTTTGTGAAGTACACGGTTGGTAGACACGGGCGTGTCAGGCTTGACACGGGCATGTAGGGTGTGACACGGGCGTGTCCCACGGCCGTGTACTGGTTGGATTTGAGTCGGTTGTCTGCCGCTTAAGTGACACGGCCTGTGACACGGGCGTGTCACAGGGCGTGTCAGGTCGTGTTCAGCCTATTTTTAGGCAAATATGTGCTGTTCTTTTCCCTCTTCTGGATCCAAGTGTCCAGGTCCCTTCATTGTGGATAAAGGCCGAGAAATGAGGGATAAATCCCTTCATTTCAAATCTTCTTCTTCTCATTCTCAAAGAAAGAGAAAGAGAGAGAGAAAGGTCAAGGGAAGGAGGAGGAAAGAGGAAACCAGCTGTTGGAGGAGCTACGGAGTGCGGAGCCAAGATCCGAGATCGGATTTGTGGAGGCAACGCCGAGACGGTGATTTCCATCCGGCTACATCATGGCTCCAAAGAGATCTTCAAGGGTAACGATCTCCTTCTTGGACATCGAAGTCCTTTCTTTATGCATATGCATGTAATCCTCCACCAAGAGGTGAATATCGTAAGTGATTCCTTAGTTGAGTCTGCATTTAGAGCTTGAAGTGTGGAGTATGACATAGGCATGCTGTGTGAAGCCCATCTGGACGGGTAGTCTGGATTGGTGATGATTATGGGTAAAACAGAGAAGACTCCATTGATTTGATGATGCGTAATATTTATGAGTATATGATACGTTATATGGATGTATGAATGTGTGGATGCTGCTTATGGATATATAGGTGCTTTGAGTAAGCTCTTGGTTGTGATGAGAGGTCAATTGGTAGTAGCGCTTGGGGAGCACGGATAAACCCGGCCTGCTACACCACAAGGGTGGGTTGATCTAGATTAGTGGGGTCGATTGGTGGTATTGCCTGGGGAGCCGAGTTAAACTCGGCTTGCTACAACACAAGGGTGGGTCAATTGGGAATAGGTTGAGGGGTCGATTGTTGGTAATGCCTGGGGAGCACCGATAAACCCGGCTTGCTACACCACTAGGGTGGGTCGATCTGCTCTGGTTATGTTATGGATGTTGTGAGGTCAGTACCTCTAAGTGAGATGGTCGGAATGTAGGCAGCCCGCGGGATTGGTAGACTAGGATTGGACCGGCCAACCAACAAGTTAAAAACCTCTGATCGGCGGTGGATAACTGGAATGCCCGGTACACCAAAAAGGTGCCCTGAGTGCACAAAGCGTCTGGTGAATACCGACATTTGTGATATGGTTGTGATTTGTAGATTGATAGATATGATGATGGCAATGCATACAGGGAAGGAACCACTACCCCGGCTAAGGGGTAGGGTCATTATAATTGGTCAGCTAAAGCTGATCGTTACTTTGTTTGCCGCTCTTGGGTAGATGGCTAATTGCAGGTGCTGATAATTGAATTGATTTGAGCGGAATGGAGGCTTGTTGCTTAAGGCCCTTGAAGGTTTTGCGAAGAATGATGTTTGTATTTCATGTGTGGTCGGTCTGCGTGCCGGTGTATGAAGTTGTACATTTGTAAAGAGAAATTTGTAAGGCCTGAAGGCCATGTGTGTGTGTTGTAAATGTGGAGTTTATATATTAGTGGACATCCGCTGTGTTGAGTTCATGCAACATAAAATGCTGTGCTAGAATGTTTTGCGTTAGGATACGAGTAGATTTTGATTTCCACAAGTAATTCCGCCGCTTGTCTGTGAAATATGGCGTGGGGCCCCGGCCAGACCCACCATTATATTCCAGGTGACGAGTGGGGGTGTTACATGAGCAACCTTCACTCAATGCCAAAACACATATACAGTTATTCTGACTCGAGGCATTGAGAACGTTGAGTCCACTCAACGCTTTTTGCCTTGGCATTGAGAGCGTTGAGTATGACTTCATTACTCAATGCTTTTTGCCTTAGTCAACTTTCTGCTACTTGGCGATGAGAGCGTTGAGTGTGTATTCATCACTCAATGCTTATTGCCTTAGTCAATCTTTTATTACTTGGCGTTGAGCGCGTAAGCCGTACTCAACGCCAAACTACTTAACAAATATTCTGTTATCTGGCATTGAGAGAGTAAGCTACACACAACGCCATTGGACTTAGCCAATTTTATGTGTTTGAAAACACTGGCTCTGAATGGATGAGAATCAGTCAAAGCTTTTTATCATATGGCGTTGAGTGAGTGAGCTTCACTCAATGTCTGTTGACGTAGTCAAATATTTACACAGAATTTCTGTAGTTTTGACTGACTGAGCAATACTCAACGATTTTGATGTTATGGCATTTAGTGAGTGAGCTTCACTCAACGTATGTGGACATAGCCACTTCTCAGCCATCTTCTCTTAAGTCTTTGACTATCTCAACATGTCTCACAACTTTTTGTTGTATGGCGTTGAGTGAGTAGACTACTCTCAACTCCTGTGGCCTTAGCCACATTTTTTCTGTTCGAATTGTTAAACTTAAACTAATATAGTTATATTCAACAATTTTACTTACCTGGGGTTGAGTGAATAAACTTCACTCAATGCCTGTGGACTTGGATGTACTCAGTTTTTCATTGTTTCAATACAATTGTATTATCTCAACACTGCTGTCCTGAGATGTCTCGACACTTCTGTCTAAATTGTCTCGACACTGTTGTCCTGAGCTATCTCGACACTTCTGTTTGAATTGTCTCGACACTTCTCCTATAGATGTGTCAACATCTTTGTCTCGACAATTCTGTATGAATTATCTCGACTCTTCTCTTATAGAGGTGTTGACGTCTTTGTCTCGACACTTCTGTCTGAATTGTCTCGACACTTTTCCTATAGAGGTGTCGACACATTTGTCTCGACACTTTTGTCCTTAGACATTTCTTCAAGTGTTCACCCTGAACCTGGCATTGAGTGAGCCTTCTTCACTCAACGCCTGTGGACTTTGGCAAATTCTTGCACCTGTGGACTTGGACAAATTATTGCCTGTCCACCAGCATCATTGTGTCCACCTTTATGCCCTGTGACCACCTATCACAAACTCTTAGACAAACAGTCTAAACTTGTTCCATGGAACATCCTACACATGATGAGCTTAAAAAACATCAAATACAACTATGCTATTAGTGTTCATGATGATGCCTCTTCAAATCCAATCTAGTGAACATTGTGGGCAATGGACCCAACACTTTTCTTCATACTTAGATTCCAGTCAGGATTTGATCATCAAGGGGAACTCGGAGGAGGAAGTACTGAGCTCCGGGCTGAGCTAGCTATTTGGTTCAAGATTAAGGATCTGGGTGAGCTCCACCATTTCCTTCACGCGAGGTGGAGAGGCAGAAGAATAGCGTGCTCATTTCCCAAAAGGGCAATACAAAAAGAATCGTCAAGATGTTCGGCATGGGGGAAGGGGAGAGCATTTGTACTCCTCTAGAGGCCGGGTTGAAACTTTGACGTGATGAGGGAAGGGTTCTTCCAGACCCTTTGGTGTTCCGAGCTCTTTTAGGGAGTCTTATATATCTAACTATTACTAGGACGTATATTGCCTATCTGGTGGGCCGGGTTAGTCATTATATGGCGGAGCCACGAAAATCTCATCTGGTGGTGGCTAAAGGAATTCTGAAGTATGTCAAGTCTACCTCAAAGATGGGTCTCTTTATAAGAGGGACACGAGCTTCATTCAGTACAGCTATTTGTACATTGATTATGGTCGGGATATAGATGATCAGAAGTCGACCTCTGGTTACGTCTTCTTCACAGGATCAGGAGCTATTTCTTGGTGTAGTAAGAAGCAAGATTTGGTGTCTGTCTCCACTACAGAAGCTGAATATATAAGGCTTCTACCTTGGCAGTTCAGGAAGCCATCTGGCTTAGGAGGTTAGTGGATGACATCCATGAGGAGGTGTGAAGTGCTACTCTGCTTCACGGTGATAATGAGAATGCTATCAAACTGGTCAACAATCCAGTTTGTTACGCACGAATGAAGCACATCGAGATAGAACATCACTTCATTACGAAGAAGGTGCTGGAGGGGTCTTTGATTATTGAGAATGTGTGGAGCGAGGACAACGTCATAAATATCTTCACGATGTCATTGTCAAAGGGACCGTTTATTCGGTTGCAAGGATTTCTCGGGCTAGTTTCCACTTCCCACTTCAAGGGCAGTGTTGAAATTATTGAAGTGGGAGTATAAGTGGAGATGGGCGGTTATACTAGTCAAACCTCACAGACCATAGAGTCTGTCGTGGCCTGGTGGACAGCTTTGGCGGGTTGCTGGTAGTTCTTGCGGTTTGGGTCAGCAAGCATCCTTCATTAACCGGGCAGTTAAGATTGTCTAACCGCGGTTATGGCAGACTCTTCTGGAGTTCATCGGTGTCCGTTTGGTTTTGTGCTTGTGATCTGGATGTTAGATCGTCGAGGTTGGCACAGATGTGCGGACTGGTTTACCTGGAGGTCACACAGTCTGATGGAGCAGTCCGCAATGTAGCGGACTGATGTTGTTCAGTGGACGCGGTCTTGGTATCAGGTGGCGTGGTTACCTGGAGATCGCAGAGCTTATGGTGGACTTTGTCTGTGGTACTAAGTCCAGCTTGTTGCTTAGCTTGCCTAGTTCATCTATTCGCGGACTGCTTCTGGTGTTCGCTGCGTTTGACAGATTGGCTGGTCACGACTTTTTGCTTTAGTCGTGGACTGTAGTTTTGTGTGGACTGGAAGTAGTGTCTGCGGGGTTATATAGACTGGTGTTGGTGTTTGAAAGTCTGCCTATGCTTTGTTTGACATGTTTGTGGTTTGATGTAAGGCATGGCGGACTGGTCTATCAATTCGGCTTATTGATTTTTGCTACCTTGGCGAAATAATGTTGGTATCTACACTGTGTGGATACATGGTGTTAGCCGACAGGTTTGAAGAGCGGTTATCCTATCGCTATGGGTGGTGACAACACTGCTACCCACACCTATAAATAGGAGTCCTCGACTAGTCATATATTGCAGTGAATAGTAAGAGCTAGCTCGCGCTTGGTTTTTGCGGTTGTAGTTTTCTAACTGCTGTAACTAAGGAAGTTGTTCTATGCAGGTTGTGAGGCTAACATCTGACGGCTAGGCAACTTGTGGAAGCTTGATGTGGAACAGTTTGCGGATAGAAGTCAGTGAATAGCAGCAGGTCGCGGTCTCTGTGACTTGTTCTCTTCCTCGGAGTTGGAGATAAACAGAGCATTTCGCCTGGTCTATCAGCGGGTTTTGTTTGTGTTCCTTCAACATTTTAGTAACAGCAGTCCGCGCGATTAGCCATGGATAGGCGGCTTCGGCAGTCTCGACAGACACAACAGATGATTCGGAGACTTGTGCGGTTAAAGCTTACTATCCGCGAGGTTAACTTCTTGTGGCATATTTCTGTTTTCCTTAGTTGCATTGTAATCATGTCTTGCAATGTATACCTCGCTCTATAAAAGAAGTTAATTTCAATTGGAAACTCTTGTGCTGCTGTTGTAGGAAATTGAACCCAGCGGCAGTGTTCTGTGCCGATTTTATTTATCTCAGAGGTCTAAGTGTCATTATCTTTAATCTCTGGCTTAATTAAGCTTTCTCCAAACTGCCCGCTTTTTATATCTTCTTCCTGTTATCAAATGTATGAGACGTATCAGTTTATTAAGTATGAATGAATGAATTATGCATTGTTGTGTGTTTCCCATTTTTCTCTTCACCCATTTAGATCTATTCTCCACCTGCAATGTATAAGAAGGACATTTTAGTTCTTATTTTCTAACATTGGTATCAGAGCCATTGAATCCTGCATTGGCATTCTTGGATCTCATGGCTTCATCATCTACCCCACAATCCTCTCCAAACGGTGCAACCCCCATTTTTAATGGAGACATGTATAAACATTGGGCAATCAAAATGGAAACATATTTCGAATCTCTGGAGCTTTGGTAGTCTATCCAGAATGGACTAGCCCCTGATCTAAAGGCAAAGGCGACGGAAGGAAGAGAAGTAGAAATACCCAGGGGAGAAAAAAAAGAAAAACTCCATGACACTACATATCATCAAAAACTCTGTTATCGGCCTTATTTTCCCTCGCATTATTAGCACAAAGACAACCAAACATACGTGGGATATCCTAAAAGAATGCTATAAAGGAAATAAGAGAGTGATATCTATCAGATGCCAGAACCTGCATAGGCAGTTTGATGACTTGTTCATGAAAAATGAGGAAATGATATTTGATTATCTTCCTCATGTGACTAACTTGTCGAATCAACTCAGCAACCTGGGAGCTTCCATACTAGATTCTGACATTGTCCTCAAGATACTATGGAGCTTACCTCAATCCTATGAACATGTTGCTGCCTATATTGAGGAAAGTAATGATGTGGAGACACTCTCCATTGTTGAAATCTGTGAAGTGAAAGTGGGTGATTGGACTTGGACCACCTATCCGCATGCACTACGCGGACAGGGTTGGCGGACAGCCAGGTTGGCAGGGCTGTTGTAGACGATTTGTTCTACGGCGGCCTGGGCGGTCTGTTCTCGCGTACTATGCGAACAACAGCGGCGGTTTGCAAGGCCGGCTTGTGCTCAACAGGCAGTTGGATCCCAGAAAGTAACCGGGCGGATAGAGACTCTATCCGCGGAGTCTGGCAAGAAGCGGATTGGAGGACTAGAGCTCGGTAGATTGGCTTGGCAGATGTCATGGTCTTGCTCTGGTGAAGCGACGAGTGGAAGCCGCGGAAATTGCCAGTTAGTGCGGAGAAATGCTGGTGTTCGCTGGGGCAGGCGGACTGGATCAAGTGTCTGCCAGTAAGTGCGAACTGGCCCTTGTGTCCAGTGGTATGGACTTGGTTGGTTCTGAACCAAGTCCAGGTCTGGCTCAGCCCAGGGAGATCGCGCAGTGTAGTGCGGACTGCTTCTCAGTCCGCCGAGCTCGGCAAAGGTGTTGTGTGCCTTGGTTGCGAGTTTGGGGAATGCGGATTGGAGTAAGCGTCTGCATGGGCGTGCGTACTGGAGCTATGTTCGCGGAGTCCGACAGTTGCCTTGGTGGCATGGTTACGGGCTCAAGATAAACGGACTGGAGCTGTGTCCGCTAAGTCCGACAGTTGCCTTGGTGGTATGCCTGTGGGCTCGGGATAAGCGGACTGGAGTTGTGTCCGCTGAGTCTGACAGTTATCTTGGTGGCGTGGCTATGGGATCGGGATAGGCGGACTGGAGCTGTGTCCGCGGATAGGCAGACAGTTGTTGCAGAGTTCGACTGTGGCAGTCTTGGCTTGGCCTTTGGCGACAAGGCGGACTGGTGTTGCAGTCCGGCCTTGGTAAAGCATTGGCGGATTTGCTATCCCGCAGAGGTTGCGACGGACTGAAGTGTATCCGCGGTTTGCAGAGACTTGTTCTTGTTGCGGGATGTGACAGTAATTCTATCGGCTAGGGCGGTGACCACACTCCTCATCGTGCCTATAAATAGGACCCATGTCACATCAGGAAAATAAGAAAAAAGTGAGCGAATGAACAGTAAGTGAGCCTGTCACAGTTGCTGTTGACTGGACTTTAGTGTCCGCGTGGTTTGATAGAGATGACTAGTTTGTGTTGTGCAGGTTGTGTGGATAGTGCTGGAAAGCCAGGACTTGGCTCTGATTGCGGTCAGGGATAGTGCAGACTCTGCGGTTTAGCAACAGGCGGTAAACAGTAGGTTGCGGACACCGACCATACGTTTTTCTCTTTGGCAACTTGGTTCCAGGGTTCAATAAGTCGCCTGCTTCAGGCGAACTGTTCACTTCGGCATCATAGCTTGTGTGGTCTGGCGGCTAGGCAACCTTGCGGTTAGGTGGCTTGCAGATCTGCGGCTAGAGCTTAGCATTGGAAAAACGGATATTCCGCGCAGCTTGGGTTGCGGTCTAGCAACCTAGCGGACTGTGTAGACTCCTTAGAAGTAGACCGACGGCTTGGTGTTTGAGTCTGCCCGGCTTGTCTTGTTTGGTTGTATTTGTCTCTGCTCTCCCTATGGTTGTTTTGGCGAATCATATCTCACCATGTATTTCTCTCTTTGTAAAGAAGTTTGTTGTTGATCAATAAAGACTCTTGTTTGATGCATGTGTTTCTGGTTGTGACTTACTTGAAGTTGAGATAACCCCTGCTCATTCCAAGATCCAGAAAATTCTAACATGGTATCAAAGAGGTTTGGAGTGGATAAGCAGTGATCAACTGAAGTGGTTGTTGCTCTTATAAAAGAGGGAACTAGTGGTAGAACCATGGTAGTGGTAGATGCAAGTTGTCTTGGAATTGATCTCCTTACAGAGACAAACTTTGATAGGTGGAAGTCTTGTATGGAGAGCTTTCTTCTTGGCGGGGACCTTTGGTAGGTGGTGTACGGAGTAGAAAGATAAGACGTTACTGCTGGCAATGCTGAAGAGATGAGAGCTTGGAAGGAGATAAATACGAGAGCGGAGTCTATTCTCAAGCAGGTGATCTCATCGGAGCTCTTGGACCACATCAGTGGATGTCGGTCAGCTGCGGAGGTCTGGACTTCCCTTGATGGGTTGTTCAGGAAGGAGGTGAAGGTTGCTACGGAGGATGGTCCTTCTACTTCATATCAGCAAGAAAGGAGTGTTTCTCCTATGCATGATGAGAAGAGGAACGATGGACCAAGTTATTATAGATGCAAGCAGCATGGTCATCTCCGGAAGGAGTGTTAGACTGTCCTGTACTCAGCGAACGTAGCTCTTGCTGGGAGTAAGGAAAAGAACTTGGTTTGGTCATCAACAAGTTCTGGTGCAGATCGGATGAAGGTCAATGATAGTGTTGCTATCTGGCATGAAAGACTTTGGCATGTGGGGATGGATATGCTGAAAGCAATGGCAGGAAGAAGACTCATAAGAGGTTTGCCTAGATGGTCATCCTACGACGACAGTCAAGCATGCGCGGGATGTCAACATCACTTCTAGAAAAATGAGTATTAGCTACACTTTTTTTTTGCCAGGGTCAAAATTCATGGCTAATAATTAAGTATTATCCACAGTTCATATTTCGTGGATAATAAATAAGTATTAGCCACAGATGACAAATTCGTGGCAAACAACTAAACCATTAGCCACGGCCTTGACGAAATCGTGGCTAAACAAATATTATTATATAGTATTTCTAATTAAATTTTTAATTATATGATAAATCGTGTCACATCAGCGCCCGTTCCCGCACTCACAACGAAACCCTAGGCTATCCGCATACATTCTCCTGCTCGAGCTCCCTCTATCAGATTTCTGTCCGGCAAACTCGCCGCATTTCTGCAAGCTCTCCAGCGAAGGCAGACCCCTCCTCCTTTCCCGGGATTCCATGGAACGGGTCCTCATCGACCGCCTCTCCGGCATCTTCCCCTCCGCCAAACCCCCTTTCCCATACCTCATCGGCAGCTTTCGCCGCTCTGTGGACGAGAGTCGGAGGGTGTTATCCATGAATGATCTCTTCGTTTTTCCAAAGATCGAGTCCGCCATCAAGCAAGCAAAGAGACTGCTCGTCTCGTATTGTCGGATTCATGTGGGTAACCTGGATATGTTCGCCGTAGGGAAGCCCACAACGTCAGAACTGCTCGATTTGATATCCTTCGTGCACGCTTACATTTTTGTCATCGTCCTCAATGTTCTGTAAATCAAAACAATGGGAGAACATGCTGGTGGTATAGTTTCTGAATTTATTTTTATTTTTTACCAACTTTTTAAGTACCTTTATCTTCAATTGTGTTACTAGGCATGTTGCAAACATATATGATATGAATATTTTGTTGCTTTATTTCATGGTTATTTGGGTGTTGTTGGTGCTCTATGATTTCAAATTCTTGTATACATTGTCAACGAGTATGGCTTTGCTTAATTCTCTATGATAGTAGAATTGTAAACCATTTGTATTCGAAGGGAAAAATAGGCTTAAAAAATTAATCAAGGTGGAACTATTGTTTTATGTGCTTCGAAGGCGGGAAAGGTTCTTTCGGTGTACTAGATTCTTTCAAAAAAGTTCTGAAATTTCTAGATACATGCACAATTTTCTAATCTTTTCCTTAGTTTTAATTTGCATTGTATGGTGCATGGAATTTCAGTTGTTTTATTTCAATTTCTGATTGTATAGTTTGGTATAAATAGTGAGAATTAGCTAGATGTTTTAATGGTTTCAATTGTAGGAGTTTAGAGTAAATTATGGTTGGGTTAACGTGATTTGAATTTGCAATTTGATTGGCTCACTAATAATAAAATTATCAAAATTTGAAAATGTTGCAAGGAAGTTATATTGTTCATGTATTTCTTTTGATTGTTTTCATGAATCCCCCAACTAAGACATTTAACAGGAGTCATTCCATAGTCTCCAAACACAGTGCTAATAAGCCAATAATCAAACATGGTTTCATTATTTTGTTTAGAGGATGTTGTGTTCACTGTGCATGTGTTGTGGTATAAATGTAATAAAAATTGCCTTGCAGGTACCCTAGTTGTTAATGTCAGCTGCCTCTCTTCAGGCTGTTAGTATGCTTGATGCTTGGAATTTGGTAGGGCTCTTTAAGTTAATTCTATATCTGAAATTGGATGATCCATCTCAACTTTTCTTGATATGATTTGAAATATTTTGTATATTTTGGAACTATTCATCTTCACTTTTTTTATATGATTTGAAATATTTTGCATATTTTGGTTCTTACTATGTTCTGTTGATATTTTGATTTGAATGGTCTGCAGAATTTCATACTCGAGATGATACACACAGTGCAGAGTTAGAGAACGATTCTGATAAATTCACTGCAAAGAGAAGAAAAAGTTCTGGTGGCTTTGATAAATGGCAGGATGATGGTAGAAACACTAATGACAAGCGGTTAAATTCTAGGGATGATGACAAGCAGTTAAGTTCTAGGGATGATGACAAGCGATTAAGTTCTAGGGATGATGACAAGTGATTAAGTTCTAGGGATGATGACAAGCGATTAAGTTCTAGGGATGATGACAAGCGATTAAGTTCCAGGGATGATGACAAGTGGTTAAGTTCCAGGGATGATGACAACAGTTAAGTTCCAGGGATGATGACAAGCGGTTAAGTTCCAGGGATGATGAAAAGCGGTTAAGTTCCAAAGATAACTTTGTACATGAAATATCTATATTCATTTGAAGGATTCTCCCAGCCCAAAGAGCAAAGGAGCCAGGTGCGGATGCAGAGAAAGATACATCCAATTTGAGTAAGGTAGAACATATACATCAGGGCAAGATTGACTCTTCCCTATCGAATAATCTTTCCAAGGGTTCTCCCAGCCCAAAGACTCATCGTTCTAAAGATAACAACAGGTATTAAATTTCGCGTATTTAATTTTTTAATATCTCTTTCCTAATAACTTTGTACATGAAATATCTTGTCAATAATACTTATTTTATTTATATTTTATTCTTATTTGTGCGATTGAGTGAAATTTTATCATGAAAGTGTGAAAGATATGTGCGATCTGAATGCATGATTATATGAGATCTAATTGTGATTATGAGTTTTTCTCATCCAGATTCTGATCTAATGTAGTGCCTATTAAAATTTACCCTACAGAATGGAAGAGCAGGAGAAAGACTAGACTCATTTTCATGTCAGTGCACTCCCTGATCATAAAGATTTCAGTAGCTCGCCAGATGTCGGGATAGTTATCTTCTACATGCCTTCTCACCGGTTTCCATTTCTCACTAATTTGGCTAAGGAAACATCTATTTTACTTCATAATTCAAAATCTATATTCATTAGAAGGATTTGACTGTTGAATCATGCATGAAAGTTTCTAATTTTTATGAGAATCTATATCTCACAAACAATATTACTTCTTAGAAGCCTCAATTCGTCGGCCAGCTGATCGATTGTCATCCTTCACAACAATTAAAACCGTTACAAATATTCTTTATAATGGTCTGGGGGAAGTCATCCTGTCCTTTCTAAAAAATATAGATACTAAAGAGAAAGTTCTTGATTACCTTGCAGCCATGATTGCTAAAAATTCAGCTAGGTCTCATATGCAGGTAACATGGTGATAATGGCAGATGCTCTAGTCATGTTTTCTGCCCCAAATAATTACTGTATTTTAAGCTCATCTTGTTTACTTGATACTGGCACAGGTTGACCCATTGTCGTGCGCTAATACTGGTTTATTTGTTAATCTAAGCACCATCATGCTTCGACTTTCTAGACCATTTTTGGATTCAAATACAACCAAGAGAGATAAAATTGATCCAAAATATGTATTTTTCAATCATCGTTTAGATTTGCGGTATGTGCTTTGTGATTTATTCCATATTATTTGTTGTGTAATTTTGTGTTCTCCTTCTAATGATTAGCATCAAACTTGATGGTAGACAATTGATAGCTATACATGCATCATCTGAAGAGGTTACTTCGTTTATGGAAAATATTATGAATGCGGAAGGGAAAGAAGAAGGGAAAATCGTATATTGCAATCATTTGAAGCGACAACCTCTAGAAACAATATTGGAAGCTTTGCCTCAAATTCTAAAACAACAAAGAGCTTTGCGGAAAAGGATAAATACTCATTTATTTGTGAATGTTTCGTTATGACCGCACGGGTTCTTAATCTGGGACTGATGAAAGCACTATCAGATTTCAAACATATAGCTCAAGTATTTTCTATTGATTTCTTATTGTTTCCTTTATGCTATATTAAATTAAAGCTATCGCGAGAGAAGTATCTGGGAAAATGCCTATAAACTTATCCGTAGGATTTCAGAAATTTCAATTGAGTTAGAGAAATCATATATCAATCATTCCACAGAGGCTTTCATGTTTATTTTAGTTCATTTTTGTTCCTCTAACCAGAAATATCAAATGATCTGATAAATGTGTTTATTTCAATCTTTGCATAACATCAGGTAGTGAATTTGTTAGAGGCTATACAAACTATTCTTTTGTATATTTTATTGACATTGATAAATCATATCTTTCGTGGTAACATATTTAACTGGAAAAACAATATGTAGGAGCTGGCAGTATTTGAAGATCTCTCTTCATTTAAAGCAATGAGGGAACAAGGGGCTACACCACAACACATTTAAATACAGAATAAATTAGTCTCCCTAAAACAATATTTTGAATCTGTTTTTTTTTTAAAACATAAATTAGTATTTGTCACGGCTTGTAACTGTGGCAAATAGTTTTTTTAAAAAATGATGAGTTTACTTTTAGCCAGGGTTTCATACCGCAGCTAATAGTTGGCTTGTTTGCCACAACATTTTTATCATGGCCAATACTATTTGCTACGACCAATTCGTGGTTTAAAAGTTTTAGCCACGCCGACTTTAGCTACGGAATTTTCCCGTAGCTAGACAATGGCTAAACCTTTTTGGCCACGATTTTGGACTTTTTGCCAGGGAAATTTGCCATGGACAAAAGTCTGTTTTCTAGTAGTGTATGGTGAAGCTTTATGCTTTACGGTTGATAAGGCGTAATCTAGATGTAAAGCACCTTTGGAGGTTGTCCATTGTACTCTGGTGGGACCGACCGTCACAGCTAGTCTTAGAGGCAGCAGGTACATGATGATATTGGTTGATGACTATTCGAGGTATACGTGGGTATACTTCATGAATGAGAAGTCAAACATGTTCCGCTTGTTTGTGGAGTTCAAGAAGCTTGTGGAGGGCCAGCCTGGCCTGCGGATCAAGAAGTTGAGGACAAGCATCGGTGGTGTGTTTGGCTCAATCGAGTTCTTGAACTTTTGCAGGAAGCATGGGATCCGAAGAGAGCTTTCTCATGGACATACTTCACAGCAAGGTGGTGTTGCAGATCGGATGGTCCATTTGTTGACGGAGACCTGCATATGTTGGCTTCGGTGCAAAAGCATTCCTAAGGCTTTTTGGGTGGAAGGGATGGCTTGTGCGACACATGTCATCAATCAAATGCCTCTTAGTCTGATCAATGTGAAGACTCCATATGAGCTAATGTTTGGGGTGAAGCCCAGTGTGAAGCACTTTGATTGCTCTCAAGACAAAGCTTGTCTTTGTTGGGTATGATAAGCAGAAGAGGAGATGGAGGTGTATGGATCCTGCGATGAAGAGGTTCATCATGTCGAGAGACATTGTCTTCGATGAGCTGACATCATATTGGGGAAGCTCTTATGTGGAGCTAGAGGTGAGCAGGTCAGATGATGGGCTGATGGAGGCTGCTGCTAAAGTTCAGAGGGAGCTGCCTGTGTCACTAGGAGCTCTAGGTTGTTCTAGCTCTGGGGCAAAGGCGTTTGAGTCGGGAAGCAGGGGGAGGGAAGCTCCAGGTGCTTGTAGCTTGAAGACGGAGGATTTTGGTTCGAGAAGTATGGGCAGCGATGTTCCAGGTCATTCTTGTTCAAGAGCGGAGGCTTCTGGTTCAGGTAGCAGGGGGAGCGTTGATCCAGGTGCTCATGCTTCCAGTGTGTTGGATTATTGTTCAGCAAGCAAGGGGAGCATTATTCCGGGATTGCCCGGGAACGGAGCTAGTTCAGGAGGAGCAGCAGAGGTGGCTAGCGAAGATCAAAGAGGATCAGTAACCCACCAGCTCAATATAGCGAAGGGAACGCGGTGAGCTTGGTCTCATGTTTCCTTGCAAGCCCTCAGGTCGAGCAAGTACCTTCTAGCTGTGATGACACCACTACAGTCAAGGAGGTGGATGATGCCAAAGCTGAGGAGGTGACTACTCTCAGAGGTGACGAGGCTTGGGCCCTTGTGCCCAAGGTTGTTGGTGATACTCCTGTGATGCACGAGTGGAGGTCGAAGCTGAAGAAGAAGGTAGAGGGAAGCATGACTCCTTTTGGGAGATGCTGGAGGGATCCCTCATGGTCCAGGCTATGCAGAGCGAGGACTATATCTTGGACATCTCCTCGAAGGCACTATCAGAGGGACCAAGTGCAAGGTTACGGGAGGTACTGGAGTTGTTCACCACTTCTCGCTTCAAGGGTGAGTGTTGAAATCTGTGAAGTGAAAGTGGGTGATTGGACTTGGACCACCTATCCGCGTGGACTAGGTGACAGGTTTAGCGGACAGCCAAGTCGGCATGGCTATTGCAGACGGTTTGTTCTACGGAGGACTGGGCGCTCTGTTCTCGTGGACTATGAGAACAACAACGGCGGTTTGCCAGACAGGCTTGTGCTCTACAGGCAGTTGGATCCCAAAACGTAACCGGGCGGATAGAGACTCTATCCGCAGAGTTCGGCAAGAAGCGGACTGGAGGACAAGAGATCGGCAGACCGGATTGGCAGATGTCATGGTCTTGCTCTGGTGAAGCAGAGAGTGGAAGCCATGGAAATCGCCAGTTAGTGCGGACAAATGCTGGTGTTCGTCGGGGCATGCAGACTAGATCCACTGTCCGCCAGTAAGTACGTACTGGCCCTTGTGGCCAGTGGTGTGGACTTGGTTGGTTCTGAACCAAGTCCAGGTTTGTCTCAGTCCGGGGAGATTGCGCAGTGGAGTGCGGACTGCTTCTCAGTCCACCGAGCTCAGTAAAGGTGTTGTGTGCCTTGGTTACGAGTTTGGGGAATGCGGACTAGAGTAAGCATCCGCATCAGCGTGTAGACTGGAGCTGTGTCCGCAGAGTCCGACAGTTGCCTTGGTGGCGTGGTTGTCAGTGCGAGATAAGTGGACTGGAGCTGTGTCTGCTGAGTCCGACAGTTGCCTTGGTGGCGTGGCTGTGGGCTCGGGATAAGCGGACTGGAGTTGTGTCCGCGGATAGGCGGACAGCTGTTGTAGAGTTCGGTTGTGGCAGTCTTGGCTTGGCCTTTGGAAGTAAGGTGGACTGGCGTTGCAGTCCGACCTTGGTAAAGCATTGGCAGATTGGCTATCCCGCAGATGTCGCGGTGGACTGAAGTGTATCTGCAGTTTACGGAGACTTGTTCTTGTTGCGGGTTTTGGCGGTGATTCTATCGGATAGGGAGGCGACCACACTCCTCATCGTGCCTATAAATAGGACCCATGTCACATCAGGAAAATAAGAAAAAAGAGAGCGAATGAACAGTAAGTGAGCCCGTCACAGTTGCTGCGGACTGGACTTTAGCATACACACGGTTTGATAGAGTTGACCGGTTTGTGTTGTGCAGGTTGTGCGGATAGTGCTGGAAAGCCAGGACTTGGCTCTGATTGCGGCCAGGGACAGTGCGAACTCTGCGGTTTAGCAACAGGTGGTAAACAACAGGCCGTGAAAAGCGACCAAACAGTTTTTTCTTTGCTAACTTGGTTTCGGAGTTCAATAAGTCGCCTACTTCAGGTGGACTGTTCAGTTCGACATCGCAGCTTGTGCGGTTTGGCGGCTAGGCGACCTTACGGTCAGGCGGCTTGCAGATCGGCGACTAGAGCTTAGCATTGGAATAATGGATAGTCCGCGCATCTTGGGTTGCGGTCTGGCGACCTGGCGAACTGTGTGGACTCCTTAGAAGTAGACCGGTAGCTTGGTTTTTGAGTCCGCCCGACTTGTCTTATTTGGTTGTATTTGTCTCTGCTCTCCCTGTGGTTGTTTTGGCGAATCATGTCTCGCCATGTATGTCTCCCTATGTAAAGAAGTTTGTTGTTGATAAATAAAGACTCTTGTTTGCTGCATGTGTTTCTGGTTGTGACTTACTTGAAGTAAAGATAACTCCTGCTCATTCCAAGATCCGGAAAATTCAACATCCATAACTATTTTAGTTAGCAAAATTCAATCTCATGAAGAAAGGATGAAAAGGTATGCACATTCAATTGATCATGCTTTCCAAGCTGAACTGTCTCTTAGGGGACAAGGTCAAGATAAGAAGAACAAAAACTATCAACAAAAATTGGCATTGAAAGGTCACAACGCCTTTTCACAGCAGCCAAAAAACCCTCAAAAGAATTTTGACAACAATCAAGCACCGTTGTTTTGCTCACTCTACAAGAAAATAAATCATGATGCTTTTAAGTGTTTCTTCAAATATAAAAGATATCGTAACCCCACGAATTTGTACAGAGACTGTTGGTTTAAAAATAAGGAGAAGCAGGAAGCAAAGGTCATGACAGATCAAGCTACACACGACGAAAAACATTTGCTAACTGCTAGTTCTATAGGTGATCATGATGAAAAAACTTCAAAATGGTTTATCGATTCAGGTTGTTCCAGACATATGGCCGATGTCAAAAATCTCTTCATTTCTCTTGATGAAACCTTTAAATCAAACGTGTTAACCCAGAAATTGGTGATCCTTCCCAAGGTAGCCAGCTGGCTAGTCGCGACCTTCAGATTCTCCCTGGTGTTCGCGACAAGTACAAGTATAGGCGGACAGTTTCCCCTGTCCGCCTAGGTCGCCTAGCAACCTCGTGTCCTGCGGGGAGGCATGGTGTTCCCATAGCTCACCCTCGTAGGCCATGCGGTTAGGACTACTAACCGTGCAGCATTCTTCCTTGCAGGAGGCAACCTATAGCTACAGGGGGCGATCTGTATGATCTGTCCCTTCAGTCCGCCAGGTCGCCCAACCAGCGCCAACCCTGGACCAATTCAACCATCGCGGGTATGGCGGACTCATGCTCCGGCTCACCTTTAGAGGGTTTCCTCCCCTGTAGTGGGCGGCCTGCTCCCCAGGCCGCCTCCTCTGCCTGCCTAGTGGCGGCCTGCTCCTTAGGCCGCAACCCAGGGGCAATCGCCAGCCCAGGCCGCCCCCTTGGGTGGCCTCCAGCAGGCCAGACCACCCCTCTTGGGCGGCCTCCAGTCCAGGTCGCCCCTCTTGGGCGCCCTCCAGCCTAGGCCGCCCCCTTGGGCGGCCTCAAGCAAGTTAGGCCGCCCCTCTTGGGCAGCCTCCAGCCCAGGCCGCCCCCTTGTGCGGCCTCAAGCAAGCCAGGCCGCCCCTCTTGGGCGACCTCCAGTCCAGGACGCCCCCTTGGGCGCCCTCCAGCAGCCAGGCCATCCCCTTGGGCGGCCTCCAGCAACCAGGCCACCCCTTGGGCGGCCTCCAGCAAGCCAGGCCACCCCTCTTGTGCGGCCTCCAGTCTAGGCCGCCCACTTGGGAAGCCTCCAGCAGCTAGGCCGCCCCCTTGGGCGGCATCCAGCAGCCAGGCCACCCCTTGTGCGGCCTCCAGCAGCCAGGCCACCCCTCTTGGGCGGCCTCCAGTTCAGGCCGCCCCCTTAGGCGGCCTCCAGCAGCCAGGCCGCCCCTCTTGGGTGGCCTCCAGTCCAGGCCGCCCCCTTGGGCAGCCTCCAGCAGCCAGGCCGCCCCCTTGGGTGGCCTCCAACAGCCAGGCCACCCCTTAAGCGGCCTCCAACAGCCAGGCCGCCCCTCTTGGGCGGCCTCCAGTCTAGGCCGCCCCCATGGGCGGCCTCCAGCTGTAATGTCCCGAAACTCAAAGGAGCGACGGGGGACGTTTTGGGCCAGTTTTGGGTTCTGGCTGCAAGCACACGGCCTGGGACACGGGCGTGTCCCAGGGAGTGTCAAGCTTGTGTCGACACTCAGCCGGGAAGTCGACACTTTGGTCTCGACATTGTGTCGAGACTGGGCACACGGCCTGCGACACGGGCGTGTCGTAGGGCGTGTCGACCCGTGTCGACACTTAGCCGCGAAGTCGACACTCTGCTTTCGACGAAGTGTCGAGACATGGCACACGGCCTGTGACACGGGCGTGTCGCAGGGCGTGTCGACCCGTGTCGACACTCGTCCCGGGAAGTCGACACTTTGGTCTCGACATTGTGTCGAGACAAGGCACACGGCCTAGGACACGGGCGTGTCCAAGGCCGTGTCATCAGGTCGACGATCTTCGCTCGACGAAGTGTCGAGTGTCGAGACCGTGTACACGGCCTGGGGTCCAGGCGTGTTGAGGTGACACGGGTAAGGACACGGGCGTGTCCTAGAACCCGTGCAGTGCTCGGGTTGATTTCGGGGAAAAATGATAGGGGTACACGGACGGCCACACGGCCGTGTCACATGGAACACGGGCGTGTCAGCTCGAACACGGGCATGTTCGATACCCGTGTGAGGTTCCAGGCGAGCCGATTTTGATGGCGAATGAGGCACACGGCCCTGGACACGGGCGTGTGCCAGGCCGTGTTCGGTCCAGATTGGGCATTTCAGTCCCGAATCAAAGCCGTTCGTTTCCTTATTTTGAGATCCAACGGCTGGGGGTTGTTCCTGAAGGGATATACCCGGGATTGGACTTAGAAACCCTCACTTTTCTTAAGTTTTCATCTTTCTAAAACCTTAGAGAGAGAGGAGAGCCAAGGAAGGAAGAAGGAGCTAGATCCGGCCATTGGAGGAGCTTCGAAGCTCCGAATCGCGAGCCGACTCCGGATCCACGGAGGCAAAGCTAGTGCGGTGCTTTTCATCCGATTACTTTTCAATGGCGCCAAAGAGGAACGCTAGGGTAACGATCCTCATCTTGAGCATGAGTAGCTCTCTTTCTTTGCATAGGAAGCCCGCTCTCGCGAGTTTGCGGAGAGTTGGAGGCGTTCCTTCGGGTAGATATGTGAAGTCCCCGTTGTTTAGAGTCCGTAAGCGAGAACGGACATATGCATGATGTGTGAAGCCTACCCGGACATGTTGGTCTGGATCGGTGATGTTGCATTGCATAATGTCGGAGAAGACTCCGTGCTATTGGTTGTTTTTCGGGTTTTCTACGCGGTAGATTGCAGCAGGGAGCCTTGGGGACTAACCCAAAGGTGCACCCGGAAAACTAGGCGGATACGAGATCTTGCCAACTTGGTGGCCTGAGAGCCAACTTGAACATAACCGGGTTATGTGACTTGTGATGGAAATGGGACTCGGTGGAAGTTTGACCCGCGCATATGGCTTAAATTGTCATTGCGATGTGAGTACGGGTTAGATGGAACCGTACCCGTTCTATGTCATTCGGATAAAGAGACCTAAAGGCACGTGACACTTGCCGTTGACATAGATTAGGGTCTTTGGCGGTCGATGACTTAAATTGTCGTGACCCAGGCCAAGAAGACAAATTGCTCATAGGTTTGGCCGTCTTAGTGGCGGTGGTGAGTCCGGAATGTCTATGGCTTTAATTGACGTGACATCGACCGGTTCACCAAGAATGTGCCCTGAGAGCACGGGGCGTGTGGCCATGCGAGCCAACGTCTGTGATGAAATGGCTATATATATATTGCTCGCTTATGCTAATGAAATGCAGGGAAGGAGCATCGCCGCCCCGAGTTGGGGGCGGGATCGTTATAATTTGGTCAGCATTGCTGACCGTTGCCATGTTTTGACACCGTGCGGTGTTTTGTTGCTTGCAGGTGCTGCTGCACCAAGTGGTCAATAGCGGGCTAAAGCCCTTTTTGCGAAGCCGGCCCTCGAAGGCCCAAATGTAAGTGTTTACTGTTTTATTCATGTATGACCGGCCTGCGTGCCGTGGTTTGTAAATCATGTAATATCAAGTGAAACATTTTGTAAGGCCTTAAGGCTTATATTGGTATTTGTATACATTCCTATTTTGGTTAGTGGACATTCATGCTTTAATGCTGGGTTCTTTGTTACAACTTTTATAAACTGCTTCCGCTAGAATGCTCTGTGTAGGACGTTGAGATTGGTTGGATGGTTTCCATAAGTAACCACCCGGTCTGTCTGTAGTATATGGCGTCGGGCCCCGGCCGGACCTACTGCTATATGCTATGCGACGGATAGGGGGTGTTACAATTTGGTATCAGACTACTGGTTTTGGTCGGGCTTAGCGTGAATTCGTGGGCGAATTCTTTTAAGGGGTGGTGAGCACGTTGTGTGCGTCATCGTTATAACAGTAAAAGAACCCATGAATGTCCACTTAGGAATGAAAATACATGTGTTTGAGGAACCTGCGTGTTCCTATAATTGTTGTTTGCAATTTATTTGGTCGCTTAACGGTGTTTTGTACCACTATAGGTGACCAGAAGTGGTGTTGGGCCGTCAGAACGCCGAGTTTCTGAGGCTAGTAGTGCACCGGATGTTGCTCCTGCAACACCTCTGTCGGCTGAGAACATACGATTGGTGGCTGAAGCGGTGTTGGCCGTGATAAATGCGCAGCCTGCAAGGCAAACGCAGCAGCCCGCTCCTGTGATGGAGCAGGAACCTCTTCGAGAGGCTGAGCCGAGGAGAGTGGAGCAAGTGGTTGTGGAACCGGTGGTGCCAAGGAGGGCAACTGAGAGGCAGCTTAAGCATGTAATGAGCTTTAATCCTCCGTTATTCTCGGGGTTTGGAACCTCATCTCAGGCTGAAGACTGGCTCTCCAGGGTGAAGAGAGTCATGACAGCGGCGGAGACGGAGGAGTGGCAAATGACCACCATCGCTACGTTCCTTTTGGACGGTGAAGCGAGAATGTGGTGGGAAGGATTGGAGCTGCACTTACTGAGAGGTAGGCAACTTGGTGATGTCTCGATGGAGGAGTTCTCGAGATTGTTCTTGGCTAGATACCTCCCTTCGACGCAGAAGATAGCGTTGGAGAATGAGTTTCTGAAGTTGGTTCAGGGTGAGAAGAGCGTGGATGAATATCTCCACGAGTTTACTCGTTTGAGTCGATATGCTAGCTCCACCATCGTGGATGAGGAACGCAAGACTAATCGATTCTACGAAGGCTTGAGAGATGAGTTGAGATTACTACTCTCGGGGCCGATGACGCAGGGTTTCTTAACCTTGGTCAATACTGCCCGGTCCTTGGAGAAGGACATGAAGAATGTGCAAGCAAAGAAAGGCTTGGGTGATAGGAAATCTGAATTTAAAGTGTCGACTACTTCAAAGACCGGCTATCGGAGGTCTTTCAAGAAGCATAGGACTTCGGGTCCAGCTCCTTCTGGTGCTTCTGGGGCGACTACGAGTCGGACCCCGGGCGCATGTTTTTCTTGTGGAAAGACGAGGCACTTTGCCCGTGACTGTTGGAGCGGACGTCCTAAGTCCGAGAGGAAGCCAGGAGCTACTTATGAAGAGAAGGGAAAGGCGGTGGAGTCGATCGCATCCCATTATGCTCCGGCCCAACCAAGGGTCTACAATCTTGGCCAACAGGAGGGCATTAAACAAGCTGATGTGGTGACAGGTACGATTTAATTTATAGCAAGTCAATTTCCTTAAATACTTGTTATGCACATGTTATCTTACCACTGTTTGTTTATGATTTGTATTGATTTGTGAAAATCCGGCACGAGCACTCTTCGATACGGGAGCCTCACACTCCTTCTTGTCCGAAGGATTTATATCACGCATCGGAGTCCCTTCTTCGGTGGCGAAGGGTAAGTTGGATGTGTTGTTGCCCAATGGGTGTTCGATGCGAGCGGATAGGATCTGCGATGTTAAGATTCGTATTGGGAATCAGGAGTTCGATCTGCTGGCGTCTTTACTTCCGTTGGTGGAGTTCGACGTCATATTTGGCATGGACTGGCTCTCGGAGCAGCAGGCCCATATAGATTGCGGTAGCAAGGAAGTCAAGCTGGGAGCAAGTCGTGAAACGACTTTTACGGGCTTAAAGGGGTCGAGCAAGACGTTGATGTCTGCTCTTCAGGTGGTGAAGGCGGTTCGTGCCGGTGCAGAACTGTTCTTTACACTAGTGGAGGTTGCAAAGCTGAAGCCCACGTTGGATTGTATTTCAGTATTATCGGAATACCCTGATGTGTTCCCCGCAGATCTTCCTGGAGCCCCGCCTCAGCGGGAGATAGATTTTACGATTGAGCTAGTGCCAGGTGCAAAGCCTGTGTCACGATCTCCGTATCGGCTAGCGCCTAAGGAAATGGCGGAGCTGAAAGTTCAACTGCAAGAGTTGTTGGAGCAAGGGTATGTGCGCCCGAGTTCTTCGCCTTGGAGCGCACCGGTCCTCTTTGTTAAGAAGAAGGACGGAAGCTTGAGGCTATGTATTGATTATAGGGAGCTCAACAAGCTGATTGAGAAGAACAAGTACCCGATCCCCCGGATTGATGATCTTTTTGATCAGTTAGTCGGGTCGACGGTGTACTCGAAGTTAGATCTCAAGGCTGGGTACTATCTTCTGCGAATAAGGGAGAGTGATATCCCGAAGACAGCGTTTAGTACGAGATACGAGCATTATGTGTTTACGGTCATGCCGTTTGGGCTGACTAATGCGCCGTCAGTGTTCATGGATTTGATGAACAGGATGTTCAGGGAGTACTTGGACCATTTCATGATCGTCTTCATCGACGATATTTTGGTGTACTCGCAAAGTGAGGAAGATCACTTCAAGCATCTTCATTTGGTGTTGGAGACGCTAAGAAGAAATCAGTTGTATGCCAAGTTCTCGAAGAGCGAGTTTTGGCTATCCTCAGTGGCGTTCCTCGGTCATATAGTAAGTGGAGAGGGTATTGCTGTAGATCCGGCAAAGATTGTTGCGATACGGGAGTGGCCTGAGCTTGTTACGGTAGCGGAAGTCCGGAGCTTTTTGGGGCTTGCCGGCTATTATAGGCGCTTCGTAGAGAACTTCTCGCGGATAGCGTTACCTCTCACTACTTTGACGAGGAAGGAGCATAAGTTCATTTGGACGCCGGAGTGCGCGCGAGCTTTTGAGGAGTTAAAGTGTCGGTTGACCACGGCGCCGGTGCTGAGTTCGCCATGTGGGACCGAAGGCTATGAGATTTATAGCGATGCTTCGGGCAGCGGTTTGGGTTGCGTGCTACTGCAACACGGAAGTGTAATAGCTTATGGCTCGAGACAGCTAAAAGTGCAAGATAGGAATTATCCTGTCCATGACTTGGAGTTAGCGGCCGTGATTTTTTCCTTGAAGCTGTGGAGACACTATTTGTACGGTGTGAAGATTGATATCTACACCGATCACAAGAGCCTGAAGTATCTTATTGATCAGAAGGATCTGAATATGCGGCAGCGTAGATGGATGGAGTTCCTGGGGGACTATACATTCAAGATCCATTACGTGCAAAGGTAAAGGGAATCCGGTTGCGGACGCGTTGAGTCGCCGAGCCCCAGCTCAAGCCAATTGGCTATCGGTGCATGATGAGCGGTTGGTGCGAGAGTTGGAGGCGTTGGAGATTGTTTGTGTGGACAGGCAATCAAGTGCTGAAGCAGTTCTGAATTGGACTGAAGTCCAATATGACCTGGCTGATCGTATTCGGCAGGCTTTGGATATGGATGCCAATATGAAGCAGTTCATGGTAGAGGCTCTGGATGGGTCAAATCCCCAATTCGTCGTGGAGGATGGATTACTTTGGAAAGACGGTCGTATGTGCATCCCCAGTGTGGGCAATTTGCGGGTGGAGTTGTTGTACGAGGCACACCATACCAAGTAGTCGATTCACCCGGGGAGCACGAAGATGTACCGTGATGTGAAGAAACTATTTTGGTGGCCGGGTTTGAAAAAGGATGTGGCACTATACGTAGCGAAGTGCCAAACTTGCGCCTTGGTAGGCGGAGTGCCAAAAGCCGGGAGGATTTCTTAAGTCCTTGCCTATTCCGGAGTGGAAATTTGACGACATCTCTATGGACTTTGTGCACGCTTTGCCAAGGTCGCAGAAGGGGAACGACGCCATTTGGGTGGTTGTTGATCGATTAACGAAGGTGTCGCATTTTATTCCGCATAGGAAGGATGATCCGATGGAGAAGTTGGCAAAGCTTTATGTGGATAACATAGTACGGCTTCATGGTGTGCCCCGCAGCATTGTGAGTGACCGAGATGGGCGGTTCACGTCCAATGATTGGAGGCTAGTGCAGCAAATGTTGGGAACAAAGCTGAAATTCAGCATAGCCTTCCATCCGCAAACGGATGGGCAGACCGAGAGGGTCAATAGAACTATGGAAGACATGCTCCGCATGTGTGTCTTGGATTTCGGAAAGCAATGGGAAGACCACCTTTTTTTGGTGGAGTTCGCATACAACAACAGCTACCAAGCGAGTATTCAAATGGCGCCCTTCGATGCACTATATGGGAGAAAATGTCGCACGTCGTTGTCTTGGTTAGAAATGGGTGAGTCAAAGTTGTATAAGCGATCGGAAGTGGAGGATGCTACTTCTTTGGTGAGAACCATTCGGGAGAGGTTGCTTATCGCTCAGGACCGGCAAGCAAAGTACTATAATGCCAAGCACAGGAACGTGGAGTTCGCTGTGGGCGATTATGTATACTTAAAGATCAAGCCGTTCAAGGGTGTCTCGCGGGTGCGGCGATTGAAAAAGCTAAGCCCGAGGTACCTTGGACCGTTTGAGGTTCTGGAGCGAGTTGGTGAAGCGGCCTATCGGTTGAAGCTCTCAGTGGAGCTTAGTGGTTTACACGATGTATTCCATATTTCGGTGCTTCGGAAGGCGGTGCAAGAGCCTACGCAAGTGATCGCGATTGATCAAGTACCGGTGGATAGTGGGCTGACAACAAAGGTCAGGCCCGTGCGGATTGAGGACTCGGAGGTCAAGCGGCTACGCAATAAAGAGATCAGGATGGTCAAGGTCCGGTGGGACAATTGCGGTCGTGAGGAGCTCTCTTGGGAGCGAGAGCAGACTATGCTTGACGAGTATCCGGAGTTGTTCCGCTCAGGTACAAATTTTGGTTTTGTACATGTCTTTCCTTTATATAATTTCGTGGACGAAATTCTTTTAAGAGGGGGAGAGTTGTAACGCCCCGAAACTCAAAGGAGCGACGGGGGACGTTTTGGGCCAGTTTTGGGTTCTGGCTGCAGGCACACGGCCTGGGACACGGGCGTGTCCCAGGGCGTGTCAAGCTTGTGTCGACACTCAGCCGGGAAGTCGACACTTTGGTCTCGACATTGTGTCGAGACTGGGCACACGGCCTGCGACACGGGCGTGTCGCAGGGCGTGTCGACCCGTGTCGACACTTAGCCGCGAAGTCGACACTCTGCTTTCGACGAAGTGTCGAGACATGGCACACGGCATGCGACACGGGCGTGTCGCAGGGCGTGTCGACCCGTGTCGACACTCGTCCCGGGAAGTCGACACTTTGGTCTCGACATTGTGTCGAGAAAAGGCACACGGCCTAGGACACGGGCGTGTCCAAGGCCGTGTCATCAGGTCGACGATCTTCGCTCGACGAAGTGTCGAGTGTCGAGACCGTGTACACGGCCTGGGGTACTGGCATGTTGAGGTGACATGGGTAAGGACACGGGCGTGTCCTAGAAACCGTACAGTGCTCGGGTTGATTTCGGGGAAAAATGATAGGGGTACACGGCGGGCCACACGGCCGTGTCACATGGAACACGGGCGTGTCAGCTCGAACACGGGCGTGTTCGATACCCGTGTGAGGTTCCAGGCGAGCCGATTTTGACGGCGAATGAGGCACACGGCCCTGGACACGGGCGTGTGCCAGGCCGTGTTCGATCCAGATTGGGCATTTCAGTCCCGAATCAAAGCCGTTCGTTTCCTTATTTTGAGATCCAACGGCTGGGGGTTGTTCCTGAAGGGATATACCCGGGATTGGACTTAGAAACCCTCACTTTTCTTAAGTTTTCATCTTTCTAAAACCTTAGAGAGAGAGGAGAGCCAAGGAAGGAAGAAGGAGCTAGATCCGGCCATTGGAGGAGCTTCGAAGCTCCGAATCACGAGCCGACTCCGGATCCACGGAGGCAAAGCTAGTGCGGTGCTTTTCATCCGATTACTTTTCAATGGCGCCAAAGAGGAACGCTAGGGTAACGATCCTCATCTTGAGCATGAGTAGCTCTCTTTCTTTGCATAGGAAGCCCGCTCTCGCGAGTTTGCGGAGAGTTGGAGGCGTTCCTTCGGGTAGATATGTGAAGTCCCCGTTGTTTAGAGTCCGTAAGCGAGAACGGACATATGCATGATGTGTGAAGCCTACCCGGACATGTTGGTCTGGATCGGTGATGTTGCATTGCATAATGCCGGAGAAGACTCCGTGCTATTGGTTGTTTTTCGGGTTTTCTACGCGGTAGATTGCAGCAGGGAGCCTTGGGGACTAACCCAAAGGTGCACCCGGAAAACTGGGCGGATACGAGATCTTGCCAACTTGGTGGCCTGAGAGCCAACTTGAACATAACCGGGTTATGTGACTTGTGATGGAAATGGGACTCGGTGGAAGTTTGACCCGCGCATATGGCTTAAATTGTCGTTGCGATGTGAGCACGGGTTAGATGGAACCGTACCCGTTCTATGTCGTTCGGTTAAAGAGACCTAAAGGCACGTGGCACTTGCCGTTGGCATAGATTAGGGTCTTTGGCGGTCGATGACTTAAATTGTCGTGACCCAGGCCAAGAAGAGAAATTGGTCATAGGTTTGGTCGTCTTAGTGGCGGTGGTGAGTCTGGAATGTCTATGGCTTTAATTGACGTGACATCGACCGGTTCACTAAGAATGTGCCCTGAGAGAACGGAGTGTGTGGTCGTGCGAGCCAACGTCTGTGATGAAATGGCTATATATATATTGCTCGCTTATGCTAATGAAATGCAGGGAAGGAGCATCGCCGCCCCGAGTTGGGGGCGGGATCGTTATAATTTGATCATCATTGCTGACTGTTGCCTTGTTTTGCCACCGTGTGTTGGTTTGTTGCTTGCATGTGCTACTGGACCAAGCGGTCAATAGCGGGCTAAAGCCCTTTTTGCGAAGCCGGCCCTCGAAGGCCCAAATGGAAGTGTTTACTGTTTTATTCATGTATGACCGGCCTGCGTGCCGTGGTTTGTAAATCATGTAATATCAAGTGAAACATTTTGTAAGGCCTTAAGGCTTATATTGGTATTTGTATACATTCCTATTTTGGTTAGTGGACATTCATGCTTTAATGCTGGGTTCTTTGTTACAACTTTTATAAACTGCTTCCGCTAGAATGCTCTGTGTAGGACATTGAGATTGGTTGGATGGTTTCCATAAGTAACCACCCGGTCTGTCTGTAGTATATGGCGTCGGGCCCTGGCTGGACCTACTGCTATATGCTATGCGACGGATAGGGGGTGTTACACCAGCAGCCAGGACGCCCCTCTTGGGCGGCCTCAAGTCCAGGCCGCCCCCTTGGGCGGCCTCCAGTCCAGGCTGCCCCCTTGGGCGGCCTCAAGTCCAGGCCGCCCCCTTGGGTGGCCTCCAGCAGCTAGGCCGCCCCATTTGGGTGGCTTCCAGCCCAGGCCGCCCCCTTGGGCGGCCTCCAGAAGCCCAGGCCGCCCCCCTCTGCTCAATCTCTGCTCGCCAAGTCCGCGCAAGTCTGTATGATGATGTCACTGGGCCCCGCTTCTAGATGATCTTCCCCGAGCTTATAAATAGCCCCCAATGCCTCTCATTTATGGGGCGGAGACAAGGCGCAAGAGGAGAACTGTCGCTGCCAGCAAGCCTTGTGGACTCAATTTTTCAGTCCTCCACAGCTTGCCATCAGCTTGCCAGCAAGCCCTGCAGACTCAGATTTCCAGTCCTCCACAGCTTGCCAGCAAGACCTGCCGACTCAAATTTCCAGTCCTCCACAGCTTGCCAGCAAGACCTGCGGACTCAGTTTTCCATTCCTCCACAGCTTGCCATTAACTTGCTAGCAAGACCTGCGGACTCAGTTTTCCAGTCCTCCACAGCTTTCCATCAGCTTGCCAGCAAGACCTACGGACTCAGATTTCCAGTCCTCCACAGCTTGCCATCAGCTTGCCAGCAAGACATGCAGACTCAGTTTCCCAGTCCTCCACAGCTTGCCATCAGCTTGCCAGCAAGACCTGCGGACTCAGTTTTCCAGTCCTCCACAGCTTGCCATCAGCTTGCCAGCAAGACCTGCAGACTCAGTTTCCCAGTCCTCCACAGCTTGCCATCAGCTTGTCAGCGAGACCTGCGGACTCAGTTTTCCAGTCCTCCACAACTTGCCATCAGCTTGCCAGCAAGACCTGCAGACTCAGTTTTCCAGTCCTCCACAGCTTGCCATCAAGCCGTGCGGCCTGCCAATAGCTTCTTTTCCTTAGCCTCTAGCAACTCCTTCCTTAACCGCCAGCTTCCCCCTTTGTACCCTTTATTGCTTTTTCATGTAAAGGCACTTTGAGCAAGCTGTAATCTTATTTCTTGATTACAGGAAAAGCCCGTCGCAAGAGTGGAATTTAAGCCGTGGCGGGCGAATTCTATTGTTGCCGCTGCTAGCAGCCCCCTCACTTCCTCTCAGCTCAGTTTAGCTCTCTTGGTGTCAACGTGCAAGCACAACCGTCCAAGTAACTGTCATCTCAAGCTCCGTTGTTGATCAACCTTCTCTGTTGATCAAGCTCCATTGTTGATCAACCTTCTCTGCTGATCAACCTTCTCTGCTCAGCAAGCTTGCTCTCTGCTCAGCAAGCTTGCTCTCTGCTCAGCAAGCTTGCTCTCTGCTCAGCAAGCTTGCTCTCTGCTTAGCAAGCTTGTTCTCTGCTCAGAAAGCTTGCTCTCTGCTCAGCAAGATTTTATCTGCTCAGCAAGATTTTATCTGCTCAGCAAGCTTGCTCTCTGCTCAGCAAGCTCTTTCTCTGCTAAGCAAGTTCTTCGCTGCTCATTAAGCTTATCCACTGGTCGATCATTATAGTAACCGTCTGCTCGACAGCTCCTGATCATCCTCCCCTTCTCATCAGCCTTCCCGGCTACTCTCGGCAATCCTCTCCTCTATCCCCGCAACCCCTTTGACAAGCGCTTGCTCCACTCTCGAGCACTCAAAACCTTCCTTCTTTCTTCTTCCCCCGCAACCTTCTTTCCTCATCTCCACTCAGCTTGTGAAACCGAACACACTCCCTCCGTGTTAGCTGCTCGGTGCCACTTTCGCGCATCAACAAGAAGTATACTTGGGTGATGGGAAGAGCAAGATCATAGAAGGAAAAGGAAGCATATATGTAAGCAACCTTGACAACTGCAGCAAGGAGCTGTCTAATGTGCATTTTGTACCAACTTTGGCTCAGAACTTGTTCAGTGTAGGACAAATTTTGACCAATGGGCATTCTATGACTTTCAAAAACAATGCTTGCACAAAATTTGATTTTGAAAATCAGCAGATTTCTCAGTCTGAAATGTCAAAAAATAGGATCTTCCCATTGGAACTGAACATAATAGATCAGAGTGCATACACCCTGATCAACAGCATTTCAGAACCTATGAAACTTGGCACCAGAGACTGTGCCACCTCAACTATGGGTCAATGAAGCAGCTGTTTGACAATCAACTTACCCAAGGTTTGTCTCAACTTGAAGTTCATCACAGCCCGTGTGAAACTTGTGCACTTGGGAAATCCCATCGACAACCTTTTTACTCCTCATAATAGCAAAGCGGTCAGCCCTTGGAACTTCTCCACTGTGACTTATGGGGGCCAACCTCAACATCTTCTCTCAGTGGCAAGAGGTATTTATTCCTTATTATAGACGATTTCACCAGGTACTCCTGGATTTACTTCTTAACACAAAAGTCAGAAATTTTCTCTACTTTCCTGGAATTCAAGAGAGAGATAGAGAAGAGATTTAAGAAAAGTATTAAAATGATTAGAAGTGATAATTGGGGAGAGTTCACCTATCATCCCCTAAACCATTTCTGCCTAAATCAGGGCATAAGGCATGAACTGACTATGCTAGGGACCCCCCAACAAAATGGGGTGGTTGAAAGAAGGAATCAAATCGTTGTTGTAATGTTTTGATCACTCTTAATACATAAAAAACTCCCAAAAGCTTACTGGGCTGAAGCTACTAGTACATCAATATACATTTTAAACAGGGTACCAATGAAATATCTTAAGGATATCACACCCTATGAGAAGTTATTTGAGAAGAAACCAATATTGGAACACCTCAGAACTTTTGGATGCGTTGCCTTTGCACACATCTTAAAAGATAAAAGGGATAAAATAAACAACACAAGTATCAAATGCATCTTTATTGGCTACAGGCAGAACAAGAAGGCATACAGACTTTTTAATCCAATTACTGAACAACTAATTGTCGCAAGAGATGTGATTTTTCATGAGGATGATTACTGGGAATGTGCATCAGAGTCATTGGACTGCCCCACTCTTCAGAGTGCCCCGATTGAGCTAGTTTCTGACCCCATCTTGGAGACACAGTTTGAAGATGAGGGATTACTGCAACATGATGTAGTGCAATATTATGAAAGTGAAACTAAAGATGACTCCATTTCAGTCCAATGTGATTACTCACCTCCCAAAAAACTGAGATTTCTTTCAGATATCTAGGAAGATTTTGCAGTAGTTTTATTTCACAACACTTCAGCTGTACAACCCTGTATCCCGTGAGTGGGGGCTGTCGGGGACCATACTAGCCAACCCCCCTTTCTTTTCTGAACCTCGGGCAAGCACCAAGGAGGATGGGCCTCGGCAAGATCAAGCTCGCCCCGATGAGCCCGGTCATGTCCCGCGCGTAGGGCCAGCCTTGCAAGCTCGGCGTTCGACGAACTGAGCTCGGTGTTCGTCGAACGGAGCCCGGTGTTCGTCGATCTCTCCCCCTTTTGTCGACCTCAAGGCGAGCTCGCCGAGTTCCGATAGTCTGGCGAGCTCGCAGCTCGCGAGCAGGGCAGTCTGAGCCCGTGCTCGCCACCCTTGCTGAGTAGAGACTTTTGAGCGCTACTCGCCCATTGATCTGTGAGGTATTTTTACCATTTTCCCCCGCTGGCCTGCCTAAAACCTTTTAGAACAGCGGAGTTACGCTGTTGGCAGGCCAACCTGGACTACACATAGCCGTTCAGAAAACTGGAGGTTGGCTTAGCTCGGCTTTGTGCTAAGGATGGGAAGCGCTCTAAGATCTTCCGAATGTGTGGTGGGTCCTCCCCGCCGAGCCCTTGGGTCAGTTTTTCCTTGTTTCCTTTGTTGTTTTGCTTGCAGGAGTGAAGTAGGTCTGCGATCACCCCTTCCCCAAGGGTGAACTCCACAAGAGACCGAGTTTTCGATTTCAACACCAGCAATATTTAAAGATGCAGTTGACACAAATGAATGGCTTCAAACTATGAAAGAAGAGATAGAATTAGTAGAAAAAATAAGATATGGACTCTGGTTCCCAGGCCCCCAAAAAAGGATGTAATTGTCTTGAAGTAGGTGTACAAGATAAAGCATAATGAGACTGGAGAAGTTACCAAACACAAGGCAAGAATCATTGTCAAGGGATACAGCCAGAAGTTTTGAAAGACTTTAGTGAAACCTTTGCTCTAATTGCTCGCATGGAGACTGTAAGACTTGTTTTAGCAATTGCTGCAAATAAAAGCTTCCATGTACTTCACATGGATGTCAAGTCAGTCTTTTTGAATGACTACTAACTAAAGAAATATATGTTGAACAGCCTGATGGCTTCAAGAAAAAATGAAAAGAGAATCATGTCTACCGATGACACAAAGCTCTGTATGGCCTAAAATAGGCACCTCGCGCTTGACACTCAAATATATCATCGTATCTCTGTCAGTACGGCTTTTTCGCAAGCAAAAATGAACCTTCCCTCTTTATAAAAAGGGATCTTGAAGGAGTTGACCTCACCATCCGCCTTTATGTGGATAATCTTTTGATCACCGGAGTCTCATAGTAGTCAATAAAAGAGTTCAAAAATAAGATGAAGTCCAGATATGAGATGTCTGACCTAGGATTACTGAAATTATTTCTGGGCATGCAGGTCAAACAGGGACCAGGTGCAATCTTCATTTCACAATAACTCTATGCAACAGAGCTACTCAAGAAATTCAACATGGCCGACTGCAATCACTGTATGACTCATATATGCCCTGGTGAAAAACTATGCAAATCTAAAGACGATGATGACCTTGTTGATGAAGAACACTACAGGAGCCTGGTTCGGTCTCAGTTCTACCTCACCCACACCAGACCTGATCTAGAATACAATGTGAATCTAGTCTATAGATTTGTTAGCAAGCCAAGTAAAGTTCATCTTTCTGCATCAAAAAGGATCTTACGATATGTGGAAGGAACCAAGAAATTTGGGTTCATCTTTACAATGAGCAAGAATCCATCCCTGACTAGATATTATGATGCAGATTGGGGAGGATCTCTTGATGATAGAAGAAGCACTGGAGGTCACATCTTTTTCTATGGATCTAGCCCTATTGCTTGGAGCTCAAGAAAACAACAAACCGTGGCCCTCTCGACCATAGAGGCTGAGTACATTGCTATAACTTCTGCTATGTGTGAAGGAATTTGGCTAAAGAGAATGTTAGAAGAATTAATCAAAGAATAAGTTGGTGTCATTTCTCTCAGGTGAGACAATATCTACGCTATAGCACTCTCGAAGAAGCCTGTTTTTCACAATATGAGCAAGCATATTGAAATCAAATACCATTTCATTCGAGAGAAGATAGAAAGCAAATAAATCATTATCATGCACTGCCCTACTGATGTTCAGCTCGCTGACATATTTATCAAGGCTCTCCACAGAACTCGTTTTGGTGAGTTAAGGATGAATCTGATGGTTTCACCGCCATCAGTTCAAGTGGGGGTGTAGGAAATTGAACTTGGTGGCAGTGTTCTGTGTCGGTTTTATTTACCTCAGAAGTCTAAATGTCATTAGCTTTAACCTCTGCCTTAATTATGCTTTCTCCCAATTGCTCGCTTTTTATGTCTTCTTCTTGTTATAAAATGTATAAGATGTATCATTTCAAATTAAGTATGAATGAATGAATTATGCATTGCTGTGTGTTTCCCATTTTTCTCTTCACTATTCATCTTCTTCCGTTTAGATATCTTCTCCACCTGCAATTAGTGGTGCACAAAAATACTGAGCCCGAAAAGCCTACCTGGGCCCGGCCTGGCAAAAGTCTGATTAGGCCTGGGCCTGGGCAAGTCAGCTCCAGGCCCAGGCCGGTCCTAAGAGGCCTCAAAAAGCCCCAATATTAATGTACTATCCGGCCCAGTGCCTGGCCCGGGCCAGGCCCAGGCTAGGACCGGTCCTTGGCTAGGACTGGGCCCGGTCCAAAGCCATAACTGGGCCTGGCCCGTGATTGGACAAGGCCCATTGTTGGGTACATTGGTTTGAATGTACCTGATTTGAAGAAGCCTCACCCTACTCAATGATATACATCAAAATGTATTTGATGTGTTTTGAGTTTAGTTGTGCAGGTCAAGTATTTACAGTGAAAGCTGAAAAGATTCTAAGTCCATGTGTCGACACCCAGAGGGAAAGTATCGACACTTAAGAAGACTTGTGTCGACACCCAGGCAAGCAGTGTTCGACACTTGGAGTAATTGTGTCGACACAGGGATGCAGAGTCGACACCAGACAGAAAGTGTCGACACATACAGGTTGTGTCGACACTCTTTGAAGAAAAGTCCAGTGAAGCTGTGTCGACACTTAACAGCAGTGTCGACACCTAGAGGAACTGTGTCTACATCAGAAAGTGTCGACACTTGGAGGCTGTGTCGACACTCAGCAAAAGTGAGCAGAGTCTAAGTATAAGTGTCGACATAATGAACAATGTGTCGACACACAGCAGAAGACTCAGCTCATGAAGAAAGTGTCGACACAATGAAGAATGTGTCGACACACAGCAGAAGACTCAACACCAAGAAGAAAGTGTCGACACTAGGATGCTGTGTCGACACTCAGCAAAGTTCAACAAAAAATTCTAAGTACAAGTGTCGACACAAAGGAGATGTGTCGACACTCAGTCAAAGTCTCAACAAAAGAAGAATATGTCGACACAAGGAGCTGTGTCGACACTCAGCAAGTATCAACACAGAAGGTATGTGTCGACACCAAGAAGATGTGTCGACACTGAACAAGTTCAACACATAAAGATGTGTCGACACAAAGGAGTTGTGTTGACACTTACAAGAATTCAACTAAGTGTTGAAGAACAAGAAGTTGTGTCGACACAGAATATCAGTGTCGACACATGATGAAGAAGCTGTGTCGAGAAGTGAATTCTACAACACAAGGAGTTGTGTTGACACCTTGAAGGCTAGTGTCGACACTTAGTCTACTTGTGTCGACACTTAGTCTACAAGTGTCGACACTTAAAGACAGATTGTCTCGACACTTTCAGACGGTTACAGTTATTTCAAGAACTGACTGGATGACTTGACAGCTGTCATTTCAGCCGGTCTACTGCACCTGTCAGAGTTGTCAGAAAGCTGTTAGGAACCGGATCAGCCGGTCACCATGAAGAAGGCCTATAAATAGGCTTATACTGTCAACAGAAAGAGATGATTCAACACAGATTAACACAAATCAGTTGAGGTGATCTGAAGATCTAAGTAGTTGGAGAGAGAGAGCTCCATCCAAGAAGACAGCCGTTGGAACCAGGCTATGAAGAAGGGTTCAGACCTAGTTCTGAATCTTAAGTTACAGTGATTGAAGATCATCTGCAGAGAATCAATCCTATTGTGTTCTACATTCAAGAAGCTTTGAAGAAAAGCCAAGTGAGATTGTTCTCAGCAGAGTTCTTCCAAGAACTCATCAAGAACCTATCAACTCATCTCTCTATTCAGAGTTGTAGGTATATACACTTTGTATTTTAATTTTCTTGTAGGATACTTAGGGATCTGAGTTGTAAGCCTGTAATTATAAAGGCTGAGTGGTAGGACCTATGTGCATGAGTGTAGGAGATTCTTATCTCTGAGTGTAGGCCAGTTGTGGCTGAGTGTAGGCCTGTTGTGGCTGAGTGTAGGCTTTGTGAAGAAGCTGAGTGTAGGTCTTTGGAGAAGACTGAGTTGTAGGGCCTTGGGCCTGAGCTGTAGGAACCTGTTTAGGGTTCTGAGTGTAAGATCTGAGGATCTGAGATAGTGGAGGAGTTTGGCTGAATCTAGTACACTACTAGATAGGCGAAGGGGGATAGTGGATGTACTCAAACCTTGGGGAACCACTATAAATCTATGTGTTCACCGTGTGAATGTTTGATTCTGTGATTGCTGATTGCTTGCTATGACGAATTAGTTATAACTCTGTGATATAATCTGAATTCTGCCTAAAAAGTTTGAAAAAGATTAAGTCACCTATTCACCCCCCCCCCCCTCTAGGTGAGTAGGTACAATTTCTTTCAAGTGGTATCAAAGCGAGGTTACTCAAAAAGGGATATAACTGTCTGAGTAGATCCTGTTGGCAGATTCAGTGAAATCAAAGACAGATTTAGTTTAATCAAGAAAATCAAGAAACATGGGTTCAACAGAGAATCATAAGGAACTTGGATCCATGAAGTTACCCATTTGCAGAAAGAAATTTTTGGCATCTAGAAAGAAAGGGTGAGATTATTTATGGAAGCCTCAGACCCTAGGATATATATCACAGTTAAAGAAGGGCCATATGTGCCTATGAAGGTTTCAGTCTTGGATACAAATCAGAGAACACCTAAAGACTTCTCTGAAATGACAAAAGATGAGATAATTCTAGCCACAATGGACAAGAGGGCTCAGAATATCATTGTGAGTGGCATAGATGATGCTACTTTTCAGAACTTGATACACTGTAAGACATCTAAGGAGATGTGGGATACTCTTATAGTGTACATGGAGGGTTCAGAAGAAGTGAGACAGGACAGAAAGTCATTGTTAAACCAGGAATATGAAAGTTTCAGGCAAGGTAGGTCTGATAGCATAACAGAATGCTATAAGAAGTTCTATAGGATTGTGAATGAGCTAATGTCCTATGGCAGAGAATTCAGTAATTATGAGTTAAATGATAAGTTCTTGAGGTCCCTAACAAAGGATTGGGACACCAAGATCTGTGACATAAGGGAAATGGCAAAGTTAGCAGATATCCCTCCTTCAACACTGTTTGGAAAACTGCTATCCTATGAGATGCAGTTGATGGTAAGGAAAGAAGAGGAGAAGACTACAAGAAGTGAACATAAAGAAAGGACAATGGCATTCAAGACAGAAGCCACCAGAAAATACAGAAGTAAGTCACCAACTCCACCTCCTAAAGTAGCTGAGACTGAGTCAGATGATTCAGAAAGCAGAAAGTCTGAAAGCAGTGAAAGTGATGAGGACTTTGCTGCCTTCACAAGACACTTTCAGAAGTTCCTAAATAAGAAACAATGGAGGACTAAGACATCCACAGCACAGAGGTCATCAAAGAAAGACAGAAGAAAGCCCAAGTCAAATAGAACTTCATCTTCAAAGATAGTTTGTTATTGTTGTAACAAACAAGGACATGTTGTTGCTGACTGTCCTGAGAAGAGAAAAGAACCTACTGATAAGAAAAAGACTCAATTCAAGAGCAAGAAGGAAAAGTCTTTTGTTGCCAAAAAGGATAAGAGCATGTCAGACATATCTTCTTCAGAAACTGAGTCAGAAGCTGAAGCATACATAGGACTGTTTGCTGAGGAAGAGTAAGAGGAGTTCATCCAGATAATGAACTCCATATATGAGCAAGAGGACAGTCAGTGCCAAGGACTGATGGCATTAACAGAAGATGACAAAATACAGGAGCAGTCTGGACCTAGTAAGGTACAAAATTGTTCCTTAAGTTCAATTTCTAGTGTTAGTTCTGATTCAATTACATCAGCATCAAATGATGCCAGTGGATCTGAATCATAAGGGGATATTCATCAATTGATTGATGAATATAGAATTCTGTTGCAAGCTTTTAAGAAGAGCAAGTCCCTAGTCAAGAGTCAGGCAAAGGAAATTGCTAGTCTCAAAGTTGCTGCAACTGATTTTGAGAAGCTGATTGATCAAAAGTTAAATGAAATAGCCAGACTGAAGAACATAACTGTTATTCAGATGGGGACTATAACATTTAAGAATGATCAAATCAAAAGTCTGGAGATTAGTCTTCAGAAGGAGAGAGACATTGTTGCAAGGTTTTCTAAACCTAAGTCTGTTTTACCTTTGATTGATGAGTTTATACCTCACAAGGGTAAAACTGGATTGGGGTTTACTAACCTTGCTAGGACTGTCAAGTCCAAGTCTAAGGGCAAAGCCCCAGCTCTCAACAAGCCTGCTGTAGATAAAACAGCTATGGATGTACCTAAGCAAAGGTACAATAGATTTGAGTGCTGGTGCTATGGCAAGGTAGGCCACTTTGCCATGGACTGTTGGCACAATGTAAGTGCCAAAGTGAGTAGCAAGCTGCCTGTTGGAAAATCTGCAGGTAGCTTTGTTAGGAGGCAAATTAACCAGTACCAAGGACCCAAGAATTCTTTGGGTTCTAAGGTCAACTAATCTGTTTTACAGGTAAGTCCAAGTGGCCATGCCCCAATATGGTACTTGGACAGTGGATGTTCCAGGCATATGACTGGAACTAGGGGATTGCTAAAGGACTTCACACCAATCAGGGATGGTCCTAAAGTCACCTTTGGTGATTTAGAAAAAGGAATCATCAAAGGTTTTGGTAACATTTCTAGCTCCCATATAACTATTACTCAAGTGGCTTATGTTAAAGGTTTGAAACATAACCTTATTAGTATAAGTCAATTGAGTGATTTAGGATATGACATCTCATTTGTTAAGGATGGTTGTCATATCAGAAGGTCAAATGATCAAGAGATCATTTTGACAGGTTATAGAAAAAGAAATGTCTATTGCCTAGACATTGTGTGTGAGAACAATGGTTCTCCAGTGTGTCTTGTAGCTGATGAGAAAGTCTCTCATTGTGTCAAATGGCACAAGAGGCTAGCCCATCTCAACTACAAGACAATTGGCCAACTCTATAGCAAAGAGTTAGTGAGGAATGGTCCTCAAGTTAAGTGTATTAAAGATGGAATATGCTCAGCTTGTCAAAAGGGCAAGCAGACTAGATCCACCTTTAATAGCATTGAAAACAAAGATGCTGTGAGGTGTTTATACCTCTTGCATATGGATCTCTTTGGTCCTATACCAGTTCACAGCCTAGGTAGGAAGGTCTATACCTTTGTGGTTGTAGATGACTACTCAAGGTTTTCCTGGGTGTTCTTCCTTAGACAGAAATCTGAAACACCTAGTATCTTCTATAACTTTGTCAAACAAATTCAGAATGAACTAGACAGTACAGTGGTTAAGATAAGAAGTAACCATGGTACTGAATTTCAGTCTGATAGTATGGCAAAACTATGTGAAGAATTTGGGATATTTCAGGAATTTTCTTCACCAAGAACACCTCAGCAAAATGGCATTGCTGAGAGAAAAAATAGAACCTTGATTTTCGGCTGGTAGAACCCTATTAAGTGACACATCTCTCCCAGAATATTTCTGGGCTGAGGCAGTTAATACTGCATGCCATGTAATTAATAGGGCTACCATTACTAAAAGCCACAATAGGACCCCCTATGAGATTGTGAAAGGCAGAAAACCAAACCTATCCTACTTCAGGATCTTTGGTTGTAAGTGCTTTATACTTAACAATGGAAAGTCTTACTTGACTAAGTTTGCTGCCAAATCCCAAGAGGGAATTTTTGTTGGGTACAGCAACAACAGTAAGGCTTATAGAGTCTACAACTTGTCTACTCAAGTTGTAGAAGAGTCTGTACATGTAGTATTTGATGAAGCTAGACTTATTAACCATGAGTTGTCTAGTAGTATTTGCAGCTCCACAGGTGTCACTGAGAAGATGGACAAGCTCACTATAGAAGAAGGACCTACTGCAAGACAGCAAGTAGAAAATAGTGGCTGTTGTCCAGGGGGAGTACTACATGTACCTAATGAAGAAGAAGACCAAGGAGTGCAGCAAGTTGAAGAAACTGAAGAAGTTCAACCTGAAGCCAGGATGCCTCCAGCTAATAGGCATCTAAGAGATCATCCAGCAGATCAAATCATTGGTGATCTAAGACAAGGGGTACAAACAAGGAGCAGAAATCTGAGTGCAGCACTCTACTCCAGTTTTCTATCCCAAGTAGAGCCAAAGAAGTTTGAAGAAGCCATCCTAGACCCTCTTTGGATTGAGGCAATGCAAGAGGAGCTGAATCAGTTCAAGAGGTGCAAAGTCTGGGAGCTTGTTCCTAAACCAAAAGACCACAACATAATTGGGACCAAGTGGATCTTTAGGAACAAGATGGATGAACATGGAGTAATTGTCAAGAACAAAGCAAGATTGGTTGCTAAAGGATATATGCAGGAAGAAGGTATTGACTTTGATCAAACCTTTGCTCCAGTAGCCAGACTGGAAGCCATAAGGATGTTCCTGGCCTATGCAACCTATCAAGGATTTAAAGTATACCAAATGGATGTAAAGTCAGCCTTTCTGAATGGTAATCTAAAGGAAGAAGTCTATGTAGAACAGCCATCAGGTTTTGTTGATTCAACTCAACCTAATTATGTCTATAGACTTAGGAAGGCTTTGTATGGGTTAAAACAAGCCCCTAGGGCTTGGTATGAAACCCTGTCTAGTTTCCTCATTGAGAATAAATTCACAAGGGGGAAAATAGACAAGACTCTATTCCTTAGGGAATCTAGAGGCAAGATAATACTAGTCCAAATATATGTAGATGACATCATATTTGGGTCTACTGAAAGTAGTCTTTGCAAAAAGTTTGCAAAACTAATGCAAGGACAATTTGAGATGAGCAGTATGGGGGAACTTAAGTTCTTCTTGGGTCTCCAAGTTAGACAGACTGAGAATGGTTTATCCATATGCCAGTCTAAGTTCACCCTAGAACTGATAAGGAAGTATGGTATGGAATCATCCAGTACCATGAAGACTCCTATGGGGTCAAGTATGTCCCTTAGCAAAGATGATGTAGGGAAACCTGTAGATGAGACTTTGTATAGAGGGATAGTTCGCTCCCTACTCTATTTGACTGCAAGTAGACCAGATATCATATATGTTATATGTGTCTGTGCTAGGTACCAAGCATGCCCTAAAGAGTCTCATTTGACGGCAGTCAAAAGGATTCTGAGATATCTAAAGGGCACCCCTTATCTAGGCCTTTGGTACCCTAGGAATAGGGACTTTGAACTGACAGGTTATTCAGATGCAGATTTTGCAGGCTGCAAGGAAGATAGGAAAAGTACAACTGGTACCTGTCAATTCCTAGGTGGAAGACTGATTTCATGGAGTAGCAAGAAGCAAACAAGTGTGGCTATCTCCACTGCAGAATCAGAATATGTGGCTGCAGGAAGTTGCAGTGCTCAACTTCTATGGATACAACATCAGCTTGAGGATTATGGTATTCAGGTAAGTAGAATACCACTGTTTTGTGATTCTACTAGTACTATATCTATTGCAAACAATCCTGTTTCCCATAGTAGAACTAAACACATTGAAATAAAATATCATTTTCTAAGGGAACATGTAGAAAAAGAAGATATTTCACTAGAGTATGTTAAGACAGATAATCAACTAGCTGATATGTATACTAAGCCTTTAGAAGAAACCAAGTTCAATAGGTTTAAAATTAAATTAGGTATGCTAAACTTAGAATAAGTTTACAGAAATGGCTAAGTAAAATAGTGTCGACACACAGAGTTGTCTGTGTCGAGACAGAGAATTGGTGTCGACACTTCAGAGAAAAGGTGTCGACACATCTAGGAAGTTGGTGTCAACACTTCAGAAAATTAGTGTCGACACATGATAAGTAGGTGTCGACACATCTGAGGTGGTGTCGACACTTAGGATTTACTCAGAATTAGTAAAGTAAAGTCTCGACTATGTGTCGAGCTAAGTGGTGTCGACACATAAACAAGTGTCGACACATATATTCTGTTGACTAAACTTGTGTCGACACATAGGTGTCGAGACATTATAAGTCGGTGTCGACACTTATCAACTGTGTCGACACAATTTGAGTTTGTTAGTGCTCCCTTTCATCTTCAATCCTAGAAAGGTATAAATAGGGTTTCAACATTGTCTGTCGACACGCTCACCAAAGTTTCGAGACCAAACTTGTGTGTCGACACCTCTCTTATCTCAATTCAAATTCTTCAAACCCTAATGGCGCCCAAGTTCGAGGAGAATGTGAATGAAGGCTATGAACTGGTGCGGCATGCGTTTGATGACGCAGAACAAGAAATCAAGGATGTGGTAACCCTAGTCGCAAACTCAGGGTTGGATTTTCTTGTTTCAGAGCCAACCAAAATATGGAAGAAAGAAGTATTAGAAATTCTGAATGGAGCAACCCTAGACGACTCTGGACTCAAGATTAAGTCAAGGGTTCATGGAGAAGAGGTGAATATCTCACCAAAAAGTCTGAGAAAGATACTTCAGTTACCAAGGACTAAGGAAGAAGAGAATGTTTCTACTTCTAAAACTAGGGAAGCATTAACTTGGTGTGGTTTGGATTCTAATATGAAAATTGGATCAGTGTTCAATAGAAAGGGGATGAATAGCCAAGGCAAATTTCTCTCAGAAATTGTTGGCAAGGTGATCTTGAGTAAGCCTGGAGGGCATGACAGGGTATCAGCCCATATGTTCAGTCTCATGACAAGGATTATCTTCACACTGCAAATTGATTGGTCTGTAGTAGTATTTGAGAAGATAAAGGAGAGCCTAAAGAAACCCAATTTGGGTAGGATTCTAAGTCTTTACTTGGCTGGTAGTATACCAGAAGTAATGAGCCAAGCTGCTGGATCTAAAATAAATCACATGAGGAAGATGGACATGAGACTCTTCTCAAGATGGGATAGGGTCTTGGCCAATGAATTGCCAACACCTGAAAAGGTAACACCACTAAAGAAGAAGAAGAAGACAGCCCCAGTGGCTCAAGAATCATCCAGCAGTTCAGAAGAACTAGTTGTCTTCACTCCTGATGAAGAAGACACTGGAGATGCTGGAAAGTCTCCAGCTCAATAAGATGATGCAGACAGGCAGGGGGAGCTACCTCAAGCTAGCCCAGTACATCAGGATACTATACAGGGGGAGCCTCTAGTAGTGGAAGAGCCAACTCCACTAGAAAGTGAGCAAGCTACAAACATCATACTTGAGGTACTCACTGAAATCAATAACTTAGTTTTCCCTATAGAGGATACTGTTTTGACTGATTCATTAAATAATATTAATCAGCAACCTCAGATTGATAGTCAACCCCCAGATGTTGTCATGGAGGAAAAATCTGTTGCAGCTCAAGTTGCATCTGATCAAGTTGTTGATGAGACAAGGGATTCTTCATCACAACCTCAACAAGAGTTTACAATGGAAGATCTCTTCCTTAATCTGGACCAAACAGACTTTGAGAAGGAAAGTGCTGCTGCTGAGGGGGAGAATGTTCATGTTGAGGGCGAGCAAGTAGTAATTGTTGAAGAACCTGTAAGGAAAGAGCCTGAGAAGCCCAAGGATGTTGAGGAGCTACCTAGGGAGAGGGTAGAAATAGCAAGCACATCAGCCTCTGAAGATGAGGAGGCTGCAAGAGCAAAGAAAAGGAAATTCCAAGTATTTAAGAGGAGGAGCCAGAATTATAAGAAGGCTTTGCAAACCATTGCACCACAGCCTCTATCACAGCCAGCACCATCTGTAGATTACAGTTCTCTGATGGTTGCAATGCAAATAAAGCTTGATGAGCACAGGAAAGCTATAGAAACATATATGGATGAGGGTCATAAGTCTCTACAATTTGACCTGGCCCAGGACATAAAGTCTATTAGATTTGAGATGAACCTAAATAAGAAGGAGATGACTGACTGCTTCCACAAGGGAGGGAATGCAGTAGTCTATCTAGCTACTCATCAAGAGAAAATTAAAGCTCAAGTGGATGAACTTGAAGTAAAGCAAGGATATGTACTGGAGAATCAAATCAGAATGAATGATAACTTGACAGCTTCTCACAATGTTATTGTCACTGAACTTAAGAATATAGAAACTGCACAGAATGCAGCCCTGACCACTGCCAAAGAGGAGTTTGACAAAGAATTGCAAGAAAGTCTAACTGCTGTTACTTCTGCTATTGAAAACTCTCAGAAAGTGATCACTAAAAAACTCCAAAGGTTGAAACCTTTTTACAAGGATGGAGTCAATTATCTAAATGCCCAAATTAGATTTCAGAAAGATGATCTAAGAGATCACATAGAAAGAGAAGTCATAAAGGGGGAGAGGGTGTTAGTCAAAGCAGGCTCTGATCATGCAAAATGGATTTCCAATTCCATCAGAGCCACTCTTGGTTATCCTCCTTTATGTGATGATGATAATGTTGCTGAGTCTGGGATTAATCCTGCCTATCTTGGAGGTGAGCAAGCTGAAGTAGCTCAGGTGATCTATCCTCCACCAGACTTTGATATGGTACAAGCTGATATACAGTCAATGTATAGCCCACCTGAGGGACAGCAAAATATTATCAAAGAGAAGGTGGTTCATCCAGTATCTGAAAGAACAAGCTGAACAAGAAGCTAGATTGTCTAAGAAGAGGTTCAGAGAGCATGCTGAAAAAAAGCCTGATTTTGAGCAGTGGAGCCCCACTTCAAGAAATATTATTTTGACTGCTTGGAAAGCTGCCAAAGATAATATTCAAGACAGAAACAAGTGGTATTCTGAACTAGAATGGAGAAAGCATGAAAACAGGCAAGAAGCCATAGTGCAATATAGAAGAAAGGCAAAGATGGGAAAGCTACCTCATACTGCCCAGGAGCCTAGCAAGTACTTTCTCAAGCCCTATCATTACTTTGAGAGGCAGAAGATTAAAGCTGAAGAGCTAAATAAGAAGGATCTGAAAGGGAAGAAGCCTGCTGATACTGAAGATGCTGAAGCCCCTGTGCAAGCAAAGATACAGTCTGGCAAGGGAATAGTTATCAAGGAGACTGAGCAAAAATAGAATAGCATTATCTTAAGTTTACTATGTAATCACTTGTATTAAAACATTCTGTAAACTTTTGTATAATGAATATGATAAAGTTGTTAGAACAATGTGATGTGTTATTAATCTATTTCATAATTGTTCTGAGATGATATCTGTGTATACATGTTTGTTTGATACATGTTTATGTACTTTCCCTGATTACATAATCCTGTTTTACATCATACTGTAATTTTATTATGTATGGTGTATATCATTGACTAAGTGTTATGACTTCTCCAAATAGGGGGAGATTGTCGGGTACATTGGTTTGAATGTACCTGATTTGAAGAAGCCTCACCCTACTCAATGATATACATCAAAATGTATTTGATGTGTTTTGAGTTTAGTTGTGCAGGTCAAGTATTTACAGGGAAAGCTGAAAAGATTCTAAGTCCATGTGTCGACACCCAGAGGGAAAGTGTCGACACTTAAGAAGACTTGTGTCGACACCCAGGCAAGCAGTGTCGACACTTGGAGTAATTGTGTCGACACCAGGGATGCAGAGTCGACACCAGACAGAAAGTGTCGACACATACAGGTTGTGTCGACACTCTATGAAGAAAAGTCCAGTGAAGCTGTGTCGACACTTAACAACAGTGTCGACACCTAGAGGAACTGTGTCTACATCAGAAAGTGTCGACACTTGGAGGCTGTGTCGACACTCAGCAAAAGTCAGCAGAGTCTAAGTATAAGTGTCGACATAATGAACAATGTGTCGACACACAGCAGAAGACTCAGCTCATAAAGAAAGTGTCGACACAATGAAGAATGTGTCGACACACAGCAGAAGACTCAACACCAAGAAGAAAGTGTCGACACTAGGATGCTGTGTCGACACTCAGCAAAGTTCAACAAAAAATTCTAAGTACAAGTGTCGACACAAAGGATATGTGTCGACACTCAGTCAAAGTCTCAACAAAAGAAGAATATGTCGACACAAGGAGCTGTGTCGACACTCAGCAAGTATCAACACAGAAGGCATGTGTCGACACCAAGAAGATGTGTCGACACTGAACAAGTTCAACACATGAAGATGTGTCGACACAAAGGAGTTGTGTCGACACTTACAAGAATTCAACTAAGTGCTGAAGAACAAGAAGTTGTGTCGACACAGAATATCAGTGTCGACACATGATGAAGAAGCTGTGTCGAGAAGTGAATTCTATAACACAAGGAGTTGTGTCAACACCTTGAAGGCTAGTGTCGACACTTAGTCTACTTGTGTCGACACTTAGTCTACAAGTGTCGACACTTAAAGACAGATTGTCTCGACACTTTCAGATAGTTACAGTTATTTCAAGAACTGACTGGATGACTTGACAGCTGCCATTTCAGCCGGTCTACTGCACCTGTCAGAGTTGTCAAAAAGCTGTTAGGAACCGGATCAGCCGGTCACCATGAAGAAGGCCTATAAATAGGCTTATATTGTCAACATAAAGAGATGATTCAACACAGATTAACATAAATCAGTTGAAGTGATCTGAAGATCTAAGTAGTTGGAGAGAGAGAGCTCCATCCAAGAAGACAGCCGTTGGAACCAGGCTGTGAAGAAGGGTTCAGACCTAGTTCTGAATCTTAAGTTGCAGTGATTGAAGATCAGCTGCAGAGAATCAATCCTATTGTGTTCTACATTCAAGAAGCTTTGAAGAAAAGCCAAGTGAGATTGTTCTCAGCAGAGTTCTTCCAAGAACTCATCAAGAACCTATCAACTCATCTCTCTATTCAGAGTTGTAGGTATATACACTTTGTATTTTAATTTTCTTGTAGGATCCTTAGGGATCTGAGTTGTAAGCCTGTAATTATAAAGGCTGAGTGGTAGGGCATGTGTGCCTGAGTGTAGGAGATTCTTATCTCTGAGTGTAGGCCAGTTGTGGCTGAGTGTAGGCCTGTTGTGGCTGAGTGTAGACTTTGTGAAGAAGCTGAGTGTAGGTCTTTGGAGAAGACTGAGTTGTAGAGCCTTGGGCATGAGCTGTAGGAACCTGTTTGGGGTTCTGAGTGTAAGATCTGAGGATCTGAGATAGTGGAGGAGTTTGGCCGAATCTAGTACACTACTAGATAGGCGAAGGGGGAAAGTGGATGTACCCAAACCTTGGGGAACCACTATAAATCTGTGTGTTCACTGTGTGAATGTTTGATTATGTGATTGCTGATTGCTTGCTGTGAAGAATTGGTTATAACTCTGTGATATAATCTGAATTCTGCCTAAAAAGTTTGAAAAAGATTAAGTCACATATTCACCCCCCCCCCCCTCTAGGTGATTAGGTACAATTTCTTTCACCCATGCGTGCCACGCACAACGTCTCTAATTAGAGACGTTGTAATAGCCTGCTGCAACGTCTCTATGAAGAGACGTCAGGAGGCTGCTGACAGTCTGACAGTGGATTATTGCACTATTGCAATAATGCATTATTACATTAATATATTTATATAATTGTAATATATATATATATATATATATATATATAATATTATTTTTGTAATTTATTTTACTGTTAAACTATATATATATATATATATATATATATATATATATATATATATATATATATATATATATATATTTGTAGTTTTAAAATTTTTTTGTAATTTTGAATTGTTAAACCATATCTATACTATATATATTACTATTTGATTACTATAATAATATATACTTTAGAAGAGATCGACGAACAAATCGAAGTTTGAAAGTGAAGGGTTAGATCAGGAATATTCTAGAGGGGGGGGGGGGTGAATAGAGTATTCAGGGTTAATAAAAATTTTGCTAATTAATTCAATCTATTATTAGTGCTACAGAAATTAAATTAAAAACATAAACACAGCAACGAAGAAAGCACAGCCACAGCAAGAACAAAAGAAAAGAGCAACCTAGATAACACAAGAATTTTATAGTGCTTCTCCTAAACTTTGGTACATCCACTCTTCTACCACCCTAGTAGGAATCCACTCAAGTTTTTGATCAGTTGACTACCACCAATGAGCTTTTGATCAGGTTCTCAAAAACCAAACCTCAAGTCTTTTGATCAGGTGACTTGCAACCAGGAATAACTTTTGAAGGGAGTTAAGAACCCTTTATACAGTGGGGGTGAGAGAATGATTTTGTCTTCTCTTTCTCAGACACAACTAAGAAGACTCTAGTGGAAGAATGATGTTAGCAAAGGCTCCCCCTAAGATATAGAATGGTTCAGGAGGTTGAAACCTTGCTGTAGGGTGATAGGTCTTCAAACTTTTGCTTTGACCAGCAGAAGAGCTCCAGGACCTTCTTGACTGATATTGTAGTTGTTGTCCTTTGAAGAATCCTGGAAGAAGACAGAAGAAGACTCTTGATTTCGATTGGTTGTTCTTCTTCTTCTTCAGCTTGATGTTCTTTCTCTGGTCTAGGGCTAGGGATTCTTGTTTCTTGACAGTGTTGATGCCCTGTGAGCTCTGCAGCTTGTATATTCTCTGTGTGCTGTCCAGAGAGATGAAGAAAATCCTTGTTCACTGTATCTTTTTGACTACTACTCGAGCACCCTCTGGAGGAAAAAAAATCCCTTTTATATTTTCCATATCAATTGCCTTTTGAAATTTGAATTCATTTCTGCATTGAATTCTGACGGCTGGGCGAATATATGCATTGATTGTTTTCCCCAACTGTCCCATGAAAAAATGACAAGCAATAATCCTGATGAAGACCGTGATCAATGCTTGCTTCTAACGGTAATATTCAGGGAATATTTATGTATTGATTACTCAGGAATTATTACAATAGAAAAGAGACAGAGGGAGGGAAACTTCTAAGTCTGAAACTTTACAGAATTCGTTCAACAGAATTCGTCGATCTGTGTCTTCAAGTTCGTCGACCAGATGATAATTGTTCGTCTAGCTGAGATGCAAGATCGTCGACCAAGAACTGATAACTGCTTTCTCTAGACCCGTCAATTCTGTGCATCAAGTTCGTCGAGTTGAGAATATAACTTCGTCGATTGAATAACAAAACTCCATATTTCTTGGACTTAAAAATGTTGAAGTAACATGTCCAGAAATCGTCGACCTTAGAACTGGGTTCGTCGTCCTGAGAACTTCTAACTGCCACTTGATAAATCTTGCCAAGACTGTGGTCTAAGTTCGTCGAGCTGAGAAGATGAGTTCATCGACTGGAGTGTAATTCTGGACTTAGAATACTTAGTTATTTCTGGTCTTATAGTGTTGGAGTAGATGATCCCGAAATCGTCGAACTAAGATCCAAATTCGTCTAATTGATATTCTAACTTCGTCGACTAGAGTGTGAAGCTGGACTTCAAATACTTTGATGTTTCTGGAATAAGATGTTGAAGTAGAATACCCTGAGATCATCGACCTGGGAACTAAGTTCGTCATTCTGAGAGCTAAGTTCATCGACCTGAGAATAGTAAATTCGTCAACTGAAGTATGATTCTGGACTTGGAATACTTAGATGTTCCTGAACCTTAGTATGTTTAAGTAGATGATGCAGGAATCGTTGAACAGAGAACCAAGTTCGTTGAGAGGAGTTAAGAAAGAAATTCTGGAGTTGAGGTTGAAGTATGATGTCCAAAGATCGTCGTCCTGAGAAGCAAGTTCGTCGAGCTGAGCTCAGAAAATTTTCTCTGAGATCGTCGAGCTGAGAACGCCTATCATCGACCTGAGTTCGATGAACGTCGAACTCATTTTCTGAGTCATTGAAATTTCCTCTAAATCTTGAGTCTTGTGCAGTCTGTTGATGGCTAGTCCATGTAGTGTTGATTTTAAGGATATGGCCTAGACTCTGGGATACAACTATGACCCTTGCTATACATGTTGGGTCAAACATCCTAACTTAGTGAACCTAACCCAAATCCAACTAGGGATCCAACAATCTCCCCCTATTTGGGTAAGTTCACTAATTACAGACTCATAATAAAATCAAAAATTTACAAAGCAGGAAAAACATATATTTGGCAGGAAAAATTAACACATGCAGCAGATATATTTACAATGAGCTTTGTTTCAAGAATTAGATAAGCAGTTTTAAACTAACTCAGAAAGACTAAAGATAGTTCAAGTATCATTTCATTTGCTTTTTCTCCTTGTGCTTCTCCTCTTTGCCTTTCTTTCCAGACTGAGTGAATATGATTTCCCTATTAGGATCTGCAGCCTGAACCTTGGTCATCTTCATGTCAGCATCCCCAATGATATTCAAAGATGTAGCCCTAGGTACTACTGCTTCTGGATGTAGTTTCATATAATCATCAACATTGAAAAATTTGTTAGCCTTTTCAAACATGTTAAGTTCTTCCTTTCTGTACTTGGACATTGTTGTATATTCAGATGGATCCTTCCCTTCAGCTCTAGCTTTGTTGATCATGGAAAGGCCAACCAGTTCCTGAAACCTGCCCATCCTAGCAGTTGTTGTTGTTTCAGGATCTTCAAATGGTACAGGAGGGGAAGCAGGTCTGTTGGAGCTTTCAGCTTTTTGATATTCAGTGATCTTCTGTTGATGTTGTTGATGTTGTTGTTGTTGTTGTCTGTGCTGCTTGCTTGAAGAATAGGATCTCTGCTGGCTGCTTCCTGAAAATGAAGATCTACCTTGTTGCCTTTGGTATGTTTGAAACTGGGTAGGTCTTTGAGATGTTGTGCCTGAAGCACCAGTAGTTGGAGGAGGAGGAGGCGGAGGAGGGTCCTTCCTGTATCTTTGAGTATGAGGAGGTGAATATCTTCTGTTCTTCTTCCTTTCTTTTTGCTGATTTTTAGATAGTCACATCCAAGCAGGCATTCCCTTATAAGGAGTGATCTTCTGGAGTATATAATAAGGGGTGTCATTTGCTGGATTGGGCTTTGGAGCAGGAGGTGGAGGAGCTTTCCCCTTCTTAGATACTTTCTTTTTCTTAGAATCATGATCTGAATCTTCTTATTCATCATCATCATCAGTAGAATCCTGAGGATTGTCATATAATGCATTTAATTTCTTAAAGCCTCAGCAGATATTTCAGGTTTCTCTGACTAGGATGGAACTGGAAGAGAAGCTGGAACTGGAGCTGGAGGAGGAGCTGGAGAGCTATATATAACAGTGCTTTCAGGAACTGTCTTATTTTCCTCTTCAATGTCAGTCATGATCAGTGCATCTAGATCAGGCATGGGTGAATCATCCATAATAAAGATTGGGGCAGGAGGTGATGAGATAATGGGGAAAGCAACTCTGGGTGGAGATGGGATGGCTGGAACCTTTGGAGTAGCAAAAATGGCCTTGAGTTGCTTGGCAACTGTGGGGCTTATGGGTGAGGTATATGGAATTATAGCCATTGATGGCTTAATACTGTCTTCTGGAAGTATATTGAAATAAGATGTATCAAAAACCTTCAATAAATCTGACAGATCTACTATGGGATTAATAATAAAATTACCAACAATTATTTCCTCAGCCAACATAGGCTCATCCATGTACATATCAGACTCAATAAAATCAATTAAATCAAGTAATTCTTGATCGGCATCTGCTGCTGTTATTTCTGCTGCTACTGCTATTGCTTCTGTTGCTATTACTGCTGCTGTTGTTGCTTATGTTTCTACTATTGTTGCTGCTGGTACTGCTGCTGCTTATTCATCAAGTATCTCCCCGTGCCTAGTTTCAGTGGACACTGAAGCCAGGCCCCTAACTGAAGAGGAAGGAGCAGAGAGAGCAGATATCTGTGCAGCAAGAGAAGAGATGGAAGTAGCAAGAGGGGAAACAACCTATGCTATAATTGTTTTGAGGATGGGAGTAAGCAGTGCAATGAGAGATGGAATAATGGATAGATCCAAAAGTGGAGTGGTAGAGGGTGTGGCAGAGGGTGTTAGAATGGAGATAGAAGTGGGGATGGTAGTAGTTGGTGGAGTAGGAGGGAGAGCATCTTGCATATGGACATCTGGAAGAGAGGAAGTATGAGGAGGGGAAGTAGGCAGAGAAAAGAATGGGATGTTGTCCAGATGGTGTGGTAAGGGAGATGAAGGTGGTGATTGAATGGGTGTGCCATGGGGGATTGAGGTGGGGTTAGTTGTGGTGATTGAGATGGAGAGGGTTGTTGAGATTCCTGAAGAGGGGAAGAGGGGATGTCAGTGAGATCTATTGGTGGAGAAGTTGCAGGAGATGAAGCTGGAGTAGGAATGTGAATAGGTTCTTGTGGTTGTCATTGTGGTTGTTGTTGTGGTTGTTGAAGAGAAGGAATGGTGGAAGAGGATGGAGGTTGGATGGCTGGAGGTGATGGAGGTGCAGGAGGGAGCTCATCATTAGAGTGGGAGGTGGTTGGGGCAGCCCTAGTACTCTCAGAAGCTCTTGTGGAAGAGGAAGCCTTGGAGGGCTTTGTGATGGTCCTCTCCCACCTGCCAAAGTGGGCACAGGTGAGCCTCTTGCTGGCATTTATGAATATGGTCTGAGAGACCAGGGATTCAGCAGCCTTTTCTTTCAAGAAGATCCCTAGGATCCTTCCAAAACAGACTTTTTTTTTATTATTCTTTTTCTTTATCAGATCAAATAGGATCTGAGCCCAGTTTACTTTCTTCTTATTGACCACAACACACATAACCAGGAATTGGTGCCTGGTTATGTAGTCATGTGCAGTGTGCTTTCGAAGCACCACTTTTCCCACTATATCTGCGAGGAATTTGAATTCAACAGAAAGATGTTTTTTCAGGAGTTTGTTAGGGTTTTGTCCAGAATAACCCATGAGACTTAGCATCTCATCATACTCTTCAGTCTCAATCTCCAACTCTTCTGTACCATTGCTTAAACCAAAAATTTTTGTTAAAACTGCGGGAGTAAGGGAGACGACAGTACCCGATATAGTTCCAGTCAAGGTGTTGTCATCTGTTGTTGAAGAAGTATAGACCCACTCAATGATCTCAGTGCCGGATATCTTAATCCGTATGGACAGTAGATGTTTCAATTGCTGGTCTTTAAGGAGTTGCAGGATTTCCTAGAAGATGGGGTCGGAATGTTGGAACGAATTGAAATCAACATCAAACCCTGTGTCGAACTTCATCAACGCAAGATTGCCTGCTGGAATCGCCATTAGAGCACCTGCAAGAGAAAAAAAATGAAGATCAAGTGCAAAGGAACTGAAAGCGTGGGATGGAGGTCGAAGAAAACCTAGATATAAGGTTTTCCAGAATATGAATCGACAAACTCCGTTCCACGAAAATTAAAGAATTCTTCGATCTGAAATCGACGAAATAATTTATAGTTAAATGATTCGTCGAACTCAGTCTGAAGATTTGAAGACATTTCGTCGAGCTCCGTTCGACGAAAGTTTTCTGAAGTAGATTCGTCGATCTTCGTTCGATGAAAACAACTTCACTCACAGAGAGTTCGTCGACCTCTGTTGGACGAATATCTCAAGAACTTTCCCCAGTTCGTCGAGCTCCATTCGACGAACTCTGGAAAATTCATTGAGCACAGACAGAACATAAGTTAGAACTTCTCCATTGATCATTCCAAGCTGATTTATAAAGAACAAGTGATTTATTTCATCCAAGGGTTTGGTGAAAATATCAGCTCTTTGTAAGTCAGTGTAGATATAGACAAGTCTAACTTTGTTTTTGTCTACACACTCTCTAATGAAATGATGCCTAATATATATATGTTTAGTCCTACTATGATGGACTGGATTTTGTGCTATGGCTATAACACTTTTGTTATCATAGAAGAGTGTTGAATTATTTAAGTTAAAGCCATAGTCCAGGAGTTGGTTTTGGATCCATGGCATCTGGGAACAGCAACTGTCAGCTGCTATATATTCTGCTTCAGCAGTTGATATGGACACATATGACTGCTTCTTACAAAACCAAGAGACTAATCTCATATCAAGGAACTGGCAGGTTCCTGAGATACTTTTTCTATCAACCCTGCATCCAGTAAAGTCAGCATCTGAATATCCAGTTAAATCAAATTCTGACTCAACAGGATACCATAGGCCTAGACTAGGACAACTCTTTATATATCTCAAAATTCTTTTTAAGAAAATTAGGTGAGATTCTTTAGGGTTCACTTGGAACCTAGCACAAAGGCATGTGGCAAACATTATATCAGGTCTGCTAGCTGTAAGATATAATAGGGACCCAACAATGCCCCTATATAACTTCTGGTCAACAGGTTTCCCATGTGGATTATAATCTATTACATCATTAGTAGCCATATGTGTTTTCTTTGCTAAGGCATCAGCCATTCCAAACTTTTTTATAAGCTCTTTAGCATATTTTGCTTGGGAGATGAAGATGCCATCAGGCAGCTGCTTCACTTGGATACCAAGGAAGTAGGAGAGCTCACCCATGCTACTCATTTAAAATTTTGAATGCATGAGGTCAGAGAACCTCTTGCATAATTTGGAATCAGTAGACCCAAATATGATGTCATCCACATATATTTATACTAACAATGTTTGGTCCTTATGGTGCCTAGTGAATAAGGTTTTATCTACAATACCTCTAATAAACTTATGCTCTATCAGAAAGCTAGCTAGGGTCTTATACCAAGCTCTTGGAGCTTGCTTTAGACCATAAAGAGCTTTATGCAATTTAAATACATAAGAAGGATAAATTGGAGAGACAAAACCTGGAGGTTGTTCAACATAAACCTCTTCTTTTAGTACTTCATTCAGAAATGCACTCTTTACATCCATCTGACATACCTTGAACTTCTTGTAGGCGGCATAAGCCAGAAAAATTCTGATGGCTTCTAACCTTGCAACTGGTGCAAATGTTTGGTCATAGTCAATCCCCTCTTCTTACCTATAACCTTGAGCAACAAGCCTAGCCTTGTTTCTCACAATAACATCTTGGACATCTACTTTATTTCTATATACCCTTTGGTTCTAATGACTGGGTAGTCTTGGGGTCTTGGAACCAAATCCCAAACTCTACATCTCTTAAATTGATTTAATTCCTCTTGCATTGCAATGATTCAGTGGGGATCCTGCTCAGCATCATGAATGGATTGAGGTTCAACCTGAGAGAGAAAACAGGCATGCATCAAGTCTTGGTTGAGTTGATGCCTTGTCTGTACACCTGCTGATATGTCTCCAATCACTTGAGATCTAGGGTGATCCTTTAGTGTGACAAAGTCAGTGGGTGGAGTTGGTTCAGCAACAGTATTTTGAATTAATTCCTCTTGTGGAATTATGTTTGTTGTTGGATGAGATTCAACTTCCTAAGTGCTTTCTTCTTCGCTGTCTTCATTAACTTGTGGAGAAGGATGTGTTGGAACCTCTTGGGTGAGGTTTAGTCCATCCATATTCTCACACAAGTGAGGTACCTGCAAAGGGTTACTGGTAGAAATCTCTTTCTCCTTGTAAGACATGTTAGTTTCATCAAAAGTAACATGAATAGATTCTTCAATTTTTAAAGATGATTTATTAAATACCCTATAAGCCTTGCTTACTTGGGAATATCCTAGAAAAATTCCCTCTTCATCATTAGCTTCAAACTTTCTAATGTATTTCTTGTTGTTGTTATGTATATAGCATACACATCCAAATACTTTAAAGTAGGTGATTTTAGGTTTTTTCCCTTTAAGTAATTCATAGAGAGTCCTATTTTTCAGCTTATGTATCAAACTCCTGTTCAGGACATAATTTGTTGTGCTTACAACCTCTTCACAAAAGGTTAGGGGCATGTAAGCATCTGCAAGTAATGTGCCTACAGCTTCAATTAGGGTCCTAGTTTTCCTTTCAGCTACCCCATTTTGTTGGGGAGTTCTAGGAGCTGAGAAGCAGTGTCTGATACCTTCCTTCTCAAAGAACTCATGCATAAGAAGAGACTCAAACTCTGTACCATGATCACTTCTGATCAATATAACATGAGTAGAGTACACAATCTGTATGGTCCTGAGAAAATCTGTAAGAACTTTAAAGGTATCTGACTTAGATCTCAGAAAGAACACCCAAGTGAACCTTGAGAAGTCATCTGCAATAACTAAAGTGTAGGATTTCCCACCTAGGCTTTGTATAGCAATAGGTCCAAAGAGGTCCATGTGAAGCAAGTACAAAATCCTAGGTGAATCACTTTTATTTACGGATTTAAAGCTAGATTTAGTTTGCTTGCCTAGTTGACAAGCCATGCAAAGGCCTTCCTTCTTGTAGGGGCCAGAAGGTAAACCTCTTACAAGATTGTCTTTAGATAGCCTAGCAATGTTTTTCATGTTTACATGTCCTAGCCTTTTATGTCATAAATCATTTTGGTTGCTAACTATATTAAGCAAACAAATATCTGAGTTGGCAGAATGAAAATCAACTAAGTAAATGTTTCCTTGTCTATTTTCAATTAAAACATTTTGATTTTCTTTATTAGAAATAATGCAAGAAGTTGAGTTGAATTGTACCTGATAACCTTCATCACATAATTGGCTTATAGAGATGAGGTTATGTTTGAGTCCTCTTACATAAGTCACTTTCTTAAAGGTGACTGCTCCAATTTTCACTTCTCCATAGCCTTCTGACTGGCCACATTTTGAATCACCAAAGATTACCTTTGGTCCCAGCTTGGACTTGTAGTTGATTAAATTGTCCTTGCTGCCAGTCATGTGTTTGGAGCATCCACTGTCCAGGAACCATAGTTGATTAACTATTGGACAGCCCTTTTCCTGCAATGAAATCAATTAGTTGTTCTTGACCCAGGTTACCTTGGGTCCTTTATATTGCTGATATGAAAATCTAGATATCACAGATAATTCTGGATGGGATTTTTATCCTAATGGGTGATATCTTCTAGGTGGTATTATCCAATCTGCAAGTGGATTAAATGGTTTCTTAGTTTGATTGGAGTTGGTGTTATAATTATAATTTTTGTTAAGTCTGACTGGGTTCGACGAATTGTTGTGAGTTCGTCGACTAGAGTTCGACGAATTGGGATGAGATCGTCGATCTCTGCCCAGAGAATGAACATAGTCATTTTTTGTGACCCACGTTCATCGATCTCTGCTCGATGAAACATAAAGAGTTTGTCGATCGCAGTAAGACGAATAATTATAGTTAAAATTTGCGTTCAGAGTTCGTCGAGTCAAGTTCGACGAACTGGTCATATTTCGTCGATCTGAGTTCGATGAAATCTGCTGAACTTTGTTTCTATTTGTTTTGTGATTTCTGTTGTTTTGATCTTTTAATTTGGGAATTTCTTCTGGGGTTTGTTTATGGTTTATTATTTCTTTCCCCTTAGATGAAACAAATCTGATGGGGGTTGATAGAATATTCTTCTTAAGAATGGGAGGCAAACTTGATGATGCAACCAAGACTAGCTTGTCATTTAGTCTGACATTGACAGTGCTTGTAATGTCCATCAGCTTGAGGCTTCTCCCATTGAGAGATTCCTCAAGTTGTTTGGCCTCACATAATTGTGTTTTCAATGAAGTGATTAGTTCATTAGCTTGATTTAGTTCATCTTTTAGCTTGGTGTTTTCAGATATCAATGTTTCTTGGCTAGATAATTTTTCCCTAAGTGTCTTGATTTCTTTTTCTGAATTTATTAAATCAATGCACATGGTTTTAAATTCAGATTTGAAAGTATCAGAATTATAGTCAAATGAACAAAATACCTGATCAGCTTCTGATTCAGAAGCTCCTTCACTGTCAGAATCTTATTCATCTGAATGGATCCTGGAGGCATCAATGGCCATGAGGCTGACTTCTTTGGCCCTTACCTCCTCTTCTTCTTCACTAGAGCTGGAGGATGTTGATTCATCTTCAGTCTCACTCCAGGATTCAGCTACAAACCCTTTCTCCTTCTTTTTGTATCTGCTGGAGGAAGGTCTTGAGCTGTGTTGTCTTCTAGAATCCTTCTCCCTTCTCTTTTACTTCTTTTGATTTTTTGGACACTCTGAGATGAAGTGTCCAGGTTTCCTGCAGCCAAAGCAAACCACTTCTTTAGTGGGGGTCTTGTCATACCTTGGCTTGTCATCCTGCCTGGATGACTTTCTTCTGAAGTCTTTACTTGCCATCTTGTAAAATATTTTGGCAAGTAGACCCATCAGCTCTTCATTTATTGTTGGAGTTTTTGTCTCCTTAGCAGCCTTGAATGCAATGATGTGCTCCTACCTTGCTGGTGGAGGTGTTCTTTGCTCAGCTGCTTCTCTGGATTTGATTAGTTGCTCGTAAGACTTGAGCTTTCCTAAAAGAGATTTTGTGGAAATCTCATTTAGGCTTCTGGCCTCCTTGATGGGCTAGATCCTTGAATCCCATGAGCTTGGAAAGCACATGAGGATCTTGTCATTCACCTCTGTGAGGGTGATGTCTTTATCCAAGGTCTTTAGCTCATTGATGATTGAGCTCAACCTATTGTACATGTCTGTTACTGATTCTGCTTCGTCCTTCCTAAAATTCTCATATTTTGATATGAGGTTGGATCTTCTATCCTTCCTTTCATCGACAGATCCAGCCACCATTTGATTGAGAGAATCCCAGATGGCCTTGGCTGATGTGCATTCAGCCACTTTCTGAAAAATGTCATCTGACATTGTTTGGGCCAGAGTATTCATGGCCTTGGCATCAGCAACTTTAGCCTTCTTCTGGGCTTCAGTCCACTCAGGTGGTGGAACTGCATGTGTGTTGGAGGATGCTGTAGATGTAGATGCTTGAGGAGGACCTATCAAAATGGAATTGTAGATATCCTCATCAATAGAGTTCATATATAGCTTGATTCTTGCCTTCCAGATGGCAAACCTATTTAGGTTGCAAACTGGAGGTCTGGTGCTTGCATAGTCCTTGTTCTGTGTCATGCTATGTATAATCCTAAATAAAAATAAAATAAGAAATATGATCTAAGACATGATCTTTTGGTTCAAGGGTTAGCTTGTACAACCAAAGGAACCTTCCTCTGATACCAATTGAAAGTGAAGGGTTAGATCAGGAATACTCTTGAGGGGGGGGGGGGGGTGAATAGAGTATTCAGGATTTATAAAAATTTTGCTAATTAATTCAATCTATTATTAGTGCTGCATAAATTAAATTAAAAACATAAACACAGAAACCAAGAAAGCACAGGCACAGCAAGAATAAAAGAAAAGAGCAACCCAGACAACACAAGAATTTTATAGTGGTTTCCCTAAACTTAGATACATCCACTCTTCTACAACCCTGGTAGGAATCCACTCAGGTTTTTGATCAGGTGACTGCCACCAATGAGCTTTTGATCAGGTGCTCAAAAACCAAACCTCAAGTCTTTTGATCAGGTGACTTGCAACCAGGAATAACTTTTGAAGGGAGTTAAGAACCCTTTATACAGTGGGCGTGAGAGAATGATTTTGTCTTCTCTTTCTCAGACACAACTGAGAAGACTCTAGTGGAAGAATGATGTTAGCAAAGGCTCCCCCTGAGATATAGAATGGTTCAGGAGGTTGAAGCCTTGTTGTAGGGTGATAGGTCTTCAAACTTTTGCTTTGACCAGTAGAAGTGCTCCAGGACCTTCTTGACTGATATTGTAGTTGTTGTCCTTTGACGAATCCTGGGAGAAGACAGAAGAAGACTCTTGATTTTGATTGGTTGTTTTTCTTCTTCTTCAGCTTGATGTTCTTTCTATGGTCTAGGGCTAGGGCTTCTTGTTTCTTGACAGTGTTGATGCCCTGTAAGCTCTGTAGCTTGTATATTCTCTGTGTGCTATCCAGAGAGATGAAGAAAATCCTTCTTCACTGTATCTTTTTGACTACTGCTCGAGCACCCTCTAGAGGAAAAAATATCCCTTTTATATTTTCCATATAAATTGCCTTTTGAAATTTGAATACCTTTCTGCATTGAATTCTGACGGCTTGGAGAATATTTGCATTGATTCTTTTCCCCAACTGTCCCATGGAAAAACGGCAAGCAATAAACCTGATGAAGACTGTAATCAATGCTTGCTTCTAACGGTAATATTCAGAGAATATTTATGTATTGATTACTCATGAATTATTGCAATAGAAAAGAGACAGAGGGAGGGAAACTTCTAAGTTTGTAACTTTACAGAATTCATTGAACAGAATTCGTCGATCTGTGTCCAGAGTTCGTCGAACAGAAAAGTTAAGTTCGTCGACCAGATGATAATTGTTCGTCGAGCTGAGATGCAAGATCGTCGACCAAGAACTGATAACTGCTTTCTCTAGACCCGTCAATTCTGTGCATCAAGTTCGTCGAGCTGAGAATATAACTTCTTCGACTAAATAACAAAACTCCATGTTTCTTGGACTTAAAAAATATTAAAGTAACATGTCCAGAACTGACTGCTACTGATAAATCTTGCCAAGACTGTGGTCGAAGTTCGTTGAGCTGAGAAGATGAGTTTGTCGACTGGAGTGTGATTCTAGACTTAGAATACTTAGTTGTTTCTGGTCTTATAGTGTTGGAGTAGATGATCCAGAAATTGTCGAACTAAGATCCAAATTCGTCGAGCTGATATTCTAACTTCGTCGACTGGAGTGTGAAGCTGGACTTCAAATACTTAGATGTTTCTGGAATAAGATGTTGAAGTAGAATACCCTGAGATCGTCGACCTGAGAACTAAGTTCGTCGTTCTGAGAGCTAAGTTCGTCGACCTGAGAATAGTAAATTCGTCGACTGAAGTATGATTCTGGACTTAGAATACTTAGATGTTCCTGAACCTTAGTATGTTGAAGTAGATGATCCAAGAATCGTTGAATAGAGAACCAAGTTCGTCGAGAGGAGTTAAGAAAGAAATTCTGGAGTTGAGGTTGAAGTATGATGTCCAAAGATCGTCGTCCTGAAAAGCGAGTTCGTCGAGCTGAGCTCAGAGAATTTTCTCTGAGATCGTCGAGCTGAGAAAGCCTATCGTCGACCTGAGTTCGACGAATGTCGAACTCATTTTCTGAGTCATTGAAATTTCCTCTAAATCTTGAGTCTTGTGCAGTCTGTTGATGGCTGGTATATATAGTGTTGATTCTAAGGACATGACCTACACTCTTGGACACAACTATGACCCTTGTTATACATGTTGGGTCAAACATCCTAACTTAGTGAACCTAGCCCAAATCCAACTAGGGATCCAATAAAGTTCATAAAATATGATTTGACGAACGTCAATCTCTGTTCGATTAATATTCCATTACTATAATTATATATATATATATATATATTACTATTCGATTACTATTCGAACGCCGATCTCTATTTGACGAACGTCGAATCATATTTTACGAATGTCGATTTCTATTCGACGAACGTCTATTACTATTTGATTACAGCAAACCCTTATATCTTATTGCGTCGAACCCCTATAATCTCATAATGCATTATTAATAACTATATATTTAATGTTATATAATATTATAATATAACAGCTCTATAGAGAGTCGTTTCCAACGGCTCTCTATAGAGCTTTTTTTAGCTATCTTTTTTATTTTTATAATATTAATATTATTATTAAAATACTCATTTTTTCTATAAATAGGTAGTCTTTCTAGGTCAAAAAATTTTAAGTTCCATTCATAACTTAGGCTCTCATAATTTTTCTTCTACTTTCAATTTTAGTTTGAAATTTCGATCAATGGCATCTTCATCTGGTAACGTTCCCGAAATTGTCGAACACAAACATAGTGCTCCAATCTGGGAGCACTTCGACAAAGTGTGTATCGGCAATGATTTTAAAGCGAAGTGCCGACATTGTTCAAAGTTGCTGACTGCGGCCGGAAACTCCACACTCGTGCGACACATCAAATCATGTGTTGCAAAGCAAGCTCCAGAATCCAGTCAAGCACAGTTATTAGTGGTCAGACAACTTTGGACTTACGATCAAATGCGGCAAAGAGAAGCACAAATGGAGAACATCATCGGACGCGGATTGTCGTTTAATCACTACGACAATGCCCGTGAGACCACTTATGTTCATCGAGCTCTCTAACCGAAATATCATCAAGTAGAACTACAATAAGGCATGATGCATATAAAGCTTATATTAAAGCAAAAAAAATTAATTAAATATTTTGACAATTTAGATAGTAGGATTAGTTTAACTTGCGATATTTGGAGTAGCGGTATACAATTAGGATATTATTACATTTACATTACAAGTCATTGGATAGATCCTACTTCATGGGAGCTATCCAAGCGCATCATTTATTTCAATAGTTTTGAAGTTTCACATAGCGGAACAACAATTTATCAAGTAATTATGAATTGTATACGCAAATTTAAAATAAAAGATAAAATTATTAGTATTTTTTTGATAACGCTAGTAATAATACCACGACTATTGATAATTTTAAAAGGGATTTAAAACATATGTTAAATGAAGTATTTTTTTCATACTCGTTGTGTTTGTCATGTTTTAAATTTAACTGTCCAAGATAGTTTAAAATTAATGGATCCATATATTATTAAAATTAGAAGTATGCTAACATATATATAGTTCACAAAAGAGACCACAAGATTTTAAAATATTTGTAACAAATCAGGGAGAAAATTTTTTAAAGCCAGAATATGGCATACCAATTAGGTGAAATTTCACTTACAAAATGTTAAAAAGAACAATCCGTCAAAAAAATCTTCTAATGGAATTTTATTCAACAAAGACAACTCATGATTTAAATGACGATAATTGGGAAACAATTACAATTTATATGCACTTATTAGAATGTTTTTATAAAGCGACGATTCAATTACCTGACGTTTATTATCCCACCAGCTCCCGAGTTATCGAAATGTTTTTAATTATTACAATAACTTTAAATTACTATAATCAATATAGGTTTTGGCAGCCCGTAAATAAAACTATGGAAGCAAAATTTTTAAAATACTATAAGGAAATGTCGCGTATATTTTCATGTGTGGTGGCTTTAAATCCTTTATTAGGTGTTTTGTGTCGAAAATCTTTTAGAAGAAGTAAATAAAAATTTACACTTAGATTTAAATAATTTAGAATTTGAAGATTCAATAATTTCAAATTTTAATACAGTTTTTATAAATTTCTATAATTATTATTATTTATATGGGTCGCGACCGCGAGATGATTCAACGCAAGTACAAATAGCAGATGATTTTCAATATATAATTTATGAGATTGCTTCTAGGAAAAAATCACGAACTATTAGTATATTAAATGAATTAAGATTACACACAAAAATACAATTTAGAGAGTATATGACTATGTTGGATCCCTAGTAAGATTTGGGCTAGGTTCACTAAGTTAGGATCATGTGACCCACAATGTATAGCCAGGGTCATGGTTGTGTCCTAGAGTCTAGGCCAAGTCCTTAGAATCAACATCACATGGACCAGCTATCAACAAGACTGCCAGAGACACAAGACTTAAAGTTTTTCCAAAGACCAGGTAAAATGAATTCGACGTTCGTCGAACTCAGGTCGACGATAGTCATGCTCAGCTCGACGATCTCAGAGAAAATTCTCTGAGCTGAGCTCGACGGACTTGATTCTCAGGTCGACGATCTCTAGACTACCTTCAGCATTCCAAATTCAGATGTTCTCTAGACTCAGGTCGACGAACTAAGTTCTCTGGACGACGATTTCTGGATTCTTTACTTCAACTTTTTATAGTCCGAAGCTTCTCAATTTTTCTAAGTCCAGAATCATCTACAGTCGACGAACTCAGGATTCTCAGCTCGACGAAATTCGACCACAATAGCTAGAGTTATCCATCAGCAGTTAGTGGTCCTCAACTCGACGAAACAAATTCTATGGTCGACAAATTCTGGATACTTCACTTCAATACTTCATTCCAGAAGCATCTGAAATTATTCTAATTCCAGAAATGCTTTGCTGAACTTCAGTCGACGAACCAGTTATCAGCTCGACGAACTTCATACACAGAAAAGGCAAAGTCTCTAGAATTTACAGTTCTACTCTCTGCTCGACGATCTTGGAACTCAGCTCGACAAACAGAAGCCATCTGGTCGACGAACACAGCTTCTCAGCTCGACGAACTGTGGACTCAGCTCGACGATTTATGTTATCTGTTCGACGATTCCAGACTTAGTCATTTCCAGTCTTCCGTCCCTTTCTAAATGCAATAATTCCAGACTAATTAATGCTTCAATATTCTCTGAATATAACCGTTAGACAGAGCATTGATTATGGTATTCTCCAGGATTATTGCTTGCCGTTTTTCCATGGGACAGTTGGGGAAATAATTCAATGCAGTTTATTCTCAAGGCTGTCATCATTAAATGTAGAGGATTTCAAATTTCAAAAGATAATTTCTTGACAGGAAATATAAAAGAAATTTCCTCTCTTTTCCTGTACACATAAGAGAATACAGAGAACATACAGAACACAGACAGAGAGAACAAGATAGACAGACACACAGAGAAGAAAAGACAATTAGTCTGAATCAAGAAACTCTCTGCACTTTCTTTCATAGATTTCTGATACAGAAAAGAAGCCATATACCTGAAGATCATCAGCTATCTGAAGCAGAAGAACATCAAATCAAAATCAAGAATCTTCTGTCTTCAACACTCCAGGACACTTCAAAGGACAACTACCACTTTATCTGTCAAAGAAGTTCCTGAACAGCTGCTAATCAAGGCTGAAGATTGAAGGCATATCACCCTAAAGCAAAGCTCCAGTTTCCCTGAACCATTCTACATCTCAGGGGGAGCCATTTGCTAAAATCATATCCACAAGTCTTCTCAGTTGTATATTGAGAAAGAGAAGACCATATCATCTCTCACCCCCCACTGTATAAAGGGTTATAACTCCCTTCAAAAGTTATTCCTGGTTGCAAGTCACCTGACCAAAAGACTTGAGAATTGGTTTTTGAGCACCTAATCAAAAGCTCATTGGTGTCAGGCACCTGATCAAAAATCTGAGTGGATTCCTACCAGGGTGGTAGAAGAGTGGATGTACCCAGGTTGGGGAACCACTATAAATTCTTGTGTTGTCTGGATGCTCATTTCTTTTGTATTCTTGTTGTTGCTGTGATTGTTAGGACTGCAGTTTGTATTTAGTTAATTTTATTCTGAACCTTTTAAATTACAGCAAATGTTATAGAGATTTTAAGGATTCAAGAATACTCTATTCACCCCCCCCCCCCTCTAGAGTATTTCTAATCTAACAGCTTACTTTCAATTGGTATCAGAGCAGGTTACTTTGGTTGTACAAGCTAACCCTTGAACCAAAGATCCTGATGTAGATCTAACATTTATTTATTAGAATTATACACACAGCATGGCACAGAACAAGGACTATGCAAGCACCAGTCCTCTAGTTTACGACCTAAATAGGTTTGCCATCTAGAAGGCAAGAATCAAGTTGTACATGAACTCTATTGATGAGGATATCTTTAATTCTATTGTGACAGGTGCTCCTCAAGCCACTGCCTCTACATCTACAACAGCTTCAAGCACAACTGCAGTTCCACCACCAGAGTGGACTAAGGCCCAGAAGAAAGCAAAGATTGTTGATGCCAAGGCAATGAACATACTAGCACAAATAATGTCTGATGACATTTTTCAAAAGGTTGCTGAATGCACTTCAGCCAAAGCCATCTAGGATTCCCTTAACCTAATGGTGGCTGGATCAACAGATGAAAGAAAGGACAGCAGATCCAATCTCATATCCTTATATAAGAATTTCAAGAAAGAGGAAGCTGAAATCGTGGCTGATATGTACAACAGGTTAAGCTCAATCATCAATGAGCTAAAAACCTTGGATAAGGACATCACCCTCACTGAGGTGAATGATAAGATCCTAATGTGCTTCCCAAGCTCATGGGATTCAAGGATATGGCCTATCAAAGAAGCCAGAAGCCTAAATGAGATATCTACTGAATCACTATTAGGCAAACTTAAGTCCTATGAACAACTGATTAAATCTAGGGAGGCAGCTGAGCAGAGAACACCCCCTCCAGCAAGAAAAGAGCATAGCATTGCTTTCAAGGCAGTTGAAGAGACAGAGACTCCCTCAACAAATGAAGAACTCATGAGTCTTTTTGCCAAAAGATTCTACAAGATGGCAAAAAACAGACTTCAGGAGGAAGTCATCCAGACAGGATAACAAGCCAAGGTATGATAAAACACCAACTAAAGAAGTGGTGTGCTTTGGTTGCAGGAAAACTGGACACTTCATCTCTGAGTGTCCAGAGAATTAGAAGAAGGACAAGAGAAGAGAAAAAGATACCAGGAGATAGCACAACAGCAGACCCTCTTCTAACAAATAAAGAAAAAGGAGAAAGGTTTTGTGGCTGAAACCTGGAGTGAAACTGAAGATGAATCAACATCCTCTAGCTCCAGTGAAGATGAGGAAGTGGCAAGGGCCAAGGAGTTTTGCCTCATGGTAATTGATGCTTCCAAGAGCCATTCAGAAGAAGAGGATTCAGACAATGAAGCAGTTTCAGATTCTGAAGCTGACAAGCTATTGTCTTCTTTTGATTACAGTTCTGATTCTTTTAAATTTGAATTTAAAACAATGTGAATAGACTTAATAAACTCAGAAAAGGAGATTAAAACTCCTAGGGAAAAATTAGAAAACCTAGAGAATGTCAACTCTGAAAATAATAGGTTAAAAGATGAATTAACCTTAGTTAATGAACAAATAATAATGTTAAAAACTGAGCTTTGTGAGGCTAAACAACTTGAGGAAACTCTTAATGGAAGAAGACTCAAGCTGATGGACATCACAAGCACTGTAAATGCCAGACTCAATGGCAAGCTAGGCTTGGGCGCTTCATCAAGTTTGTTCCCCATCCTCAAGGAAAACATACTGACAACCCCAATCAAATTTGTTTCTGCTAAGGGGAAAAAGAAAATAAACCATAAACAAACAATAGAAAATATTCCCAAATCAATAGGTCTGAAAACCAAAAATCAGAAAACCTTAAGTAAAAACAAGGTTCAGCAGAATTCGTCGAACTTAGATCGATGAAATGTTGTCAGTTCATCGAACCCAGATCGACGAACTCTGAACGAAAACTATAGTTATAATTATTCGTCTAACTGCGATCAACGAACTCTGTATGGTTTGTCGAGCAGAGGTCGACGAATGTGGGGCACAGAAGAGGAGTATGTTCATTCTCTGGGCAGAGATCGACGATCTCAACCCAATTCGTCGAACTCTGGTCGACGAACTCATAGAAATTCGCCAAACCCAGAAAGACTTAACAGAAATTGTAATTTCAACAATAACTCAAATAATTCTTGGAAACTTTTTATCCTATAGCTGATTGGGTTATACCACCTGGGAGATATCACCAACTAGGATATAAATCTCAACTTGAATTTTCTGTTATATCCAGTTTCTCTTACCAGCAAAACAAAGGACCCAAGGTAACCTGGGTCAAGAACTATTAATTGCTTTTCATTGTAGGTAAAGGACTGTCCAGTAAATAATCAAGCATGGTATCTGGACAGTGGGTGCTCCAAACACATGACTGGCAACAAGGACATCTTACACAACTATAAGTCCAAGCTGGGGCCAAAGGTTATCTTTGGTGATTCCAAATGTGGCCAGTCAGAAGGTTTTGGAGAAGTGAAGATTGGAGCTGTCACATTCAAGAAGGTGACATATGTCAGAGGACTCAAGCATAACCTCATCTCCATAAGTCAGTTATGTGATGAAGGTTATCAGGTACATTTTAATTCATCTTCTTGTACTATTGCTAATAAAGAAAACCAAAAAGTTTTAATTGGAAATAGACAAGGTAACATATACTTAGTTGATTTTCTTTCTGCCAATTCTGATATCTGCTTACTTAACTTAATTAGTAACCAGAATGATTTATGGCATAAAAGACTAGGTGATGTAAACTTGAAAAACACTTCTAGGCTATCAAAAGACAACCTTGTTAGAAGATTATCTTCTGGTCCCTACAAGAAGGAAGGCCTTTACAGGGCTTGTCAATTAGGCAAGCAAACTAAATCTAGTTTTAAATCTGTTAACAAAAGTGATTCACATAAGATTTTGTATTTGCTACACATGGATCTCATTGGACTCATTGTTGTACAAAGCCTAGGAGGGAAATTCTACACCTTAGTTATTGTGGATGACTTCTCAAGGTTAACTTGGGTATCCTTTCTGAGATCTAAGTCAGATACCTTTAAGGTTCTTATAGATTTTCTCAGGACCATACATATTGGGTTCTCTACTCATGTTGCATTGATCAGAAGTGATCATGGCACAGAGTTTGAGTCTCTTCTTATGCATGAGTTCTGTGAGAAGGAAGGTATCAGACATTATTTCTCAGCTCCTAGAACTCCTCAACAAAATGGGGTAGCAGAAAGGAAAAATAGGACACTCATTGAAGCTGCAGGTACATTGCTTGCAGATGCTTAAATGCCAATAACCTTTTGGACAGAGGTTGTAAACACTGCAAATTATGTCCTGAATAGAAGCTTGATACATAAACTGAAGAATAGAACTCCCTATGAATTACTTAAAGGGAATAAACCTAAAATCAACTATTTTAAAGTATTTGGATGTATATGTTATATTCACAACAATAATAAAAGATACATTAGAAAGTTTGAGGCTAAGGCTGAAGAGGGAATATTTCTAAGATATTCCCAAGTAAGCAAAGCCTATAGGGTTTTTAATAAATCATCATTGAAAATTGAAGAATTTATCCATGTTACATTTGATGAAGCTAACATGTCTTGCAAGGAGAAAGAGATTTCTACCAAAAGCAATTTGCAGGTACCTCACTTGTGTGAGAATTTGGATGGACTAAACCTTACCCAAGAGGTTCCAACACATCCTTCTCCACAAGTCAATGAAGATAGTGAAGATGAAGACACTGAAGGGATTGATATTCCCCCAACAACAAATATAATTCCACAAGAGGAATTAGCTCCTAATGCTGTTGCAGAGCCAACTCCACCCACAAATTTTCTCACACAAAGGGATCACCCCAGATCTCAAGTGATTGGAGACATATCTGCAGGTGTACAGACAAGGCATCAACTCAATCAAGATTTGATGCATGCCTGTTTTATCTCTCAGGTTGAACCTCTATCCATCCATGATGCTGAGTAAGATCCCCACTGGATCATTACAGTGCAAGAGGAATTAAATCAATTTGAGAGATGTAGAGTTTAGGATTTGGTTCCAAGACCACAAGACTATTCAGTCATTGGAACCAAATGGGTATACAGAAATAAATTGGATGCCCAAGGCACAATAGTGAGGAACAAGGCTAGGCTTGTTGCTCAAGGATATATGCAAGAGGAAGGAATAGATTATGACCAAACCTTTGCACCTGTGGCAAGGTTAGAGGCAATCAGAATATTCCTGGCCTATGCATCCTACAAGAGATTCAAGGTATATCAGATGGATGTGAAGAGTGCATTTCTTAATGGAGTACTTAAAGAAGAGGTTTATGTTGAACAACCTCCAGGTTTTGTCTCTCCAACTCACCCTTATCATGTTTTCAAAGTGCATAAAGCTCTTTATTGTCTCAAGCAAGCTCCAAGAGCTTGGTATGAGACCCTAGCCAGTTTTTTGATAGAGCATAAATTCATTAGAGGCATAGTAGATAGAACACTTTTCACTAGACATAATAAGGATCAAATATTATTAGTGCAAATATATGTGAATGACATCATATTTGGGTCTACTAATTCCAAATTATGCAAGAGGTTCTCTGACCTCATGCATTCAAAATTTGAAATGAGTAGCATGGGTGAGCTTTCCTACTTCATTGGTCTTCAAGTGAAGCAGTTGCCTGATGGCATCCTCATCTCTCAAGCTAAGTATGCTAAAGAGCTTATAAAGTAGTTTGGGATGGCTGATGCTTCAGCAAAGAAAACACCTATGGCTACTAATGCTGTGATTGACTCTGATGCACATGGGAAACCTGTGGATCAGAAATTATATAGGGGCATTGTTGGGTCCCTATTATACCTAACATCAAGCAGACTTGATATCATGTTTGCCACATGCCTTTGTGCTAGGTTCCAAGTGAACCCTAAAGAATCTCATCTAATTTTCTTAAAAAGAATTTTGAGATATATAAAGGGTTATCCTAGTCTAGGCCTATGGTATCCTGCTGAGTCAGAATTTAATTTAACTGGATTTTCAGATGTTGACTTTGCTGGATGCAGGGTTGATAGAAAAAGCACCTCAAGGACTTGTCAGTTCCTTGGTATGAGGTTGGTATCCTAGTTTTGCAAGAAACAGTCTTCTGTATCCACCTCAACTGATGAAGCAGAATATATTTCAGCAGGCAGTTGTTGTTCTCAGATGCTGTGGATCCAAAACCAGCTCCTAGACTATGGATTAAACTTAAATAATTCAACTCTCTTTGTGATAACACAAGTGCTATAGCCATAGCACAAAATCCAGTCCATCACAGTAAGACTAAGCATATAGACATTAGACATAATTTCATAAGAGAGTGTATGGACAAAAACAAAATTAATCTTATCTATATCTACACTAATTTGCAAAGAGCTGATATATTCACCAAACCTCTGGATGAGAAAAATCACTTATTCTTTATAAATCAGTTGGAAATGATCAATGGAGAAGACTTAGTTTAATTTCTGTCTGCACTCGATGAATTTTCCAGAGTTCGTCGAATGGAGCTCGACGAACTAAGGAAAGTTCGGGAGATATTCGTCGAACGGAGGTCGACGAACTCTCTGTGAGTGAAGTTGTGTTCATCGAACGGAGATCGACGAATCTACTTCAGAAAAACTTTCGTCGAACGGAGCTCGATGAAATGTCTTCAACTCTTCAGGCTGAGCTCGACGAATTATTTAACTATCAATTATTTCGTCGACCTCGGGTCGAAGAATTTCTTAATTTTCGTGGAACGGAGTTTGCCGATTCATATTCTGGAAAACCTAATATCTAGGTTTTCTTCGACCTCCATCCCGCGCTTTCTGTTCCTTTGCACTTGATCGTCGTTTTCTCTCTTGCAGGTAATTTCATGATGATTCCAGCGGGAACTTTGGCTGCGATGAAGTTCGACACCGGCTTCGATGTCGACTTTGATTCCTTTCAGCATTCGGACCCGATATTTCTGCATATACTGGAACTTCTGGAAGAACAACAACTGAAGAATCTGCTGACAACAAGGATTAAAATATATGGAACTGAGATTAGAGAATGGGTCTACACATCTACTACTATAGAGGAGAAAACCATGATTGGCACAATTGTGGGTAACGACATTTCTCTATCTCCCGCTGTTTTGACTGAAATTTTTGGATTGAATAATGGAGAAGAAGAACTGGAGATAGATTCTGAGGAATATGATATGATGTTAAATTTCATGGGCTATGTTGGAGATAATTCCAATAAACTGTTGAAGAAACATTTATCCGCAGAATACAAATTTCTGGCAGATATTGTTGGGAAAGTCTTGCTAGGCAAGCACACTACACATGACTACATTAACAGGCATCAATTTTTGGTCATGTGTGTAGTGGTAAATAAGAAACAAGTAGACTGGGATCAGATCATATTTGATCTAATAAAGAAAAAGAACAATAAGAAAGAAGTCTGTTGTGGAAGGATCCTAGGGATCTTCCTGAAGGAGAAGGCAGCTGAATCACAGGTCTCACCGACCATATTCATAAATGCCAGCAAGAGGCTCACCTGTGCCTTGTTTGGCAGGTGGTAGAGGACTATATCCAAGCCATCCAAGGCTTCAACCTCTTCCACCCCAGCTTCTGAAAGCACCATGGATGTAATAGCCACTCACCACCCTGCTGAAGAGATCATTCCCTCACCACCATCTCTTCCAGCCATCCAAACTCCAATTCCTTCCACTGCCCAAACCATCATTCAAACCCCAACACCTCCATCATCAACCATTCACACCTCTCCAACAACTACTCATCTTCCTACTCCACCACAATCTCCTCATGTCTCACCAGCTCCATCCCCACCCTCATCTCCTCTTCCCCCACACTTATCTTCCATACCATCCTTTAATCTCCTATCGTCGCCTCCCAATACTCCTCCTCCCACTGAATCCATCTAGGATGACCACATGCAAGATATCATCCCTACCTCTCCACCATCTACTATCCCTCCAACTGTTTCGACCTCAACACCATCTGCCACTCCATCACTGGATCTCTCCACCATCTCTTCTGTCATTACTCTCCTCACACCTCTCCTCAAAACTCTCATAGCAGAGGCCATTACACCTCTTACTACTTCCATTTCCTCTCTCTCTACCCAAATCTCTGCTCTTTCTACTGCCCCCTCTTCATTTAGGGGCCTGACACCAGTCATTACTGAAACCAGGCAGGGGAAGATGCTTGATGAAGAAACTACAGCAGCTCCAGTAGCAACAACAGTTTCAGTTTCAGCAGCTCCAGCTCCAGCAGATGTAGAGGCAGCCACAGCAGATGATTCAGAATTTATTGATTTTATTCATTTTATTGAGACTGACATGGATATAGAAGAGTCAGCTCCAGAAGAAATAATTACTACTGGTGATTTCATCATTAATCCCACAGTAGATTTAGAATATTTGTTGAAAAGTTTTGATACTGCATTTTTGAGCTTCCCTCCAACAATTTATACTAAGCCATCTTTGGCTATTGTCCCATATACTTCCCCTATTAGTCCAAAAGTTGATAAGCAACTTAGGGACAGTTTTGTTACTCCAGAGCCCACAGTCATCCCATCTTCTTCAGTAATTTCTTCTACCCCCAGTTTTGTCATGGATGAATCTCCAATGCCTGATCTGGATGAGTTAATCCGAGCTGACATTGAAGAAGAAAATAAGGCAGATGCTGAAAGCACTATCACAGTTAGTTCTCCAGCCCCTCTTGAAGTTTCTCTTCCAGCTCCAGCTTCTACTCCAGCTCCATCCCAAGTTGAGAAACCCATTATATCTGATGAAACACTGAAAAAGCTAGATGCTTTATATGATAATCCATAGGATAGCAGTGATGATGATGATGATGAGGATGATGAGGATTCTGATGAGGATGCTAAGAAAAAGAAGAAGCCAGTATCTAAGAAAAGGAAAGCACTTCCACCTCCTGCTCCAAAGCTTAATCCAACCAATAACACTCCATATTATATCCTTTAGAAGATAACTCCATATAAAGGGATGCCAGCTTGGATATGTCTATCCAAGAATGAGCAGGAAGAGAAGCAGAAGATACTCCCCTCCTCCATCTCAGAAATACAGAAAAGATCCACCACCTCCTCCTCCAACTGCTGGTGCTTCAGGCACAACTTCCCAAAGATCTACCCAATTCCAAACCTATCAGAGACATCAAGGGAGATCTTCTTCTGGAAGCAGCCAACATAGATATTACTCCTCAGGCAAGCAACATCAATCTCAGCATCAATCTCAACAGTAGCAGAAACATCAACAACAGCACAGCAAAATCAACAACAAAAGCAGCAACAATTCTCCGAACATCAACAAGATGAAAGCTCCAACAGACCTCCTTCTCCTCCTGTACCCGTTGAAGATCCAGAGACAGCTACATCAGCTAGGATGGCCAGGTTCCAGGAACTGATTGGCCTTTCTATGATTAACAAAGCTAAAGCTGAAGGAAAGGATCCCTCAAGATATACAACAATGTCAAAGTACAGGAAAGAAGAGCTTAAGAGGTATGAGAAAACCAATAAGTTTTTCAATGTTGATGATTATATAAAGTTGCACCCAGAAGCAGTAGTCCTCAGAGCCACATCTTTGAAGATTATATGGGTTGCTGATATGACCATGACTAAAGTGCAAGCTTCTGATCCAAAGAGAGAGATCATCTTTACCAAGCCTGGAGATAAAGGTAAAGAAGTAATGCCCAAAAAAAGAAACAAAAGAAGTGATTCTGAAATGTTTTATTTCTGTTATGTTTTTATAAATACTTTCTATTTCTGAACAAAGCTTATGTATATATATATATATATCTGTTGTATTTGTTATTGATCTCTGCCAGATATATGCTTTCTTGCTTTGTGATTTTCAATTTTGATTTGATTCTGCGATTAGTGACCTCACCAAAATAGGGGGAGATTGTTGGATCCCTTGTAATATTTGGGCTTGGTTCACTAAGTTAGGATCATGTGACCCAGAATGTATAGTCAGGGTCATGGTTGTTGTTAACCCCTCAGTCCGCAATATCCTACAAGATGCCAAGACCCCCCTTTCAACACTCGCGGACTCACTTAGGCAGTCCGCCCAGTCCGGCTAGGTAACCAATCGGCCACCAGGGATGATCCCCAGCAGCAGACTCAAGGATCTGCCTGCTCCGTCCGCCGTGCCTTGGGATCTTTGGATTCTCTACGGCGGCGGACTCAGTGTCCCGTCCGCCCAGGCCGCCGTCCTCCAGCAGGATCGCGCCTAGCAGCAGCAGAGGAAGCTCCAGCCCGCGAGCCCAGTCCGCCCCTTCTGCGCGGACTGGCGTGTTCTTTTCTTTTTTCTTCCCGTCACCGCTGCCCGGTTCTCCTGTACCCCGGGCAGCCGGTTATTTTAGCCCAGCCCGTTTGGGCAGGCCCCCTATCCTATAAATAGGGGGGAGGTGGTGCACCCAAGGCATGCTGACTCGAACCCAGGAGCCTACTTGTTAAAGGCTGCGGACTCGAATCTTGTGCCTTGCGAACTCCTCCTCGCTCTGCTCTTGTCAACCTTTTCCTTTCACTTATAACCAAATCATTCTTCAATCAAGGGAAAGCCCATCGCAAGAGAGGCATTCAGGCCGCGACGGGCGAAGTCTGTTGTTGCCGTGGCTCACGACCCTACTGTTCTTCCTGCCCTCATCCGCTTAGTAGATTACTAATCGCAGTCTCTCTATTCCCCAGTGCTCGAACCATTAGCTGGTGGTGCTCGACCCCCCTTTGTGTTTTCGTGCATCAGCAGTTAACACGCGACCTTCAGATCCGAGTAGTGTTTTGAATTCAGCGGACAGAAATGTCAGATCGCAGAGCCCGCTCTTCAGATCGCTCCAGTTCTTCAGAGGACTCTCTTTGGGATGCAATTGAGCAAGCTCGCCTTGAGGCCGAGCTGTCCCGCCGGCAGACTGACCAGCGTCTCGACGCAATCATCCAAGCCCTGCTCGTGCTAGCCCAGCGGCTTGCTCCTCAGGCCGCAGCAGAACCAGCGGACTCGCCAGTCCGCCAGACTCCAGCTCGCCGAAGTCCGCTTCGGCAGTCGCCAGCCAGTCCTCGGAATCCTGCTCAGTCCGCCGCCCCTCTGTGCCCTCAGGAGGAGCAGTTTGCTTTCAGGAATTTCTTCAGAGAAGCTGTCAGGGGCACTCCTGCCCGCCAGCTTCATTTTGCTGACCGCCAGTCAGCCGAGCCCGCGGATTCCCCTGCCTCAGTCCGCCCCTTCTACCCTGCTGAGTTCGAGACTCCGTCTCCCTTCGTTGATCGAATCCGATGGGAGTCAGCTCCGAACAACTTCAGGGAGCCTCGCATCCCATTCTATTCAGGAGGGACTGATCCAGTCTCTCACCTCCAAGCATTTGAGGGGGCAGTTGCTTTGAGGTGCCTCTCAGATGCAATCAAGTGTAAACTCCTGGTTACCACTCTCGAAGGACAGGCGAGAGAGTGGTTCTATGAGCTGCCTTCGGGCACAATCTCTTCTTTCGCAGAGCTTCGCAGCCAGTTGTTGTTGAGGTTTGCTACCTCAAGAAAGAGGAAGAATGGGCCAGCCGCCCTATTTGAAATCAAACAAAGGGACAATGAATTAGTGGCGCGATTCGTTGATCGCTTTCAGAGAGAGATCCAAGGGGTAAGGAACGTGAACCCCGATTATTACAACGTCACCTTGATCCATGGCCTCCGGGAAGGCCCCCTGAAGTTTAAAGCAACAACCAAGGCACCTGAGACTTATCAAGAGTTGATCGTCATGGTCAACCGTTTCATTGAAGGAGAAAACGCCAATCCAACCTATGTCTCATCCCTGACAGCTAAGGCTGAAGGAGGGGATGCCTCCGCTTCTTCCTCTCGTAGCAAGCCCCCTCGCCCAGACTTCCAGCCTCCGTCTCAAAGAGGCAGGAACTTCTGCCACAAGAAACCTTTCCTTGGCCATCAACAGTTTCATGAGCAGAGACTGCCGTTGGCCGCCACTCCCGCCGTTCCATTGCAAGCTCTTCCCATCCTCCAACAAGCAGCCTTGCCTGCTCCGAGCCGATCTGATGCAAGCCCCATGGAGGACATTGCAGATCTGGACCTTGACGAAGTCATCCAGATCTTGCAAAGGAGATCAGAAGAAAAGAGGCAAGAGCCTCAGAAAGTGTGGAAGCCAAGGAATAATGCACAATATTGCCAGTTCCACAAAGAAAAGGGCCACTCGACAGAGGATTGCAAGGCCCTTCGCATGCTGATAGAGAAGCTGCTTGCCAAGGGCAAGATTGATTTGGGCAAGAAGGATTCTCCCTCTTCGAAGCCATCCACCTCGAAGGGCAAAGAAGTAGCTGAGGCATACCAGGAATGTGTGGATGTAGAGGACGAAGGCCGTCTGGGGCCGATCAACGTCCCGGTAGAGTGCTTCGACGTAAATGATGAAGGGGTTCTGGGACGCCTCTTCTTCATCCATGGTGGAGCAGGGACCGAGTCTACTCGGAAATCGTCAATTTCAAGGGTCACCCGAGCAGAGGTGGCCTCTTCTTCTTCCGTTGCTCCTCCAAGTGAGGTTGTCACCTTTGGTCCAACAGATCTACCCCAAACAGCCAATCCGTTTGATGATGCAGTTGTAATTCAGGCTGTGATTGGGGACTTTACAGTTGATAGAATTCTTGTTGACACAGGCATCTCGGTCAACCTCCTGTTCAAGTCTACTTTCGAGGCCCTGAGGACTGGAAAGCCTCTGCTTTCCACTGAGGGGCCACTCTATGGTTTCTCAGGAGAGAGAAAAGAAGTGGAAGGAAGCGTCATCCTGCCCATGAAGCTTGGAGGGGAAACTAAGCAAGTACAATTCATAGTGGTTGACGCCCCCAGCAGCTACCATGCCATCTTCGGCAGGCCCCTGTTAAACAAGTATCAAGCGGTGGTTTCCACTTACCACCTTGCCATCAAGTTCTTCGCAGATGGAAGGATGTGCCGGGTCAGGAGTGACCGAAGGAGAGCAAGGGAGTGCTACGTCCGCACTGTCAACATGGTTGAAGCCAGCCCTTCCCTTGCTCCAACAGCAGCTGCAGAAGCCTCTCCCAGTTCAGAAGCTGCTGTTGATGAAGGTGCTCACCTGGAACCTGCCCAGGTGATGCAAGGAGTCCCCATTGCTGAGGGGGAGGAGAGGAAGCTCTCCATCAACTCGGAGTTGCCTGAAGATCAAAAGGCCGAGCTGATTTCCTGCTTGCTGAATAACCTGAATGTCTTCGCCTGGTCAGCAGAAGACGTGCCAGGAGTGGATCCTGATGTTGCATGCCACCACTTGAATGTTGATCCCGGCTGCAAGCCTATAGAACAAAAGAAGAGGGACATAGCTGCAAAGCTTGCAGAGCCAATAAGGGAGGAGGTTGCAAAGCTTCTCAAGGCTAATTTTGTTAAAGAAATTCAATATCCCACCTGGATATCAAATGTTGTAATGGTTAAAAAGCCAGGGGGAAAATGGCGAATGTGTGTATATTTTACCAAACTTAATAAAGCATGCCCTAAAGATTGCTACCCCTTGCCTCGGATAGATTCTTTAGTTGATTCCGCGGCAGGGTACTCTTACATGAGTTTTTTAGATGCGTTTTCTGGTTATCACCAGATAAGAATGCATAAGCCTGACGTTCCTCACACGTCGTTCATTACTAGTGATGGTTGCTATTGCTACCTTGTGATGCCCTTTGGGCTTAAAAATGCCGGTGCAACCTACCAACGAATGATGGACCGTGTGTTTAACCATCAGAAGGGAAGAAACCTAGAAGTGTATGTAGACGACCTCTTGATTAAGAGCAAGTCGTTTTCGCTGCACTTGCGAGACCTAGCAGAGACGTTCGCTACTCTGCGTAGGTACAAAATGAAGCTCAACCCATTGAAGTGCACCTTCGGGGCGAGTAAGGGGAAGTTCCTTGGTCATCTCCTTACTCCAGAAGGGCTTGCTCCGAATCCAGATAAGGTGAAAGCCATTCTTGAAATGCCTACCCCTCGTTCGCCTAAGGAAGTTCAACAGTTAGGGGGAAGGTTGGCAGGTCTTGCAAGATTTCTCTCTCGAGTTGGAGATAGGAGTGCTCCCATCTTTAAAATCCTCTGAGGAGCATCCAAGTTTGAGTGGACGGAAGAATGCTCCCAAGCTTTTGAGCAGTTGAAAATGCAACTGACCTCAGCACCCCTGCTTCAGAGTCCCCGGCCAGGAAAGATTCTTTTCTTATACCTGGGGGTTGGCCCTGAGGCCGTCAGCTCCGTTCTTCTTCGGGAAGAGAGCAGGAAACAATTCCCGATTTACTATGTTAGTCATATCCTGAAGAGTGCTGAGACACGGTATCCGATTTTGGATAAGTTAGCCTTGGCGCTAGTCATGTCAGCTCGCAGACTCTGTCCGTATTTCCAAGCACACTCAATTCAAGTCGTCACCGATCAGCTTTTGAAGGGTGTGTTGGAGAAACCAGAGCATTCTGGCAGACTAGCTAAGTGGGCAATAGAGTTGAGTGAATTTGAAATCTCTTATGTGCCCAAGACAGCCATCAAAGCTCAAGTCCTAGCAGACTTTCTAATTGACATGCCGGAGTCTAGTTCTGATCGAGCAGAAAGGTCACCTTTGGCTTGGACCATCTATGTTGATGGTGCCTCAGGCAGAAGTTCTTCTGGAGCAGGAGTGGTTCTCATTAATCCAAACGGCGTCAAACTGGAGCAGGCCATCAGATTTTACTTTCCAGTAACCAATAACCAGGCCGAGTATGAATCTTTGCTAGCAGGCTTGAGACTTGCGAGGGAACTAGGAATCGATCATGTTCATATCAAAACCGATTCTCTGGTAATGGCATCACAAGTCCTCGGTAACTTCGAAACAAGAGAGCCGATCTTGAAGAAATATCTAGCTCTTGTGAAGATAGAAGTCGGCAGGTTCAAGAGTATTGGGTACATTGGTTAAATGTACCTGATTTGAAGAAGCCTCACCCAACTCAATGATATACATCATAATGTATTTGATGTATGTTGAGTTTACTTGTGCAGGTTAAGTAATTACTGGACTGAAGCAAAAAGTTTCTAAGTCCATGTGTCGACACCCAGAGGGAAAGTGTCGACACTTAAGAAGACTTGTGTCGACACCCAGACAAACAGTGTCGACACTTGGAGTCATTGTGTCGACACCTGGGATGCAGAGTCGACACCAGACACAAAGTGTCGACACAAGGAGCTGTGTCGACACTCAATGAAGAAAGTACAGTAAAGCAGTGTTGACACTTAACAGCAGTGTCGACACCCAGTGAAGCTGTGTCTACACCAGAAAGTGTCGACACTTGGAGCAGTGTCTACACTCAGCAAAAGTCTGCAGAGACTAAGTACAAGTTTCGACACCCAGCATAATGTGTCGACACTTAGCAGAAGAGTCAGCACTGGAAGTAAGTGTCGACACCCAGAACAATGTGTCGACACTTAGTTGAAGACTCAACACTTGAAGAAAGTGTCGACACAAGGAGCTGTGTCGACACTTAGCAAAGAACATCAAGATCAACAAAATATTCTAAGTACAAGTGTCGACACTAAGGGAATGTGTCGACACTCAGCTGAAGTCTCAACAGAAGAATCAAGTGTCGACACAAGGAGCTGTGTCGACACTCAGCAAGTATCAACATAGAAGACTATGTGTCGACACCAAGAAGCAGTGTCGACACTTAATAGATTCAACACAAGAAGTTGTGTCGACATAAAGGAGATGTGTCGACACTTAGAAGAATTCAGCAAGTTACAGAAGATCAAGTACTTGTGTCGACACTCAATTTCAGTGTCGACACATGAAGAAGAATCTGTGTCGAGACATAGTATCTACAACACAAGGAGTTGTGTCGACACCTTGTAGACTTGTGTCGACACTTACACAACTTATGTCGACACTTGGTCTATAAGTGTCGACACTTAAAGACAGAAAGTCTCGACACTATCAAACAGTTAGAGATTTTCAAGAATTGACTGGATGACTTGACAGCTGCCGTTCCAGCCGATCTACAGCACCTGTCAGAGATGTCAGAATTCAGTTATGGACCGGACCAGCCGGTTACCATGGAGAAGGCCTATAAATAGGCTCATACAGTTTACAGAAACTGTTATTCAGATTATTGTTCAAGTAGTTATTGAAGTGGTACACAGAGTATCAACACAAGAAGATCTAGCCGTCCAAGTGCAGATCTACGAAGTTGGAGAGAGAGGGCTCCATCCAAGAAATCAGCCTTTGGAACTATGCTGAGAAGAAGGGTTCAGATATATTCTGGATCTTAAGAAGCAGAGATCAAGGATCAACTGCAAGAGGATTCATTCTTATTCAGTTCTACTCAAGAAGCTTTGAAGAAAGCTAAGTCAGATTGAATCCAGCTGAGTTCTTCCAAGAACTCATCAAGAAACTCTCAACTCCCCTCTCTTGTTTCTGAGTTGTTGAGTTAACATTTGTAATTCATTTTTAACTTGTAGGATCCTTTGGATCTGAGTGAATTGTAAGCCTGTAATTATAAAGGCTGAGGGTAGGGCTTGAGAGCCTGAGTGTAGGAGATTGAAATCTCTGAGTGTAGGCCTTGTTGGCTGAGTGTAGGCCTTGATTGGCTGAGTGTAGGCCTTTGTGGCTGAGTGTAGGCTTTGGGAAAAGCTGAGTTGTAGGGCCTTGGGCCTGAGGTGTAGGAACCAATTTGGGTTCTGAGCTAGTGGAGAAGTTTGGCCGAATCTAGTACACTGCTAGATAGGCGAAGGGGGAAAGTGGATGTACCCAATGCTTGGGGAACCACTATAAAACACTGTGTCTGCTGTGATTGTGCTGTGATTGTGAATGCTTGTGTAATTGCTGTCCAAAAGTAGTTAGAATTCTGTGATATAACTGATTGCTGCCATTAAAGTTCAAAAAGGATTAGGTCACCTATTCACCCCCCCCCCTCTAGGTGTTTAGGTACTATTTCTTTCAAGTGGCATCAGAGGGAGGTTACTCAAAAAGGACTAATAGTCTGGGAAGATCCTGATTGGCAGATTCAGTCTAAGTCAAAATACAGATTCAAGAAAATCAAGAACCATGGGTTCCTCTAAAAATCACAAGGAATTGGGTTCCATGAAATTGCCCATATGCAGGAAAGAGATCTTTGGGATCTGGAAGGAAAGGGTAAGGCTGTTTATGGAGGCCTCAGACCCTAGAATCTACATCACAGTAAAGGAAGGGCCTTATGTGCCCATGAAGATATCTGTTCTAGATGCAAATCAGAGAACCCCAAAGGATTTCTCTGAGATGACTAAGGATGAGATTGTCCTAGCCACCATGGACAAGAGGGCACAAAACATCATAGTGAGTGTCATAGATGATGCCACTTTTCAGAATCTTATTCACTGTAAGACAGCCAAAGAGATGTGGGATACTCTCATTGTCTATATGGAAGGTTCTGAAGAAGTTAGGCAAGATAGAAAATCCTTGCTAAATCAAGAGTATGAGAGTTTTAGACAAGGAAAGGGTGATAGTATAACTGAGTGCTATAAGAAGTTTTACAGAATAGTGAATGAACTCATGTCTTATGGAAGAGAGTTCAGCAATTATGAACTAAATGACAAGTTCCTAAGGTCCCTAACTAAAGATTGGGACACCAAGATCTGTGCCATTAGAGAAATGGCTAAGTTGGGAGAAATTCCTCCACCTACACTGTTTGGCAAGTTATTGTCTTATGAAATGCAGTTAACAGTGAAGAAAGAGGAGGAGAAATCAACAAGAACTGAACACAAGGAAAAAACTGTAGCTTTCAAGACAGAAGCCTCCAGGAAGTGCAGGAATAAGTCATCAACTCCACCTCCAAAGGTAGTTGAATCAGAGACAGATGAGTCAGCCAGCACAAAGTCTGAAAGCAGTGAAAGTGATGAAGACTTTGCTGCCTTCACTAGACACTTTCAGAAATTCTTGAAGAAGAAACAGTGGAGGACAAGGCCCTCTACTTCTAAGGGAAAAGAAGATTTTTATCAGGATAAAAAGGCTTCAAAGAAGGACAGGAAGAGGACAAAATCTAGCAAGGCAACTGGTTCTAAGATAGTGTGCTATTGCTGCAATAGACAGGGCCATGTTATTGCAGACTGTCCTGAAAAGAGGAAAGACTCTAGTGACAGGAAAAAGACTTATTTCAAAGGCAAGAAAGAAAAGTCTTTTGTTGCCAAGAAGGAGAAGACTCTATCAGATATCTCTTCTTCAGAAACTGAGTCTGAGGCTGAAGCTTACATAGGGCTGTTTGCTGAAGAAGAAGAAGAAGAATTCATGCAAATAATGGAGTCTATTTATGAACAAGAAGACTGTCAGTGCCAAGGACTGATGGCATTGACTGAGAGTGACAAAATCCTGGAGCAGCCAGGACCCAGTAAGGTACAAAGTTCAACTCTAAGTTCAGTTTCTTGTTCCAGTTCAGAATCAGATTCATCATCATCAAGTGATGAGAATGTATCTGAGTCTGAGGATGATATTCATCAGCTTATAGATGAATATAAAGTGCTGTTGCAAGCTTACAAGAAAAGCAAGACCCTAGCCAAAAGTCAGGCAATGGAAATTGCTGATCTAAAAGCTGCTGTAACAGATTTTGAGAAGCAATTTGATCAAAAGCTTAATGAGATAGCCAGGCTGAAACACATAACAGTGATTCAGATGGGGACTATCACCTTTAAGAATGATCAAATCAAGAGTCTGGAGATCAATCTTCAGAAAGAGAGAGAGCTTGTTGTTAGGTTTTCTAAACCTAAGTCAGTGTTACCTTTAATTGATGAATTTGTTCATCATAAAGGCAAGGCTGGACTGGGCTTTACTAGACCTGCAAGGACTGAGCAGTCTAAGTCCAAGTCCAAGGGCAAAGCCCCAACATTCAACAAGTCTGCTGTAGATAAGACAGCAAAGACTGTACCTAAGCAAAGGTACAACAAGTTTGAATGTTGGTGTTGTGGCAAAGTTGGCCATTTTGCAGTGGACTGTTGGCACAATGCTAGTGCCAAAGTGAGTACCAAACTACCTGTTGGAAAGCCAGTAGGTAGCTTTGTCAGATTGCAAACTAACAAGTACCAAGGACCCAAGAATTCTTTGGGTTCTAAGGTTCATTAAATCTGTTTTGCAGGTGAGTCCAAGTGGCCATACCCCCAACATGGTACTTGGACAGTGGATGTTCCAGACATATAACTGGAACTAGAGGATTACTGAAGGACTACATACCAATAAAAGATGGTCCAAAAGTCACCTTTGGTGGTTCTGAAAAAGGAATCATCAAAGGATTTGGTAACATTTCTAGCAACTTGGTTACCATTACTCAAGTGGCTTATGTTAAAGGGTTGAAACACAACCTAATAAGTATAAGTCAATTAAGTGATGTAGGGTATGACATCTCATTTGTTAAAAATGGTTGTCATATCAAGAGGTCAAGTGATCAAGAGATCATTTTGACAGGTTATAGGAAGAGGAATGTCTACTGCCTAGACATTATGGTTGAGAACAATGGTTCTCCAGTTTGTCTTGTAGCTGATGAGACAGTCACTCATTGTGTCAAATGGCACAAGAGGCTAGCCCATCTTAACTACAAGACTATTAGCAAACTCTTTAGCAAAGAGTTAGTGAGGAATGGTCCCTAAAGTTAAGTGTGTTAAAGATGGTATTTGCTCAGCTTGTCAAAAGGGCAAGCAGACTAAATCCACCTTTAGAAGCATAGAAAACAAAGATGCTGTGAGGTGTTTATACCTCTTGCACGTGGATCTCTTTGGTCCAATGCCAGTTCACAGCTTAGGTAGGAAGGTCTATACCCTTGTAGTTGTAGATGACTACTCAATGTTTTCCTGGGTGTTCTTCTTAAGACAGAAATCTGAAACACCTAGTGTCTTCCATAGCTTTGTCAAGCAAATTCAGAATGAACTAGACAGTACAGTGGTCAAGATTAGAAGTGACCATGGTACTGAGTTTCAGTCTGAGAGCATGACAAAACTTTGTGAAGACTTTGGGATATTTCAAGAATTCTCTTCACCTAGAACACCTCAGCAAAATGGCATTGCTGAGAGGAAGAATAGGACCTTGATAGAGGCTGGTAGGACCCTATTAAGTGATACATCACTGCCAGAGTATTTCTGGGCTGAAGCAGTTAACACTGCATGCCATGTTATAAATAGGGCTACCATCACTAAAGGGCTCAACAAGACCCCCTATGAAGTTGTGAAAGGCAGGAAACCAAACCTATCCTATTTTAGGATCTTTGGTTGCAAATGCTTCATACTTAATAATGGGAAGTCTTACTTACCTAAGTTTGCTGCGAAGTCCCAAGAGGGAATTTTTGTTGGGTACAGCAATAACAGTAAGGCTTATAGAGTCTACAACTTGACTACACAAGTTGTAGAAGAATCTGTGCATGTAGTTTTTGATGAGACTAAACTTATTAACAATGAGTTGTCTAGTACTGTATGCAGCCCCACAGGTTTAACAAAGAAAATGGACAAGCTTACTATATGAGAAGTACCTGCTACAAGATAGCAAGGAGAGGAGAGTAGCTGTTGTCCAGGGGGAGAACTACATGTGCCAATTGCTGATGAAGTTCAAGGAATACAGCATGATGGAGATGCTGAAGAGGTTCAACCAGAAGTTAGGATGCCTCCAGCCAACAGGAATCTTAGAGATCATCCAATAGAGCAGATTATTGGAGATCCAAGACAAGGAGTACAAACCAGGAGCAGGAACCTAAATTCAGCAATCTACTCCAGCTTTTTGTCTCAAGTTGAACCTAAGAAGTTTGAAGAAGCAATACTGGATCCACAATGGACTGAAGCAATGCAAGAAGAGCTTAATCAGTTCAAAAGGTGCAAGGTCTGGGAACTTGTTCCTAGACCTAGAGACCACAATATAATAGGAACCAAGTGGATCTACAGGAATAAGATGGATGAACAAGGGGTCATCATTAAGAATAAAGCAAGACTGGTTGCTAAAGGATATAGGCAAGAAGAGGGTATTGATTTTGATCAAATCTTTGCTCCAGTAGCCAGACTGGAAGTCATAAGGATGTTCTTGGCCTATGCAACCTATCAAGGATTCAAGGTTTACCAAATGGATGTCAAGTCAGCATTCCTGAATGGTAATCTTAAGGAAGAAGTCTATGTGGAACAGCCTTCAGGTTTTGTTGATTCAACTCTACCTCATCATGTCTATAGACTTAGGAAAGCATTATATGGGTTAAAGCAAGCCCCTAGGGCTTGGTATGAAACCCTATCTAGTTTCCTCATTGAGAACAAGTTCTCAAGGGGGAAAATAGATAAGACTCTATTCCTTAGGGAATCTAGAGGCAAAGTTATACTAGTCCAAATATATGTAGATGACATTATATTTGGGTCTACTGAAAGCAGCCTTTGCAAAAAGTTTGCAAAACTTATGCAAGGTCAGTTTGAGATGAGTAACATGGGAGAGCTAAAGTTTTTCTTGGGTCTCCAAGTTAAACAGACTGAGAGTGGTTTATCCATTTGTCAGTCCAAGTTCACCCTAGAACTCATAAGGAAGTATGGTATGGATTCATCCAGCACCATGAAGACTCCTATGGGGTCAAGTATGTCTCTTAGCAAGGATGATGCAGGGAAACCTGTAGATGAAACCTTGTATAGAGGGATAGTTGGCTCCTTATTATACTTGACTGCTAGTAGACCAGACATCATGTATGCTACATGTGTTTGTGCAAGGTATCAAGCCTGCCCTAAAGAGTCTCATTTGACTGCAGTCAAGAGAATATTGAGATATCTAAAGGGCGCTCCCTATCTTGGCCTCTGGTACCCTAGGAATGGAGATTTTGATCTAACAGGTTATTCAGATGCAGACTTTGCAGGATGCAAAGAAGATAGAAAAAGCACTACTGGAACCTGTCAATTCCTAGGTGGGAGACTAATTTCATGAAGTAGCAAAAAGCAAACCAGTGTGGCTATCTCCACTACAGAGTCAGAGTATGTGGCTGCAGGAAGTTGCTGTGCTCAACTTCTGTGGATACAACATCAGCTAGAGGACTATGGATATCAGGTAAGTAGAACTCCACTTTTCTGTGATTCTACTAGTGCTATTTCAATAGCTAATAATCCTGTATCCCATAGTAGAACAAAACATATTGAGATTAAATATCATTTTCTTAGGGAGCATGTAGAAAGAGAAGATATTTTATTAGAATATGTTAAAACTGATAATCAAATAGCTGATATGTATACTAAGCCCCTAGAAGAAACTAAGTTCAATAGATTTAAAATTGAACTAGGTATGATAAACTTAGAGTAAGTTTACAGAATTGAAATTGGTTAAGTCAAAAGGTGTCGACACATAGACAAGTCTATGTCGACACAGAATAGTGGTGTCGACACTTCAGGAAATAGGTGTTGACACATCTAGGAAGTTGGTGTCGACACTTCAGAATGTTAGTGTCGACACATGCCAAGTAGGTGTCGACACATCCAGAGTGGTGTCGACACTTAGTATTTACTCAGAATTTTCTAAGTAAAGTCTCGACAATGTGTCGAGTTATGTTGTGTCGACACATAATCAAGTGTCGACACATAAAATCTGTTGACTAAACTTGTGTCGACACATATGTGTCGAGACATTATAAGTCAGTGTCGACACTTATTGCCAGTGTCGACACATTTTAAGTTAGCTGTCCCGCCTGTTCATCTTCAAAATTAGAAAGGTATAAATAGGGCTTTGTCTTTGTTTGTCGACGCGCTTTCAAAGTTTCGAGACCAAAACTACTGTGTCGACACCTCTCTTCTCTCAAGACAAATTCTACAAACCCGAATGGCGCCTAAGCTTGAGGAGAACGTCAACGAAGGATATGAGCTGGTGCGCGGCGCTTTCGAAGATGCTGATCAAGAAATCAAGTCTGTCGTAACCCTAGTCGCAGATTCAGGGTTAGAGTATTTAGTTTCTGAACCTACAAAGATATGGAAGAAAGAGGTTCTTGAATTCCTAAATGGAGCTGAAGTAGATGAGTCTGGATACAGAATCAAATCCAGAGTTCATGGAACGAAGGTCAAGGTATCACCAAAGAGTCTGAGGAAGATTCTACAGCTGCCAAGAACTCAAGAGGAAGATGAAGTTACTGCATCCAAGACCAGGGAAGCTCTTACCTGGTGTGGACTAGACTCTAAGATGAAGATAGGTTCTGTTTTTAACAGAAAGGGCATGAACAGCCAAGGCAAATTCATGTCTGAGATAGTTGGCAAGGTGATCTTAAGCAAGCCAGGAGGGCATGACAGAGTGTCTGCCTATATGTTTGGAATAATGACAAGGATTATCTTCTCTCTCAAAACTGACTGGTCTATGGTAGTTTATGAGAAGATTAAGGAAAGCTTGAAGAAGCCCAACCTGGGCAGAATTATAAGTCTATACCTAGCTGGTGCCATACCAGAGGTAATGCAACAAGCTGCAGGGAGCAAGATAAATCATATGAGAAGGATGGATCTGAGGATCTTTTCTAGATGGGACAGGGTGTTGTCAAAAGAAATGCCAACCCCTGAGAAGATAGTTGTTGAGAAAGACACTCCTCCAAAGAAGAAAAGGAAAACAGCTCTAGTGGTACAAGAGTCCACTAGCAGTTCTGATAGTGAAGAACAGGTTGTCTTCACTCCAGATGAGCATGAGGAAGAGCCTGCTGAAAAGACTCCTGCTCCTCAAGAGGTTGCTGAGATCCAGGGGGAGCTGCCTCAAGCTAGCCCCATCCACAAGGATCAAAGCCAGGGGGAGCCTCCAGTTGTAGAAGAACCCTCTACACTGGAAAGTGAACAAGCCACCACCATCATACTAGAGGTACTCACTGACCTAAATACTTTAGAATTTCTTATAGAAGATGCTGATTTGTCTGATGTTCATCAGCAAACTCAGCTGGATAGTCAAGATCCAGATGCTGTTATAAAAGACACATCTGTTGTACAAGCAGTGGTTCCTGATCCAGTGGTTGAAGAGCAAAGAATGTCTCCAGTTCATTCACCACCAGAATACACCATGGAAGATTTATTTTTAAATCTAGATCAACATGACTTTGACATGGACAAGGCTACTGCTGATGAAAAGAATGCTGCTGTTGAGGGGGAGCAGATGGAAATTCTGGAAGAGCCTGTAAGGCTGGAATCTGAGAAGGCACCTGAAGTGCAGAAAGAGAGGCCCTCTAGCCCTAAGGAGAGGGTTGACATTGTCAGCTCCTCAGAGTCTGAAGATGAGGAGACTGCAAGGGCTAAGCTAAAGAAACTTTATGTCTTCAAGAGAAGGAGTCAAAGTTATAAAAAGGCTTTACAATCTATTGCCCCACAGCCTTTAGTTCAGCAAACTCCATTTGTTGATTATAGTGCTTTAATGATTGCCCTGCAGATAAAACTGGATGAACATAGAAAAGCCATAGAAGCTTATGTGGATGAAGGGCAGAAGTCTTTACAGTTTGATCTTGCCCAAGATATCAAGTCTATAAGGTTTGAAATGAACCTTAACAAGAAGGAGATGACTGAATGCTTCCACAATGGTGGAAATACAGTAGTGTACTTGGCAACACACCAGGAAAAGATAAAGGCCCAAGTGGATGACATAGCATTGAAGCAAGGGTATGTGCTTGAAAATCAGCTAAGAATGAATGACAATTTGACTGCTTCCCATAATGCTATTGTCACTGAGTTAAAGAACAAGGCTGCTGAACCTTCAACCTCCACTGCTGCTATTAAAGCTGATTTTGATAAAGCATTTCAAGAAGAAATCTCTGCTGTTAAGACTGCTATCCAAGCCTCCCAGAAAGCCATATCTGAACAACTTCAAAAGCTCAAACCATTCTTTAAAGATGGAGTCAGATACTTGGATAGTCAAATCAGATTTCAGAAGGATGATGTCAGAGATCATATGGCTAGAGAAGTCATAAAGGGGGAGAGAGTGTTAGTCAAGGCAAGCTCTGACCATGCTAAGTGGATATCAAATTCCATCAGAGCTACACTTGGATATCCTCCTCTGTGTGATGACAATGATGTTGCTGAATCTGGCATTAACCCTGCCTATCTTGGAGGTGAGCAACCAGAAGTAGCTCAGGTCATTTATCCACCTCCAGATTTTGAAATGATTCATGCTGAGGTACAGACCATGTACAGCCCATCTGGGGGCAAGGACAATGTCCATATTGAAAAGGTTGTTCAGCCTATATCAGAAGCCATGCAAGAGGCATTGCAGAAAGAGGAAGAGACAAGACTGTCTAAGAAGAGGTTTAGGGAACAAGCAGAACAAAGGCCAGACTTTGAACAGTGGAGCCCTACCTCTAGAAACATAATATTAACTGCCTGGAAAGCTGCCAAGGATAACACTCATGACAGGAACAAATGGTTTTCTGAAGCTGAATGGAGAAAACATGAGATCAGGCAGGAGGCAATAGTTCAGTATAGAAGGAAGGCAAAGATGGGAAAGCTACCTCCTACTGCAGTGGAGCCTAGCAAGTACTTTCCAAAGCCATATCACTATTTTGAGAGGCAGAAGATCAAAGCTGAAGAGCTTAAAAAGAAAGATCTGAAAGGCAAGAAGCCTGCTGATGCTGAAACTGCTGATGCTGCTGTCCAAGCTAAAGTTCAAGCTGGCAAAGGAATAGTTATCAAGGAACCAGAACATAAATAGATTAAGAATTTACTTGAAGATTACTTTGTATTCTTTTGAATGTAAAACATTTTTGTGAACTACTGAAAATGTACAAGACAGATATTAGAACAATATATGATCAATATATTTCATGGTTGTTCTGTGAATATGTCTATTTCTTATTTGTTCTGTGTTAATGTATGTGTATACATGTGAGATTTATACATGTTTATGTTTACCCTGCTGAATATAATCCTGCTTTACATCATTTTGTAATTTTAATTATGAATGGTGTATATCATTGACTAAGGGTTATGACTTCTCCAAATAGGGGGAGATTGTTGGGTACATTGGTTAAATGTACCTGATTTGAAGAAGCCTCACCCAACTCAATGATATACATCATAATGTATTTGATGTATGTTGAGTTTACTTGTGCAGGTTAAGTAATTACTGGACTGAAGCAAAAAGTTTCTAAGTCCATGTGTCGACACCCAGAGGGAAAGTGTCGACACTTAAGAAGACTTGTGTCGACACCCAGACAAGCAGTGTCGACACTTGGAGTCATTGTGTCGACACCTGGGATGCAGAGTCGACACCAGACACAAAGTGTCGACACAAGGAGCTGTGTCGACACTCAATGAAGAAAGTACAGTAAAGCAGTGTCGACACTTAACAGCAGTGTCGACACCCAGTGAAGTTGTGTCTACACCAGAAAGTGTCGACACTTGGAGCTGTGTCGACACTCAGCAAAAGTCTGCAGAGACTAAGTACAAGTGTCGACACCCAGCACAATGTGTCGACACTTAGCAGAAGAGTCAGCACTGGAAGTAAGTGTCGACACCCAGAACAATGTGTCGACACTTAGCTGAAGACTCAACACTTGAAGAAAGTGTCGACACAAGGAGCTGTGTCGACACTTAGCAAAGAACAGCAAGATCAACAAAATATTCTAAGTACAAGTGTCGACACTAAGGGAATGTGTCGACACTCAGCTGAAGTCTCAACAGAAGAATCAAGTGTCGACACAAGGAGCTGTGTCGACACTCAGCAAGTATCAACATAGAAGACTATGTGTCGACACCAAGAAGCAGTGTCGACACTTAACAGATTCAACACAAAAAGTTGTGTCGACACAAAGGAGATGTGTCGACACTTAGAAGAATTCAGCAAGTTACAGAAGATCAAGTACTTGTGTCGACACTCAATTTCAGTGTCGACACATGAAGAAGAATCTGTGTCGAGACATAGTATCTACAATACAAGGAGTTGTGTCGACACCTTGTAGACTTGTGTCGACACTTACACAACTTATGTCGACACTTGGTCTATAAGTGTCGACACTTAAAGACAGAAAGTCTCGACACTATCAGACAGTTAGAGATTTTCAAGAATTGACTGGATGACTTGACAGCTGCCGTTCCAGCCGGTCTACAGCACCTGTCAGAGATGTCAGAATTCAGTTATGGACCGGACCAGCCGGTTACCATGGAGAAGGCCTATAAATAGGCTCATACAGTTTACAGAAACTGTTGTTCAGATTATTGTTCAAGTAGTTATTGAAGTGGTACACAGAGTATCAACATAAGAAGATCTTGTCGTCCAAGTGCAGATCTACGAAGTTGGAGAGAGAGGGCTCCATCCAAGAAATCAGCCTTTGGAACTAGGCTGAGAAGAAGGGTTCAGATATATTCTGGATCTTAAGAAGCAGAGATCAAGGATCAACTGCAGGAGGATTCGTTCTTATTCAGTTCTACTGAAGAAGCTTTGAAGAAAGCTAAGTCAGATTGAATCCAGCTGAGTTCTTCCAAGAACTCATCAAGAAACTCTCAACTCCCCTCTCTTGTTTCTGAGTTGTTGAGTTAACATTTGTAATTCATTTTTAACTTGTAGGATCCTTTGGATCTGAGTGAATTGTAAGCCTGTAATTATAAAGGCTGAGGGTAGGGCTTGAGAGCCTGAGTGTAGGAGATTGAAATCTCTGAGTGTAGGCCTTGTTGGCTGAGTGTAGGCCTTGATTGGCTGAGTGTAGGCCTTTGTGGCTGAGTGTAGGCTTTGGGAAAAGCTGAGTTGTAGGGCCTTGGGCCTGAGGTGTAGGAACCAATTTGGGTTCTGAGCTAGTGGAGAAGTTTGGCCGAATCTAGTACACTGCTAGATAGGCGAAGGGGGAAAGTGGATGTACCCAATACTTGGGGAACCACTATAAAACACTGTGTCTGCTGTGATTGTGCGGTGATTGTGAATGCTTGTGTAATTGCTGTCCAAAAGTGGTTAGAATTCTGTGATATAACTGATTGCTGCCATTAAAGTTCAAAAAGGATTAGGTCACCTATTCACTCCCCCCTCTAGGTGTTTAGGTACTATTTCTTTCAAAGAGCTTTACCATCGAGCACATCCCCAGAACAGAAAATGAGGAGGCAGATTTTCTTTCCAAGTATGGGATGCCTTCAGGAGGAACAACTTCCGAGCTCTTCCGCCCGGCAGTGGTGGAAGGAGATTTGATGCAAGTGGACCAACGTACCTCTTGGATGGACCCATTCATTCTCTATCTGTGAAAGTGCAGATAGATCTGGTATACTCTAGAGGGGGGTGAATAGAGTATGGTGCTTAAAAACTTTTTACAACAATTGTTGCAATCTGATTGAACAGGGAAGCAAATAAAAATCTAAACAATTGCTACAATTTACAAAAGAAGCTAATCACAGATCCTAACTAATCACAGAACAATCACAGCCAGAAACAAAAATAAAGACAAGCAAGCCAGAAGACACAAGGAGCTATAGTGGTTCCCCTAAACTTGGGTACATCCACTCTTCTACCACCCTAGGTAGGAATCCACTACAGGATGAGTTGATTAGGTGTCCTGGGCACCAATGAGCTTTTGATAAGGTGCTCAAAAACCAAATCAGATTTTTTGATCAGGTGTCTTGCCACCAATGAGCTTTTGACAAGGTGCTCAAAAACCAAGTACAAACTTTTGAAGGGAGTTTGAAAAACCCTTTACAGAGATGGGGATGAGAGAGTTATGGAAGTCTTCTCTTTCTCAAAGCAGCTGAGAAGACTATGTGGATTGATATTGTCAAAGCTCCCCCTGAGTTCTTGAGATGTTCAGGAAATGAAGCTTTGCTGTAGGATGATAGGCCTTCAGAAGTTGATCTCCAGCAAATGATAATTTCAGCAACAGCTGAAATGTTAGGTGTCTGGAGTCTTTGAATGATGTTGGCCTTGAACACTTGAATCAAAGGGGATCTGAAGATTTCAGATTTGTTGATCTCCTTTGGTGTGTGTTCTTGTATGAATTCTTTTAGACAGAGAATGTCTACAGCTCTTTCTCTTGTGAATAGTTGGTGTTGAGAAAGATGTTGTCCAGAGAAAATCTTGTTCTATTCTTGTTGTTCTGCTTATCTGTGTTGTATGAGATATTCAAAAACCTTGTGTTTTATTCCCTGGTTCTGAATAGACAATAATCCTCTGTCAAGAATAGTCGTTGGCCTGTCATTAAATGACTTCCTTAATTGTAATTATCTTCTGGGGGAAAGTCCAAAGAAACATTCCTTGATAATCCCTTGAAACTTGGTCCAGAATAAATGAAAACGGCTAGAAAATCTTCTGAATTAATTGCTGAATAACTCCTTAACTGTCCTGAATTTGAATCTTGAAAATCCTTTAACTCTTCAGAAAAACGTCGAACTGAGCTCTGCTATCATCGAACTGAGCTCAGTGATTTGGACTTATACACCAACAGAGATAGTCGATCTGAGCTCAACTATCGTCGAACTGATTTCAGAGATAGAGAAACAATACTGAGTCAAGATCGTCGAACTGAGCTCGCAGATCGTCGAATGGAGTTCGACGATTTGTTGAAGTTGAGCTCAGCGATCGTCGAATGGAGTTCGACGATCTGTCGAAGTTGAGCTAGACGATCGTCGACTGGAGTTCGACGATTCGTCGTACTGAGCTCGACGATATGACTTAGTCTCCAAACTGAAAAACCTTGCTCTTGAGGGCAGCTTCCAAACCTAACTACTAACCCTTAGACTCAAATCTAATTGACCTTTAGATCTATACAGGAGGTCAAAAACAGGTTTCCTAAAGACATAGTGATCCTGACCCAAATTAGTAATAGGGTGTTCCAACAATCTCCCCCTATTTGGGTTAGGATTATTATTTACAGAACTTGCAGAAATTAAAGAACAACATACAAAGCAATAATATAGAAATGCAATAAGCAGGACATTGCAGAAGCACAGATATATATTATCCCAGACAGAATTCAGAAATCAGACTGATTGTCACCTTACATAATTATTCTTTCTCCTTACTCTTTATAAGTTTGATTTCTCTATTAGGATTGAGGGCTTCTTTCTTTGACCTTCTGTCATCTGCTACACCTAAAGAAGTTTGCTGTTTGGGCCTTGGAACCACAGCTTCAGGATGCAGCTCCATATATCTATCAGAATCAAAGAATTTGCTTGAGCCATATCTTTCCAGTTCTTTCTTTCTTTGTTCAGACAATGTAGTAATGTTGGAGGAATCTCTGCCTTGCTCTTTAGCTTTCTTAATTTGATCCAGGGCAGCTAGCTCTTTCATCCTGGCAGTCCATGCAGTAGGGTTATTTTCAGGGTCTTCAAAGGGCACTGGTGGCTCATATCTATTAGATGGATTATCTTGAGGAGCTCTGGAGGAGACTACTTCTTTTAGCTTATAGGGAAAAGGATCTGAAGTTGTGTCTGATGAAGCTTGTCCTTCCCTGGAGTAAGGATGTTGTCTAGAATAGCCTTTTGAGTAGACTTGGAATTCCCTTTGGTTTCCTCTATAGTTTCCTCTTCTAGATTGAGAACCTCTGGACTGGCTTCCCCTATGATAAGATCTTGCATGAGGCTGATAGGGGGTTTGGCTTTTGGCAGAAGGTTGAGCAGCTGAGCTTCCACCTGCACCTGCATCAGGAGGAGGTGGTGGAGGAGGATGAGGATGATGAAACTGAGAAGATCCTTTCTCATACTTCCTCTTCTTCTTCATAGCTTTAAGTTGGTTCTTGGAATATTGCATCCAATGCTCAGTTATGGGGTAGTCATGAAGAATGTAATATAGTATGTCATTATTGTCCTTTACTTTGGATGGAGGCACCCTTTTCATAGCTTTGCTCCTTGCCTTTCTTTTCCTGGCAATAGTGGCAGAAGAATCATCAGAATCAGTCTTAAATTCATCACTCTCAGAGCTTTGCTCATCATATAAAGCATCAATCTTTTTCAAATATTCTTTCTGAAGTTGGGTTGGAACAGATGAGACAGCAGTGGTGACAGCAGCAGATACAGCACTAGTAGCAATAGAAGATGTAACAGCAGTTGTAGTAATAACAGGCACAGAATTTTCTGGAGCAATCCTTGCAGAAGATATAGCAGCAGTAATAACAGTAGCAGCTGGAGCAGCAACAGATTCAGATAAAGCTTTTTCAGATACAGGAGCCTCAGCATCAGTAATAACAGCAGGAATATCATCAGCAAAAACAGAAGGCTCAAAATCATATGCCTCTGTCTGCATATCCTCAGAAACAGCAACATTTGTAGCAGCAACAGAAGTATCAACAATACTTTCAGCAGAAATAGCAGCAGCATCACTGAAACCAGAAGTCTCAGCAGTATAAACTGTATTTATGAATGAATGAATAATGCTGGTGTCACAACATGAGAAGGGCACAATGGCCTTGGAAAGATCCTCTGATGGCTGGACAGCAACTCTCTCTGGAAGACAACTGAAATAGACTGAATCAAAATCTGAGAGCAGGGACCTGAGGTCTACTGAAAAGACAGCAACTTGAGGTGGAACTGGAGCTTGAGTTGGGGAAACAGCAGCAGCAGGAGCTGGAACAGCATCAGCAGGCAATCTCACCACTTCATTAGGCATCTCCCCCTGCCTAGATTCAGAGAATGCTGGATCAAGGCACACTGATGAAGGGATGGCCTGAGGAAATAGAGAGGATAGCCTGGCAGAAAGGGCTGCCACTGACTGAAGTAATGGAGCCAAGGAGGTCTCCAATAGAAGTGATAGCCTGGGGGCTAGCAGTTCATATAACTTGTCAGCTAGGGCTGGAATATCTACTTGCTCAGCAGGTAATTGAGCAGAGGTAGAGGATGGATGTGGAGCTACTGGTGATGATAGTGGAGAGCTGGTGTATGGGGGAAGTGATGGTTGAGGTGAGGGTATTGTGGAGATGGAAGACAGTGGTATGGAGATAGAGGGTGTGAAGGTGGGTTGATCAATAATGTCTTGGAGAAGTTGTTGGTAAGATGTTGATGAGGAGGGTAGCTCAGGAGAAGATGAGGGTGAGTCATCCATGAAGGAATCATCAAGAAGACTGAAAGATGGAATGGTGGATGATGTGTCCAGGTCTGGTTGAGGGTAGTGGTGTAATGGATGGAATAGATCTTCTGTGATTGGAAGAGTGGGGATTGGATATGGAATAGATGTTGGAGATGGGCTGGAAATGATGATTGTGGATGGAGTTTGAATGGTGGATGGAACTGGAGGAGATGAAATTGGAGTTGGAGGAGGGGAAGCAGCAGCAGGCAAGTCATCCGCAGGGGCAGAGACTTGAGGGGAAGTGACTGTTACAGTCCTGGTGCCTGAAGTTGTGCTTGCAGAAGGCCTGCTGGGCTTAGTTATCTGCCTGTCCCATTTGCCAAATAGGGCACAGGACAGTCTCTTAGATGCATTGATATGTATCCCAGAAGATACTAGCAGGGTAGGGCATCTGTTCTGAAGAAAGAGCCCAAGGATCCTCCCAAAATTCACAAAGTTCTTATTGAGTTTCTTCTTAATCAGGTCAAAGAAGTCCTCTCTCCAGTTCAACTGCTTCTTGTCCACAATGGCTCCCATCAAGCACAGCTGATACCTAGAGATAGTATCATGTGCTGAGTGCTTGGCCAGCAAAACCTTGCCCACTACATCAGCCAAGAACCTGTATTCCACAGCTAGGTTCTTCTTCAGCAGCTTGCTAGGGTTAGCATCAGAGTGACCCATTCTTGCAAGCAAATCAGAGAATTCCTCTCCAGAAAAATCAGCAGATTCTCTTCTAGAACTTAACTCAAAAACCTCTGTCAAAATAGCTGGAGTCAAGGGTACCTGGGTTCCAGAAATTGAACCAACTACAGTGTTTTGATCCTAGTTCTGGGCAGTGTAGACCCACTCCTTAATCTCATCAGCAGCCAGCTTGATTCTTGTGGTCATGATAGTGGCTAATTTCTGCTCCTTGAACAGTTCCAAAATATCCTGAAAGACTTGACCAGTGGTGCTGAAAGACTCCATATCTATGTCAAATCCAGCATCGAATTTCATTGCGGCAAGAACAGCAACAGAGACGGCCATGGTTACCTGCAAAAATCAACAAACAAAACGACCAAGTGTAGAGATGTTTGGAGGGAAAGAGAATTTTTGCAGAGAAATCGAAAGCGCAAAAGGAGAACGACGGCGAAAAATGAATTTTATATTAGGGTTCGACGCAGAAAAGGAAAGATCGTTGAACTCAGTTCGACGATCGGGGCTTCTAAAGGAATCTGAAGAGTCTTCAATATCGTCGATCTCCGTTCGACGATATTGGAGAGCGTCGAGCTCCGTTCGACGATAGTTCAAAGAACAAAATCGTCGAGCGCCGTTCGACGATCGTTGACCGGAAGAGATAGTTCAGACTATCTGAGAAGCGCTGAACTCAGGTCGACGATTTTGGAAATCGTCGATCTCCGTTCGACGATCTGGGGGAAAATCGTCGAGCGCAGTTCAGAGACCAGAAATACACTTTTGACACTTAGAAGAATCAAGAGGTTTGCCTAGTCTTGGTCAATTTTTAAACTGTTAAAATCTTGGAACTTATTTTAGACTTCCTCCATCTAACATTCCTAACTGATTTAGGAAGAAGGTGTGTTTCTTTTCATCCAAGGATTTGGTGAAAATATCTCCCCTTTGCAAATCAGTTGGGATATATTGAAGTTCAATTTTATTCTTCTCAACATTATCCCTTAAAAAGTGATGCCTAATTTCTATGTGTTTTGTCCTACTATGGAGGACTGGATTTTGAGCTATAGAAATAGCACTGGTGTTATCACAAAATATTTTAGACTTCTCTAAGTTGTAACCATAGTCTAGGAGTTGGTTTTGAATCCACAATATTTGTGAACAACAACTACCTGCAGCCATATATTCAGCTTCAGCAGTTGAAGTTGACACAGATGTTTGTTTCTTACAAAACCAGGAGACAAGTCTGTCACCAAGGAACTAACAAGTTCCACTGGTGCTTTTCCTGTCAATTCTGCATCCAGCATAATCAGCATCAGAAAATCCAATTAATTCAAATGTTGAATCTTTTGGATACCAGAGACCTAGATTTGGACAACTTTTAACATACCTGAGAATCCTCTTTACTAATGTTAGGTGTGACTCTCTAGGGCTTACTTGGAACCTAGCACATATACATGTAGCAAACATTATATCTGGTCTACTAGCTGTAAGGTACAGTAGAGAGCCAATCATTGCTCTATATGTTGTCTGATCAACAGGTTTCCCATGTTCATCAGCATCCAATACAGCATTAGTGGGCATAGGTGTTTTCATGCAAGATGCTTCAGACATACCAAATTTCTTAACCAATTCATTTGCATACTTGGTTTGAGAAATAAAGATGCCTTCAGCATGTTGTTTGACTTGCAATCCTAGGAAGAAGGATAGCTCACCCATGCTACTCATTTAAAATTTAGAATGCATTAGGTTGGAGAACCTTCTGCACAATTTTGAATCAGTAGAGCCAAAAATAATATCATCTACATAAATTTGTACTAGTAGGGTATGAGACTTATGGGTTCTAATGAAAAGAGTTTGGTCTACTCTACCCCTTATAAATCCATTTTCCAGAATGAAGCATGCTAGGGTCTCATACCATGCTCTAGGAGCTTGCTTGAGACCATATAATGTTTTGTTCAACTTAAAAACATAATCAGGATAGGTTGGAGAGATAAAACCTGGAGGTTGTCTAACATAGACTTCTTCTTTGATGTCTCCATTGAGAAATGCACTTTTGACATCCATCTGATATACCTTGAAGCCTTTATGTGCTGCATAAGCTAAGAAGATTCTGATGGCTTCCAATCTTGCAACTGGTGCAAAAGTCTGGTCATAGTCTATTCCTTCTTCTTGAGAATATCCTTGAGCAACTAGCCTTGCCTTGTTCCTTATAATTACTCCTTGATCATCCAATTTGTTTCCGAACACCCACTTTGTTCCAACAATGGAGTGATCCTTAGGCTTTGGCACTAGTTCCCAAACTTTGTTCCTTTCAAATTGATGCAACTCTTCTTGCATTGCAATGATCCAGTGTGGATCTTGCTCTGCATCTTGAATGGATTGAGGCTCAATTTGAGATAGGAAGCAAGTGTTCAACAGGTTTTGGTTGACCTGCTTTCTGGTTTGCACACCAGCTGAGATGTCTTCAATTACTTGGGAAATTGGATGGTCTCTTAATGTTACTAAATCAACAGGGGGTGTTGATTGTTCACCAACCTGTGTTGTTGTTTCCTCTTGTGGTACAACAACTGGCTCTTCAAGTTGTTTCTCCTCAATATGTTGAATGCTTTCTTCATCTTCACTGCTTTCCGCTTTTTGAGTAACCTGTAACTTGTTCAAATCTTCAACAAGAGAATGTACCTGCAAGGGTTCTATGGTAGAAGTGTTCTTCTCCTTGAAAGACATGTTAGATTCATCAAAAGATATGTGAACAGATTCTTCAATTTTAAGAGATGATTTATTATAAACCCTATAAGCCTTACTGATCATGGAGTATCCCAGAAACACTCCTTCATCAGCCTTAGCTTGAAATTTTGCTAAATATCTCTTATCATTATTATGTATATAACAAATGCAACCAAAAATTCTAAAATAATCAACTTTAGGTTTCTTCCCTTTGAGTAATTCATAGGGAGTCTTTCCCTTTAGTTTATGTATCAAACTTCTGTTCAGCACATAGTTGGAGGTGTTCACTGCCTCTGCACAAAAGGATAGAGGAAGGTGAGCATCTGACAACAATGTAGTGGCAGATTCAATAAGGGTTCTATTTTTCCTTTCAGCTACCCCATTTTGTTGAGGAGTTCTAGGAGCTGAGAAAGTCTGCATGATCCCTTCACTCTGACAGAACTCGTGCATAAGAAGAGAATCAAACTCTGTCCCATGAACACTTCTGATCAGGGCAATATGAGTATTGAACTCAATCTGTATACATTTAAGAAACTCTGTCAAACACTTAAAGTTATCAGACTTCTTCCTCAGAAAGAACACTCATGTGAATCTAGAGAAGTCATCTACAACTACTAAAGTGTAAGATTTCCCTCCTAGGCTTTGTACTGTAATGGGTCCAAAAAGATCCATGTGCAACAGATACAATATCCTATGTGAATCACTCTTATTAAGTGACTTAAAACTATTTTTAGTTTGCTTGTCTAATTGACAAGCCCTGCGGAGTCCTTCCTTCTTGTATGGGCCAGAAGGTAGTGCTCTAACAAGGTTGTCCTTGGATAGCCTAGCAATAGTTCTAAGGTTCAAATGTCCTAATCTCTTATGCCATAAAACATTTGGTCTACAGACAGAATTAAACAGGCAAATGTCTACATCTGTTGAAAGAAAATCTACTAGATAGATGTTACCTTTCATTTTACCTGTCAACACAGTTGTGTTGTCCTCTGACTTGATCTTGCATAATGCTTTGCTGAAAGTCACCTGATAGCCTTCATCACATAGCTGACTGATGCTTATCAAATTGTGCTTCAGTCCTTCCACATAGGCTACCTTCTTGAATGTCACTGTCTTAATCTGGACTGCACCATATCCTTTAGTTTGTCCAAAGTTTGAATCACCAAAAATAACTTTGGGTCCAAGCTTGGCTTTAAAGGATGTGAGGTTGTCCTTGTTTCCTGTCATGTGCTTAGAGCACCCACTATCCAAGTACCATTGCTGGTTTGATGTTGGATAGGTCTTCACCTGCACATAAAATAATTCACTTGTTTTTGACCCAGTTTACCTTGGGCCTAGGTTGATAACCTTTAAACTTAGAAATAAAAGACATCCCAGGTTGACTCTTATAACCTTCAGGATGATATCTCCTTGGAGGTATTATCCATTCAGTATAAGGGTTAAAGCTTTGGGATGAAGGACCCCTAGGGTTGGATTTTGATTTGCCCTTGAAGGAATTTCCAGAGCTCTGATCTCTGTTCGACGATCGTGGAGCTGCGTTCGACGATCTTGGGTCAGATCGTCGAGCTCCGTTCGACGGTCGACTATGGCAGAGTTCAGGAATTAGAGATCGTCGACCTGAGTTCGACGATTTTGCCTGAGATCGTCGATCTGCGTTCGGCGATCGTCGAGCTCCGTTCGACGATTTCTGCTGGAACTTAGTTTTCTTAGGCAGATCAGAATTTTTCCTAGCTACCTCTACAACTCCCTTCCCTTTATCAGAAATAAACTTGATTGGGGTTGTTAGGACTATAGGTTGGCTGGATGAAGCACCCAAGCCCAGTGTACTATTGAATCTGGAGTTCACTGTGCTTGTGATGTCCATCAGCTTGATACTTCTCCCATTAAGGGATTCTTCAAGCTTCTTGGCCTCTGATAGCTCACCTTTCAGTGAAGCTATCTGCTCCCTACAGCACTCCAACTCCTTAGAGAGTTTGAGGTTTTCTGACTTTAAGATATTATGTTCAGATAAATGATTTCTGAGAGAAATAATTTCCTTCTCAGATTTTAGCAAGTCTAAACATAATGCTTTAAACTCAGATTTAAAGTCCTCTGAATTGAAATCAAAAGAACTAATTACCTGGTCTTCTTCAAGTTGAGTCTCTAAGTCTGACTCTGACTCTTCTTCATCTGAATTATGTTGAGAGGCATTGATTGCCATCATGCAGAACTCCTTCTCTTCTATATTATCTTCATCATCACTGGAGCTGGATGAGGCTTTTGACTCCTCTTCAGTTTCACTCCAGGATTCAACAACAAATCCCTTCCTTGTGTGTTTGTTCTTGCTTGTGGAGGGTTTGCCATTGCTACTTTTCTTCTTGAAGTCTTTCTCCTTTCTTCTTTCTTTCTTGTCCCTTATGTCCTTGTTTTTGTTCTCTGGACAGTCAGGTACAATGTGCCCTGGTTTCCTGCAACCAAAGCAAACAATTTCTTTATTGTTTGACTTATCATACCTTGGCTTATCATGCTCCTTGTATGATCTCTTTCTGAAGTCCTTTCTGGCCATCTTGTAAAATCTTTTGGCCAACAGACTGAGCAGTTCATCATTGCCTGTGACTTTGTCTTCAGGCTGATCTTCAGTTGCTTTGAAGGCTATTGTCTTCTCTTTTCTTGTGGCTGGTGAGGCAGCCTTCTGCTCTTCTTCTATGTTTTTGACTAGCAGCTCATAAGATTTGAGCTTGCCCAAAAGAGCTTCTGTGGTGATCTCATTCAGACTTCTGGCATCCTTGATTGGCCAGATTCTTGAATCCCAAGTGCTTGGGAAGCACATTAGGATTTTATCATTTAGTTCAGTCAGTGATATCTCCTTATCCAAAGTCTTGAGTTCATTGACTATTAGACTGAGTCTATTGTACATATCTCCAACTGACTCAGCTTCTCCCTTCTTGAAATTCTCATATTGAGATATGAGGTGGGATCTCCTGTCCTTTCTTTCATCAGCTGAGCCTGAGACTATTTCAGAGAGTTTATCCCAGATTTCCTTTGCTGAATTACATTCAGCCACCTTTTGAAAGATGTCATCAGACATGGTCTGGGCTAAGATGTTCATAGCCTTTGCATCTACAACCTTCCACTTCTTGATATCAGCATCTGTTCCTGATGGAGGTGGAACAGCATTTGTACTTGTATTCTCTGGAGGTCTTGGACAAACTGTCATAATAGAATTAAAAATATCCTCGTCAATATAATTCATGTATAATCTAATCCTTGCTTTCCAAAGTGCAAACTTAGACGGATTGCACACTGGAGGTCTGGTGCTAGCATAATCTTTGTTTTGGGCCATGATTTGTAAAAACAAAATCTAATAATAAAATCTAAAAAAGGCAGATCTAACGAGGGATCTTGGGGTTCATGTGTTAGCCTGTGCAACCACTGAGATGTGGTATATTTAACCAACCTGGCTTTGATACCAATTGAAAGTGCAGCTAGATCTGATATACTCTAGAGGGGGGGTGAATAGAGTATGGTGCTTAAAAACTTTTTACAACAATTGTTGCAATCTGAGTGAATAGGGAAGCAAATAAAAATCTAAACAATTGCTACAATTTACAAAAGAAGCTAATCACAGATCCTAACTAATCACAGAACAATCACAGCCAGAAACAAAAATAAAGACAAGCAAGCCAGAAGACACAAGGAGCTATAGTGGTTCCCCTAAACTTGGGTACATCCACTCTTCTACCACCCTAGGTAGGAATCCACTGCAGGATGAGTTGATCAGGTGTCCTGGGCACCAATGAACTTTTGATAAGGTGCTCAAAAACCAAATCAGATTTTTTGATCAGGTGTCTTGCCACCAATGAGCTTTTTACAAGGTGCTCAAAAACCAAGTACAAACTTTTGAAGGGAGTTTGAAAAACCCTTTACAGAGATGGGGATGAGAGAGTTATGGAAGTCTTCTCTTTCTCAAAGCAGCTGAGAAGACTATGTGGATTGATGTTGTCAAAGCTCCCCCTGAGTTCTTGAGATGTTCAGGAAATGAAGCTTTGCTGTAGGGTGATAGGCCTTCAGAAGATGATCTCCAGCAAATGATAATTTCAGCAACAGCTGAAATGTTAGGTTTCTGGAGTCTTTGAATGATGTTGGCCTTGAACACTTGAATCAAAGGGGATCTGAAGATTTCAGATTTGTTGATCTCCTTTGGTGTGTGTTCTTGTATGAATTCTTTTAGGCAGAGAATGTCTACAGCTCTTTCTCTTGTGAACAGTTGGTGTTGAGAAAGATGTTGTCCAGAGAAAATCTTGTTCTATTCTTGTTGTTCTGCTTATCTGTGCTGTATGAGATATTCAAAAACCTTTTGTTTTATTCCCTGGTTCTGAATAGACAATAATGCTCTGTCAAGAATAGCCGTTGGCCTGTCATTAAATGACTTCCTTAATTGCAATTGTCTTCTGGGGAAAGTTTAAAGAAACATTCCTTGATAATTCCTTGAAACTTGGTCCAGAATAAATGAAAACGGCTAGAAAATCTTCTGAATTAATTGCTGAATAACTCCTTAACTGTCCTGAATTTGAATCTTGAAAATCCTTTAACTCTTCAGAAAAACGTCGAACTGATCTCTGCTATCGTCGAACTGAGCTCAGCGATTTGGACTTATACAGCAACAGAGATCGTCGATCTGAGCTCAACTATCGTCGAACTGAGCTCAGAGATAGAGAAACAATACTGAGTCAAGATCGTCGAACTGAGCTCGCAGATCGTCGAATGGAGTTCGACGATTTGTTGAAGTTGAGCTCAGCGATCGTCGAATGGAGTTCGACGATCTGTCGAAGTTGAGCTAGACGATCGTCGATTGGAGTTCGACGATTCGTCGTACTGAGCTCGACGATATGACTTAGTCTCCAAACTGAAAAACCTTGGTCTTGAGGGCAGCTTCCAAACCTAACTACTAACCCTTAGACTCAAATCTAATTGACCTTTAGATCTATACAGGAGGTCAAAAACAGGTTTCCTAAAGACATAGTGATCCTGACCCAAATTAGTAATAGGGTGTTCCAACAATCTGTCAATGGGAGATTATCACCATTCAGTCAAAGATAAGAAAAAGTTCAGAATAAAGGCAGCTCACTACTTCTTAGTGGCAGGAATCCTCTACAGAAGAACCTTCCTCTCTACTATGGCCCGGTGTGTTTCAGAAGAATAAGCTCCCCTTGTTTTGCAGGAAGTTCATTCAGGAGAGTGTGGAAGCCACTCGGGAGCAAGAACCCTGGAAAGACGGATCCTGCGGCAGGGTTATTTCTGGCCTACTATGAAGAGAGACTCTGAGGTCTATGCAAGAAAATGTGTTCAATGCCAGAAGTTTGCTCCTCTTCAGCTCCAAGCAGCTCAGTCACTCAGGTCGATTGCAACTCCTTGGCCCTTTGCGGTTTGGGGGATGGATCTCATTGGTCCTTTTCCCATAGTAAGCGGGCAATGGCGTTTCATCATCGTAATGATCGACTACTTCAGCAAGTGGATCGAAGCCAAGGCATTGGCTAAGACAACTACTCAGGTCCTCAAAAACTTCATTTGGGGGGAGATTGTCTGTCGGCATGGGATACCTATGGCAATAATCACTGATAATGGGCCACAATTCAACAACTCTGAGATGATAGATTTTTGCAAGCAGATCGGAACAGAGCTGCGGTTTGCATCAGTTCATCATCCCAGAAGCAATGGCCAAGTTGAAGCAGCCAACAAGCAGATCCTCAATTTGCTCAAAAAGAAAGTGCAGAATCTCAAGGGCAGCTGGGCTGATCAGCTTCCATCAGTCCTCTGGTCCCTTAGGACAACGCCATCATCCGCAACTGGGGAGACTCCATTCAAACTTTCTCATGGCTCAGAGGCACTCATTCCAGTTGAGTTTGAAGTCCCGTCACCTAGAGTTCTGCTTGCAAGAGAAGGCGTTGAGGACTGGCTTGAGTTGAATAATGAAGAGATGAGGTTCAGCTTGGAACACATCGAGGCAATCAGATATCAAGCAGCCATAAGGCAGGAGGAGGTCAAAAGAAGGATGGCCCGCTACTTTGATCAGAACGTAAGGATCAAACACTTCCAAGTGGGAGATCTAGTTCTAAAGAAGATTGATGCTGCTGCAAGAGCTGGTTCAGTTGGAAAGCTTAATCCAAATTGGGCCGGCCCTTTTGTTATCAAAGAAGCGTTAAAGAGCGGCGCTTACCGCTTGCAGACATACGAAGGAGAGGATATGCAACACATATGGAGCGGGGATGATCTCAAACGGTTCTATTCTTGAACCTCCTTTTTTCTACTTTGTGTATCCTCTTCAAAAGTCATTATGAACAGAAACTGCTTGTTAACGCTTCTTCAAGTGTTTTGTCTTTGTAATCATAACAGATGACACCTTAAGAAAGATTTCAAAAACAGTTCTGCCCTTGAACTCTCCTTTCTTTCTTATGCTTCCTTTGCAAATACATTTTATTAATCAAAGGATTCATACTGACACTTTTTCTAGTGTCCTCTCTCTCTCCCAAAGATCTATAACGGTTCCCTGATACCAGGAGACATCGCCGAGTTCAGCTAGACCTCCCCTAGAGCTGTTGTCATTAGCGTAACACCACGAAGACCACGTGTTGCGAGGAGATTTCGCACCGTGTAGTGGGAGCTTGCAGGCTCTAGTGCGGTAGGATTCTGAACTTCGGATCCCGGCTAGTACCTGACCCCACCTCTGCATTATGGAGGGCAGTGTGGGTGTAGAGCTCTACCATGCCGCATTTGGGATATCGTTACAACTTTGATGATCTGGTGAGGAAAGCAATGCCATGCGTACCTGCCCACCGATCATCTTAGCCTGTAACCCTCGAACACTCCATGGTACCCTCAAGCAGTGCCTGTAGGAGACCCACAGCTTAGAATGTACTCCAGGCAAGAGGGCAGGGAACCGTTCCGCCGAGTATCTTGCTTTTCGCAGGGAATCTTCCTGGCGCGGACTGGTTTTCTTTATCCGCACAGTCCGCCGGTTTTTTTTGGGTTGATCATATAGCCTGCGGCCTGGTGAGGAAAGCAATGTCATGGCACCTGCCCACCTGGTCGCAAGCTGTAGATCATTTCTTCTGTTTGCTGCGGACTGGCTTTATCTATCCGCGCAGTCCGCCAGTTTCCTTGGGTTGATTTTATAGCCTGCGGCCTAGTGAGGAAAGCAATGCCATGGCACCTGCCCACCTGGTCGCAAGCTGTAGATCATTTCTTCCGTTTGCTGCGGACTGGCTTTATCTATCAGCGCAGTCCGCCAGTTTCCTTGGGTTGATTTTATAGCTTGTGACCTGGTGAGGAAAGCAATGCCATGCGCACCTGCCCACCTGGTCGCAAGCTATAGGTCATTTCTATCTTGGGCGGACTGGTTTTCTGTATCCGCTCAGTCCGACGTTTTTCTTGAGACCACAAGCTATAGATTATTTCTGTTGGCATATATACGAACTGCGAAATTATATCAGCTAAGTCCGCCGAATGGTTCTCATATATTATCATTTGATAAGTTAATAAAGAGAATTGCGGACTGCTACTAGTACTCAATGAAGTCCACCTGATATTGTTATCAGCCGGCTATTTTCGTTTTCATTTTTTAAGGCGGACATTGAATGGATTGATAAGTTGAATTCTCTAATCAGCAAGACTCGTTATAGACGATCTTAGTATCGCGCGGACTACAATTGGAACTCAACGGAGTCCGCCTGACAATTTCTTCTCATTCCAACGACGGACAATAATTGTCTCTAATCATTAAGTTAAAAAGCTCAGTGTGATTTATCAGCGTGTCGTGCGGACTGCTAAGTGTCGGTGCGGTGAGCGTGGAAAAAGAAAGAACATTGCAAGAAGCACACATGCAAAAATATCCTTTCTATTTCATCAAAAATTTATACATCTGTCTATTCGGCGGACTACAGTCTTGAGTCCGCCACATTTACAAAATCAAAAAACATAAAAATACATTAATCATCTGCATTCTTTTGTTTCTTTTCTGGAGGTGCAGGGCTTTCGCCAACAATGTCGACTTCCGGAGAGTAGCCCCTCGAGCCGCTTCCGCTACTATCTGATCATGTGCTTGAGGCGGACTCTCTATGCGAGCTCCTGACCGCAGAGGAGGATGCAGAGGTGCTTGACTCGGCAGACTGATCTCCAACTCGCCGGCTTGAGCCAGTTCCATCTGCCGTCTCCATGGCGCCTTGTCCTTCGCCTTGTTCTTCTACTTCTTCTTCTTCTTCTACTTCCTCGCCTTCTTCCTCTTCCTCAATGGTGTCCTTGCACTTTTTAGCCCGCTCCATCGCCGTGACCTGCGGTGCCAACTCAGGGAAGAGCTCCAAGAAAGGGACGCCATCCACTCCCTCCTTTGTAAAGCCGCAGCGGATAAGTCGCTCAATGGCAACCTCGACGGTTTCTTTCACGAAAGGGAGCATGGCGGCCTGGAAACCGTTGTTCTCCAAGTCATAGGCGACCTGTGCAAAACAAAAGCAAACATCAGACAGATCGCGGCGGACAGCAAATTAAAGCCACTGCGAATTCAACTCACCCCGAGCTCTTCTCTTTACTGAACAACCTTCTTCCCCAGTCGCGCATTCCTCTCCTTTAGCGCCTTATTATCTTTTTGAAGCTATTCATTCTGCTTTAGCAGGTCTCTGGCCATGGTGGCTACATAGTGGGTTGTCACCACACTATTCGCACCCGCTTGGGAGGCTAGCAGGGGGAGGTCGGCAGCGGGCACCTTTTTCAGGTCGCTCAGATTGCGCTTTCCATAAAGAGCGGAAATTGCAACATGGGCATGGCGGGTTACTCGCGGACTCTTCCACGAGGGGAGCGTGGTGGACAAGCGGACGTGCTTGTGCTTGCCGTGCCAGTGGATCATGGGGTTTCCCCTAAGGTCCTTTTGGCGGTTTCCGAAGCCGCTCATCGAAAAGCTTTCGGAGGAAGAATAATCTGCCGCAGGGTCCCCTTCTTCCTTTCTCTTCCTTGCGATTTCTTGCTTCTTCTCTCTCTGTGTAGGGACAAAGCCGCTAGGCGTCTGCGACAGGTTGGCGGGTACCGCCAAGATCGCTGCAAACAAAGATGAGTTAACACCAAGGTCGCGGCGGATGCAAAATGCTAGTTCGCAAAAAGCTTACTCTCTTCAGGCAAAACATCCGCCAAGCTCGCCAGTAGCGGAATGTAATGCTCAATGTCAAGCCTGGCATTGGCCAAGAACTCGACAATGGCGGATTCCACCGCGTCTAGCGGCACGCTCTTGAAGACGGAGTCCGCGCGCACCTGCGGATAGGTGTGCGCGAACCCTAGGTCGCCTTCAAAGATCAAGAACCTCGAGGTCCAGTTGTGGATCTTGTTGGGAAGGCCCACAACCTTCATACCTCTGCAATAAAAGTATATCACCCCCTTGTAGGGATGGCCTCCAGAAGCAGTGATCGAGCGGATAGAGAACATCTTGCGGAAGATGTTCATGGAGAAAGCGATCTTCTCAGATCGCAAGTAGGAAATGAAGCTGCAGATCGCGGCGAGTGTGTTGGGCGCGAGCTGGCCCGGCACCATTCCGTAGTGCTCAAAGATTTCGGCGAGCTCCCATAGAAGCGGAAACTTGAATCCGCTATCAAAATGGTCCACAGGAATTGCGATCTGGGTTGCGGTTGAGAAGTTTAGCCTTTCTTGGTGAGCTGGAAGGCGCACAAGGATATTTGAATTCGCCATCTGTCTCTCAACAAAGGCCTCCAAATCAGCCTCTGTCAAGGTGCATTTCCTGTGGTCGGCAGAGTGGAAGGCGACAGCAGCATCAGTTCTGGTGGACACCATTTTGCAGGCCGCAGGGTTCCTTTACTTCAACTGTTTCCTGCATAGAAGAAAGCGGCAGGGCCTATTTATAGTTATAAGTTCTGACAGCTTTTTGACCAGGCCGCAGAGCTCGCAATTCCAATCCGCAAAGTCCGCAAAAATCAAATCATTCAGCAAAAATCAAAAATAACGCGGACACAAACATAGATTCACATGCCAAGCAAAATTCAAAGCACAGATTAAGGCGGACACAGTTTCAGTTCGCCCAGTTCGCAGTGCTTCCTTCCTGCATACATCAAACATGAGAGGCGACACAGTTTCCGTCCGCTTAGTTCGCAACATTTCCCACCTGCAGTTAGATAATGTGAAGCGGACATAGCATTAGCCCGCACAGTTCGCCACAGATTAGCAAGAATAAACAACATAATTTGCGGATATAGGATTAAGTCCGCACAGTTCGCACACAGTTCAATCTACAACAGCATTGTTTAAAAGCACAATTATACAAATCAAACAAATTAAGTTCGTGGCAACACGGACTCAGCGGTCCCTATTTTCGGTCCGCGCTTGCTTTTTAGGTCTATCTCTACACAAGTGAGCGGCCTGGTCGCTCATTTGAAGAATCTCGCTGTACAAGCGGCAGATATGATGATGGATGACGTTTATAGTCCGGTGCATGTGGGCAGCCTCGCGGTCTACCCGGCTAAGGGGCACCATTGGCTCCACTGCCGGCCTCTGCTCCTCGTCCGCAACTTGTTGATCGCCCGCCGATGCTGCGGCCTCCGGAGCAGCGCGATCTTGCAATCGCGACCTATGCTCGGCAACCTCAGCAGCCCGCTTCCCTTTCTCTTCCCTCGCTGACGCCAAATGTTTCCCCTTGTAGAAGCGGACATCGTCCGCGAGCCTCTTCTTCTCCCTATCGGACCTCTCCAGCGCCCTGGAGATGCTGGCGATCTGGTCTTTTAGGGCTTTCTCCCGCTCCGCGGACGCTTTCTCGCGCTCTTCGGCCTTCTTTAACTCTGCTTTCATATTCTGAACTTCAGCTTGAAATTTCTTTTCTAACTCTTTGATGATGTTCAGGCTGGGCAACTCATCCCCTGCGGATTCCTCATGCGAGACCGCGTCAACACCAGTATTCGGTGTAACCACGATCTCGCCACTCTCAACGGAGCCCGGCGACGACTTTCTACGTGCAGAAAAGAAGGTCAACTTCATCATTCAACAACAGTCTGCGGCGGACTCAAAGAAAGGATGAAAGATCACATTTGGATATAGCCGCAGCGATTTGCCGACTATCGAGAAAGACAGGCCACCTTGCCTGCTCCGGGTCAAAAAGCCTTAACCGCTTCTTCCATTCGCGATGGACCTTAGCTCTTTTCTCAGCAGCAGAGCTTTTCGAAACCACAATGTCCTCAGTTTCAGTGATAATCTTGATTGGTCTCGACTTCCGCGGCGGCGACCTGTAAAGCCACTGACGCTTAAAATACTTAGGCGCCGGTTGAAGTTTACCTGACCGCAGTAGCTTCCGCAGCAGTCCGCAGATCCTCAGCGCTCTTGTCCGCTGCGACCTGCTTCGAGGCCGCCTCGACCACAGCTACTTGAGCAGCAATTTGCTTCTTCTGCTCCTTTATCTTCTGCTTCAGACTCTCCCTCTCTTCTTCCTCTGCAGCGGACAAAGAAGGGAGTTCGCTACCTTTATTCCCAGTGGTTTCCGCCTCAGATTGCTGCAGTACAATCAGCAGGGATTCGTTGATTAGATCTACTTCATTGACGTCTATAGAGTCAAGCATCTCATCCGTGGTTAAACTGACCGTGGAGAGGGAATTGTCTCCCCGGATTTGTGCCTCCGGTGTAATCAAATCGCTGTACGGAACTTCCTTGTCGCGCGGTCTGTGCTGCAAGTCCTCTTCTCCAGTCCGCTTGGAGATATTCTTCTCTTTCATCGCGCGCAGTTTCTTCTCAACCCGCTCGGCAACGGTCGACCCGTCCCTCTTCCACTTCTTTCTTTTAGCTCTCTTCTCGGCAGAGTCCGCGGCGGCCTCTCCTAAGTCGGGCTGACTCTCGCGGACAGTCACAGGGTCCACAGCTATCAATGCTTGTGAAGGCGCATTCTTACCAGCCTCTTCTCCTGAAGTCCGCCTATCTTCTTCATCCAGGTTAACGATGGGCACCTGGGCATTAGGGGAAGATATTACGGACTCATTATGTTTTCCAGCGGTGTCCGCCGAGTTTGTAGTTTTCTGGGAAGGGGCCGAGTCCGACAGAGTCACCATCTTTTCACTTCTCAGTGGTTCAGCATCAAGTACTGCGGCATCCTCGCGCACAGAAACATCAGCGCGGCGGACTGCTTTCTCCGCAGGCTTCTGGCTGTGGGAACTTTCTCCAGTAGGGCGGACAAGATCCTTTCTTGTCGACCTCTTTATTATCTTCTTGGTCTTCATAGGCGTTGTCAGTGCTGCGTCGCCTTTTGCAGTGAGACTAGAGAAGAAAGCTCCGAGCCTTGCCATGCCGGACTGTAAAGTGGAGATCGCAAGTGGTGAATAGCCCTCCAGCGATATTTATAGCGCTGGCGGCGTTTACGAGGCTTGCGGACTCGGCGGTTAAGAAAACATTTTCGAAGTTTTCTGGAAACTTAAAAATGTGCGGGGATTATGTTAACCCCTCAGTCCGCAATATCCTACAAGATGCCAATACCCCCCTTTCAACACTCGCGGACTCAATTAGGCAGTCCGCCCAGTCCGGCTAGGTAACCAATCGGCCACCAGGGATGAACCCCAGCAGCGGACTCAAGGATCTGCCCGCTCCGTCCACCGTGCCTTGGGATCTTTGGATTCTCTACGGCGGCGGACTCAATGTCCCGTCCGCCCAGGCCGCCGTCCTCCAGCAGGATCGCGCCTCGCAGCAGCAGAGGAAGCTCCAACCCGCGAGCCCAGTCCGCCCCTTCTGCGCGGACTGGCGTGTTCTTTTCTTTTTGCTTCCCGTCACCGCTGCCCGGTTCTCCTGTACCCCGGGCAGCCGTTTATTTTAGCCCAGCCCGTTTGAGCAGGAACCCTATCCTATAAATAGGGGGGAGGTGGTGCACCCAAGGCACGCTGACTCGAACCCAGGAGCCTACTTGTTAAAGGCTGCAGACTCAAATCTTGTGTCTTGCGGACTCCTCCTCGCTCTGCTCTTGTCAACCTTTTCCTTTCACTTGTAACCAAATCATTCTTCAATCAAGGGAAAGCCCGTCGCAAGAGAGGCATTCAGGCCGCGACGGGCGAAGTCTGTTGTTGTCGTGGCTCACGGCCCTGCTATTCTTCCTGCCCTCATCCGCTTAGTAGATTACTACTCGCAGTCTCTCTATTCCCCGGTGCTCGAACCGTTAGCTGGTGGTGCTCGACCCCCCTTTGTGTTTTCGTGCATCAACAGTTGTGTCCTATAATCTAGGCCAAGTCCTTAGAATAAACATCACATGAACCAGCTATCAACAAGACTGCCAGAGACACAAGACTTAGAGTTTTTCCAAAGACCAAGTAAAATGAGTTCGACATTCGTCGAATTTAGGTCGACGATAGTCGTGCTCAGCTCGACGATCTCAGAGAAAATTCTCTAAGCTGAGCTCGACGAACTTGATTCTCAGGTCGACGATCCCTAGACTACCTTCAACATTCCAAATTCAGATGTTATCTAGACTTAGGTCGACGAACTAAGTTCTCTGGACGATGATTTCTGGATTCTTTACTTCAACTTTTTATAGTCAGAAGCTTCTCAATTTTTCTAAGTCCAGAATCATCTACAGCCGACGAACTCAGGATTTTCAGCTCGACGAAATTCGACCACAATAACTAGAGTTATGCAGCAGCAGTTAGTGGTCCTCAGCTCGACGAAACAAATTCTCTGGTCGACGAATTCTGGATACTTCACTTCAATACTTCATTTCAGAAGCATCTGAAATTATTCTAAGTCCAGAAATGCTTTGCTGAACTTTAGTCGACGAACCAGTTATCAGCTCGACGAACTTCATACACAGAAAAGGCAAAGTCTCTAGAATATGCAGTTCTACTCTCTGCTCAACGATCTTGGAACTCAGCTCGACGAACAGAAGCCATCTGGTCGACGAACACAGCTTCTCAGATCGACGAACTGTGGACTCCGCTCGACGATTTCTGTTATCTGTTCGACGATTCCAGACTTAGTCATTTCCAGTCTTCTGTCTTTTCCAAATGCAATAATTCCTGACTAATTAATGCTTCAATATTCTCTTCATATAACCGTTAGACAGAGCGTTGATTATGGTCTTCTCCAGGATTATTGCTCTCCATTTTTCCATGGGACAGTTGGGGAAATAATTCAATGCAGTTTATTCTCAAGGCCGTCAACATTGAATGTAGAGGATTTCAAATTTCAAAAGATAATTTCTTGACAGGAAATATAAAAGAAATTTCCTCTCTTTTCCTGTACACACAAGAGAATACAGAGAATATACGGAACACGGACAGAGAGAACAAGATAGACAGACACATAGAGAAGAAAAGACAATCAGTCTGAATCAAGAAACTCTCTGCACTTTCTTTCATAGATTTCTGATACAGAAAAGAAGCCATATACCTGAAGATCATCAGCTATCTGAAGCAGAAGAACATCAAATCAAAATCACGAATCTTCTGTCTTCAACACTCCAGGACACTTCAAAGGACAACTACCACTTTATCTGTCAAAGAAGTTCCTGAACAGCTGCTAATCAAGGCTGAAGATTGAAGACATATCACCCTGAAGCAAAGCTCCAGTTTCCCTGAACCATTCTACATCTCAGGGGGAGTCATTTGCTAAAATCATATCCACAAGTCTTCACAGTTGTATATTGAGAAAGAGAAGACCATATCATCTCTCACCCCCCCCCACTGTATAAAGGGTTATAACTCCCTTCAAAAGTTATTCCTGCTTGCAAGTCACCTGACCAAAAGACTTGAGAATTGGTTTTTGAGCACCTGATCAAAAGCTCATTGGTGTCATGCACCTGATCAAAAATCTGAGTGGATTCCTACCAGGGGTGGTAGAAGAGTGGATGTACCCAGGTTGGGGAACCACTATAAATTCTTGTGTTGTCTGGATGCCCATTTCTTTTGTGTTCTTACTGTTGCTGTGATTGTTAGGACTGCAGTTTATATTTAGTTAATTTTATTCTGAACCTTTTAAATTACAGTAAATGTTGTAAAGATTTTAAGGATTCAAGAATACTTTATTCACCCCCCCCCCCCCCCTCTATAGTATTTATGATCTAACAGCTTACTTTCAGACTAAAACAGAAATTGAAAATTTTAATATATTAGAGTGGTGGAAAAATAAAACTAACACATATCCTATTTTGGTCTTAATGGCCCGCGATATATTAACTGTCCAAGCTACTACAGTAACTTCAGAATCTGCTTTTTCGTTTAATGCAGAGTTTTGAATGAACGACAGAGTCGACTTAACGAAGAGTCGTTGGAGATTTGTATTTGTTATAAAGCTTATTTGGACGCGACGAACAGAGAGCAACATACTGCTTCTATCGAAGAGAGTTCCTCGTCAGTCGAATAAGAATTGAGTTCGTTAAACTTGGCCGATGAAGATTGAGTATTAATGATGTATTTTATTTTATTTTGGGTTGGCCGTCATACGGTGCTTTGACACCTTACTTATTGTGGGTGGGTAGGTTGAGAGTTGTGAGATTTTGTGCATTTTGTAAGTTCGGGTAGTTTTTCTCAAGGTTGGTGGCCGACCCGTTTGTGTGTGTTGTATTATTTTTTTTAATATGGAATAAAATATATCTTTTATCTTATTAAGTATTTAAAATATTAATACATATGTTTTACATAATATGTTTATATTAACTAATTTTTAAATAAAAAATATTTTTTTTATTTGAAAAAATCGGGCTCAGGTAGGCCTGGGCCTGGTTAGGCCTACTTGGGCCTGGTTTAGGCCTCGACAAAAAGGCCCTGCTAGTCCCCATTCATACAGAGGGCCTGAGTCTGGCTATTGCTAGGCCTTGGCCTGAGTTCTGACATAAAAAGCCTGGGCCTGGCAGACCCAGGCCTAAACTAGTCTGCCAGGCTTTATGTGCACCACTGCCTGCAATGTATAAGGACATTTTTGTTCTTATTTTTTAACAGTTGTTGCTACTGAATTTTACTTGTCTTCGGTTGAAATTGAGTGTTCCTGGGACCTCGTTTTCAGTTTCTCATAGGAATTTTCACATGGGCAGCCTTTATTTTTTGGTTAGACTGGCCGATGGTCCAAATCCAATGAAGTGAGTTGTATCATCATTTCCCTATGAAATAAAAATAAAACTTTCTGTAAAAAAACCAATCCACTATTTCCAAGCTTAGAATTATTTTTTGCATCAACTTTTTTTGTGTGATCTGTGCTTAACATTTTCGTGTGATAATTTGTGATTTGTGTAAGAAAATTTATTGACTCCCTTCGAAAGATATTCAGATTTATTCCCGCACTTTGAATCTCTGAAGACATACAATCATCCTCAAGCTCTGATATCATGTGAAACTTGAAAGAGAAATCAAAACAAACATGTTGAAAATTTATTCTTATTTTTCCGAAATCAAACCAAGCCGGCGCGAATACATCTCTATTTATACCCATACAGACGATTATGGCTCCGTTTGGGGGACTTATTTTCACCGGTCATAAGATCTGATTCATGCGGTCAAAACCGCTTGACCGGTGAAAATAAGTCCCCCCAAACGGAGCCTTAGAAAAAAACCATCAACACTAGAATCGGTATTACATACCAATTTGCGGAAAACTAGTATCGGGTCTTGGCCTTCTTTTGAAAAAGGGGCCGGGTTTCCTATGAAAAGTTCGCCCTATGGTACAAATTTCACATTTGCAGAACCACCTGTCATAGCATTCAAAATCAACCAAGTAGACAAGACTTTTAACCATTTTTTTAGTACATGCATTTTGGCACATCATATCATTGCAGCGTCTTATAGTTCCCGAGTGATCTCGCACTCTTGCTGATATCAAAAAACATCGTTTCGTCCCCTTCAACGGCTTTGGCTTCGCCCGCTTTAACTTCGCCATCACTGCTTAAGGAAAGAAACCATCAACACTACTACTCAGTAAGTTAAAAACTTAAGATGAAGCTGCAGCTAGAATATTTAGGCTCCGTTTGGCATGGTGGTGGCGGTCATGAACGCATGAGTTAAATTGTCATTCGTTAAGAATCACCTAACAACATCATCCCTTTGAACATAAAAGTGGATGAAGTTTTTTAGGTGGACGTTAACAAATGATAATTTAATCCCCATATTCATGACCGCCGCCACCATGTCACACTGAGCCTAGCTTCCGTTTCATTTAGAGAGAGAGAGGGAGGGGGAGAGAAAGAGAAAATAGAATCATAACCTAAGTTTAAGAGAGAGAGAGAGAGAGAGTGAGAGAGAGAGAGAGAGAGGGAGGGAGGGAGGGAGGGAGGGAGGGAGAGAATAGAATTGTCACTTAAGTTTGGGAGCACTAGAAGGAGAATGCCCAGAGCAATTATTTTCCGGGAGAACCCCATGCCGTTGTTAATGCTCAGAGGAAAAGCTAGAAATGTTTCTACACACGTTGAAGTATTAGAGACTTGCCTCGTTTATATAGCATGAAAAACTGTAGCTCTTTCTTCGAAGGATTTTACAAAATATACCGATTCAGAATCAGACAAATGACAGACTGTGCATGATTAATTAGTGTCAAATGGTTCAAATGACAAAGCAAAAGATAAACAAAAGCAAAATAGTGAAATAAGCCCCCAAATTGACATATTTTATGAAATTGTTTTTGTTGATTTTGGTCTTAAACTTTACATTTCTATTGAAATGACCATTTTAATATAAATGTGTAGAATTGTGATTCCTTGCCATAAATGATAAAATGGAGCCTAGAAACAAGTTGGAAATGACGTGTATGGGAACAAAAGTGTTAGCTGATTTCTTATAATATGATTAGCTTTGGGAATAAAATAAGTTTAATTTATTTATTAAAAAATGTTCACGATTTTAATACAGGAATGGGGACTCGGTTGCAATATTTTTGTTGGTTTTATTATGAGAAATTATTAGGGGAAAATGAATACAAAACAAGGTATCAGGATCACCCTAGACACTTCGTCAACATTGATCATAAACATTATTATCTCAGCAATATTAAAAGGGAAAACAATTGGAGATGTTCATGATCCTGCGCACTATGGAGTCTTCATTTGAATTATCGAGAAAAATTGGGATTGTTTGTGTTGGCGGAAGTATTTGAATTAGCCGAAATCTGGTCCGAAAGATTGCTGGCTCAAATTTTGAAATTTATTATTATTATATTCATTTCGACTTACCAACATTTCGGGCGTGATTCCGGCTAAACCGTGCAAATTTTTGGAAGAATGTTCAACATGAAAGTTCTAGATCTCGTTCTTGACTGCAAAATGCATATATTACTTGTCTAATTTTGACATATATTGTGGGAGAACAAGCTCGAGATTTTTTATGATTAAAAAAATTTGAGCTTATATATATTATTGCGATATATATCTTTATATATAAGTGTGGTGTAACATTCGAGAACAATGCTTTACCCATTTGTATGATTTTTATGATTAAAAAAATATGTCGTATATATATATATATATATATATATATATATATATATATATATATATATATATATATATATATATATATATATATATATATATATATATATCACACTAGTCGCAGGCACGGGCGTCCGGCCCGATGGCTACGCGTCACAGTAGTTGGCCGCCGACGGCGGGCTTGGCCCGCCCCACCACCCCCGGCAGGCTCCGCCCGCACCCCCCGGCGGTCTCCGCCCGCCCCCGGGGACTACGTGACAACTTTTTTATAATTTAAATTTGTATATTTTATATATTAATATAAAATATATTTTATATATTAATAATGTTTATTAAAAAAAGTTTTTTTATATATATATTTTATATATTAATAACTTTTTTATAATTTTAATATATTTTATATTTTAATATGTTAATTTTATATATATAAAAAAAAAACCACACCCCAATACCACCCCCCCCCCCCCCCCCCCCCCCCCCGCGAATTTGCGGCCACCCCCACCGCCGGCGGCCGTGACCGTGAGGCCCGGCCTCACGGTCAGGGCCACCGCCGGAGCGCCACCGGACCACCGCCGGCAGGCTCGCCTGCTCCCGGCGAACCTGCTGGGGGCCTCCGCCGGCGGTGGAGAGGGCCGTGAGAATGGGGGGGAGGAAAATGCGTGGATCGGGTTTAGGAGAGAGAAAAACGGGAGTTTTTTTGGGTATTTTTTTATTTGCAAACCAAACATGTTATTTGTAGCCCCAGATCCAACAGTTCTAGATTAAAACAGTCAAATCCGACGGCCAACTATTTTCACCCTATTTTCGAACTCACGCTATTGGCAGACCACCATATATCTTTGTAGAATAGTAATAGATATATACTACTGTAAAAAAATATACGGTGGTCTGCCAATAGCGTGAGTTCGAAAATAGGGGAAAATATGTGGTCGTCAGATTTGACTGTTTTAATCTTCAATTGTTGGATCTTGGACTGTAAATATCGGATTTGGTTTGCATATCAAAAAAAACACCCAAAAAACCCCAACACTCTCTCTCCTAAAACCCGACCAAAAAAACGCTACCCCCTAAATTCGGCCTCCCCCACCGACGGCGGCCTGACCGGCGACCCCCAGTAGGTTCGGCCGACGGTGGGGGAGGCCGCAAATTTGTGGGGGGGAGCGTTTTTTTTATATATTAAATTAAAATATTAATATATAAAATATCTTAAAAATGTAAATTAAAATTAATATAAAAATATATAAAATAAATATATTTAAAATATTAAAAATAATTAAAAAAGAACAATTTAAATTATAAAAAAAGTGCCACGTCGTCCCAGGGGGCGGGCGGAGCCCGCCGGGGGGGGGGGTGCGGGTGGAGCCTGCCGGGGTGGTGGGGTGGGCGGAGCCCGCTGTCGCCGGCCAGGCACTGTGGCGCATGGCCATCGGGCCAAAGGCCCGTGCCTGTCACTCGTATATATATATATATATATATATATATATATATATATATATATATATATATATATATATATATCTTTATATATTATAAAGAAATAGTTTTGAAATCCATGTACCATCCAAAACACATCCTAGTCATTGAATAAAGACCAACATTTTAATCTTCACGTTAAAAATACTTTATTTTGAATCCTCAACAACTATCAAATTTTTATTTTAATATTCAGCCCTCTCCAACTGCTAAAATTCAAACATAATTTACGATTCCCAAAAATCTATCAGCTCAGGCTCCTCCACCCAATCACTCCACTGTTCCTCGACTGTGCCCGCCGCAGAGCCTTGTCATGATCCTCCATAAAGCTGCTCCTCTCGGTGGCCTCTCGCAGGTCCTTCAAATCTCCTGCCTCCAAGCTCCTCAGATGCACCACCTGGCACTCCTCCACGACAGCTCTCTCTCTCCACCCTCAACCTCTAGAGCCTTCTCTCCTCCAAGCTGCTCTTCTCTCTCAGGTCTCTCTCTCTCCAAGCTCTCCTCTCTCTCTCTCTCTCTCTCTCTCTCTCTTAGATGTGGCTAGACAAACCTTGCTCAAGATCGTTTTTTTATACAATGCTGATAAGCTGTTCGGTAAAATCCCCAAAAGTCCCAATTAATTGTTTTTATTAGGTATGAAATCGTATGCTTTGCTCATCCATAGAGTTTCTCAAAATAAAAAAGAATAATTTTGTTTTTTTATCTCTTTTGACTACAATTTAAGAATAATATAGCAAATACTTTTTTTGTAGTGTCAGGTCCAATTAAAGATCTCTTTTGACTACAATTTTGTTTGGTTTTGTTTAGATGTTGAAGGGGATCCTTGGAGCACCAGTTAAAGTGTTGTCGTATAACATTATCCTTGCCTGTGGGATTGGAATCCCTTCACCATCGGAAGCCCTTGACTCACAGAGAGATCCCAGATTTTCTTGCATTTAGGTAAGAGTTCCACCTGCAGGAATATTTTATGCTAACACTTATTTTCTTAGAATCAGATCATGTTTAAGATTTTATTCCCATTGAATCAAATCTTAACATGACCTCTAAGCAGGGCCTGACTTCTTCTCCTCACCACCAGCATGACTCTATGTTAGGTAATAGATATAATTTTGATTAAGAAAATGTAAATTTGTTGTACTTAATTTATTGATTTTTATAACTAAAACTGTTGAAGTAACACATTTATTATTATGCCTAAATAATATGTTTTTAATATGTAGGTTGAATTTGAATACTTTGCATCCTCTATTACGCTCGGAGTACTCATTACCATGAGGTAATAAGATAACTTGGGCTGCCTCATTTTTTTTTGCATGGGCTTTGTGAGGAGTTTTCTATTTTTTATATTATGCTTCTTATAACTATCAAAGATGTGTGATATTCAACTCTGCAAATATTATGCTTGGTGATGCGTGAACTTCAAAAGGTTTGTAGAGCTTCTCCATCATTTTTTATGTTATATGCATCTTACATACATTTTGGGAATAAATAGCAGCTCTATTTTAAATTACAAATCACTTATCAAAACATGCTTACCTTGAGCTTAATTTGGGCAATTTTTTTAATTTTCCAGATTAATGAAAACTTTCTCTCAACTTTTGTAGATATGTTGTCTGAGAGAACCAAGCAGATATGTTTGAAAACATTATGCAGTGGTATAAAGACAATTTTTGAATATTCAACTCTGCAAATGTTAATATCAACTCTACAAATATCATCAATACAGACATTACTCTGTTTTATTCCTCAGGTCAGAGGAATGTATGTTTTAATGCAATTTTAATTGTGTAAGAATTTGTGTTTTATGTCATTCGCCATCTAGCACTGACATTGAAGACATCGTTGTAGATCTGAGGTATGTTTGTGACATGGGGCTGTTGCGTGAGGAGCAGGATAAGAATACGTCGCGAACGGGGCTTTGGCACGCGTATGCAGCCAATGTCAATTTAGAATGAGTTTGAAATTTAAATTAAAATATATTAGATGGTCTAGATTAATTGGGTGATTATGACTGAAATGAATCATATGATGTCGAAAACCTCCTAAAAGTACTTTTAATAGTGTTTATATATATATATTGTGAGTTGATTATAATTTGGTTGAATTATACTTAGCTATGAGCCCTCACATTTCAATTATTTGCTCTCATATAAAATTTTATAAACTATATGTTTGGGGCACAAATAGAAATATATTGAAGGGTTGCTTAAATTAATATTGTTTCATACTTCATGTTTTGAAATATTAAAGTCTAACATATTTCAATGTTAATGTTTTAAATTGAACGACCCGTCGTGGGCTAGAGAAGCCAGCTGTGTGCGGGCGAAGATCGCCGTCACGGGCCGGGTACTGTGGCGCGTCCAACATATATATATATAATATATATATATATATATATATATATATATATATATATATATATATATATATATATATATATATATATATATATATATATATGTTGAATCCCTAGTTGATTTGGGCTAGGTTCACTATCTTAGGATGTGACTCATCATGTATAGTCAGGATCAAATTTGTGTCCTAGAGTCTAGGCCAAGTACTTAGAGTCAACTTCAGATGGACCCGCTATCAACAAGACCATCAGAGACTCAAGAAGTAAAAGATTTCCAGACTAAGTAAAATGAGTTCGACATTCGTCGAACTCAGGTCGACGAAAGGCGTTCTGAGCTCGACGATCTTGAGACATTTCTCTGTGCTGAGCTCGACGATCTTTGTTCTCTGTTCGACGAAAACTGAGATACTTCAACAAGCTAAAGTCAGGCAGCCCCAGATTTTTCTAAGTCCAACTTCAGGCTTTGGTCGACGAACAAGATTCTGAGCTCGACGAACTTGGACCTCAAGTTCACAACTTCTCAGGTCGACGAAGTCAACTTCTTAGGTCGACGAATTCAGTACTCTACTTGACGGATTATGGTCTACGATTTGAATCCTTGTCAGCCAGAGACTTCTCAGATTCTAAGTCCACAATCATTCTCAGCTCGACGAATGAAGATTGTCAGTTCGACGAAGATTGAAGCAGAATTGACAAGTTTCCCTTGAAGACTAATTGCTATTTTCTGGTCGACGAACTCATCAAGCTCAGCTCGACGAACTCATCAAGCTCAGCTCGACGAACTCATCAAGCTCAGCTCGACGAACTCAAGCTCAGCTCGATGAACTGTGAACTCAGCTCGACGATTTGTGTTCTTCGTTCGACGATTCCAGACTAGGTCTTCTCCAGTTTTCCGTCCCTTTTCTTGGCGATGATTCCGGAGTAATCAATGCTCAATCCTCTCGGAATGTTACCATTAGAACGGGCATTGATCATGGATTATTACATGACGTTTCTTCATGGGACAGTTAGGGAATTCATTGATTGCCGCTTCCTTTCCAGGCCGACTGCAATTACTGCTCAAGATTTAAAATTTTGAATGTTCTTCAGTCAGTCTTGAGTTAGAAAAGAAAGGATCAAGCAGTACTACAAACACACTGACAGACATTGTACTCAAGAATAATCTTACAGAAATCAAAAGTTCTTTTCTGCAATTAGCCATGGCCAGAGAACATCTTCAAGAAGAAGAAGAAGAACATTCAATTTCTATCAACAGTCTTCTTCATTCAATCCTCCAGGACAACTTCAGAAGGACAACAATTACTCTATCTTTCAAAGAAGTTCCTGAAGCAATCTCTAGTCCAGGCACTCAAGCTTTGAAGACCTATCACCCTGAAGCAGTGCTCCAATATTCCTGATCCATTCAAGATCTCAGGGGAAGCAATCTGCTGAAATCAATCCACAAGTCCTCTCAGTTGTTATTGAGAAAGAGAAGACACCATCACCCTTTTTCCATCCTCTGTACAGGGTTTTAATTCCGTTCAAAATTATTCCTGGTTGCAAGTCTCCTACCAAAAGACTTGAGGTTTTGGTTTTTGAGCACCTGAACAAAAGCTCATTGGTGTCAGGCACCTGATCAAAAACCTGAGTGGATTCCTACCAGGGTGGTAGAAGAGTGGATGTACCCAGGTTGGGGAACCACTATAAATTTCTTGTGTCGTCTGGTTGCCCTTTTTCTTTTGTTTTGGTTGTGTTCTGTGATTTACTAGGTTGCTGTGCTTATTATTTTATTTGCCAACCTGTTCACCTAGCTTTATAGCAAAAGTTGTAAAAAGGTTTTAAGAGAGCACAATACTCTATTCACCCCCTCTAGAGTATTTCAGATCTAACTTGCACGTTCAATTGGTATCAAAGCGAGGTTGGTTAAACTCCACACCTTGCCAGGTTGGTTAAACTACCACACCATAAGAGGTTAATTGGTTGTACAGGCTAACACCTGAACCATAAAGATCCCTCTTGTTAGATCTGATTGTTTTGGTTTTGTTATTAGATTTATTTCTTCACAGAAATGGCTCAAAACAAAGATTATGCAAGCATCAGACCTCCAGTATGCAATCTTAACAGATTTGCCATCTAGAAGGCAAGAATGAAATTATATATGAATTCTATTGATGAGGATATTTTTGCTTCTATCTTGACAGGAGTACCTCCAACACCTGCAGCTTCTACAAGCACCTCTACCAACATGACTCCAGTACCTCCTCCAGAGAATAATGATGCCTACAAGAAAGCCGAAATTGCAGATGCAAAGGCAATGAACATCTTGGCTCAAACTATGTCAGATGACATATTTCAGAAGGTGGCTGAGTGCACCTCAGCCAAGGCCATTTGTGACTCCCTCAACCAAATGTTAGCTGGATCAGCTGATGAAAGGAAAGACAGGAGATCAAATCTCATATCCCTGTATGAGAATTTTAAGAAGGATGAGACTGAATCAGTGGCTGAAATGTACAACAGGTTGAACTCAATCATCAATGAGCTTAAAACCTTGGATAAAGACATCACCCTGACAGAGGTGAATGACAAAATCTTGATGTGCTTCCCTAGCTCTTGGGATTCAAGAATCTGGCCTATCAAAGAAGCCAGAAGCCTAAATGAGATATCAACTGAATCTCTGCTAGGCAAATTAAAGTCTTATGAGCAGTTGATTAAGTCAAGAGAAGCAGCTGAACAGAAAGCAACAACCCCAGTGAGAAAGGATCACAGTATAGCCTTCAAGGACATCTGAGGAAAGTGAGACCTCAACATCTAATGAAGAACTCATGAGCCTCTTTGCAAAAAGATTTTATAAGATGGCTAGGAAGGATTTCAGAAGAAAATCATCCAGGCAGGATGATAAGCCCAGATTTGACAAGACACCAACTAAGGAGGTTATGTGCTTTGGATGTAGAAAGCCTGGACATTACATCTCTGAATGTCCAGAAAACCAAAAGAAGGAGAAAAGCAAAGAAAAGGATTCCAGGAGAAAACACAGCAGCAGACCATCCTCCAGCAAGTACAAAAAGAAAGACAAGGGCTTTGTTGCTGAAACTTGGAGTGATACTGAAGAAGAATCATCCTCTTCCAGTTCAAGTGAAGAAGAGGAAGAAGCAAGATCCAAGGAGGTTTGCCTTATGGCAATTGATGCCTCCAGGAGCTGTTCAGGATCAGAAGGAGAATCTGAAGATGATGCAGCCTCAGACTCAGAGGCAGATCAGGTTCTTTCAAGCTTTGATTTTAATTCTGATTTATTTAAAATTGAATTCAAAACTATGTGTTTAGATTTAATTAACTTCAGAGAAAGAAATAAAAACTCTTAGAGAAAAACTAGGAAACCTTGAAACTGTTAACTCAGAAAATCTGAAACTAAAAGATTAACTAACATTAGCAAATGAACAGATAATCTACTTAAAATCTGAATTATGTGAGGCTAAACAACTTGAACAATCTCTCAATGGGAGAAGTCTCAAGTTGATGGACATAACAAGCACAGTAAATGCCAGATTAAATGGCAAGCTGGGCTTGGGTGCATCATCAGGTTTGCCCCCCATAATTAAGAAAAATATTCTTACCACACCCATTAAATTTGTTTCTGCCAAGGAAAAAGAAAAGATAATAAACAAACCAATATCTAAAAACAATCCAAAACCCATAGACAAGAGCAATAGAAATTAAAAAATAGCTAATAAAAACAAGGTTCAGCAGCATTCGTCGAACTCAAATCGACGAAATGTGGCCAGTTCGTCGAACCCAGATCGACGAACGCTCAGCGCAAACTTCAGTTATAACAATTCGTCTAACTGCGATCGACGAACTTTGTATGGTTTGTTGAGCAGAGGTCGACGAACTTGGGGCGTAGAAAATGACTACTGTCATTCTCTGAGTAGTGATCGACGATCTCAGCCCTATTCGTCGAACTCTGGTCGACGAACTTACAGAAATTAGTCGAACCCAGAAGGACCAAACTTAAATCATTTCTCTTACAAAATTCTATCCTAGTTATAACAATTCGTCTAACTGCGATCGACGAACTTTGTATGGTTTGTTGAGCAGAGGTCGACGAACTTGGGGCGCAGAAAATGACTACTGTCATTCTCTGAGCAGTGATCGACGATCTCAGCCCTATTCGTCGAACTCTGGTCGACGAACTTACAGAAATTAGTCGAACCCAGAAGGACCAAACTTAAATCATTTCTCTTACAAAAATTCTATGTCAGTTAATAAACCATTTAATCCAGTAGCTGATTTGGTTATTCCACCTAGGAGATATCATCCCTTAGGTTATAAATCTCAACCTACCTTATCAGTTATTTCTAGCTTTTCATTTCAACCAAATAAAGAACCCAAGGTAACCTGGGTCAAGAACAATTGAGTTTTGTTTTTCATTACAGGTATAGGTGAAGAGCTGTCCAAGGGTGAGTCAGACCTGGTATTTGGACAGTGGTTGCTCCAAACATATGACAGGCAGCAAGGCCAATCTATCCAATTACAAGTCCATGCTAGGACCAAAGGTGATCTTTGGTGATTCAAATAGTGGCCAGTCTGAAGGATATAGAGCAGTAAAGATTGGAACAGTTACCTTCAAGAGAGTAACATATGTAAGAGGACTCAAACATAACCTAATATCCATAAGCCAATTATGTGATGAAGGTTATCAGGTACACTTTAACTCTACCTCTTTTTCTATTATTAATAATGAAAACAAAACTGTTTTAATTGGAATTAGACAAGGTAACATATATCTAGTAGACTTTATTTCTGCCAAAACTGATGTTTGTTTACTCAATATCACTAGTAACCAAAATGAGTTGTGGCATAAAAGATTAGGTCATGTAAACCTTAAGAATATAGCTAGGTTATCTAAAGGCAACCTTGTGAGAGGTTTACCTTCTGGTCCCTACAAGAAGGAAAACCTATGCAGGGCTTGTCAATTAGGCAAGCAAACTAAAACTAGCTTCAAATCCATTAATAAGAGTGATTCACCTAGGATTTTGTATTTGCTTCATGTGGACCTATTTGGACCCATTGCAGTACAAAGCCTAGGAGGGAAGTCTTACACTTTAGTGATTGTTGATGACTTCTCCAGATTCAGTTGGGTGGCCTTTCTGAGAACTAAGTCAGATACATTCAAGGTTCTTACAGATTTTCTTAGGACCATACAGATTGAGTTCTCTACTCATGTTGCATTGATCAGAAGTGATCATGGCACAGAGTTTGAGTCTCTTCTTATGCATGAGTTCTTTGAGAAGGAAGGTATCAGACAGTGCTTCTCAGCTCCTAGAACTCCCCAACAAAATGGGGTAGCTGAAAGGAAAAATAGGACACTCATTGAATCTGCAGGTACATTGTTGGCAGATGCTTACATGCCTCTATCCTTTTGGGCAGAAGTTGTAAACACTGCTAACTATGTCCTGAATAGAAGCCTTATACATAAGCTAAAAAAATAAGACTCCCTATGAGTTACTTAAAGGGAAGAAACCTAAAATCACATATTTTAAAGTTTTTGGTTGTATATGTTATATTCACACAAACAATAAAATATACATTAGAAAGTTTGAGGCTAAGGTTGAAGAAGGGATTTTTCTAGGATACTCCCAAGTAAGCAAAGCCTATAGGGTATTTAATAAATCCACTCTTAAAATTGAAGAGTCAGTCCATGTATCTTTTGATGAAGCTAACATGTCTTATAAGGAGAAAGAGATTTCTACCAATAGCTCTTTGCAGGTTCCACAACTGTGTGAGTCTATGGATGGACTAAACCTTGCCCAAGAGGTGTCAACCCATCCTTCTCCACAGGTTGCTGAAGATAGTGAAGAAGAGATTCAAGTGGAAGTGGCTGAACTTCCCTCAACAGCTAATAACATTCCTCAAGAGGAATTAATTATAGAAGTTGTTGCTGAACAAACTCCACCCACTGATCATGTCACATTTAGAGATCATCCTAGATCTCAAGTGATTGGATACATTTCAGCAGGTGTACAGACAAGGCATCAAATCAACCAAGACTTGATGCATGCCTGTTTTCTCTCTCAGATTGAACCTCTCTCCATCCATGAAGCTGAGCAAGATCCCCACTGGATCAATGCAATGCAAGAGGAACTAAATCAGTTTGAGAGATGTAGAGTTTGGAATTTGGTTCCAAGACCTCATAACTACCCAGTTATTGGAACCAAATGTGTCTACAGAAACAAGCTAGATGCTCAAGGGAACATAGTGAGAAATAAGGCTAGGCTTGTTGCTCAAGGCTACATGCAAGAGGAAGGAATTGACTATGACCAAACCTTTTCCCCTGTTGCAAGGTAAGAGGCCATAAGAATATTCTTTGCCTATGCAGCTCACAGGAGATTCAAAGTTTTCCAAATGGATGTCAAAAGTGCATTTTTGAATGGAGTGCTTCAAGAAGAGGTTTATGTGGAACAACCTCCAGGTTTTATCTCTCTAACTCAACCCTCTTTTGTATTTAGATTGCATAAAGCTCTCTATGGTTTAAAGCAAGCTCCAAGAGCTTGGTATGAGACCTTATCAAGCTTTATTTTAGAGCATAAATTTACAAGAGGAATCATAGATAAAACTCTTTTCACTAGACATCATAAGGACCAAATTTTGTTAGTACAAATATATGTGGATGACATGATCTTTGGGTCTACTGATCCCAAATTGTGCAAGAGGTTTGCTGACCTCATGCATTCCAAATTTGAGATGAGTAGCATGGGTGAGCTTTCCTACTTTCTTGGTCTCCAAGTGAAGCAGCTCCCTGATGGTATCTTTCTCTCCCAAGCTATGTATGCTAAAGAGCTTATTAAGAAGTTTGGGATGGGTGATGCTGTAGGAATGAAAACACCTATGTCTACTAATGCTGCTGTAGATTCTGATGCATCAGGGAAACCTGTAGATCAGAAACATTATAGGGCAATTGTTGGATCCCTATTATACCTAACAGCTAGCAGACCTGATATCATGTTTGTCACATGCCTTTGTGCTAGGTTCCAAGTGAACCCTAAAGAATCTCACCTCACTTTCTTAAAAAGAATTTTGAGATATATAAAGAGTTGTCCTAATCTAGGACTCTGGTAGCCTATAGAGTCAGAATTTGAGTTAACTGGATACTCAGATGCTGACTATGCTGGATGTAGAGTGGACAGGAAGAGTACCTCTAGAACTTGTTAGTTCCTGGGTATGAGACTTGTCTCCTGGTTTTATAAAAGCAAACATATGTGTCTACATCAATTGCAGAAACAGAATACATGGCTGTCGGCAGCTGCTGTTCACAAATGTTATGGATACAAAACCAACTCCTAGACTACGGTGTCAACCTAAATAATTCAACATTATTTTGTGATAATACTAGTGCTATTGCTATAGCACAGAATCCAGTTCACCATAGTAGGACTAAGCATATTGATATAAGACATCATTTCATTTGAGATAATGTAAACAAAAAGAAAATTAACCTAACTCATATTCCTACTGATCTATAGAGAGTAGACATTTTCACCAAACCCTTGGATGAGAAAACTCATCTGTTCTTTATAAATCAACTGAGAATGATCAATGGAGAAGAGTTAAATTAATTTCTGTCTGCATTCGATGAATTTTCCAGAGTTCGTCGAACAGAGTTCGACGAATTAGGGAAAGTTTGAGAGATGCTCGTCGAACGGAGATCGACGAATTCTCTGTGTGGAAACAACTTTCGTCGACCGGAGATCGACGAACTTTTCTTCAGAAAATATTTCGTCGAACGGAGTTCGACGAACTATTTTTGTTTCTTCTGGATGAGATCGACGAATTATCTATCTATAATTTATTTCGTCGACCTCAGTTCGAAGAATTTTTCATTTTTGTGGAATAGAGATTGTCGATACATATTCTGGAAAACCTTATATCTAGGTTTTCTGTTGGGTATTGTATCCACAATTACCTGGATTTGAGGAAGCCACCTGTCAAGCTAAGATGAATTCACAATGTATTTGATAAAATATTTCAAGTTGTGCTTGCGGTTTTTCCACGCTAAGTGCACACCAATGTCAGGGTGTAGTAGGTCAATATACACGGGTCTGCACGACGTAATCCCTCATTGAGCAGATCAGTGTGTTGGCCTACGTGTACTCTCTCTATTGGAGTGTACTTACTTTCAAGTACAGGGCTGTGTTAACTCAAGAGCAGACAAGGAGCAAGGATGGGTCAAGGAGCACCTCATGGGTGGAAAGACGAAAAATCGTCTAAGTGTAAATCGACGAGAATCACGAAGTGATTCTCGCCGATTCGGCGAGAATCACTAGTGATTCTCGCCGAATCGTCGAGAATCATTGGCTGATTCTCGCCGACTCGATCCAGCTACTTCAAAGCGAGCAACTCTGATGCTAAGTAATAATCGACGAGAATCACCTAGTGATTCTCGCCGATTCGGCGAGAATCACTAGTGATTCTCGCCAATCGTCGAGAATCACTGGCTGATTCTCGCCGTCTCGACCCGGCTAAATCAGAGCGTGCAATCAAGTCAACATCGACGAGAATCATCTTTGATTCTCGCCGAATCGACGAGAATCACCTTTGATCGACGAGAATCACCTTCGATTCTCGACGATTTGACGAGAATCACCTTCGATTCTCGCCGATTTTGACTTGGGCAATTTTCTGGAAACAGCTGGACCGGATTCTGCCGCTGGCACTATTTTGAACCGGAATTAGGGTTTCTTCTGGTGGGACCCATAACGGTCATAAAAGAGTATTTTACTGTATAAATACACGCGTATTTTTGAACAGTAGTAGAGAGAGGAAGATTTGAAAAAGACGAGCCGCGACGTGACCTAGATCGTGATTTCCGCCGCCGCCGCCGTTGCCGCACGAGCAAGTTGATCGCCGGTCTTGATTGTGGTTTCTTCCAGATCTCCCGTCGACAGAAGCTCAGCCATGCATAGCGTCTCACGTGTCTAACCGGAGATCCTTTGTCTCTTGATTTGTTGATCGGGAAAACCTTCCCCGTCCGAATCGATTGAGACGATCGATCCTAGTGTGACCGTTGAAAGACCTAGCTAGCTTTGCTACGAAGTTTGGATCTCCAAAGTAATGCAGCCGCACACCGTTGTCGCCGCCGATCCCGTGAACCAAGCCGCCGCCCATCTTGCCGCCGCCGGTTCCGGGGAGATTCTCTCCAAGAGAGATCTAGGGTTGTGGACTCTTCGTGGACTTCAAGAACACGTCGTCAACGAAGAGGGACACCTTAGTCTCCAAAAGTAGTTTGTATTTCTTGTACATTCTAGTTTTATTTTTGTTGTAAAGGAACGTTGGTTACTAGCTGTAAGGGTTGGGTGCAACCCGTGTTGTGGGAGTGTTGACTCCTACGTTTGGTAGGGTTCCTTCCGATAGTGCAAGGATTGGATTTCAATCCTGTTGGTGAAGAGACCGAGTCGTCCCTTGTTGGGAGATAGGTCGAAGGGGGAAAGTGGATGTACCCAAATCGGGGAACCACTATAAATAGTTTGTGTACTCTGTTTGCTGTGTTGTTTTATTTTCGTGTGCAGGTACAATTTTAATTCCGCAAAAATGCTGCACGTCACCTATTCCCCCCCCCCCCCATAGGTGAAGGTAGTCGACACTATGTGGACTTTCAAGTGGTATCAAAGCCAGGTTGCTCATCAAAAAGGTTTACACCTTGAGTAGAATCCTGCCACCATTGTCAGAAGCATGGAGCTGGATCATGAGATATCGTCACTAAGACTTCCCACATGCACAAAGGAGTATTATCCCGTCTGGAAGATGAGAGTGTCGTATCACTTGGAGGCTATCGATCCTCGAGCATCTTTCATCCTGGAAGAGGGTCCTTTTATTCCTATGAAGACCTCCGACTCTGGAAAGAATATCCAAGTGCCCAAGTGCATTGCTGAGATGTCAGAGACGGAACTCTCATTATTTAGGCTCTATTTGTTTGAGCGTTTCGCAACTCCGTTTTGGGCAAACGCCGCCGGAAGGAGGGTAAACAAATGAACCTCCGGCGGCGTTTGCTCCGTTTCCACCCGCCCGCCTTGAGAAACGCCCCAAAAAGCTCCGTTTGGAGCAGCCACCTCCCCCCTCCGGTTCGAACTCTCCATTTCCACCCGCCGGGTCGACCCGCCACCGCTAAACCAAATGAAGCCTTAATCTGGACAAGATGATTCGTCAGATTATCATGGATATCTGGTCTGGACCTTCTCTCTCCAGATTGGAAAAATGTGGGACGGCCAAATCTATAGGGGTGATGATCTCAGAGCTGATGGGGGGATCAAAGAAAGCTGGAATCTGCTGTCAACTAGAGGATGAAGCCTATGTGGGGGTCCTCGCCTCTGAAGATGAAGGCAAGGATCAATCGGACAGCATCAGAGCTCCAGTGTCCGTGTCAGAGACTGAAGAGGCCAGTGAGGAAAGCAGCTCTGATGAGGATGACACAACGGTCACTGGCTCTAATGACAATAACACTGAAGAGCAGGTAATTTCTTCATCTTGCCCCGTCTCTCATGAAGTTTCTGAAGACAGAAACTGTTTCCCTTCAGAAAATCCTGATTCTTTGAAGAGAGCCCTTCAGAAAAGCAACCTACTTGTTGAAGAACAAGCTCAGGAGATTGCTCGGCTGAAGATCTTGTTGGTTCTCCAATTGGCATCCAACAAGGTCAAGGACTCTAAAATCTCTGATCTAGAGAGTAGTCTAGAGAATGAGAAGAGGATAGTATCTAACTTTTCCAAGGTTGATGCTATAAAGAGAAAGGAAGAAAATGGGTGGATCTCCCGAATTATCAATTCGTGGAGAAATGAGGAAACGGTATTCCGACCCCCCACTCCGAGCAGGAAGGGTACTTATCATGCCTTCAGGTATGATCACAGGAACAATCGTGGTCACTGCAAGGGTGATCTATCCTCATGTGGAGACACTCATAGTGCAAGGGCCGTCATGGCCACCCATAAGAGAATACCTAAGGCTCATTCTGAGCCCTTTGTATTCTCGGCCACTGCCCCTACTCGGCATGAATCGGCTGGTATCAGCTCTCAGAACTCCTCTCTTCACCCAAGGACACAGGAAAGGGGGGTTAGAAGTCATGTTGTAAGTTCTCATGGGGCCTCAGGAAGGGGGCTGACTGAAAGGAAGGCACCTCCACCCAGGCCTCGTGACGCTCGCTGCATGCATTCATTCCACCCTTCCACATGTCACGGTGGAAGAGGCAGTTCTAGGAGCAGATCCAGATCTATCTTGTTTGGACCTAGGCTCATGACTACCTCAGTCACTAGATCAGGTCAGAAACGGAGATACAACATTCACGCGTGTTGGTGCTGTGGCAAGGTGGGACACTTTGCCATTGACTGTTGGCACAACCCCTCTGTGTCAAGGGCAAGGGCCTATCCACATCTCCTGGGCAGAGGTAGTCTTCCTGACAGGATTTATGAGGGAAGGCATTCGAGTGTTTATGCTAACAAGAACCTAGGACCCAATATGTATTGGGTTCCTAAGGTAAAGTAACTCTCTTTTGCAGGGTAGTCTAGGTTCCCATAAACATGATGGGAACTAGACAGTAAATGTTTCAAGACTAAATTGGAACAAATATATGGAATATCAGAAGTACCATTTACAATGGGATACTCGCATTGAACACCTGGTATGTCTCAAACTGAGGGGGTAAATCATGAATCTCATAATCCCAGGTATTTTTGATCAGCTCATATACTTGAGTCATATTGTATCGACATATACATATATATATATTTATATATATACATATATACACATATATGAGTGTACACCTAAGGATAGGTTAACGTGGTAAACATAAACCTTAGACACATCAATGAAGATTTATCGGAAATTCCACTGGTAGATTCGAGAACTAACATCTCCAGGCATAAATCAATTCACTGAAAACTAACGAAGATACGTCATTGGAAATCTCGACAACGAAGATACGTTATTGGAAATCTTGACATCAAGAAATGTATGGAAAAGCCCGGTTCAAACCCTAAATATATTGGCTTTAAGAAATATATATGTGTTTAGAAGTTTTTTTTAATTGTCTTGATATCAGAAGACTTCGATAATGCGGCATGCCTCTTAACCTGAAGATTCCTATTAAAGAATCCCTTCGATATCGACGTAGACAAATTCCCACCGATCCTTAGCAAAGGGATCCCGTTAAAACCCGTTAAAACCCTGTTAAAACCTGTCGTTAACACAAAGGAATCCCGCCGACTCTTCATTTCCGCAGGAAACTTACCGAAGGAAGCTCACCGAAGGATTCTCTCCTTTTCCTCCTTCACACTCGCCGAATCGTCCCTTCAAGCTCGTCGATATCGCACAGGATTCTCACCCGTTAAACTCGCCGACTCTTCCCCTTCCGTCGACAACCGCAGGAATCCCACCTTTTCCGTCGACAACCACAGGAATCCCGCCTCTTCCCCTTCCGTCGATAACCGGAGGCAACTCGCCGATTCTTCGTCGCGACCTTCTTCCGGTTTCCCGCCGCTTCCGTCGATTCTCACCGTCTACGCTTTTGGGTAACCACATCCTCATCCTTACAAGGACTTTATTACTAGTGTCGCTTCCATTTTGACTTTTGATTTAGCATAGAGTAGGGATTCTCTTCCTAGGTTTGCAATGGCTCCAAGGACAACCGCTGGACTGATCACTGGATGTGAGCTGGTTCGAACAGGGTTCTCACATGCCTCAGATGAATTCAGAAACATCATCCTTATGCTTGAAGAGGCTGGACTCTCATTCATACTGGAGCACCCCTGTAAAATCCTGGACAAGGAAGTGATGGAGTTCTTCGCAACCGCAAAACTCCGGAATGACGACTCTCTCATCAAGAGCAAGGTTGTAGAGGCAAAGATCAAGATGACTGCCAGCAAGCTGACCCACTTCTTGCAGCTCACTAGCTCGGCGCACGAGGATTATCTGGATGAACAGGACGAAACCAGGACTTTATTATTCTGTGGACTCGCTCGAGGAACTAGGTCGATAAAGCGAAAGGATATGAATGAGGAGGGAAAACTTCTATCAGACATCATTGGAAAAGTACTCATATGCCAGCCGGGCTCTCATGACCACATCTCTGCGGACATGTTCAAGATCCTTGTGGCAATTGTCTGCAGAAAAAGATTCAACTGGGGGGCATTGCTTTTTGAGAAGATAAAGGACACACTCAGATCTCCTAGCTTTGGCCGAATCATCAGTCTATATCTCAATCAGTTAAACAGAGATAAGAATGACATGAGTAATGGAGTTCCACTGCATTACTTGAAGAAAATGGACTCGAGCGTCTTTGACAGATGGGAGAGACGCATTGGGCAGGCTGTCGTGGTAGAACAACAAGAAGCATCTCCAGCCGAGGATGGAACTGTGGCTGATTCCGTAGTAATCCCCAGTGAAATTCCTGATGCACTGACTGCAAGAATTGAGGGGGAGTCTCTACCCGCTTATGATAATATCGTATCTGACATCTCCCTGATAGCCAGAGATGCAGTAGCGGCTATACAAGAAGAAAGTGAAGCTGTACTGGAGAATGAGGAGGCCCTGACCCTGAACGATCTAGGAGTCGGAGGTGCTGTAGAGGAGACTGCTGACGAAGGTTTGGAAGACGAGGCAGCTGAGAATGAGTTCATGGACGATGAAGACGAGGAAGACGGAAATGTGGGACAGGAAGCATTGGAGCCTCAGGACATCACTGAAGTTCCATCTGACAAGCACGCTCCTGAGATCGTTCCTGAGACAATTGGTGCAACAGTGGAGGGGGAGTCCTCTCAGCAGAGACTGCCTAGTACTTCCGAGAAATCTACAGAGGCAGCAAGAATTCCCCCCTTAGAGACTGTGCTCGTGTCCAGCTCTACAGGTGCATCAGCTGAAGCGCAAGGCCAAGGAGTGCCTCAGGCTCATCCACTACGAGATGATCTAGCCAATCACACTGTGAATGTCATTCAGGGTATAGTGGATGAGCTCAAAGCATCTTTTGAGAAAGCTCAAAATAAAATGTTGAAAAGAATTAAGAAATCAGAGAATCTCATGCTCAAGAACATGGTGGAGATCAATCACAAACTGGACGTGATGGAAAAGAAGTTTGAAGATAAGTATACAGCGGCCGGCCAAGCCGTCACTTTTCTTATGGACGGATTAAAAAGGAACACTGATACTCTCGCAATCGTAAATCAGAATGCTCATGTCGTAGCAAATAACATTCAAAAGTTTGATGGCAATATGGTAACTCTCAACACCAATCAACAAGCCTTGGTCACTGAATTCTCCAGGACTACAAAGCACATTGATGAGTCACTGCATTCTTATGCAAACTCCATTGCAGTCGAAGCCAAAAAGGGGGAGAAAGAATATATAGCTAAGATGGCTGAGCTTCGAGAAATCATGATCCAATACTTTGAACAGTCAAACCAATATGTCTATGACAGTTGCTGGTGGATGCTCCAACAAGCGTTAGGCGTCGATTTGCCTGAAAATCCTGCGGGTATTCATGCTCCTGAGAATACTACGGCTGTTGAGGGAGTAAGTGCTGCAGAAGTTCCCTTAAGTGAAGCTGATGCTGCTAGGGCCACCTCCAAGGCAAAACTGATGGCAATGTTTGACCAAGGAGCCCTAGCAAAAGCCAGAGACAAGAGAAAATCTCAAGAAGGGACATCCAAGGAAACACAAGCTGAAAAGAGAATCAGATTGAAGGAGGAGGAAGTAAGAAACGAAAAGTGGAGTTCAGTTTCAAAGAGTATCATCTTGGACACATTCTGGCTACAAGAAAAAGGAGAAATCAATCGAAACGACGTATACAACCAGCATGAGTGGGAGCTGCACAAGACGTATAAAGCTAAACAGAACATCTTCTTCAGGACCAACACTGCGGCAGATAAAGCTCCTCCACCCAGATACTATCCAAAGCCCAAGGAATATGTTGAAAGGCAAAGAAAGAAGTTTTTGGCTCAGAAACATAAGGATGACCTAGCCAAAAATCCATAGACAGAAATTCATAGATTGTCATTGTCTCTTGAACACTTTTATCTTGTCTTATTGATATATGAACGATCTTGATTATATTTATATACATATATGTATATGAATTTATGATTGACTCAAGCCTTGATTTGTTTGCCTATAGTTTCTTGTGCCGCATCTTTATATTCTCTATGTTGTATATATTATCTGGTTGGTGGTATTCATCTTAGCTAGTAGGATTTTGGCTTCGTCAAATAGGGGGAGATTGTTGGGTATTGTATCCACAATTACCTGGATTTGAGGAAGCCACCTGTCAAGCTAAGATGAATTCACAATATATTTGATAAAATATTTCAAGTTGTGCTTGCAGTTTTTCCACGCTAAGTGCACACCAATGTCAGGGTGCAGTAGGTCAATATACACGGGTCTGCACGACGTAATCCCTCGTTGAGCAGATCAGTGTGTTGGCCTACGTGTAATCTCTCTATTGGAGTGTACTTACTTTCAAGTACAGGGCTGTGTTAACTCAAGAGCAGACAAGGAGCAAGGATGGGTCAAGGAGCACCTCATGGGTGGAAAGACGAAAAATCGTCTAAGTGTAAATCGACGAGAATCACTGGCTGATTCTCGCCGTCTCGACCTGGCTAAATCAGAGCGTGCAATCAAGTCAACATCGACGAGAATCATCTTTGATTCTCGCCGAATCGACGAGAATCACCTTTGATTCTCGCCGATTCGACGAGAATCACCTTCGATTCTCGCCGATTTTGACTTGGGCAATTTTCTGGAAACAGATGGACCGGATTCTGCCGCTGGCACTGTTTTGAACCGGAATTAGGGTTTCTTCTGGTGGGACCCATAACAGTCATAAAAGAGTATTTTACTGTATAAATACACGCGTATTTTTGAACAGTAGTAGAGAGAAGAAGATTTGAAAAAGACGAGCCGCGACGTGACCTAGATCGCGATTTCCGCCGCCGCCGCCGTTGCCGCACGAGCAAGTTGATCGCCGGTCTTGATCGTGGTTTCTTCCAGATCTCCCGTCTACAGAAGCTTTGCCAAGCATAGCGTCTCACGTGTCTAACCGGAGATCCTTTGTCTCTTGATTTGTTGATCGGGAAAACCTTCCCCGTCCAAAGCGATTGAGACGATCGATCCTAGTGTGACCGTTGGAAGACCTAGCTAGCTTTGCTACGAAGTTTGGATCTCCAAAGTACTGCAGCCGCACACCGTTGTCGCCGCCGATCCCGTGAACCAAGCCGCCGACCATCTTGCCGCCGCCGGTTCCGGGGAGATTCTCTCCAAGAGAGATCTAGGGTTGTGGACTCTTCGTGGACTTCAAGAACACATCGTCAACGAAGAGGGACACCTTAGTCTCCAAAAGTAGTTTGTATTTCTTGTACATTCTAGTTTTATTTTTGTTGTAAAGAAACGTTGGTTCCTAGCTGTAAGGCTTGGGTGCAACCCGTGTTGTGAGAGTGTTGACTCCTACGTGTGGTAGGGTTCCTTCCGATAGTGCAAGGATTGGATTTTAATCCTGTTGGTGAAGAGACCGAGTCGTCCCTTGTTGGGAGATAGGTCGAAGGGGGAAAGTGGATGTACCCAAATCGGGGAACCACTATAAATAGCTTGTGTACTCTGTTTGCTGTGCTGTTTTATTTTCGTGTGCAGGTACAATTTTAGTTCCGCAAAAACGCTGCACGTTACCTATTCCCCCCCCCCCATAGGTGAAGGTAGTCGACACTAGGTGGACTTTCATTTTCTTCGACCTCCATCCCGCGCTTTCTGTTCCCTTGCTCTTGATCGTCGTTTTCTCTGTCTCTCTTGCAGGTCATCAATGGCGATTCCAGCGAGCACCTTGGCTACCATGAAATTCGACACCGGTTTTGACATGGATTTTGATTCATTCCAGCATTCTGACCCAATATTTCTCTACATTCTGGAACTACTAGAAGAACTTGGTCTCAAGGATTTTATGACCAGAAGGATTAAACTGCATGCAACTGAAATTAGAGAATGGGTATACACTTCTTCTGTTTATGAGGAAAATATCTTGACAGGAAATATCGAGAGCAAAGCTGTTTCTTTATCTCCCGCCGTTCTTTCTAAAATTTTTGGGTGGCTAAATGGAGAAGACGATCTGTATGTTGATTCTGATGAGTTTAGTGCAATGCCGAATCTTATGGGGTTTACTGGGAGTCACCCTAACAAGTTGTTAAAGAAATAACTTTCTGCCGCCTACCAGTTCTTGATGGATATTGTGGGAAAAGTGCTGATGGGCAAGCACTCCTCGCACGACTACATCACAAGACACCAATTCCTTGTTATATGCACGGTGGTCAACAAGAGACATGTCGATTGGAGTAAGATTTTCTTTGAGTTGATCAAGAAGAAGAACAGCAAGAAAGAGGTCTGCTTTGGAAGAATCTTGGGGATTTTTTTTCAAGAAAAAGCTGGTGAATTCATGGTCTCCCCGACCATCTTCATCAATGCCAGCAAGCGCCTCACCTGCGCTTTGTTTGGCAGATGGGAGAGGACGATCTCTAAGCCATCCAAGGCTTCCTCCTCTTCCATCCCAGCTTCTGAAGGCACCAGGGCTGTTAAAGCCACTCCCACACCTGCTGAGGAGATTCTTCCCTCTCCACCATCTCTTCCAGCACCCCTTCCAACAAAATAACTCCCTTCCTCTCCCATTCCTTCTTCAACACTTCAATCTCCACAGTATACTTCAGTGCATACTCCACCACTTGATATCACTAACATTCCATCACCCCCTACTTCACCTCATGACACATCTATTCCTACACCTCCACAGTCTCCACTTCTCCCATATTTATCCTCCATTCCATCTTACACCCTACCCTCAGACACTGCAATGCCAGATGTCACCCTTCCATCCTCCTCATCATCACTACCTCACATACATGTTATTCCACCCTCCATTCCCTCCCTAGTTGCTCCCCCCTCCACATCAAATGCAACACCCTCTCCCTCTTCCTCATTTGATCCCACTACCATTGCCTCTATCCTCACCATCATCACCCCCTTCTAAAATCCCTTATAGTAGAGGCCATTACACATCTTGCTTCCTCCATTCAATCCTTATCTGCCCAAATTTCTGCCCTTACTGTTGCCCACTCCTCAGTCCAGGGCCTGGCCTCGTGCCTACTGAAACCAGGCAGGGGGAGAAGCCTAATGATGAAGCAGCAGCAGATGCAGAAGCAGCAGCAGCAGGTACAACAGTAGACACAGCAGCAATTCCTTCTATAGCAGTTTCAGATGCAGATGCAAAACTTTTGCCAGAATTTATTTCTGATTCTGATTTGATTGAATTGATTCATTTTATGGATACTGACATTGACTTAGATGAGTCAGTTCCAGAGCAAATAAAAACTGTTGGTGATTTCCATTTAAATCCCACAGTTAATTTGATTATTTTGTTGAGACGTTTTGATACAATTTATGTACAGTTACCCTCTACTAAGCCACAGTTGGCTATTGTGCCCTATAAATCTCCAATAAGTCCAGCAGTTGCTAAGCAACTCTGTGACAGTTTTGCACCTCCAGTTTTTGCTCCAACCTCTTCAGTTATTCCAGCACCTCCAGAAGATCTCTCAGCACCAATTTTTGTTATGGATGACTCACCAATGCCTGATCTGGATGAGTTAATCTTGTCAGATATTGAAGAGGAAAATAGGGTAGCAGCTGAAAGCCCTGTCCCAATTACCTCTGATTCTGGTATAATTTCTTCTGTAACTACTGTTGAAACTCCAGTTGTTGAAAGCTCAACTTCTGCCCCTGTTTCAAAAAAGGCTGTCATTGATGCTAAAACACTAAAAGCATTGGATGCTTTATATGATAACCCTCAGGGTTCTGACAGTGAAGATGATGATGATGATGATGAAGATGATTCAGATGAAGAAGCTGCCAAGAAGAAGAAAATGTTGTCAAAGAAAAGGAAGGCTCCTCATCCTCTTGCTCCTAAGCCTAATCCAACTGCTGACACTCCCTACTATATTTTGCATAATGTTACTCCTTATAAGGGAATGCCTGCATGGATGTGGTTATCCAAGAACCAGCAAAAGGAAAGGAAAAGAAGTAGGAGATATTCTCCTCCACCAGTCCACAGATACATAAAAGATCCACCTCCTCCTCCTCCTACAGCAGTTGGTGCCACTGGCTCTAGCTCTCAGAGATCTGCCCCCATGCAAACCTATCAGAGACATCTAGGGAGATCCTCTGGAAGCAGCCAGCTAAGTCATCATTCTTCAGGAAATCAACAACTGGATGTTACACGCTCCAAACATAATTGTGATGTGCGACTTTATACCACGCGCACTGGTAGTCCTCCTCCCTGGGATCTAACACTATTTCAGGTATTCTAACATTGTTCTAATTGTCTTTTTGCAGGTCGTGCCTCAAGTCCAAGTGGTGCGCTGATCTGCATCATCGGTCTCCCGCTCCGTGATTATTAGGAAAAGTTTGCATCAGCCTACCTCGAGATGGAGACTAAATTCGAGTAGCTAGATATTCGCAAGTTGCGGCATCGGATTGGCACCCTAAAGACATAGGTTGTCGTATTAGAGGAGTTTAAGGATCTACTAATCTTCACGGAGTCGTCGTTCTATGCAGTCAACGACTTGGAATGACATCTGGCCATGTAGAACATTGACAAGAAGTACTATACGATGAGCTTCGCAGAATAACGATGAGCATAAGCTTAGTAGGCACCTTGGTGCGGATGGATGACAACATCTGCCTAAGTGAGGAACACTTGGTGATGGAGAATGAGTACCTTCGTCGCGCGCACGAGCAAGAATGGTCTGGGTGATATGTTCAACCCGACGAACGGCACAGGAACCTCCAGATGCCTTAGGCGTGTTTATTTTTTCTCATTTTCTCATCTTTTTTGTATAATAAAAAACTCATACATTTTTATTTAATTTGTAAGCTCGCTTCAACGAGTATTGTAGTGTTATTCTTCAGTTTTCCGCAATTTTCTTTTCTGCGGTTATTACGTTGTTTACTGCATGCCGACATGTTAGATCGTTGATTTAGGTTTATCGTAATCCTTAACGAGTAGCAGGGCTCTCTTCAAGATTTATGCGAGTAGTTAGGGCGCGACGTGGGTTTTTGCGAGCATCTATTGACGACGAGTGATATGTGTTGTCCAGATTTCCTCATCCAGCGGCGGTCGTTAATCCCCCCTCCTTTTGTCTATAAATAGAGGGGGGTCATACGACAATTTATTTTTGCGCCAAACTTCCACCAGCGAGCTATCTAGCAACTTCTTCCTCGCCACCTCTATTCGCATCTCGCACCTCGCACCTTGCATACTCGCTAAAGAATTCACGGTGTCAGTGGATGATGCCCCAGCTCGTCAGCTTGGCTACATGGAGCTCTTCTTGATGACGGCATTTAAGAAGCTGATTATGGATTGTGTCGACGTCGAAAACTACAAGGACAGATTCCTATCCACTAAAGGGGATACATAGTGTGACTGCCTCTCCCACACGAGCGTCTCAACACCATCCTCCATAATAGGCTTTTCCACTCCCTACGACATTTTTGAGAATAGCATGCGCCTTCCCCTCTTGCCAGAATTCTGCCAGATCCTCTGGCACTATGGACTATTACCGGTGCAGATCAACCCCAATGGTGTTGTGATCATCGCTGGCTTCCTCGCATTTCTGCGGTCAGAGAAGATATCCTGCGACTTTGCCATATTTAAAAGGATCTTCACCATAAGGGAAACTATGAAGGGGCCATATTCTTCCGCAGCCACATGTGCACCATTATTGGCACGACAAACAAGGTCCACCAGTGGACTGAGTGCTGTTAAAATTTCTCAAAGTGGTCAGCAAGGTAGCCTAAAGCCAAATTAATATTCTCAGAACTACCCAGTTCACACTTTGATCATGCGGAAGCCCAAGGAGCAAGTTTAACACCAACCACAAATGGAAGAACAAGCATGTCTTATATTCATTCACACTTCTTTACAAGGCGAGATATACATAGTGAGGCATGATTTCGCTAGTACACAAGCTACAAACAGAAAGAACAAAACAGGTCGGGCGGACAGCACTGGAGACCGCCGAGACCGCCTCATCCGCCAAGGTCGCCCAAGCCGCCCGAGCTGCAACTGCTACAAGCCAAATAGCATACGGAGTCCGCCGAGACCGCGAGATCAAGCAGACACAACGTTATTCGCTGTCTGCTAAAGAACAGAGGAACAGACCGTCTACCTGCCTGAGACCGGTGGACAGGTTATTAGAACTTGATCAAGCTGAAGCAGAAATCTGACAAGCCGCAGAAGCGACCAGCTGAGACCGCAGAGACCGCACACTTCAATGCCCAACTCCTGGCTCCTTGAAGCTAGCCGCGCGACCTGCACACAACACACAGTCAGCACTACTCAACCCGCACAGACAGAAAACCGCAGACCGCAACACTTGCCCAAGCCCAACTTACTGTTCACTCCGTTACTGTAGACCTGCCGGGGGTTCTATTTATAGACGAGGTGAGGAGTGTGGTCACCACCCTAGTGAATAGAATCACCGCCCCAACCCGCGCGCTAACACAACCCAGTCCGCCAAGTCCGCACAGACTTGACCAAACCTCCAGGAGCCAGAATAGAAAAGGCCAGTCCGCCTCTATGTGGACTCACATGATGCCGACCTGCCTATAGCTGGCATAAAGCCAGTCTGCCCAAGGAAAACAGAGCTTGACCGCCACCCAATACAGCACGCGGACACCCCCACAACATAAGCTGCAACAGCCCGCAATACCATATCACGCGGACTCAGGAGACAATCCGCTGAGCTCGACAAGCAAAGCCACCCCGCCGAGTCCACTACCAACAGGCTGTCCGCCTGGTCAACAGCGGACTCTTCGGACACTGCAGACACAGAGAACTTGTCATAGCAAATGACCAAGTCTAGCAGCCCACCAAGCACTGGCGCGAGCAAGGCGGACACAAAAGCTCCAGATCGCCAACCATCAGGACAGTCCGCCCCAGGATGGATAACATCCACTTCATCATGGATAGCTCGGCAAGAAGCAAGACACCGTCCACACAGATACGTACTCCGCGGACGCCAAGGCACGGAAAAGGGCAGAGTCTGCAAGCTCTACCCGAACAGCTCTCCACAAAGGTCACCTGCCGGACTCCAATACCAGTCCGCGCAGTCCTCCTCAGCAGAACATCGCCTGTTGTGCCAACAGAGCTCGGCAAGGGCCACAACCAAACACCATGGCCAGTCCGCAACAGCGGACAACACGGACTCGTCAGTCCACAAGCCTCCCGCGGATGAGGCACACAACCCGCTGGTTAGCACAAGCTTGCAACACACAAGGCCGCTGAACAGAGCACAACATACATCCCGCAAACCTCTATCCGCTCAGGCCTCTTCTCAATCAGCCAAGTCACCAAGACAGCCAACGCCCAGACCGCAACCTGCAATCCGCCCAGGCCGCGAAACCAGTCGACACAGGCCGCCCGGCTTATCCATCACCCACTTCCACTTCACAAATTTCAACACTCCCCCCTTGAAGTGAGAAGTGGTGATCAAGCACAGCAAGCTACGTAACCGCTGAAAAGGCCCCTTCGACAGCGGCTTCATGAAGATGTCAGCAAGATTATCTTCACTCTGAACATGCCTGACCTGAAGAGATGCCTCCAACACCCTCTCCCTTATGAAGTGGTGCACGATCTCAATATGCTTGGACCTTGCATGACACACTGGATTGTTTACCAATTTTAGAGTACTCTCATTATCATCCCGGAGTAAAGTAGGCTCTTGCACTTCTTCATGAACATCCTCTACAAGCCTCCCCAACCAGATGGCTTCCCGAGCAGCCAAGGCCAAAGCCTTATACTCAGCTTCCATAGTAGACACGGACACAGAATCCTGCTTCTTGCTACACCACGAAATACTAGCTGAACCACAAGTGAAAACATAACCCGAAGTTGATCTCTGATCATTCGAGTCACCACCATAGTCAGCATCCGTGTATCCAAGCAAAGCAAATTCCGCATCCCTACTATAGAGGAGTCCCATATCAGAAGTTGACTTGACATACTTCAAGATGTGCTTTGCCGCTACCAGATGAGACTTCCTTGGTTCATCCATAAACCAACTTACTCGGCCAACAACATAAGAAATGTCTGGCCTAGTAATCGCCGGGTAGATCAAACTGCCTACAAGAGCCCTGAACACCAAGGGATCAGGAAGAATCCTTCCTTCATCTCGTCGAAGCTTCAACCCATGTTCCAGTGGAGTAGAGCACCACTTCCATTCGCCCATGCCAAATCGACTTACAATGCGATCCGCATAACCCTTCTGGCAAATGTGAATTCCGCACTCCTTCCTCTCCACTTCAAGACCGAGAAAGTGATGAAGCTCTCCCAAGTCTTTCATCTCGAAGCGTATAGCAAGCTCAGCCCTGAGCCTTGCTACTTCCTCCTCTGAATTCCCTGTGATGATCATATCATCCACATACAGCATGACCAAGACTTGAAGCTCCCCCTTCTTCTTGACGAACAAGATAGAATCTGAGTTGGAAGCAAGATACCAGCAGAATTGCAAATACTCTGCTATCTTCCCATACCAAGCTCTAGGAGCTTGCTTCAACCCGTAGAGAGCCTTCCTGAGCTTACAGACATAGTCCGGGTGATCTTCAGAAACAAATCCAAGTGGTTGATCCATGAAGATGTCCTTGTCAATCTCTCCATAAAGAAAAGCATTCTTCACATCAAGCTGCCACATCCTCCATCCCTTGCTAGCAGCCAAGGCGATCACCACTCTAACTAAAGTCATCTTTACAACCGGACTAAAAGTCTCCTCATAGTCTTCTCCATACTACTGTGAAAATCCTCGAGCAACCAGGCGAGCTTTGAACCTATCAATGCTCCCATCAGCCTTCTTCTTCAACTTATATACCCACTTGCAAGTCACTGGAGTAATGCCATCAACCTTGGGCACAAGGTCTCATGTTTCATTCTTCTTGAGAGTAGCAATTTCTTCCTTCATGGCATCATCTCACTCCTTGACTCCAATGACCTCATTGAAGTTTGCAGGCTCTCGCTCATCTAGAGGACCTGCAAAGATGCAGGAGACAAAACTCACTGCATTCCCATCACAGTACCGAGCAGGTGGCTTAATAACCTTCTTCGATCTCCGAAGGGTCTGCTCCTTGCTTACTACCTCTGTTGCTTCTTCAGGCTCAACACCACCTTTAGGCAAGCTTTGAGCAACACTTGCCCATTCCCATCACTGTACGAGCATTCCCATCACAGTACATAGCGAGACATGATTTCACTAGTACACAAGTTACAAACAGAAAGAACAAAACAGGCCGGGCGGACAGCACTGGAGACCGCCGAGACCGCCTCATCCTCCAAGGTTGCCCAAGATGCCCGTGCTGGAACTGCTATAAGCCGAATAGTACACGGAGTCCGACGAGACTGCGAGATCAAGCAGACACACCATTATTTGTTGTCTGCTGAAGAACAGAGGAACAGACCACCTACTCGCTTGAGACCGGCAGACAGGTTATTGGAACTTGATCAAGCTGAAGCAGAAATCTGACAAGCCGCAGAAGCGACGAGCTGAGACCGCAGAGACCGCACACTTCAATGCCCAACTCCTGGCTCCTTGAAGCTAGCCGCGCGACCTGCACACAGCACACCATCAGCACTACTCAACCCGCGCGGACAGAAAATCGCAGACCGCAACACTTGCCCAAACCCAACTTACTGTTCACTCTATTACTGTAGACCTGCCGGGGGGGTTCTATTTATAGGCGAGCTGAGAAGTGTAGTCACCACCCTAGTGAATAGAATCACCTCCCCAGCCCGCGCGCTAATACAACCCAGTCCGCCAAGTCCGCACAGACTTGACCAAACCTCCAGGAGCTAGAACAGAAAAGGCCAGTCCGCCTCTATGCGGACTCACATGCTGCCGACCTGCCTATCACTAGCACAATGCCAGTCCGCCCAAGGCAAATAGAGCTAGACCTCTACCCAATACAGCACGCGGACACCCCCGCAACATAAGCAGCCACAGCCCGCAATACCATATCACGCGGACTCAGGAGACAATCCGCAGAGCTCGGCAAGCAACGCCACCCCGCCGAGTCCACGCCCAACAGGCTGTCCGCCTGGTCAACAGTGCACTCTTCGGACACTGCGGACATCGAGAACATGTCATAGCAAATGACCAAGTCCAGCAGCCTACCAAGCACTGGCGCGAGCAAGGCGCACACAAAAGCTCCAGATCGCCAACCATCAGGACAGTCCGCCCAGGATGGATAACATCCACTTCATCATGGATAGCTCGGTAAGAAGCAAGGCACCGTCCACAAAGATGCGGACTCCGCGGACGCCAAGGCACGGAAAATGGCAGAGTCCGCAAGCTCTACCCGAACAACTCTCCACAAAGGTCACCTGCCGGACTCCAATACTAGTCCGCGCAGTCCTCCTTAGCAGAACATCGCCTGCTGTGCCAACAAAGCTCGGCAAGTGAAAGAATTGGTTTCAAGATAACCTAATAGACCTAGAGGGGGGGTGAATAGGTTCAAATCCTTTTTATTCTAAGGTAGATAATAAATTCTAGATTTTTGTTGGTTATACTATTAACACAACAAACACATCACAGAATTATATCCAATCACAGAGTGGACAGGATTTATAGTGGTTCCCCAAGTATTGGGTACATCCACTTTCCCCCTTCGCCTATCTAGCAGTGTGCTAGATTCGGCCTAACTTCTTCTCTTCACCTCAGATCCGCAGATCTTACAGCTCAGAACCCCATCAAGGTTCCTACAACTCAGAGTGAGTCCACACTCCTACATCTCAGGCACACAGCCCTACCTCAGCCTTCAACAAGGCCTACACCTCAGAGATAACAATCTCTTAGAACTCAGGCTCACAGCCCTAGCTCAGCCTTCAACAAGGCCTACCACTCAAAGACCTAAATCTCCTACAACTCAGCCTTTATAAATTAGGCTTACAGCTCAGATCTTAAAACGATCCTACAGAAAAGAGATTTAAGTTTGTAATTAACCACCACCCAGATAGAGAGAGAAGGGATGGATGGTTTCTTGATCAGTTCTTGGAAGAAATTGATGGCAGAGAACAGCCACTCTTAGCTTTCTTCAAAGCTTCTTGAATCTGAACTCAGTAGGGTTGAACTCCTGTGAAGTTGATCTTCAATCAGCTCCTTTCTTGAAATTCAGATATCAATCTGAATCCTTCTTAACAGATTGGTTCAGGATCTGCACTTGAGGGACTTGATGATGAAAGCCCCTTTCTTCTTTGGAGCTCTCTCTCTCCAAATTCTTCTGTTTCTCTTTCTTTAGTATTCTGTATTGATTGGTCGTCAGCAACTCTTCTATATTAGTTCCTCATCTTCTATTGAAGGAGAAAGCCTTTATATAGTATTTCTCCATGGTAACCGGCTGATCCGGTTTCTAACAAACTTCTGATAGCTTTGACAGTTACAGTAGACCGGTTAGAAATGGCAGCTGTCAAGTCATCAAGTCACTTCTTGAACTCTGTCTCTGTCAGCAAAATGTCGAGACTGAACTTCATCATGTGTCGACACAAGTAGACTAAGTGTCGCCACAAGCCTTGGTGGTGTCGACACATCTCCTTTGTTGTTGTTAATGCTTCTCGACACAGCCTTCTATAGAATGTGTCGACACTGATTCTGTATATCGACACAAACACTTCTTTTTAACTTTGTTGAATCTCTGATGTGTGTGTCGACACAAGTCCTGTATGTCGATACAGTTGATGTCGACAAAGTCTTCAGTGTGTCGACACTGCCTCTTGGTGTCGACACAATTGATGTCGACTAAGTATTCTTGTGTGTCGACACTGCCTCTTGGTGTCAACACAGTTGATGTCAACTAAGTATTCTTGTGTGTCGACACTGTCTCTTGGTGTCGACACAGTTGACGTCGACAATGCTTGCCGACACAGCTTCTTCTGGTGCCGACACATGGACTTAGAAATTTTTCTGCATTCTTGAATTTTCTTAACCTGCACATATAAACTCAAAACAACATTAAATACACCTTGATGTCTATCATTGAGTAAGGTGAGACTTCTTCAAATCTGGTACATATCTTTCAATGTACCCAACAACAAGGGCCACAGCCAAACACCACGGCTAGTCCGCAACAGCGGACACCGTGGACTCGTCATTCCACAAGCCTCCCACGGATAAGGCACACAACCTGCTGGTTAGCACAAGCTTGCAACACACAAGGCCGCTGAACAGAGCACAGCATACATCCCGCAAACCTCTGTCCGCTCAGGCCGCTTCTCAATCAGCCAAGTCACCAAGACAGCCAACGCCCAGGCCGCAACCTGCAATCCGCCCAGGCCGCAAAACCAGTCTGCACAGGCCGCCCGACATATCCATCACCCACTTCCACTTCACAAATTTCAACAAGTGCTTCATCATCATCTGTGGCCCCATTCGATTTGATCCCCAACGCCCCCAACAGCCCCCAAAGATTGTCTTTATTGCCCCAACTCTGGTAGGGGAGTCAGAGAAGCTGAGGAAAGGTTTTCGTGGGCGGTTGTTTGACGTCGCTCACTGGAGTCATGACGTCGGCATGCTCACTTACATCTTTTTAGGGACAGGTAAGCCTTAGGGAGTATCTTCACTACTCTCACCTTTCACTTTTCACGTGACTATCTCTGTATTATTTTCATGACTAACCTATTGCACGCATGTCCTTCAGCCTCTCGCATTGTTCCGCGAGAACCACTCCCACTTGCGTAGGTGACTATTCCCCCTCCGCCGAGTGCGGTGTCCTTGCCGAGCAATGTTAGGACATCTCCTTTCCTTCCTACGGCGATGTCAACAATTGCTGAGGAGCCTATGGTTGAGGAGCCTACCACAAAACTCTCTATCGCAGATGTGCCAAGGAATCCTGAGCGCGGAGAGTCCTTTGGAAAAAAGCGCCGGTGTAAGGAGTGTGCCAAAAAGCGCATAGCAGATTAAGATGATGGAGAAGCTGGGGACCCTTTATCGCACCCGAACTTTGTCCACGAGGTCGATGGAGCGGACCGCTTTGGTCACTCTTTTGTCACCTGGGATGACGATTAGAATGTCGACCACCTTAGCATGAACCAACCTTACTGGTCGGAGGACTGGGACAACGATGGCGAGACCTTCCAGGTCATATTTGCTATTTATGGTCGCGAGGATGCGGCTGCACTACATGAGTCCTCTTCCACCTCTCTCACCAATCAGACCTCGCGATTGGCTTTCCACATATTGGAGCTCATGAATCAGAAGGTGAGGATGTTGTTGGCGGCCGAGAAGAAGATCAGGCTCCTCAGCGACCTCAATAAGAAACTCTAGAAATCGCTAGGAGAATCCAAGGCGAAGGTCGCGGAGTGCCGAGCCTACTGAGGTGATATTAGTTAGCATTTAGGCATGTAGTTTTTAAATTTTAAAATATACTTCACCACCAGTCACACTAATGACAAGTAGCTACTTATATACAAGAAGCTAAGCTGGTCAATCATTACGCAGTACATCTTGCATCTAGAAGTAGAACTGAGGGAGTGCCAGGTACCACTAGAGGCGGCCTAAATAAAAAATGCCGAGCTAGAGACTCGCGAGCAGGAGAGAAGCCATCCTAAGGCGAGTACCTTTAGTAGGAGAAAGAACACTAGGATGGCTCCCCTTGCGATGTCGACGTTGCGACAGAAGAATGCTAGAGCCACTGGTAACATCCCTCTCTCCAAGCTAAGGCTTTGTTTGGGGGACTTATTTTCAGCGGTCAAGCGGTTACGACCGCATGTACCGGGCCTTAATTAAGGCCCGGTACATGCGGTCGTAACCGCTTGACCGCTGAAAATAAGTCCCCCCAAACGCAGCCTAAAGCTCGATGGCCTACTTCCGCCCTCCGTCGAGGTTCTTTCCATCAAGGATGTCATCCTCGAGTTCCTTACTGAAGAATCCTTCACAGTCCTCGGGGTCAGAGGAAGATGAGGATTCTGATAAAGAGGATGATGACGCCGAGGTAGACGAGTAATCACACTGGCGAGCAGGACCGGCTATGGAACTTTTTAACCACCCTGCTGACTTGTAAATATGTATTTTTTGCAACAGTCTTTTGGTTATACATGGTGATGCATTACTCTTTTTTTTCTTGATAATATGCATTACTCTTTTTGTATGTCAAGTAAATACCACTGAAAGAAATGAAAGGAAAACTTATCTTTTTTTGCTTGTTCGTTCACTGAATGCGTGCCTGATCTGATACTCTCTTAGGATGTAAGGCTTTGCCAAAAATGAATGCTCGACGGCGATGAGTGCCCGCTAGGCTCTTGACGGCGATGAGCACTTGCTGGGCTCTTAGGCTCGATGGCGATATGCAAGATACTTGCGGACCTGTTCAGTGCAACTACTCGAGATGCTCGCAGCTTTAGCTGTGCGAGTAGTCCTCAAGCTTGCATAGTGTGCTCAGGCTTCTCGCAGGCTCACTAGGAAACTAGTATGGGTTAAGCTTCCCAACGAAGGCCAATCTTCCTGCGACATCCACCTTTTTAAGACGATGTCTCCTTCCTAGAATTTCTTGGTGCGGACATGCTTGTCAAAGACTTCGTCATCCTTCTCTTGACCTCCTCTTGCTTGTCCAATGCAAGGACTCGAAGCTCTTCAACATAGTAGATGGAAAGCTTCTGGGCCTCCTCATTTTTGAGGTGCCACTCCTCATCCCCTTCTTCTGCCATGATCACTCTTCGATTCCTGACCTCGAACTCCACTAGAATGAGAGCCGCGGACCCATGTCACAGCTTGAAAGGTGTCTCCCTCGTGACCAAATAAGGAATGGTTCTCAAAGTCCATACGACTGAAGGGAGCTGCTTTGCCCAATTTCCTTTCAAAATCTCAACTTTCTTCTTCAGTAGGGTTGATGACCTATTTGTTTGTATCTTCCACCTACTCCCTGCTCTTGGGATGGTGTACTGAAGCAAATCAAAGATATATTCCAAACTGCTTGCAGAAGTCAGCCAAATCCAAGCTAGCAAACTGCATATTGTTGTCTGTGAAGATGGAGAGGAGAATTATAAACGTGCAGACAATTTCTCCCCATATGAAGTTCTTAGCGATCTGAGATATGGACTTGGCTAGAGCTTTATCTTCGATCCACTTGGAGAAGTGGTTGATCATCATGAGAACGAACTTCCTTTTCTGACTAGCTTGAGGGAAAGGGCCAATCAGATTCATTCTGTAGTTAGCGAAAGGTCAAGGGGCCGTAATAGAACTAAGTCATTGGGCTAGCTGTAGTTGTAGTGGAGCGAAGACCTGACACTTTAGCCACTTCTTCGAGAAAGCTTAGGCATTCTTTCTTATGGTCATCCAGAAGTAGAAATGTCTCGGGATCTTCTGCTCCAGAGTGCGAGTTCCAGAATGACTTACACACTCCACTGAATGAATCTCCTCCAAAACCTGAGGAACTTCGGGTTTCGACATGCATCTAGCCAAGGGGCCCAATGGACTTACAATGCATCTCTCCTTCATACATCAAGTAGTACAATGCCTTATATTGGAACTTCCTATGATCCCCAGCTTCTGATATGAAGCGGTCTATAACAAAGAATGCTACAAAAGGATTAAGACAAGAAAAATATAATTTGATCTTCATCTTCTCCCCTTCCTCAATGAAGGTCTCCACAGCTCAGTGGGCGTGCCTCCAGCCCTTGGGCCCTACTTTGCCAATTGATCTGTTGTTGTGCTAACTTCTATAGGTGCATGCTGGATGAAGAAGGATTGGAACCCTCCAATCAACCCTTTTACTCTCACTTATAAGTATTGTTGCAGGATGGTGTCTCTGACCTCGAACTCATCGCAGAGCTGCGATGCGACCACCATTGAATCTGCAAATGCTTGAATATCTAGGATCCCCAACTCATTAGCTAGGATTAGTCCCACCACAATGGATTCATACTCAGCTTAGTTGTTCATGAAGGGGAAGAGGATCTCAACTGCTTTCTCGATACTAGTTCCCTACACGCTCACCAACACAATACCCACACTGACAAAACATTTTTTGAGGTTCCATCGACGAATATCTTCCAAGGGATCACTCCAGACAGCTCTTCTCCTTCATCCTCCTATACTAAGAAATTGGCCATGAAATTCTTCACTGCTTGCACCTTAATTGCAACCGTTGGAGAGAATGAAATGTCAAACTCACTGAGTTCCACTGACCACTTCGTCAATCCCCCAAAGTGTTCCACCCTACTTAAGATAGTTCGAAGAGGAAGACCTATCACTACACAGATGAAGTGTGCTTGAAAATAAGGCATGAGCTTTAAAGTCATGATTATCAAGGCAAAAGACAACTTCCCTAGGATGGGGTACCTTAACTTTGCCTTTCAGAGTACTCGGTTCACATGATAGATGGATAATTTCCTCTTACCCTCTTCCCAAACAAGCCCTGTGCTCATTGCCTCTACTCTGACTCCTAGGTAAAGTAGCAGGTCTACACCTTTTTTCGAGAATTAGAGTAGAGAAGCCTGGGCCAACTACCTTTTGAACGAGCCAAAGGCCTTCATGCACTCTGCGGTCCACACGAACTGGTGGCCGCCTCAAAGAGGCTTGAAGAATGGAGAGTAGTTCTCCCCAGATTTAATTGGGAAACGACTAAAGTTTGCTAACCTTCCTATCAACCTATGGACCTCCTTGATACTCATTGGGGACGCCATCTTCACGATCGTCTTAACCTTGTTAGGATTTACTTCCAACATATTGAGGGTGAGGAGATGTCCTAAGAACTTTCCTCTCTCAGCCTCGAACACGCACTTGACTGGATTTAGCCTCATCCTAAATTTTTGAAGCATCACAAAGGCCTACACAAGATCTTTGATGTGCTCTCGGGGGCTCTTGCTTTTGATCAAGAGATCATCGACGTACATCTCCAAGTTCCACCCATTTTGCTCCTTATAGGCCTAATTCATCATTTTTTGGTTGATTACTCCTGCATTTTTCAACCTGATGGGCATCATCTAGTAGTTGTAGCAGTCATCAATCGTGATGAAGGAGATATTGCGGCGATCGGGGGGGGGGGGGGGGGGGGGGGTCATCCATATCTAGTGATATCCTGAAAAAGCATCAAGAAAACTCATCATAGAAAATCTAGCGGCTGAGCCAACCAGCGTGTAGATTTGAGGCAAGGAATAACAATATTCCTTCGAGTGGGCTTTATTTAAAAGAGAAAATCAACACACATCATCCAGTAGGCCTGCAAGCGATTCAGTTCGGTTCAGTTTTAGGTAAAATCGAAATCGAACCGAATAGCCTCAGTTTTTATACACCCAAAACCAAAATCAAACCGAAATGAATCGATTCGGTTCGGTTCGTTTTTTTACCCATCGGTTCGGTTTTCTACGTTTGCTTAATCAACTATAGCCAAGCAAAAGTATCTAATGGGAAGTTCCTTGAGCATAAGGCTGCTAGCGAACTAGTGCATATTTTGATATGAGTTATGACCATGACTCAAAAAATATAGCAACTCGTGCTCACAAAAATTTAAAAAATAATACTTACCAAAAGCATTTAAATCATAATCTGAATAATCTAAAAAAACAACCAAGACTGAAAGCTGAACAATCTTAAAACATCAAACAATCACGAAACTAAATAATAATATTGACTAATAATAACAAATTACATTTGAATAATTAAGAGAGGAATTGAGCAAACTGTGGACGCAACGTTGGGTTTGATTGGAAATGTCAAATGCAACGTAAAATCCAAACCACCTGACAAACCATTAAAAAATAATGGTGCATGAGTCGATTCAGTTCCACCGATTTTCCCATGGGGGAAACCAAAATGAACCGAATGGGGGTTGGTTTTCAGCACCCCCAAACCGAAACCGAACTGAACCGATTACTTCAGTCCAAATGTTGGTTCAATTTGATCGGTTCGGTCGGTTTTTATTTTTTATGCACACCGCTATCCTCCAGCCCCTCGTGGACTTTTTGTCATCACAACATTGGATACTTGGCCTAGATACTGAATCTCTGATACAATACCTGCATCTAGCAACTTCTTTACCTTTTATCTGATGGGCTCGACCAACATAATATCTACTGGCCACTTCTTCTGTCTGATGGGCTTAATCTCTAGGTCGAACTTCTGGTGATGGCAGTCCATATCTGCATCAACCCCAACATATGTATGTTGCTCCACACAAAAAATATTGACATTCACTTGCAGCCACACCATCATCTCCACTTTCTCCTATCTGTTATTAAAAAGGATTTTGAGATATATACAGAGTTGTCCAAATTTAGGACTCCTATATCCATCAGAGTCGGAATTTGATTCAACTGGATTTTCTGATGCTGATTATGCTGGATGTAGGGTGGACAGGAAGAGCACTTCAGGAACTTGTCAGTTTCTTGGTGATAGGCTTGTGTCCTGGTTTTGTAAGAAGCAAATCTCTATATCCACATCAACTGCTGAAGCTGAATACATAGCTGCAGGCAGCTGCTGTTCACAGATTTTGTGGATACAAAATGCGTGAGTCCTGTCTTGCGGTGAACCCCTCAGGGTGCACTATCTGATGGATCCCCATCACATTAAATAGTGGCATTTCCAATTTCTGGTATTGATGTCTATCTTCTTCGTGAGACTTTAATTTAATTAAATGGTTCAATTTTTAAAATTATAAATTTTAAAAAAAAATTACTTTTAAAAAGCCGATTCCATGGTGCAGCCGAACAACTTTTAGTTCTCAATTCCAATTCTACTCACTGAATTTCATCCTGCAGTCAAACAATAAAATTGGTTTTATGCACAAAGTCGATTCATGCAAATATTGGTTTTCTGACCAAAGCCAATTCCAGAAAGCTAATTCCTGCCCGCCGAACGCACTCTAAGAGTATGTGAATTTATTATGCATTCAACATTGAGGATTTGACTCCATGCTATGAGCTCCATGAGTATGCGAGATCATTCCTTGACACTACCTCTGAGCCTCGGCCACCACCTTTTCATCATGTGTTTAACATTGATGATTTGACTCCATATTATGAAATCCATGAGCATGCACCTTCATTAAACACTCGGTTTCAACTTTAGCTTATTTCCTAGTCACCATAATTCTTACTTCTGCGCCCTTTCCTATTTCACCTCCTAAGAGCCTACACTCTTCCATCGAGAGCATCACATACATTGCGAGCCATGAGATATTGGAGAGGGCAGCTTAATATTGATGATACTTGGATACTGCTAGAGGAGTTGAACTTACTCCTGAGCTTCATAGGGAGTATGATCATCTTCATTCATTGAAGATGAATGCTCTCAAGCCAGGATAATTGATTGGAATCTTGAATCGAGGGTAGGCTGACACTTACTGGAGCCCGCACGAGTTTCCATACGTAGGATGCAGAGATATGATCACCTTATATAGAATCTGAAACGGTAGTCGCGTTTAGAGTGACGACGATATATTTTTACGTAGAATCGTGGATTTATGTTCCAGACGACTTTGATCGTCTGAGTGGGATTTATGTTATTTTATTTCTAGGAGCTAATTTTGAGAGATCGCGAATTTTGGGCCAAATTTCAGGCTCTCGTGGTCATCCCACGATACTGATTCCGTGGACCCTTTGTGAAAAACCAAGATAGAACCCCATCATCCCACTAAACCATAATTACCTTCCGATTTCATGAAACCACCATAACTTCCCCCATCACTTAATAAATACGAAGTAACAACTCGGAACTACCCATAGCCACTGGTGTTCCTCTCCCAAAATGACCATAACTCCCTTTCACCACTCACAACTACCATATAACTACCCCATAACCACTTTCCTAAGTCCTCACTGCCCACTTGCCTAGTAAAAACCTGTTCATAACCTCCTCTAATTCTCCATTCCAGCATCAATCACCCGCTAATTTGCCTCTTCCAGCATGGTCGAACTCCTCCCAACCTGGTCGAACCCCTCCCAGGATTTTCCCACTCAAGGTAGTGGCAGATTTCCAAAACCAGATTGCATCCCTTGTTTTCAGCCTGCGTCCAGCATGTGTAGCCCGGTTTTCCCAGCAATTCAGTGCCAGAAAACCCTCAAAACTTCTATTCAGGTCTGAGATCATTCTTCCCTACTGTCATATCATGTCCCTCAACCTCTCTGTTACGCGCCCGGGATTGAGAGCGGGTACACCGTGGAAGGAGGGGGGGGGGGGGGGGGGGGGGAATCCTCAATGGAAGAAGAGGAAGCCTTCTTGGACCTCCGGTACGACGCTGGAGTGCGTCGGGCGGCTGGAGCGTCTAGGGCGTCTGTAGGGTGTGGGAGCGGGAGAAAGAGAGAGAGATAGAGAGATTAGAAATTTCAATTTACTTTTTCTCCTTTTCCAAAACACAACATCCACCCATATGAGGGAAACCGGTCCAACATAAAATGTACCAACATGCCCTCCTCATTAAGGCTTAATACATGAGAATCAAACTACTTAAGCAAAATAAGAAAATACGAGCGGTAAATTAAAAGATGATTTAGGCGGGTGCTACGCGCAGCTCGCAGCGCTTGTACGTCATGCCCCAATGAGGATCCGTAACAATCTCACAAGTCACATCCCACTTCAAGGCCCTACGAATCCAGAAATCTGCACAGGATCATGATCAGGTTGCTGTCCAGTCCGAAATCAGCTACCGTTCTTGTCTTTTGGGACCATATTTATTGTGCAAGTTCGTACTTCCAAGTCAATTTTTTCTGTTTCTTACTTATTTGGTGAAAGACATGATGGTGAATATTATTTCATTTGCATTTGCTCAAGAATTGTTCTATTTGTGGGATTTATTTGACCAACATTTAATTGAAACACTCTTAATCATAATTCAACTTGAAATTGTTAATTTATATAACGTCTAATCTCGATCGTGTTACTTCGTGATTGTCATTATAAAATTCAAAATTTATTTTGATCAATTGTAGGACAATTACATGACATCACATCATATTAGAGCCCCTCATTACACTTTACTATCAATCATTGCACTCGTCTTTCCTTATGTTACAATTCTTATATCGGTTCTGCATCATCTTATAGTCCGTAGTTCTAAATATCATTTGTACAAATTATATTATGTAGGTATCTTTCTCTTTTATTCTTGCACTTGTGCATGTGATGCACTGTTATGGGCATAGGCTAGTCGTCCTAAGTGTCTAGCTCTAGCTTGGCCCTATCTTCCCAGACCCAGTCTACCTCCCCCATCCAACTGATAGTGTTCACCACTTTCAGATAACACTCCTGTGAGGCTCTTGGATTGCTCCTGATCCTCGCCTGAACGTTCTATTGGCAGTACTTCATGAATTGATGATAGGAGAACATGACCATCTTGAAATAGTTTTTGAGAGGCCTTCCAAAGATAGCACTGTAACAACTTGATGCATCCACAATGATGAACCGACACTTGATTGTCATCCTTCCAAGGGTCACCAACAACTCTGATCCTCCCACCTCATTCCTCTCTCTCGAGAAGCCGAAGAGAGGATAATCTAAGACCATCACCCTTCCTGTCTCCACTTCCAGCCAGTCAAACATTTTCTTGAAGATAACATTCACGGAGCTCCAATTGTCAATGAGGATATGATCTATAGTGAAGCCCACCATTGCTACATGGATAAGGAGAGCATCATGAAAGGGGTTCTCATTCCCTAACATGTCTTCCACCGAGAAAGTGATATCCTCCAACGGTTGAGGAGCTTGAGAGGTCGAATCAACACTCCTTTGGTAATTAGTGTGGAGAGTTCCCTTGCAGGATGCTCCTACCATTGCTCCCTCATAGATCACTCTGACTCCTCCCCCTCCTCCTTGGACAACTCCTCATTCCGCCTTTGAATGGGGGCTTACAACATCTTTGGGTCCTCTGAACCCCTCGGCCTCTTAGCTTCTCCTCATACCACTCCTCCTTCCCATCGCCTCGCTCCTAGGAAGTCCAGGCGCATCATGGTGTCACGCTCCCTCAACCTGATGTAGCTCATGATAGAGAGGGATTTCTTTTGGCCTGTTTCTCCACCCCTGGTTACTCCAATGGTGCCAATTACCCTTCCTAGCAGCCATCATTGCTCCTAACTGACCTCCTTCTCCTTGATACCTACCTGGCTGGTAGTTGTTCCTACTCTTCTGGGAGAACCTCTTCCTGAGACCTGCTTACTAGGGTCTTCCTACTGGCCTCCACGAGGGTCGGTTCATTGGGAACTAGAACCTCTGCCCCTCATCCTGATTCTCTAGATCCATAAAGGGCCTTCTCTCCTCTCATCTTCGAGGCTCCTCCCGTATCTTATGCCCATTCTTCATTCCCGATCTCCCTTCCTCCTTGGCTCTTCCTTTCTTCTCTCCTCCTACTTCTTCCCTTATTTCTTCCTCCGCCCCTCCTTGGGCCTTCACTTAGGTGCCTCTTCCACCTCATAGTCCACTTCCCTGGGTACCTTTTTAGCTTGGATAAGAAGCTGCGGTTGGTCGACTCCCCTTACACAAACATGTTTTCCATTTCGATTAGATGTTCATAGGACGCAAGGGGTGTAACATCCCGACTTTTATTAAGCCACTGGAATCTTAGTGGGCCCAATAAAAGTGACCAGAACCTCTGCCCGAGACCCATAACGAGGTAAGAGATAACCCTGGATGGGGATATTGAGTTAGAGAACTTTGATTTGAGTTCTGTCAGTTCATATGACCTCGTATAATCAATATGAATACGTTGGAACTCGTTCCATTGAATTCTGAGGTCATATGGTAGATATGGCCATTCCTCGTAGAACGTCGCAAATTCGAGAATTTTGACAATTGAGCTAGAGAACTCAAATCTGAGCTCTGTCAGTTCCTATGGTTTTGTATAGCCAATACAAGCACGTTAGAACTTATAACATTGAAATCCGGAGTCAGACGATGAATATGACCGTTTTAGTGTGCCACGACACGCAAATCTGGACATTTAGCATACGAACTCCGATTTGACCCTGGTCAGTGGCGTTGGATTTGTATAATCAATGCAAAGTCAACAGAGTTCGTCCCGATCAATTTTGATGATGGGTGGTCACTTTGTGATTAAACCAAGCATTATCGTGCACTAAAATGTGTGTGCACACCAATTATCGCACGATGCCCCAACCTTGACCTGACCCCCAATGACTTGGGCTATCTTGACTTTGACCAGCATGAGAGACCCACACTAAGGGTTGACTTTGGTCAAACCCTCAATTTTCCAATATTTTGGGATTTTCTAATTATGGAATGCCTCTCCCCACCTTTGGTTGGCATGGGCTTCACATTCTCCAAGCCCAGGGGCCTTAGAATTTAGTAAACCCCTTTTTGGATTGGGTTTTGGGCCAAGAAGAGGCACAAAACCTTCCCTTCCCTTCTTCTTTCTTCAAGCCAACTACAAACCCAAGTCCAAGTTTCTCCTATTCTTGGATTATGCCAAGTGGCTATCCAACCCCTCCAGATGTCTGTCATGTGCCCCCTCTAGCTGGAATAGAAGGAGTGGATTCCTCCTCCTATGGAATTAGTACAACATCAACCCCAAGCCAAACCATTCCTCTTCCCAGTCTATAAAAGGACCAACATCCCTCTGCTCTTGCTCACCAAGATCAGTTGAGCACTTCTTCCCTCTTGTCGGAACCCTAGCTCGCCGGAAACCCAAACGCAAATCCCGCCACCTCCGCCACCCTCCAATGGAGAACTAGCCAGGCCCCTCCCAAGCAATCCTAGCACATGTGGAATCACTTCCCCTCCCCTTCCTCATCTTTTTGACATGCAGCATGCGTCTCCCAGCAGCCGGAGCACCGTCGGCACCACCCGAGCCTAGTTCCAGGTCGGGTGATGGTCGCACATTGTAAGCCTTGCCCGACATTGGTGGCGGCGCTTGGAGGGTATTACACCATCGGGGATAACAATCCCCATCGGATGAGGATTGCGGGGCGGTCGGAATTCGCCGCTCCGGCGGTACCCAAGGAATAATATTTCTTTGTATTGGTTTTTCGGCGATGGCCGGTAGCGCCAGGCCGCTGGACCACCGCCAGAGGGAAGCCTGACCCCAGGCGTGCTGACTAGGGGTGGTTTGTAGCCGGAGAACCACCAAAGTTACGGGGAGGCACAACATCGCCGGGAGCAGAGCAGTCGCACCAGCCCGCTCTTAAGATAAATAAATCTGGTGGTGTCGGCGCCGCCAGGCCACCGGACCACCGCCCAGATGATCGTCGTCCCTCGACGAGCCGACCAGGGGCGGCGCCGACGTAATCACGTTGTCGGTCAACGGTGGCAGAGCCCAGCACCGTCAGCATGATACAACAGCCGTCCAATCTTCTTGATGAAGATCGGACGGCCAGGACATCATCAAATTATGTGCCCCTCCATCATTTTTAGGACCTCACGGCAGATCCGAGCTCGATCCGCTGTGGATACAAAAGAGCGCTTTTCTCTGTTTGGCCCAATCTCAGCCACAAGATCCAATTTAAGTAGGCAATATGCCGAGCAAATAAAAATGAGAAACTTTGGTATTTTTCTGAGGAAAATCTAGGTTCATATGAGAAAAGTTTTGAATATGAAAAATTATTTCACTTAATGTGGGCACTCTACTCAAATTTTTGAAAATTTTTACAAAATAATTTGGTGCCTCAAAAAGCCAAAATAAGATTTATTTTGCCAATTTATAAGCTTAAAACTGTTCGGAAAATTTTGGAAAACATTTTAGGCCCTCTTAAATATTGTGTAAAAATTTAGGAACATTGGGGTGAAAATTGAAGATTTTCCAAATTCTCGGAGCCTAAGGTCGCGCTTTAAAAATGATGCGTTTAAATCCTTCGAAAAAATGAAAATTTGAGTGCTCGACTGTATTTTAATTTGAATATTAAGTTCAAATGAATAATTGTCAGGGGACATCGAGGCGATATTCTAAGCTCTGTGTGTTTTGAGAATTTTTGCAAAATCATCGAGCAACTTGTTTTTGAAATAACTCTAAAAAATTTTTGGGTAAACTTGGAAGGTGAAATGTCCAACCTCGTCTCAGGTGAAGAATTTTCCTCACGTTTGAAAATGATTTTCGAGGCTGAAATTCGAGAAAGAACGTGCTCTCTAATAAGTTGCTTGGATTTGATCTGATGCGAGGAAATAAATTGATAATTATTCTCGAATGAATAATAAAGGTGCAACCCATAATAAGTTTCCCCGATTCGATTTAGCCATGATTGAAATGTGCAATTGAACTAATATCAAATTCTAATAATTGATGTAACCAAAAGAAACTTCCTAAAAATAGAAATGTAACTGAACTTGCTTCCTATGAACGGAGATGGAACTAAACTTGCCTCCTATGAATGAAGATGGAACTGAACTTGCCTCCTATAAATGGAGATGAAATTGAACTTGCCTCCTAAGAACCGAGATGGAGCTGAAGCCTTCTGATTGGAGTGATTGGACTACTAACTTTTTTCTTATTTATTTATTCCAGTGTTGCACTAGTCTAGTTGCTTTATTTATTTCAGTTCAGTACTTTCTTTCTATTTCTCCAGTCTCATACTAGTCCTGCTTATTTCTTTCAACTCAGTTCATTTCTTTTAAGTACTAATCCAGTCTTGTACTAGTCTAGTTTCTTTCAGTACTTGTTGGATACATTGGACTCAATGTACTTGATTTGAAGAAGCTCTTTCAACTCAATGATATACACAAATTTGTATTTGATGTATGTTGAGTTTACTTGTGCAGGTTCTATGTTGAAGCAAAAATAAACTAAGTACAAATGTGTCGAGACACTAGGCAAGTGTCGACACCTTTGTAAAAGGAGTGTTGAGACAAGGAATCAAGTTATGTAGACACTCAGGACTAGTGTCGACACCCTTATTCAAGATGTGTCTAGACTGGAAGCAAGCTGTGTAGGCACCCCGGACTTGTGTCAACACAGTCAGTCAAAGAACCAGCTGTGTCAACACTTAAGACTAGTATCGACACATTTCTCACAAGATATGTCGAGACTAGAAGGAAGCTGTGTCGACAGACAGGACTTGGGTCGACACCGGCTGTGTCGACACTCAGGACAAGTGTCGACACCGGCTGTGTCGACGCTCAGGACAAGTGTCGACACATTTGATACAAGTTATGTCGAGACAAGAAGCCTGCAGTGTCGACACATTAGATTGTTGTCAACATATCTTTAAGAGAAGTGTTGACACCCATGACTGGTGTCGACAGATTCTAAGTATAGAAGTGTCAACACTTTCATGCAGAATCTTTCTCAAGATAGAATTTATTCTAAGTATATAATTCAAAGCCTGAAGTTCTGACAACTATCAGAACTGTCAGATGTCAGTGGATTAACCGGGGCAGTCAGTCACCCTTGCCAAAGCCTATTTAAGGAGATCAACTCAACAGAAACCGACGACAATCATTCTCATTCTTCTCTTCCAAGTCCGTCAGAGAAAATTCATAGAATTCTGAAGGTGGAAAGAAGGCAGATTGTGGATCAACTTCAATCATCTCCAGCTAATAATCAACCCTAACTTATCATTCAAGAAGCTTTGAAAAAGCTAAGAAGGGGTGAACCTTGTTTTTTACAGCCAAGGTTAAGTAAGAAGATTTCACATCAAGATCTGATCAAGAAGAAATCATCAGAATCATTCCTTTTGGGTGACATTTTAAAACACAAAATTCCTTTTGATATTAGAATTTTGTAAGATATATTTGTAGATCTGAGGGTAGGGATTACTTTCTCTGAGTTGTAAGCCTATATTATAAAGGCTGAGGTAGGGTTGTGTGTTTGAGGTAGGGTAAGGTGCAATTTCTCTGAGATGTATGAACTAGAAGGTTCTGAGATTGTAGGGTAAGGGTTTTCCTGAGGAGTAGGAGTGGAGGTGCACTCTGAGATAGGGTTCTTGAAGAGCAACCTGAGTTATAGTATCTTGAGGATCTGAGGCAGGACATTGCATTGTCTGAGTTGTAGGAGCCGGCTGGACTCTGAGGTGTAAGATCTGAGGATCAGAGGAAAAGAAAGAAGAAGTTTGTTTGAATCCAGTTCATTACTATATAGGCGAAGGGGGAAGTGGATGTTCTCATAAATTGGGGAACCACTATAAAATTATTGCGTGCTGTGCTGTGCTAAATTTTCTGTTAAGCTCAATTGTTTGTTGTGTTGTGTTGTGACTATTATATTTAGATATGTGCTGTTTTTCTTGAATACAGAGATTGGATTAATTCACACTCTAAGTAAATTTCTATGATTTAAAAAGTAGCCAAGATTTAAATTGGACCTATTTACCCCCCTCCCCCCTCTAGGTCACTCACTATCCTAAAACAAACACTTTACAGTACTTAATTTCAATTCATTTCTTTTAAGTATTATTCCAGTCTTGTACTGATCTAGTTCATTTCAGTACTTACTTTCAGTTCTTTCTATTCAGTACATCGGTACTAGTCATATTTCAATTCAGTATTTCAATTCTACATCTTATATTCTCAGCTTTTATTATCGTATTTATATTTACAACAATTTAATGTTTTAACATTTTTAGCACAGGTCCTACTCTAACGAGCAGTTACTTGCTAGGTTGATCATTAGTTGGGGATAATAGGAGTCGAGATATTCCTCCAGAGTTAGCCCCAAATAAAGAGCTCTCATGCTCTTTGTTGAAAGTTGAGCCAAATATTGCTTGCCCAAAGTATTTGAATCCTACTAGGGTAGGACGCCACAGACCCGATGCTTGCAAACAAAATTTAATAAAACTAAATGCTTGTAAATTGCTTACGTTAATTTGTGATAGGTCAATCACATTCGCAGACCGTTCGTACCGGTGTGGGAAGGTCGACGACTCATGGAGATAGTGAGATGTGTACCATGGGTGATCGACCGTTAAAATTCTCTTTGTTGGGTCTCCTCCACTGGTCGACCGAAATTCAGATGCACAGGATGTCGCTCTTATCTATAAGTACACGAGGTTGAATGATGGGGCATGGGTAGTGCAGTATGATCCCCACAGTAGTGGTAGGACTGGTCACTGTCATCGACGACTACATCGGTGAGGCCCGCGGGGCTCGCTACCCTGCTTGAAGAGAAGCGGTCAATACTATGCCGACATAGGGTATGTGCATGGGTTTTGAACACCTGTGGAGTGTTGGCGGGTTTGAATACCTGCGATGTGAATACACGTTATGAGTACTTGTCATGTTGATAGCTAGTGGAGCGTTTATTATATAACTGATGGTTAAGCTGCTACTATTCGAGTTATATTATAATGCATATTTTTACATATAATTGATCGTAGCATATATATTTGAAATGATGTACTAACCCTCTTGTGCTTCAGCTATTTTATTTTATTGGGTGCTTGAGCTCGTCCCCAGGATATGGATCCAGGGAGGAGATGTGTTTTCACTTAGCTCTAGTGACTAATAGTTATTTTAATAACCATTCACAGGAGACGGAGCATCATGATGTCCAGCTATCATGGGATGACACGCCAGCTGATAAGATTACCCGAGCAGAGGCACCCCCCGTAATCTCCAAACTTCCTAGACGTGTGTTACTAATGCGCAGATTTGCAAGAGAGAGTGTTAATCGTAGTAGTCTTTTGAAGCATACGGGCTCCATGTATAAAGAGTGGCTACGACTTTTGCTTGCTCTAATATATATATATATATATATATATATATATATATATATATATATATATATATATATATATATATATATATTATTGTGACTTTCTGTTATTGCTTCCACAACTCTGTGATATGATGTGAATGTTGTTGTTCAAGTCAGGCAAGACAACCAAGTAGTGATTAGTATAGTGGGTTGTTACCTCTTAGGAAGCACTATATGGACATCTTGGGTAGTATGTAAGGCTCGTCTCTGACCCAAACCTGGAAAAGGTTGGTGTAGGGAGTTTTACAGGGGGATCCCGTCTTGTTGATCTATAGATTGAAGAGACCCTCTCTCCGGCCGAATGATATAGGCAACTACAAGGTATAACCATCCACTTCTTGGATGTTGAGGGATTCCTCTTAGAAATAGACCACATAATGACCAAGAGTCTCGTTCTCTCCTTACTTTACATGGAAGATCCAGTATTTTCTTCTTCTTCTTAGACGAGGCAAACCACATCATCAGCCCTCGACGTAGGACTTCAAAGCTATAGATCGAACTCCTCTGCAGCTAGTGAAACTAGTCCCTGGCATTTACCTGGAAAATTTTGGAAAAGAATCGGCACATGAAAGTATTCGTCATGTTCCGGATTGATACCACATCGTCGAACTACTGAAGATGCCTAATCATCTCTTCCTAGGTAGTAGCTTAGGATATGCTCTTTGAAACCTTAGAGGAGCAGGGCCGACATAACTTCATCACTCAACAGGCTCATCTCACTCTACTAGTAATCCGCGACTTAGCGAGAAAATACAAGCTTTCCTACACAAGCATTCTGAAACCTCTCCTAGTAATCGCCTTTGCGGATTCATACTCCTCGAGTACTTGCCGGGTAGTAAATAAACATCATAGGTCGCTTAAACTCCTCCACAATCGACTCCTTGCTTGTTCGCCTTGACAACACATCATCCTTTAAGGAAGTCTCGCGATGAGGTGATGTCATTATGCCCTCCGTACGAGGCTTGCACTACTCACAAGGTATCCTCGAGATGCTTTGCGAAAACGTAGAAGTTGGCCTGGGTCACATACTCACCTGCCCCTATGAGTTACCCACTACTCCTTCTTGCCTGCCTTCATCCATCATCTTTCCTCCTCATTAGACTTTCCTCCTCTAACTGCGATCCACGCTCAACACATAAAAATATTGAAGTTGGGAAAATCGTTACTCCAAAAAATCAAATCTAAGTACAGTACAAGATTATTGGTCCCGCATTCTCATCTCCGTAGCGGGAAAGAAGACGACTGTACCAAGATATAAATGGTACAGACCTCCACGTCAGTACAAAAGACTTACCTTAGGGAATCTTTTGTATCGTCTGAACATACCTCAAGAATAAGGTTCTATTGAACCGCACATGCAACCACACAAAGACACCCAATCATCTATGGAAGACACTGAATCTGAAATGGACAGTAAGGTTGATTTCGCAACCAGAGGTGCCAAGGATCTGAACTTGAACATAGAGAATAATGTGAAGTCAAATTTTTCTAACCTACCTGCATTCTCATCTATCCTTAGGAAGGCCCGACGATGGAAGAGATAAAGTGATAATTGGACCCCTAGTGCTGCTATAGGGAGTCCCACCACGTACCCAAAAGTTTGGGAAAAACTTTCCTTCCAGAACCAAAGTGGCTAGGCTAGGTACATGGAAGGCAACAGTTAGAGTCTCTACACTGACTAGGGGAGAAGTCACATGATTTTCAGGTATCATTCCTAGTATCCATGGGGTCTTATTTATAAACAAATCTTGGGGGAGGGCGAGTATGCACGCGAGAATACCCACCCCCCTGCAAGGTTGCCTCTCTAGATCTGACGATCTTGCAATTTGCGATTCGACAACAATCAAAGGATCTTGCCCATGTCCGACGGGATGTCACTGATAATCGCCAACTAGTTTAGTAACTATTATGCTCGCCAATACTATTGATAGTCGCCTGCTTGGGCGAGTAACCCTGATAATCGCCCATGGCATTAAATGCTCATATGGGTTGCTTGTTGACTTTGACTTGATCTCTGACTTTGAACTGGGCCTACATAACATGTCTGGGCCTACTCTTGACGAATATAAGTTGTACACTAGTCATCTTCTCTGCGTCACCTAGGACATCACCTCATTCGATTATTTGAGTGCTCCAAGCCGCTCACAACTGCTACATCTCTGACTGGAAATCCTTAACTTCACACTCCAAGAGATGTGGGATGAATTAAGAACATGTTGGTGGTTGATTAATTTGGATTGTTAGGATATAATGAATTCCGTGGGATGCGAGACCAAAATTTTTATGCAAATCTTAGTTGTGTGATATTATTGATTGAATACGCGGTCACAAGAGTCAAGTTCGTGGCAAGTGTATCATGACAATACTATGAAGGTCTGAGAATCGAGCTCGTTAAGACTCTTGAGTAGCTCAAAGACTTTTCGAGGGCCTCTATAAGCATTGTTCACCCTTATCAATTTATACTAGTAGGGCTTGCAAAACAGGTAGGCTTAAAAGAAAAAGGTTCTTGGGTACAAAAGGAGAATCTGGTAGGGGGAGAGGTGTTCATGAGAGATGGTAAGAATGATAGAGGTTGGACAAACACAATGTTAGAATTCACAAGAACTATTACTGTAGGCCAAAGTTGCATTATTTCATCATGCATGTCCACCATAGCTACTGATGTAGAGATTTTGTGTTGTGTAAAAAATATTTTGCGACGGTTGACTTCGATCGTTGTATTTCAAGTTAAGAGTAATAGAAACTTAGGTATATCTCCACTATCCAAGTCCACTGTCATTCTACATCTTTACTACTATTGAGAGTGTCGTAAGTTAGAGAAACCCATTAACTCAGCCCCCAGTCTTTCTCCCCATCTTCATGACCACTTTTCTATTGTGTCCACTAACCTTCATGTCAATACTTGCTAGTGTTAAGAAGAGATAAGAGAGAGAAAATGAATAAAATAAGAACATAAGAGAGCAAGAAAGAATGGAACTCAAGAATTATTTCTGAACTAGATGTCTTACAAATGATGACTACATCTCCTTTATTAGTCAATTGAGACTAATATTTTATTTCTAAATTTGTGTCATCGCTGACCACAACATACTATTTATATCATTGCTAATATCATTTACATCATCGTTGATATCATCACATCATCGATGACATCATATTATTATATCAATTATATCATTGATGACATTATCTCATCATTTACATCATTGATGACATAATCCAGTTATTTACATCATTGCTTACATCATTATTCAAGTTCAAAATATTTTTATTACAAAATCAAATTTTTATACAAAATCATCAAGAAATGATCTATCTTTATGTCCATCTGCATAATCATCTATTCAAATTAAGTTTAAACACAATTTAAACTTTTTTAATGAAATGACCTTCATAAGTGCATCTATAGAATTTTTCTGTGTGTTTTTCTTAGAAAGTCGAATTACCTTCTACTCTTTGATTATTACATTTAAAAATAAATGACGGACATCGATATATTTTATCCGCCCATAAAAGGTTATAATTCTTAGCAAGATAAATGACACTCATACTATCACAATCGATCTTCGAGATCTTATGACTTAAACTCAAATCTCTAAGTAACCCTCTGAGTCATATAGCCTCATAGACTACTTCTAATATAGTCATGTACCCGGCTTCAATTATTGACATGGCAAAGACTAACTAAAGTGTCTATATCCATGAAATTGCATCAGCTTCAACTATAAACACAGAGCCCATTATTAACCGTCTTTTGTCTATATTGCCTGCATAGTATCAACAAAACTAGTTAATATGAATTATTTCACACTATCAATCTCATAAATTAAACTAGCACTAGCAGTCCCTTTCAAGAATCGCAAAATCTCTTTCACTGCTTATCAGTGGTTTTTTCCTGGGTAGCCATGTAGCGACTCATGACTCTGACAGCTTGTGTTGGATCTTGGCGAGTGCATATCATAACATACATGAGGAAAATCACTGCATTTGTAAATTTTATGTCAAATATATAATGTTTCACTGTGTCTATATCGGGTGATAATGTACCTGATAGTTTTATATGTGTCGCCAAAGGAGTGGATAGGAGCTTTGCATTTTCCATGCCAAATGGAATGAAAATTATCTCAATATATGGTCGTTGAGAGAGTCCCACTTCTCCTAGTCTCATATCTCTTATAATCATCATACCTAGAATCTTCTTTGCACCCCAAGTTCTTCCATCTTAACTTCTCGGCTAAGCCAATGATTCAAAATCTTCATTTCTTGTCTATTCTTCGAGGCTATGAACATATCATTAACATAAAAAGAATATAAATTCAAGAATCATTATCAAGTCGCTTAAAAAAGATGTACTGGTCACACAAGATTCTCCTGAATCTAATGGATGTCATGAACCGGTGAAATCATTTGTATCACTTCCTTAGAGATTCTTTTAAACCACAAAGCAATTTCTTTAGCTTGCTGACATGATCATCCTTGCCTTCAATCAAGAATTCTTTATACTAATGCATATAAATCTCCTCCTTGAGATCACCATGCAGGAATGAAGTCTTCATGTCATGTTGATATAATTCCATGTCATAAATTATCATTATAACCAATAATATGCAAATAGAAGTGTGTTGCAACACTAGAGAGATGACTTCATTGAACTATACTACCTTCTACACATATCTCTTTGACACGGGCCTTGTCTTATACCTGGCATCATCCTTTACTAAAGAACATTCCATGATAAGAGTGTTCAGAAAGTGGAGCAAACTCATATGTGTTATTTTTATTAAGATACTCAATCTCTTCTTCCATAATAACTCCCTATTATGGGAGAATTAGTTGACTTTATGGTGTCTTCATAATTAAGAGATTCTTCATTTTCTACATTCAAAGCATAAGTAATTATAACTTTGAGACCACATGTCATCTAATCTCCATACCACATTAGCGTCCTTTGCATCATCATGACATATATACCTTACACTATGTCGAATGTGGATTTAGCTCCTCATGATGTACCAACTCCTCCCAGAGAAGAGCGGTCTCTAAGAGAATATGAGTTGCGAGGTGTGCGGGCCTGATGAGGAGATGGGCTTCGTTAAGAACCTCACCGACTCGAGAACTAGCCCCCACGAAGACCCATGCCTATGTGCACGAGATGTGATTACAAGGTCTTGGGTACGCAGAATGCTCAGCGGAGGGATCAACATGATCCTTCTCATGATAATAAGAGACTCGCGGCTTGCCAGTAGGAGGAAGGCCACCCAAGTTATACCTCCCATTCCCCCTACTGTGAGGGATATGAGGTGGAGGAATTCTTGTCATAGTAGTTTAGGAAGGAATGAAGTCTGTGTGCAATATAGGAGGTGGGGGAAGACCACTCGCGGTGTTGATCGCTGGAGGAACCTGCGAGCTCTCAACAATGAGCACCAACATCCCAGAAGTACTTGAAGTTGAGGCATTCACACCAGGGCAGACCTTCCCTCTACTCAGACAGATCCACATTGAGTGACCAGTCATGGTGCCCGACGCATCTATAGAGTGGTTCAGCGAGATAGGATGCTGAGTAGGAGCGAAGTTCAGCTCTCCTAGAGCTCCTGTCTGTGAAGACAGTCCTACAAGGAAGGTGTTGTTAGTATAAACATCAACACAGTGACTAAGCCAGCATAAAGATGCATGTCCCTTTTAAACCTTATGAGATATTCAGATCCTTGGTCGACAGGTCCTGAACGCGGGACATGTTTAGGTCATCGGCAGGATCGCCTGACAGCTGGGATGGAAGAGGGGTCTCAGAAGCGGGTTGCACCTCGTAACCCAATCTATCTCATTTAGGAGATCTTGGGTGGCTGCGGGTATGGTGGAGCGATCAAGCAATGGTGGAACCTCAATGGAGGGAAGGGGATCTTCAGCTCCTCCTTGGTAAGCTTCTTCTTCTTATGGTCTCCATTATCATAATCCAGGAAATGACATTTAGAGTGGTCTGATTTCAATAACTTCCCCAAATATTGCATTTCAGACGCAAGTTTATCAGTGTTGGCAGGCATCTCGAGCGATGTCAAAAATTGCGCTCAGAAGAAAGACTCCCTCTCTATTTGTAGATGGTGGTGGTTTGTTCCTCAGGGTAAAGCCTATTAGATCGTTAACTAACCAAGACACCGTGCCAGATAAAGTTTGGATGTTTCTTTTACAGTTCTATAATAGCTCGCAAAGAGAGGGGATTATCTAACACCTGTATTTGTCAAAGGTGGTTCCAGTCGTGCCACACAAGCAAGGTCAGAGACATAGACGGTTAATGTCAACAAACATGAACAATTCAAGGATATACGAGTATCTCAGTTTCTAGCCGAGTAGGCATTCATCGGAGACATCTTTCTTGTATTGGCGAGATCCTCATATACTCGACATAGTCACCAAGTCATAGTCGTCAGAGATAATCTCACATAAATCATGTAACACCCATATTAATCAAGGGATGGTGTTTTCTATTTATAAATAGGACCCTAAGGGTACTATGAATGACACATAGACATCATGAAACCCATCCCCCATAAGTTTGCAGCCCTTTAAGTGGTTCCTTCCTCAAACCTCGCTCAACCTTTTTTAGTTGCGGAGGGAAAGTTTCTTTTAAACTTTCAGATATGTGGTGGGACCTCCCTGCTGCAGTACCTAGGGTCCATTTAGTCGTTCATTTCTATCTTCTTTACTCTAACCTTCAGATTCGAGTCATCAAATCGTGTGATCTGTAACCTCAGGTTACACTTAGATCCGAACATTTCAAGTTGTGATTTTCCTAGCTTCAACAACTAGTGCACATACTATTTAGAGGGGAAAAACTTCAATCTATATCTATAACTCGTAATTCGTCGAGATAAAAAATGTCAAAGGAGACAACTATTCATAGACTATGCAGCTCGATAACCTGACAGTTATTCACAAATTTCTTCAGGAGGGTACTTGACATCCTAAAGGAAGAGAACGGTAGCAGGTATTTGTCAAAGGGTGAGTACCCATTGGAACTCACTAGTATGAGCAAGTATCCATTGTAACTCGCTAGTATGAGCGAGTTCCCTTTGCAATTCTCCAGTATGGGCGAGTACCCAATGAAACTCACCAACATAGGTGAGCATCCAAAGAACATCATAGGATGGGTTCTCATGCATTTCCTATAGGCAAGTAACACCTCTTAGTTGCCCTGTGGGTGAGGTTGATCCTTAAGTCATGTTGTAGGTATCTCGCAGGGGTAAGATATTCTCGCAAATGTACCCCACTAGGATTTGTATATAAATAAGACCTCAGGGGTGTAAGAGGATGTACCGGGCAGCTGTAAGAGGATGTACCGTTGCCCGGTAATATAAACGGACGTAAGCCCGGTACATCAAGTCCTCAATATAACACTCTCGCAACTCTAAACATCTAAGCGGAAGCAAACTAAAATCCATCCTCGACCCGTTGCCATGTAGTTGTGGTAGTGTACAACAACTGATCCTCATGTCCTGCCTCCTTGTCCTTCTGGTATTGATGCTCCTACTACTCGGTCCCCTAAAATGGTGTGGTCCACTGACCGTTAGTCAAAAGACTAAGCTACTATCGTCCTCGCCTCACCCCCGCAACTCCTAGGCACCGTGTGGGGAGGATGAAAGTGAAGGACAACAAAACAGAGTGGAACAAGCATGTGACAACTACCCTAGCAGGTGTATGTATAAAAGAACTATAATAAGAAAGCAGTGACGTAAACAAGTAAAGTAGGACAGTATGAACATGTAAGGTAAACTAAGGAATAAGTATAAGTACAAGAAAGTAAACTAAGTAACCATGACCTATAGGAATGCCCACACAAACCTATAGACCAATGGGTCATTTTACAAGGCCTATTGTATAAAGAGGCTCATACAAATTTATACAATAGGTTTCAAGGGTTATATGCAATGAATGTGCTTTGACATGCAAGTATGTTATGATAAGAACATGCAAGTGCAACACACACATCCAACTTTGTGCACACAGACCTTTAGTTCGCCCTTTCTGGAGCCTAACCTCCCAGGATACCTCTGTAGTGGCAAACAGAAGCGCTGGGTTGGGCCTCACCCACCTCTAAATCGGTATCAGCACTACCATTCAGACCTATCGTACGCCTCAACGCTGGTATACTAAGGGGATCTCCTGCGTACTCTTGCTGGCTAGCGCACCTGAAAGAATTGGTTTCAAGATGTTCTAAACACCTAGAGGGGGGGGTGAATAGGTTCGATTCTTTTTCTTACTTAGGCAGATAATTCTATCTAGTTTAGCAATGTATTCAGCAGAACATCCAACACAGCATTCACATACACAACATTCACAGATTGCACACAAGTTTTATAGTCGTTCCCCAAATGATGGGTACATCCACTTCCCCCTTCGCTTATCTAGCAGTGTACTAGATTCAGCCTAACTTCCTTCCTTCTTCTCATATCTGCAAATCTTACAGCTCAGAACTAAGAATGATTCCTACAACTCAGAGTGAATCCACACTCCTACAACTCAGGCACAAGCCCTACCTCAGTCTCTTCCACAGGCCTACAACTCAGAGTGACACCCACTCCTACAACTCAGGCAACATCCCTACCTCAGCCTCTATCACAGGCCTACAACTCAGGGAACAGATTCCCCTACCTCAGGCATACAGCCCTACCTCAGCCTTTATAATTTAGGCTTACAACTCAAAGATGTAAATCTCCTACACTCAGATCTAGTACAGATCCTACAAAATTATTGATGAAAAGTTGTTGATATCTTCAACCAGATGGAGAGAGAATTGGTTGAAGGCTTTTTGATCAGTTCTTGATAGAACTGGCTTCTTAAGGATCAACCTGACTTAGCTTTCTTCAAAGCTTCTTGAATCTGAACACAGTAGGGTTGATCTCCTTGATGCTTGAGTTAATCTTCAATCTTCCTCCTTCAGATATTAATCTGAATTCTTCAGGCAAACTGTTCAGGATCTGCCTTCACTGGATGAGATCTTCTCACCTTCTTGTTTTTCTCTCACTACAATCTGTTGACTGTTTCTTTCTCTTTTTCTGGATTCTCAATCCTTCAGAGATAATAATAGATCAGTTATCTGTTATCTGTTGTTGTTCTTCTTGTTGTTATCTGTGTTCACTGATTGTTGAGAGAGCACATCTATTTATAGGCTTCATCTATGGTAACCGGATGTTCCGGTTTCAAACAGTCTTCTGACATCTCTGACAGGTGTGACAATAATATCAGTAATGATAGGTGTCAAGTCTTTACTTGTATTACTTCAGCCTTCAATTAACTTTGACTCAGCAGCAAAGAATGTCGACTGAATTCTTCATATGTGTCGACACACATAGTCCATATGTTAACACAAGTCTTGTTGTTGTCGACACAACTTCTGTGGAATGTGTCGACACAAGTTCTGTGTGTCGACACAAACACTCCTTGCCTTGACAAAGTTGGTGTCGACAGAATTCTGGTGTGTGTCGACACAAGTTCTATGTGTCGACACAGTCGTTGTCGACAGAATTCTAGAATGTGTCGACAGCTTCTCTGTGTGTCGACACAGCTCCTGATAATGTCGACACAAGTCTGGCCCTTAGTGTCGATATAGCATTATCGACAAATTTTCTGTGTGTCGACACAAATTCTGGATGTCGACACAATCTGGCCCTTGGTGTCGATACAACATTATTGACAGATTTTCTGTGTGTTGACACAAATTCTGGATGTCAACAAAATCTGGCCCTTGGTGTCGACACAGCCATTCCCAGGTGTCGACACTTGTACTTAGAAAATTTTCCTTTCCATCTTCTTAACCTACACATGATTACTCAAAGTAACATCAAATACAACTTGATGTATATCATTGAGTTAGGTGAGGCTTCTCCAAATCTAGTACACATTTTCCAATGTACCCAACAATCTCCCCCTATTTGGAGAAGTCATAACCCTTAGTCAATGATATACATCACTTATAATAAAATTAATAATATGATGTATAAAACATTCACTGACAGGGAAACATATAAATAAAATAAGTAAATAATTTTATCACAGAATATGATATAACAATATCAATCATGAATCATTATTTTGTTTAAAACTTTACAATAGTTTAATGATAATAGATTACATGGAGTTTTAAACTAAAAATTACAATGTTTTATAATCTAATTAATCTATCCTAAGGTTGATCAGACTCCTTGATCACTATGCCTTTTCCAGACTGGATCTTTGCTTGTACTAGAGCTTCAGTATATTCAGCTGGCTTCTTGCCTTTGAGATCCTTCTTCTTTTGTTCTTCAGCCTTAACTCTCTGCCTTTCAAAATAGTGAAAAGGCTTAGGAAAATATTTACTGGGTTCTACTGATGTACCAGGTATTCTCTCAGCCTCGTGATCCCTTCTGAACTGCCGAATAACATCTTGTCTTTGCAGATATTTATTTCACTCAACTTCAGAATACCACTTGCCTCTATCATGCATTTTGTCTTTGACAGCTTGCCAGGCAGTGAGTATAACATTTCTAGAGGTTGGATTCCATCTTTCAAAATCAGGCTTCAGTTCAGCCTGCTCTCTAAATCTTTTCTTTGAAAGTTGAGCTTCTTGCTCTTTATTCAGTGCTGCATCTGACATTTCTACTTTCTCTATTATAACATTCTTAGTAGCCTCTGGAGGGCTATACATCTGGTGAACCGGATGTTGAATTTCCTCAAAGTTAGAAGGGGGATATATGATTTGAGCTACTTCCTGCTGACCCCCTTCATTTCCTACAGCTTGAATTCCTGACTCAGATGTATTGTCATCATCACATAGGGGTGGATATCCCAGAGTTACTCTAACAGCATTTGTTATCCATTTGGCATGCTCTGAGCTAGCATTGACTATCAACCTCTCCCCATTTATGACTTCTCTTTCAATATGATCCCTGAGATCATTCTTTTGGAACCTTATTTGATTAACCAGATAATTGGTTCCTTCTGTGTAAGAGGCTTTAAACTTTTGGAGCTGCGTAGAGATGAGTTTCTGAGATGCTTGAATGGCTGATTGGAAAGTGGCTAAATCTTCTTGAAATTTCTTATCAAACTCTGACTTTTCTTTAGCCCTTTCCTCAGATAATGCAGTTGTTTTATTATTTAATTCAGTAACAATCACATTATGTGATTCAGTAAAATTTTCATTCATTCTAATCTGATTTTCCAGAACATATCCTTGCTTTATTACTATGTCATCAATTTGTGTCCTTGCCTCTTATTGTTGTTTTGCCAGAAAAACTACAGCATTACCTCCTTTATGGAAGCAATCTGTCATCTCCCTCTTATTCTGGTTAACTTCAAATCTAATTGATTTTATATCTTGAGCCAAAGAGAACTAAAGATCCTTATGGCTTTCATCCATATATTTTTCCATGGCTGCTCTTTGCTCATCCATTTTAATCTGAAGAGCAACCAACAATGAACTAAAATCAACTGTTGGTGATGAGGGTTGTGAGGCTGTCTGTAAAGCTTTCTTATAAGTTGAGCTTTTCTTCTTGTAAACAATCAATTTCCTCTTCTTTGCTCTTTGTGCCTCTCCATAATCAGATTCTGAAGTACTTTCTAGATTCACAGCGGACTTTGGATTTGAGGGCAACTCCTTATTAGTTCTTGGCAACTCCCCCTCAGTTCTTGACATAACTTCCTCAGTTCTTACTTCTTGTAAATCAGGGAATAATTCCTCAAGAGTAAATTCTTGTTGCTGTTGAACTGGAGGAATATCTGTTGCTTGAACATTTGAAGGAATATCATCTAAGGCAGATGTATCATCCATAGATATATTCTATGCAGGGATGTTGTCATGATGTGTCTGTTCAACATCAGATAGAAGCACAGTTAATGTATCTGGCTCAGTATCTAGTATTGATTGATTAATATCACCAATTACCTCAAGAATTGTTTGAGTGGCTGTTTCACTCTCTAAAGCAGCTTGCTCTTTCTCTGGAGCACTATCTGAAGGCAAGACTTCTTGTTGAACTGGATAAAGTTCATTTGCTCCCCCTAGGGGAGGCACATCCTGAGCTTGATCCTCCAGTGGAATGGTATTTTCTGAAATAAACTCCCACTGCATCTGACTTTTATTTACATTCTTAGGAGCAGATGATTTCCTTATAGTTTCTTGTTGGTCTTCATCTGAACTAAAGATTACTTGTTCTTCTGAATCACTAGAAGATTCAGGCTTCCTGGGTATTGTCTCTTTCTTTTTCTATTGTGGTTGTTTCGTTGGTGTTGAGCCATCTTTTGTCAGAACTCTTTCCCACCTGGATAGTATTTTCAAATCCATCCTTCTCATGTGATTTATTTTAGATCCAGCGGTATGGTTCAACACTTCAGGAATAGTTATTGCCAGATACAAACTCAGAATTCTACTTAGATTAGGTTTCTTCAGACTTTCCTTGATCTTATCAAAAATTACTGCAGACCAGTTAGTCTTTATTCTGAAAATTATTCTGGTCATCAAGCTGAACATATAGACTGAGATCCTATCATGTCCACCTGGCTTGCAGAGAATTACTTTTCCAACAATCTCTGAGAGAAATTTTCCTTGTGAATTCATTCCTTTCCTTTGCATGGATGATTCAATCCTAGTGTTGGGATTCAGGCCACACCATTGAAGTGCTTCTTTAGTCATTGAAGATGTAACTTCATCATCTTCCTGAGTCTTGGGCAATTGAAGTGTTTTCCTCAGTCACTTTTGGGTAAGTTTAACCTTGCTGCCTTGAATTGATGACTTAATCTTCAAGCCAGTTGAATCCAAGGTTGCTTTTGTATAGAATTCAAGAATTTCTGTCTTCCAGATCTTTGTAGGTTCAGAGACTAGATATTCTAAACCATTCTCTTGAATTAGGGTTATTACCTCACGAATCTCAGTCGTCGCACTGTCAAAGGCATTGCGAACTAACTCAAAAACTTCGTTGATGTTGGTATCCAACTTTGGCGCCATTGATGACGAGAAATTTGAGGAGAAGAGAGATGAAGGTTTGTCGACTCAAGGTCCGTGTCTCGAAAATGTTGAGAGCTTAGTCGACAAAATTGCTCTGGGACCTATTTATAGGTTTGTCAACACAGAAGGCCAAAAGGCGGGATACTTAATGTGTCGACACTGTAGAGATTGTGTCGACACAGAATTCTAATGTCTCGACAGAGTCAGACAACACTATGTGTCGACACAGTTTGTGATGTGTCGACACAGACTCCTCAATAGTCGACGCTAATATTTGTGTGTCGACACAGACTTCTGTATGTGTTGACACAGCTATCTAAATGGTAGAACTTCTATGTGTCGACACCAAACTTTGAGTGTCGACACCACTATCTCAGCACTATTTTGCTGTGTCGACACAACTTATCTTAAGTGTCGACACAAACTACTATATGTCGACACAAATTTCCTTTTGTGTCGACATAAATTCCTATAAGTCAACATTGATTTACTTAGTCAAAATTACTAAGTTACTCTAGATTTAACATGCCTAATTCAATTTTGAAATAATTAAACTTAGTTTCATCTAGTGGTTTAGTAAACATGTCAGCAATTTGATTATGTGTGGTGACAAATTCCAAACAAATATCTTCTTTTTCAACATGTTCTGTAATAAAGTGAAATCTAATTTTTATATGCTTTGTTCTGCTATGTGATACATGGTTTTTAGCAATAGAAATTGCACTTGTAGAATCACAGAATAGTGGAGTTCTACTTATCTTGAGACCATAGTCTTCAAGTTGATGTTGAATCCATAGAAGCTGAGCACAGCAGCTGCCTGCAGCAATATACTCAGATTCTGTAGTGGAAATTGCCACACTAGTTTGCTTCTTACTGCTCCATGATACTAGTCTACCACCTAGAAACTGACATGTGTCAGTGGTACTCTTCCTATCTTCTTTGCAACCTGCAAATTCTGCATCTGAAAAACCAGTAAGTAGAAAGTCTCTATTCTTAGGGTACCAAAGACCAAGATTAGGTGTGCCCTTAGATATCTCAATATTCTTTTAACAACAGTATAATGAGATTCTTTAGGGCTTGCTTGGTACCTAGCATAGACACATGTAGCATACATAATGTCTGGTCTACTAGCAGTTAAGTATAGGAGGGAGCCAATTATCCCTCTATACAAAGACTCATCTATAGGTTTTCCTGCATCATATTTGCCTAATGGCATACTTGTCCCCATTGGAGTTCTCATGGTAGTGGATGACTCCATACCATATTTCTTGATTAACTCCTTGGTGAACTTAGATTGTGATATGGATAAGCCCTCATCAGTCTGCCTTAGTTGGAGCCCCATCAAGAATTTGAGCTTGTAACACCTCCCCTGTAGTGAACGTATAATATGGGTCCGGCCGGGGCCCCACTACATACGGACGCCACAGCTTTAGTATTAAAAGTTGATATAGCTACCCACACTCAAAACTCTTTGCACAACACAACGGAAAAAAAACAGGACAAGACGTTATCCACCACTAGAAGAGTAAAACAAATGGCCTTATGGCCTTACAACAAGTTTCCAAAATCAAACAATACAACAGTCATGAATGTGCTTAGCACTCCTAGTCTACCTCGGCATGCAAGCCGGACAACATGAGTCTCAAACATACAACATTACATAAGTAGAGCTACAAAAAGAAAAGCACTTCATGAGGCATAGGCCTTTCTGGCCGGCGAGCTAGCTCCTCCATGCGATCCTTGCCCTGTAAAATTTATTACTAACGTGGGTCAGCAAAGGCTGACCTCAAACTGTGTAACAACACAACTCCTCCCGGCCTCCCCTAACGGACGCCGGGGTACCCCTCCAACCTGCAAGTTAGCACTTCGTATGCAATAATCATAAGCAAGAAAAGCAACTACAGAAACAGGCTTGGATGTCACACACATCATACATGTTCTCTACTGTTTGAGCATATAATAAAAGGGCCTACTTATGCAATCATGTATGCAATAACCTGGGTTTCACCCAAGGCACCCTAACTCGTATGCATCTAGCACATCATCACATCATATGGGTACTCATCGATTCCCCATTGGCATAAAGCCGCAAACAAAGGGGTCACCATTTCCCCCAACGGCTCACAGGCCGCCTCATGGAACTCTTGTTAAGGCCCCACCCGCTCAAGGTATTAGCCCCAGGCTTGCCTACAAGCTCTGACATCTCATGTCAGGATTCCAACAAACACAAAACTGACCGATTCTAAGAAGCCTTGCCGTACCCCACCCGCTCATGGCCTCATTGCCCGGGCTTGTCCCCATGCTTGGCATTCTTGTCAGTCTCATAGAAGGGGACTAGTCTCGCCGGGACACTCTCCGCACATGACGTGAACATCACAGGATAGCCAGCCGACCACGGAGACATAGCCACGCCTTGGCACAACACAAACCAAGACAAATCCACCCTAGTCCCTCATTTGTACTGCAGCGTTCCCGCGCACCAAGGAAACGATCTCCAACTCATGCGGAGCTAACCTTGTCCACTAAGGAAAACATCTACCGCAATGAGGAGCTAACCTTGTCCGGTTCCAACTACACTTACTCACTCGAGAAAAGGGGGGAAAACATCCCCACATCACAAACGGCGTCTTGCCATAACGGAATCCCAACGAATCCTTAACGTTCGTATGCAACATCACCGAGTCGGACTAACGGTCGCGACTACGGCTTCACCCACCTTGCCTAATCCACTAACGGAGCGGATCTCTAATGCAAATCATGCCGGGGACGGACTCAATCAACCCGGAGGTTCCTCTTGAACCTTGGAAAACCAAAACCCCACTTATTTGAGAGTTTGGTGCCCACAAGCTAGAAAGAAAAGATGCTAAAAACATGCATCCTAAGACCGAGAGGAAAAGTGTCGTTACCTTCCGACTCCTCTTCCTTGCCATGGCGAAATAGCCGGATGAAAACCTTCGCAACGATCTAACCTCCACGGATCTGGACTCGGCTCGCGATTTGGAGCACCGAAACCTCTCCTACAGCCCAAACTCTCCTTCTCCTTCTTCCTTGCTCTCACTTCTCTCTAGATCTTTAGTAAGAGAAAGCTTGGAGAAGAATGAGGGTTTTCAACCCTATTCTCGGACTTAACTCCTAAAGAAATGATCTGAACCATCAGATCCTAAAATCAGGGAAAGAAAGGCCACGATCTGACAGGAAAATAAAAGACCTGGGCCGAAGACGGCCTGGCACACGCCCGTGTCCAAGGCCGCATGCCTCATTCACCGTCTCAAATCGACGCGCCTGGAACAGCACACGGGCATCTGACATGCCCGTGTTCGATCTGACACGCCCTTGTCCCCAATGACACGGCCGTGTGGCCGGCCGTGTGCCTCCATTTACACGGCCCCGAAAACATCCCGAGAGGTTACACGGCCTGGGACACGCCCGTGTCCCAAGCCGTGTGCCAAGTCTCGACACTCGTCGACAGCCTTTGTGTTGACACCGCGGAAAAACGTCGAGCGAAGATCGTCGACCAAGCGGGACACGCCCTGTGACACGCCCGTGTCACAGGCCGTGCGCCCCAATCTCGACACTCGACACTCGTCGAGTGAACATCGTCGACCGACCCACACGGCCTTGGACACGCCCGTGTCCTAGGCCGTGTGCCTTGTCTCGACACACTGTCGAGCGAAAGTGTCGACACCCCGGGCCGAGTGTTGACACGGGCTCGACACGCCCTGCGACACGCCCGTGTCGCAGGTCGTGTGCCCTAGTCTCGACACATTATCAAGAGAAAGTGTCGACACCCCGGGCCGAGTGTCGACACGGCTCGACACGCCCTGCGACACGCCTGTGTTGCAGGTCGTGTGCCCCCTGCCAGAAACCAAAAATTTCCAGAAACGCAAATCGACCCTCTCTCAAAACTGGGGTGTTACAACTCTCCCCCACTTAACAGAATTTCGTCCCGAAATTACAAAACAAAAGGGTACAAAAACTTAACTTGTACCTGAAATGAAGAGTTCCGGATACTCTTCTAGCATGGCCTGTTCTCGCTCCCAAGAGAACTCCTCTGGGCCGCAGTTGTTCCATCAGACTTTCACGAGTTTAACTTCTTTATTTCGCAACTGCCGAGTCTCCGAATCCTCTATAGCAATTGGAAGGACTCGCGTCCTCATGTCTTCCTCAATCGGCACCGATGCCGGCTCAATCACCACACTAGCCTCCACCAAGGCTTTCCTCAAAACGGAGACATGGAAGACGTCATGCGATCCACTCAGCTCTGCGGACAACGCCAACCTATAGGCTGCTTCTCCCACTCGTTCAACAATTTCAAAAGGGCCCAAAAACCTTGGACTCAACTTCTTGAGTCGGCGAATCCGTGAGACGCCTTTGAACGGTTTGATCTTCAAATATACCCAATCACCTACCACAAACTCCAACCTCCGGTGACGAGCATTAAAGTATTTTGCTTGTCGGTCTTGCGCCACCTTCATACACTCTTGTATGGCCCGTACCATCTCACAAGCGTCTACTACCACCTCTTTTCCCAAAATTTTGGTGTCTCCCGCCTCTGCCCAAGACATCATTGTTCGACACCGTCTCCCATACAAAGCTTCGTATGGTGCCATTTTTATACTTGCTTGGAAACTGTTGTTGTACGCAAATTCCACCATGAAGAGGTGATCCTCCCACTTCTTGTCGAAGTCAAGAAAGCACATTCTCAACATATCCTCCATAGTACGGTTTGTTCTTTCAGTTTGCCCATCAGTTTGAGGATGGAACGCCGTACTGAACTTTAGCTTCGTGCTCAAACTCTTTTGAACTAGTCTCCAATCCTTGGACGTAAACCGTCCATCTCGATCGCTGACTATACTCTTTGGAATCCAATGCAGTCGCACAATGTTGCGAACATACAACTCCACCAGCTTCTCCACGCTGTCCTCTTTCCGATTTGGGATGAAGTGGGCCACCTTGGTTAAGCGGTCCACAATCACCCAAATAGCATCATTACCCTGCTGCGATCTAGGCAAACCATGCACAAAATCCATGGAGATGTCATCAAATTTCCATTCAGGGATTGGAAGGGGCTTCAGGAACCCGCCCGGCTTCTGACACTCGGCCTTCACCAAGGCACAAGTTTGGCAACGATTCACATACACAACTACGTCCCGCTTCATCCCCGGCCACCAAAAGGATTTCTTCATATCCAAGTACATCTTTGTACTGCCCGGGTGAATGGAGTACTTTGTGAAGTGAGCCTCAAACATCAACTCCTCACAAAGTTTGCCGAACTGCGGTATACAAACCCTTCCCTCCTTCCTCAGAATCCCATCAATCATCTCCCAGGCACTGCTCTCGCCCGTTTGAGCCTCCAACACAAATGGTTGAAACTACACATCCAACCGAGTCGCTTTCCGAATGCGATCGGTCAAGTCATTCTGCACTTCAATCCAGTTCAACCGAGCCACGCTGGGCTCGCCTCTCGCAACACATTCCAAACCAAGGGACTCCCACTCTCGTACCAATCGCTCATCATGAGCTTCGATCCAATTCCCTTGCCCTGAGTACTTCCTACTCAAAGCATCTGCCACCACATTGGCTTTACCTGGCGTATACAGAATCGCCACCTCGTAGTCTCCAAGAAACTCAACCCACCTGCGTTGCCACATGTTCAAGTCCTTTTGATCCAAGATATACTTCAGGCTTTTGTGATCCGTGAAGATCTCCACCTTTGCACCATAAACATAATGCCGCCATATTTTCAACGCGAAAATTACCGCCGCCAACTCCAAGTCATGGACGGGGTAATTCCTCTCATGGGGCTTCAGTTGTCTAGACCCAAAAGCTATCACCTTGGCATGTTGCACCAACACGCAACCCAAACCGCATCCCGATGCGTCACTGAAAATCTGAAATCCCTCGGTCCCTTGCGGTAGACTTAGGATTGGAGCCATCACCAGTCTCTCCTTCAGTGCCTCAAATGCCTGGCTGCACTCTTGAGTCCACGCAAACTTATGATCTTTATGAGTGAGTGAGGTGAGGGGTAGAGCTATCCGCGAGAAATTCTCCACGAATCTCCTATAATACCCGGCTAGTCCAAGAAAACTTCGGACTTCCGCCACGGTCGTCAAGACTGGCCAATCTCTGATTGCCTCCACTTTTGTTGGATCCACTGCCACCCCATCCCCACTAATCACGTGGCCCAAAAATGCCACCTTCTCTAACCAGAACTCGCATTTGGAGAATTTTGCATACAACTGATTCTCCCTCAACACTTGCAAGACCACTCTCAAGTGGGTCTCATGCTCCACCTCCGATTTGGAAAACACCAAGATGTCATCAATGAAGACAACCACAAAAGAATCCAAGTATTCCCGAAATACTCGATTCATAAGATCCATGAACACAGATGGTGCATTCGTCAGCCCGAACGACATCACCGTAAACTCAAAGTGCCCATACCTTGTACCAAAGGCAGTCTTGAGGATGTCCTCATCCCGAATTCGCAGCTGATAATAGCCTGACTTCAAGTCCAATTTTGAATACACCACTGACCCTACCAATTGGTCGAACAAGTCATCTATCCGAGGAATCAGATACTTATTATTGACGGTCAATTTATTCAGATCTCGGTAGTCTATGCATAGCCGCATGCTATCGTCTTTCTTCTTTATAAACAACACCGACGCACTCCACGATGAAGAACTGGGTCTGATATACCCTTTCTCCAACAATTCCTGTAACTGTACCTTAAGTTCAGCCAACTCCTTTGGTGCCATCCTAAACGGAGGACGTGACACCGGCCTAGCCTCCGGCACTAACTCGATTAAGAAATCGATCTCCCTTCGAGGAGGCGCCCCAGGAAGTTCATCTGGAAACACATCCTTGAACTCTGCCACTACGGGCACTTCATCAATAGACAGCTGGGAGAGATGAACCTCCAATAACGCTACAAGCGCTACACCACCCTGGTTAATCTCCCGCATCAACTGCATGGCCGAAATCAGGGAACAAGCCACTCCACAAAGGCCCTCAAATTTGACCTCCGCCTGCCATTTGCTCTTAAGGGTCACTACCTTAGATAGGCAATCAATACTGGCGCGCTGCCTTGCAAGCCATTCCATGCCCAAAATGACATCGAACTCCACCAATGGTAAAATCGCTGCTACCAAAACGAAGTCAACTCCGTCTAGCTCCCAACAGATGCGCCCTTTGGCCCTAGTGGTCATGGATGACCCATCGGACATGCGCACTTTCAACTCTGCGTCCGCCGAGAAAGACTCAACTCCTATTCTCCGGATGAAGCACTCCGCAAGAAAGGAGTGCGATGCTCCCGTATCAAACAATACCCTAGCGGGGTATCCGGAAACTAACACGAAGCCTACAACATAGACATCACACAAAAGACTAAAAGGATGAAGCACAAAATTTAAACTTAAATTTTCTTCATACCTATCACCACATCGGTCTGGCGGATCGCTTCTTGCTGTCCAAGGTTGTAAGCCCTTGGTTGCATCGGTTGGAACAGAGAAGCGCTCGACCCCGCCATCTTCCCTTTCTCCGCAGCACTGGGGCCAGAGCGCACCATCTGCTCCTGCCTAGCCTCTTGCCCCGCTCCTCCTTGGGGACAAACACGAGCTATGTGCCCCACCTTACCGCAGTTGTAACACGTCGGCGGTCCCCTAGAGTGAGACCCTCCAGGCGTCCAATTGCTCTTCTCACCGGATCTGGGAGTGTGAGGGTTCTTCCTCCACCTACTCCCTTCAGGCTTTCCATGAGATTGGGAAGGCTTCCCTTCCCCTTGCTTGGGAGTAAATCACTTACGACGTTGGGTTCGCTCCAAATCACTTTCCAAAATCCTGGCAACCTCAACTAGTTCATTGAATCCCGCTCTCTTCATGGAGATGAGGGGTTGGCTCAGGTTCTCCCTCAGCCCCTAGTAGAAGAGGTTATCCCTTTCTACATCTTCTGCCATCGTCGTTCCAGCGTAACGACCCAAACGGGTGAACTCCTGCACATACTCATCCACCGTCTTGTCTCACTGCATTAAATGCAGAAACTGCCTCTGAAGGGCCAATCGTGTAGAAACTGGAATATAACCTCTTTAGAAACGCATCCCCAAACTCCTCCACTGACGGGGTGCGTCCCGGGAACTGGCGGCCTCTATGGCTCACCCACCATAACTTGGTGTCTCCTTCCAACATGAAAGCCGCATACTCAGCTTTCTTTTCCTCTGGTGTCTCTACCGCCCTTAAAAGCTCTTGAATGCGAACCCACCAGTCCTCCGCATCTGTTGGCGTACCCACTCCCTTGAATGACGGGGGATGGAAACTCAGGAAGTACTTCATGTGTCGGTCTCCATGTCCGACAACCACCCTTTCCGCCAAAGGCTCCACTTGCCTGGCCTCTCCGCCTGGCACGGCCGTCGCCGTGTCCGGTGTAGCAGGGGTTGCTACCTGAGCTGCCGCTGCAGCTTGGGCTGCCACCATCGCTTCTGCAAGCATGCGGCAGAAGTCGGCTGGGTTTACACCCGTGCCCAAAAGACCTGGAGCAGTAGCACTGCTCGCCGAAAGCTCTTCTCTTGCTCTCGACGTTCCCGCCTCGTTGCTTGCACTCTTCAAGAAAAAAGAAACAAGGAATCAGTCTCAAATCTCAAGACTTAAACATAAGGACACTCATGGACCCGCGTTACTCTTATGTGGATAACTTCTCTACGCATTGACCTTGAATCTAACCTGGCTTTGATACCAAATTGTAACACCTCCCCTGTAGTGAACGTATAATATGGGTCCGGCCGGGGCCCCACAACATACAGACGCCACAGCTTTAGTATTAAAAGTTGATATAGCTACCCACACTCAAAACTCTTTGCACAACACAGCGGAAACAAAACAGGACAAGAAGTTATCCACCACTAGAAGAGTAAAACAAATGGCCTTATGGCCTTACAACAAGTGTCCAAAATCAAACAATACAACAGTCATGAATGTGCTTAGCACTCCTAGTCTACCTCGGCATGCAAGCCGGACAACATGAGTCTCAAACATACAACATTACATAAGTAGAGCTACAAAAAAAGCACTTCATGAGGCTTAGGACTTTCTGGCCAGCGAGCTAGCTCCTGCATGCGATCCTTGCCCTGTAAAATTTATTACTAACGTGGGTCAGCAAAGGCTGACCTCAAACTGTGTAACAACATAACTCCTCCCGGACGCCCCTAACGGACCCCGGGGTACCCCTCCAACTTGCAAGTTAGCACTTCGTATGCAATAATCATAAGCAAGAAAAGCAACTACAGAAACAGGCTTGGATGTCACACACATCATACATGTTCTCTACTGGTTGAGCATATAATAAAAGGGCCTACTTATGCAATCATGTATGCAATAACCCGGGTTTCACCCAAGGCACCCTAACTCGTATGCATCTAGCACATCATCACATAATATGGGTACTCATCGATTACCCATTGGCATAAAGCCGCAAACAAAGGGGTCACCATTTCCCCCAACGGCTCACAGGCCGCCTCATGGAACTCTTGTCAAGGCCCCACCCGCTCAAGGTCTTAGCCCCGGGCTTGCCTACAAGCTCTAACGTCTCATGTCAGGATTCCAACAAACATAAAACTGACCGATTCTAAGAAGCCTTGCCGGACCCCACCCGCTCATGGCCTCATTGCCCGGGCTTGTCCCCATGCTTGGCATTATTGTCAGTCTCACAGAAGGGAACTAGTCTCGCCAGGACACTCTCCGCACATGACGTGAACGTCACAGAATAGCCAGCCGACCACGAAGACATAGCCACGCCTTGGCACAACACAAACCAAGACAAATCCACCTAGTTCCTCATTTGTACTGCAGCGTTCCCGCGCACCAAGGAAACCATCTCCAACTCATGCGGAGCTAACCTTGTCCACCAAGGAAAACATCTACCGCCACGAGGAGCTAACCTTGTCCGGTTCCAACTACACTTACTCGCTCGAGAAAAGGGGGAAAACATCACCACATCACAAACGGCGTCTTGCCGCAACGGAATCCCTACGAATCCTTAATGTTCGTATGCAACATCACCGAGTCGGACTAACGGTCGCGACTACGGCTTCACCCACCATGCCTAATCCACTAACGGAGCAGATCTCTAATGCAAATCATGCCGGGGACGGACACAATCAACCCGGAGGTTCCTCTTGAACCTTGGCAAACCAAAACCCCTCTTATTTGAGAGTTTGGTGCCCACAAGCTAGAAAGAAAAGATGCTAAAAACATGCATCCTAAGACCGAGAGGAGAAGTGTCGTTACCTTCCGACTCCTCTTCCTTGCCATGGCGAAATAGCCGGATGAAAACCTTCGCAACGATCTAACCTCCACGGATCTGGACTCGGCTCGCGATTTGGAGCACCGAAACCTCTCCTACAGCCCAAACTCTCCTTCTCCTTCTTCCTTGCTCTCACTTCTCTCTAGATCTTTAGTAAGAGAAAGCTTGGAGAAGAATGAGGGTTTTCAACCCTATTCTCGGAATTAACTCCTAAAGAAATGATCTGAACCATCAGATCCTAAAATCAGGGAAAGAAAGGCCACGATCCGACAGGAAAATAAAAGACCTGGGCCGAACACGGCCTAGCACACGCCCGTGTCCAGGGCCGTGTGCCTCATTCGCCGTCTCAAATCGACACGCCTGGAACAGCACACGGGCATCTGACACGCCCGTGTTTGATCCGACACGCCCGTGTCCCCAATGACACGGCCATGTGGCTGGCCGTGTGCCTCCATTGACACGGCCCCGAAAACATCCCGAGAGGTGACACGGCCTGGGACATGCCCGTGTCCCACGCCGTGTGCCAAGTATCGACACTCGTCGACAGCCTTTGTGTCGACACCGCAGAAAAACGTGGAGCGAAGATCGTCGACCAAGCGGGACACGCCCTGTGACACGCCCGTGTCACAGGCCGTGTGTCCCAGTCTCGACACTCGACACTCGTCGAGTGAACATTGTTGACCGACCCACACGGCCTTGGACACGCCCGTGTCCTAGGCCGTGTGCCTTGTCTCGACACACTGTCGAGCGAAAGTGTCGACACCCTGGGCCGAGTGTCGACACGGGCTCGACACGCCCTACGACACGCCCGTGTCGCAGGCCGTGTGCCCTAGTCTCGACACATTATCAAGCTAAAGTGTCGACACCCCGGGCCGAGTGTCGACACGGCTCGACACGCCCTGCGACACGCCCGTGTCGCAGGTCGTGTGCCCCCTGCCAGAAACCAAAAATTTCCAGAAACGCAAATCGACCCTCTCTCAAAACTGGGGTGTTACAGAGCCCACTCATAATGCTCATCTCAAACTTCCCTTGCATAAGTTTTGCAAACTTCCTACAAAAGTTATTTTCAGTAGATCCAAAGATTATGTCATCAACATAAATCTGTACTAGGATCATCTTGCCCTTTGACTCCCTAAGAAATAGAGTCTTGTCTATTTTCCCCCTTGAAAATTTATTTTCAATGAGAAAAGTAGACAATGTTTCATACCAAGCCCTAGGGGCTTGCTTCAAACCATATAAGGCTTTCTTAAGTCTTTAAACAAAATCAGGATAAAGTGGATCAACAAAACCTGAAGGCTGATGAACATAGACTTCTTCTTTCAAATTACTATTTAGGAAAGCTGACTTAACATCCATTTGGTATACTTTGAAACCTTGGAAAGCAGCAAAGGCATGGAATAGCCTTATTGCTTCCAATCTTGCCGCTGGAGCAAAAGTCTGATCAAAATCAATGCCCTCTTCCTGTCTATAACCTTTGGCAACCAGTCTTACTTTGTTCTTCATTATTATGCCATTTTCATCCAGTTTGTTCCTATAGATCAATTTTGTCTCAATAATGTTATGATCCTTTAGTTTTGGAACCAGCTCCCATACTTTATACCTTCTGAATTGATTCAGCTCCTCTTACATGACATCAATCCAGTTGGAGTCTTGTATGGCTTATTCAAATCTTTTTGGTTCCAACTGTGACAGGAAACTTGAGCAAAGCATTGTGTTCATGTGTTTGCTTCTGGTTTGCACACCATGTCTGGGATCACCAATGATTTGGTGTGCTGGATGACCCTTTAGATTCCTTATTGCTAGAGGCATTCTATCAGCAATCTGAACTTCTTCACTTTCTCCACCAGGCTGAACTTCATTTTCTTCAATGTCAGCTTGTGGACCTTGTACTCCCCCTGGACAGCAACCATCATTTTCCACATCCTGCCTTGCAGTTTGGTCTTCATTAATGGTCAGCATGTCCAACCTTTCTTTTAAACCTGTTGAGCTACAAGGATTGCTAGACAACTCACAGTTAATAAGCTCAGATTCATCAAACACTACATGAACTGATTCTTCTACAACTTGTGTAGTCAAGTTGTAGACCCTATATGCCTTACTATTATTGTTGTACCAAACAAATATCTCATCTTGAGATTTGACAGCAAACTTAGTTAGGTGAGACTTGTCAGTGTTAAGCACATAACACCTGCTACCAAAGATCCTAAAGTAGGATATATTTGGTTTTCTTCCCTTCATAATCTTATAGGGAGTCTTTTTTGTGGTTCTTAGTTATAGATGCTCTATTGAGAACATGACAAGCAGTATTTACTGCCTCAACCCAGAAATATTTTGGGAGTGAAGTGTCACTGAGTAGAGTTCTACCATCCTCAATGAGAGTTCTATTCTTTCTTTCAGCAATACCATTTTGCTGAGGTGTTCTAGTTGAGTAGAATTCATGATGAATCCCTAGTTCTTCACAAAACCTTGTCATACACTCAGACTGAAATTTAGTTCCATGGTCATTTCTGATTTTGATCACTGAATTGTTATATTCATTCTGAATTTGTTTAACAAAGTTATGAAAGACAGTAGGGGTTTCAGATTTCTGCGTCAAAAAGAAAACTCATGTGTATCTAGAATATTCATCTACCACCACAAAAGTATAGACTTTCCTACCTAGACTATGAACTGACATAGGATCAAATAGATCCATATGCAAGAGGTACAAACACCTCACAGAGTCTTTGGTATCAAGACTATGAAAAGAGGATTTGGTCTGCTTGCCTTTTTAACAAGCTGAGCATATCACTCTTTTATGCACTTAAATTGAGGACCATTCCTCACTAACTCTAAACTATAGAGCTGGCCTATAGTCTTATAGTTCAGATGAGCTAGCCTCTTGTGCTATTGGACACACTGAGATGCTTTCTCATCTGCAACTAAACATACAGGAGAGTTCATGTTTTCATAATCAAAATTTAAATAATAAACATCCCCTTTTCTATAAACAGACAAGATCACTTTCTGATCACTTGTCCTTTTGATCCGACACCCATTCTTAATAAATGATATGCTATACCCAAGATCACTCAACTAACCTATGCTTATCAAGTTATGTTTCAAACCTTTTACATAAGCTACTTGAGTGATTGTTATAGAACTAGAGGAAATATTACCAAACCCTTTAATTGCCCCCTTTTCTGATCCACCAAAGATCACTTTAAGTCCATTCTCTATGGGAGTATAGTCCTTTAATATTCTTCTTGTTCCAGTCATGTGCCTGGAACATCCACTGTCCAAGTACCATATAGGGGTATGGCAACTTGGACCCACCTGCAGCAAATAAAATTAAGTTACCTTAAAACCCCAACTTTTATTGGGTTCTAGGTTCATGTTAGATTGAAACTTAATATTCTTACCAGCAGCCTTCCTCACAGGCAAGCTGGCAATCTTCCTGACACTGGTGTTGTGCCAGCAATCTAAGGCATAATGCCCTATCTTACCACAGCACCAACAATTATATCTATTGTACCTCTTTTTAGGTACAGTTCTAACAGCATTGCTGTCAGCTGATCTTAACACTGTTGGTACAGTAGTTCTTTGCTTGAGTGCTGGAGCTACACCCTTGTCATTCAGGATTTCAGGCTTACCATTACCATGTATAATATCATGATCATATCTATTAGTTGGCTGCCATACCTTTTTGAAGGATATGGGGGGTATGAAGGCTAGAGGCTGTACTGGGGCTTTGCCTTTTCTTTTGGAATTGGCAGCCCTTGCGTTTCCCTCAAAGCCCAATCCAGTCTTACCTTTTTTAGGAATAAAGTCATCAATTAAAGGTAAAACTGATTTTGGCTTAGAGAACTTAGCCACCAGATCCTTTTCCTTCTGAAGTTTGACTTCCAAACTTTTGATTTGATCATTCTTGAATGTAATAGTACCCATCTAAATAACAGTTATGTTTTTCAGTTTGGCTACTTTATTCATCTTTAGATCCAGCAATTTTTCTGAATCTAATGCAGCTTGCTTAAGATCAGTAATTTCCTTGGCATGTGCCTTATTAAGGATTCTGCTTTACTTAAGTACTTGCAACAGGTCACCATATTCATCAATAAGTTGATGAACATCTCCTTCAGATTCAGATTCATCTTCATCTCTTAATGCAGATGCTTCTGATTTTGAACCAGTATAGTAATCAGAATCTATTGAAGAATTGTTTACCTTACTAGGTCCAGGATGATCCTGGCATTGATCTTCTTCTGTCAAGGCCATCAACCCTTTACAACAAGGTTCTTCAATTTCATTTACTGAATCTAGCCACTTCAAGAATTCAGCCTCTTCTACATCCTCTTCATTTGCCAGCAGTCCTATATATGCTTCAGCTTCAGCTTCAGCCTCAGAATCTGATGATGAAGAATCTGACCAACTTTTTTGCTTCTTTGCAACAAGGGATTTCTCCTTCTTGCCCTTGTTCTTTAGTTTCTTCTTATCATTTGATTCTTTTCTTTTGTCAGGACAATCAGCTACCACATGTCCTGGCCTGTTGTAGCAATAGCAAACAATCTTAGTTGAAGATAATTTACTAGGTTTAGAGTTATACCTGTCCTTCCTAGAGGATTTCTTTTTCTGATAGTAATCATCCTTGGATTTTGAGGATGATGGCTTGGATCTCCACTTTTCTTCTTCAAAAACCTTTGAAATTGTCTTGAGAAAGCTGCTAAGTCTTCATCAGAATTTGAACTATCTGATGTGTGACTGTTTGAAATATCTGAAACAACTTCTGTAGCTTTCATAGGAGGTGATGGAGACATCCTCCTATCCTTTCTTATGGCTTCAGTCTTGAAAGCCACTGAATTATCTCTGGAATCAATTTTATTACTTTTCTCCTCCTCTTTTCTGACCATCAGCTGCATTTCATATGAAAGCAGTTTGCCAAATAATGTTGGAGGTGAAATTTCTGCTAGTCTAGCCACTTCCGTAATGACACATATCTTAGTGTCCCAGGCTTTAGTCAATGATCTCAGAAACTTATCATTTAACTCATATGTACTGAATACGCTTCCATATGACATCAATTCATTAACTATTCTGAAGAATTTCTTGTAACATTCAGTTATACTGTCTGTTTTAGATTGTCTAAAACTTTCATATTCCTGATTCAGCATATACTTTCTGTCTTCTCTCACCTCTTCTGAACCCTCCATGTAGACAATAAGGGTGTCCCACATTTCTTTGGAGGTCTTGCAGTGAATCAAATTTTGGAATGTGGAATCATCTATGGCACTAACTATTATATTCTGAGCTCTCTTATCCATAGTAGCCAAGATGATTTCATCCTTTGTCATTTCAGAATATTCCTTTGGTGTTCTGAGATTTGCATCAAGAACTAAGACTTTCATTAGAATGAATGGCCCTTCTTTGACTGTCAAGTAGATTCTTAGATCTGAAGCTTCCATAAATAATCTAACTCTTTCTTTCCATATGCCAAAAATTTCTTTCTTGCATATGGGTAACTTCATGGAACCAAACTCCTTATGATTCTCTATGGAACCCATTTTGCCTAGTAGATTTCTGCCTTGGAGATCTACTCAGACTGTTAGGTATATTCTTTGAGTAACCTCCCTCTGATACCACTTGAAAAATTGGTTTCATGATGTTCTAAACACCTAGAGGGGGGGTGAATAGGTTCAATTCTTTTTCTTACCTAGGCAGATAATTCTGTCTAGTTTAGCAATGAATTCAGCAGAACATCCAACACAACATTCACATACACAACATTCACAGATTGCACACAAGTTTTATAGTGGTTCCCCAAATGATGGGTACATCCACTTTCCCCCTTCCCCTATCTAGCAGTGTACTAGATTCGGCCTAACTTCCTTCTTGTCAGATCTGCAGATCTTACAGCTCAGAACCAAGAATGGTTCCTACAACTCAGAGTGAATCCACACTCCTACAACTCAGGCGCAAGCCCTACCTCAGCCTCTTCCACAGGCCTACAACTCAGAGTGACACCCACTCCTACAACTCAGGCAACATCCCTACCTCATCCTCTATCACAGGCCTACAACTCAGGGAACAGATTCCCCTACCTCAGGCACATAGCCCTACCTCAGCCTTTATAATTTAGGCTTATAACTTAGAGATGTAAATCTACTACACTCAGATCTAGTACAGATCCTACAAAATTATTGATGAAAATTTGTTGATATCTTCAACCAGATGGAGAGAGAATTAGTTGAAGGTTTCTTGATCAGTTCTTGATAGAACTGGCTTCTTAAGGATCAACCTGACTTAGCTTTCTTCAAAGCTTCTTGAATCTGAACATAGTAGGGTTGATCTTCTTGATGTTGGAGTTGATCTTCAATCTTCCTCCTTCAGATAATAATCTGAATTCTTCAGGCAAACTGTTCAGGATTTGCCTTCACTAGATGAGATCTTCTCACCTTCTTGTTTTTCTCTCACTACAATCTATTGACTGTTTCTTTCTCTTCTTCTGGATTCTCAATCCTTCAGAGATAATAATAGATCAGCTATATGTTATCTGTTGTTGTTCTTCTTGTTGTTATCTGTGTTCACTGATTGTTGAGAGAGCACATCTATTTATAGGCTTCATCCATGGTAACCGGCTATTCCGGTTTCAAACAGTCTTCTGACATCTCTGACAGGTGTGACAATAATGTCAGTAATGAAAGATGTCAAGTCTTCACTTGTATTACTTCAGCCTTCAATTAACTTTGACTCAGTAGCAAAAAATGTCGACTGAATTCTTCATATGTGTCGATACATATAGTCCATGCGTCGACACAAGTCTTGTTGTTGTCGACACAGCTTTTGTGGAATGTGTCGACACAAGTTCTGTGTGTCGACACAAACACTCCTTGTCTTGACAAAGTTGTTGTCGATAGAATTCTGGTGTGTGTCGACACAAGTTCTATGTGTCGACACAGTCGTTGTCAACAGAATTCTGGAATGTGTCGACAGCTTCTCTGTATGTCGACAAAGCTCCTGATAATGTCGACACAAGTCTGGCCCTTAGTGTCGACACAGCATTGTCGACAGATTTTCTGTGTGTCGACACAAATTCTGGATGTCGACACAATCTGGCCCTTGGTGTCGACACAACGTTGTCGACAGATTTTCTGTGTGTCGACACAAATTCTGGATGTCGACACAATCTGGCCCTTGGTGTCGACACAGCCATTCCTAGGTGTCGACGCTTGTACTTAGAAAATTTTCCTTTCCATTTTCTTAACCTGCACATGATAACTCAAAATAACACCAAATACAACTTGATGCATATCATTGAGTTAGGTGAGGCTTCTCTAAATCTGCTACACATTTTCCAATGTACCCAATAGCACCAGACTTTATTTGGCTAAGTGGTAAACCACACTTGTCGAGTCAACGTATTGGTGTCGGTGCGATGACTCTCCAATGCCAAAGACCCACCACCTTATATTTTATGCACATGCAACAATAATGTATTTTCCCACCAAGCCAAAGCTCCCCGGAGTACCGCGTCCTTCACAATTATCTACCGAGCCAAAGCTCCCCGGATTAACCCGTCCGACACAAATATCTACCGGGCCATTGGCTCGCCGGGCTAACCTGCCCATCACCAAACCACCGAACCTACCGCTCGTGAAACCCATCCTAACTCCCACAACACTGAGGAGTTTGAGTGTAAGTGTAATCCTAGAGTGTTTCTAATTACTCTTGTATTCCATTTAGTCTTACATCTTATGTTAACCCTGCACTGCCCAAGATATTCCCTGTGAAAGTCTCTCGAGAGCACTAGGAATTACGATGGGTTGAAGCCCAAAACTCCATTTCGCAAGATACTTATTATTATTTGTATCTACCCATAGCCAATCCCATTTAAAGTTATACTTAATCTAACCCTAGCATATTTTGACCCTCTTTCCCTCCACAGGAAGGACGATATTTCATCGATCCCGGGCGTCATTTAACACCAGTCAACCCAATACTTCCACATCATGACTCCTAATGATGAACTCATTTTCACTTCACCAAAATCAGTAAACTATTAACCCTAACTCCCTATGTTCATTCATCATGCTATCACAATTTTGCAGTTTTATTATATGCAGATCAATCTAAGCTATATGATGTACATGACAGGAGGTACTTCAAATTTTCATTCAACGACCATAATATAATTATTGGGGGTCTATCCTGACACAATTAGCCTAAATCCAGAAACTTGTAATTTTCTTAATTAATTTTTCATTTATTAAATTTTCCCAAAAGTTAGGTCATGGATAATTTTGAACATGAAGTACTAGATTTCCGTATTTATGGCCACCCAAAAATTATGATCACTATATTATGTCAACATAACAAATAATTCTAAGTTTCACAAACATTCATAAAAGTATCAACCCCTAAATAATTATTTCAAGATAAATACAATAAACAGAATTAAAGAGTGAAGTATCTCAAAATATTATCCAAATATTACACAAAAATTACCAGTGCTTTAATGTTGAAGTATTAGACCGGGCGGCCTTGCGGTCTGATCCAGCGGTTTGTTGACCGAGCGGTCTGGCGGTCTCACTCTGAAGCCTGGAGACCGGGCGGTCTATCGGTCTCCCATTGCGGCCTGTTCTATCCTGCTGGAGTTGCCGAGCGGTTAACCCATCTGTCTAACCGGGCGGCCTGTGTGGTCTCCTTTATTTCTAGCCGCTCAGTACTGTAAATGTTTAGTCCCACATTGTTTGTATACTCTCTCTCATATCTCCTTCATTCTATATAAGGGAGGTCATACCTTTGTAAATGAGATCTTTTTTGGATAATAAAATTTCAATTATTCAAAAGTCTATCCGTTTGTTCTTTCTTATTCACTACTTTCTACATGTTATCAAAGCACACGGTCGTTTCCTCCTGATTCTGTGCGCTCTCTGCTTCTCGCGGCTTGTTTTCCGCTTTCCGCGACCTGTCTCGCGGCTTGCCTTCTCTTCTGTTCGCTGCCCTGTTCGCGCGGTTTGCTTCTCCTTGGTTCTCTTCTCCTTCTGCTATTCGTCGCCGCGACCTGTTTCGTTGTCGCAGCGACCTGTTTCTTGCCTCTCCGGCTTCCTAGTCGTTGCGGCCTGGTTCTGTTCGCCCGGCCTGCGACTTGTTGTAGTCGCTGCTGCTGTTCGCCCGACCTGTTTCTTGCCTCCACTTCTCTTCTGTTCGCTCGGCCTTTTCAGTCCGCGCGACCTCTTCCCCGCTGTGCCTTTGACTGCTGTCTAGCCGCTTGTGTTCGCGCGGCTTCTTCATTTTCTATCCGCTGCGGTTTCTTGCTGTGTTCTATGACTACTTCCGGTCTCACCACTACTCCTGCAGCTCCTTCTCCACCTCCTCCTTCGGGCAACCTTGGCACCCTTTCTAAGCTTGTTGGCTCCAACTATCCCGATTGGAGCGTTTCTTTCACTTTTCTCCTTCGCTCTCAACGCAAGCGTCATCACCTCACCGATGACCTCCTCCTCGTACCTCTCCTGAGTTTGATGACTGGGATGCGAGTGATGCTCTTGTCCGCACCTGGCTGGCCAACAGCCTTTCTGATGAGTGCCTTCTCGTCATTCGCCATGATGAGATGGTCAAGGCCGCCTGGCTTCACCTCGCTGCTCTCTATTCCAAGGGGGGCCAGACATCCCGCATTTATACTCTCTATGCGGACCTCTTCGCCCGACCTTCCATGTCTCCTGCTGCGGCTTATCAGCAGGTTCAGGCTCTTGGTGCTGAAATCCTCCAGAATCGCCCCTTCTCCGCGGACTTGGCCGAACAGCACAAACACTTCCAGGAACTCCTGGTTGTTTGTTATCTTCTTCGTCTTCCCGATTCTTATGATATGATCTGCCAGCAGATCTTGGGTGAGGCGGAATCTCCTACTTTGGATGCCACTGCGGCTCGCATTGCCGCTGTTACTTCGCTGCTCCAGCGGCCTCTGTTGGCCTCCCCCCTTCCCAGGACTCCTTTGCTCACCAAGCTCCGAGGGGGGGCCCTAGTAGCCGCGGCCACTCTGGTGGGACCCCTTGTGTGGCGGAATATCCCCGCGGTCCTGTGGTTGGGGTTAGTCCCACATCGCATGCAGCAGGCGATCCTTTGTGTTCATGTACCCCCGTCCCCCCTTACCATCACCTCGGGGTTTTGGGAAGATGTGTGGTGACGGGTGGTTTCCACATGGTATCAGAGCCAGGTTGTCCTGCTGCGTGGGTGTGTTGAGATTATATTAGCCAGCAGGACACGTGTGTGTGGGACCGTATGTTTGGGCTTTCCCCATCGCGTTCCAGGTCTGGGTGTTGACCCCGGTGGGCCCCCTTGTGTGGCGGATGGTTCACCGTCCCCGGTTCATGGGACGGGCATGGTTCAACTCACCCCATCGCTTTGCTTGGAGGACACCCTCTATGTCCCGAAGTTCTCGTGCAATTTGTTATCAGTTACTACTTTATGCCGGCAACTTCAGTGCTCCGTCTTATTCACTGCCACTACTTGTTCTTTTCAGGACCCGAGGACCCAGCGGACGATTGCTACTGGGACTGAGAGCGGCGGCCTCTACTTCCTCGACGATGTTTCCGCTCTGTCCGCCTACTCCTCCTCCACAGATATCCTTCAATGGCATCTTCGCCTTGGACATCCTCCTCCTCGGATTCTTTGACAGCTTCTGCCCCACTTACCTCCTACCAGTTCTCCGCTCAACTGTGATGCGTGTCAGCTTGGCAAACATCATCGCTCCTCCTTCCCACCGAAGCAAGGTCGTGGCTCCTCTCGCTTGTTTGATCTTATTCATTCTGATGTATGGGGTCCTGCTCCTACCCTCACTGTTGGTCGGGGCAGTTCCTATTTTGTCACTTTTATAGATGATTTTTCACACTGTACCTGGGTGTATCTGTTAAAAGATCGCTCTGAACTCTTTTCTATTTGGCAATCCTTTTATTTTATAATTCAGACTCAATTTGCTATTTCTATTAAAGTTTTACGTTCTAATAATGCCAAGGAATATCTGAATCATGAGTTCTCCTCTTTCTTTCACCAACATGGCCTACTTCATCAAACGACTTGTGTTTACACCTCCCAGCAGAATGGGGTGGCGGAGCGTAAAAACCGTCACCTGCTTGATGTTGCTCGTACTCTCATGACGCAAATGCACGTTCCTCGCTCCTACTGGGGCTACGATGTGCTCCTCTCCTGCTATCTCATCAATCGCATTCCCTCCACAGTTCTCCACGGCCAGACTCCCTTCTCCATTCTCTACCCCCACAAGGAACCTTTTCCTCTCCCTCTCCGTGTCTTTGGTTGTACGGCCTTTGTTCACGCTCCCTCCGCTACCCGCGACAAGCTTTCCCCCCGTTCCACCAAGTGTGTCTTTTTGGGGTACTCTACCACTCAAAAAGGCTATTGCTTCTTTGACCCCCTTCTCCGCAAGCAGTTTGTCTCCGCGGATGTGACCTTTTTCGAGAATGCTTCCTATTTCTCTCCTACATCTTCTCTTCCTTCTGATATCTCCGTTCCTTCCACGCCTCTCGATGTTTTCCCACCTCCGTCTCCTCCTCCACCGACTCCTTCCCAGTCTGTCTCCCCACCCACCCCTCCACCCTCCTCTCCGTCGCCGTCTCTCTCTAGTCCCGGGCCAGCCTTCTCCGCCACGGACGCTCCGGTCGCTGACGCTCCCGTCGACCTGGATCTTCCCATTGCTCTTCGCAAAGGGGTGCGGGCGTGTACTCAACACCCGCTTGCGGCCGTTGTTTCCTATGATCGGCTTTCTCCTTCTCGCAGGTGTTTTGCCTTAGCTATCTCTGCTACTTCTACTCCCCGCACCTACCAGGAGGCTCTTGCTCTCCCTCATTGGAAGTCTGCCATGGATGAGGAGATGGCTACTCTTACTGAACGGGGTACTTGGACCCTGGTTCCTCCTCCCGTGGGCACTGATGTGGTTGGCTGTCGCAGGGTCTTCGTTGTGAAGTTTCGCCCCGACGGCACTGTGGATCGCTACAAAGCCCGGCTGGTGGCCAAGGGCTTCACTCAGACTTACGGCATTGATTACTTTGATACCTTTTCTCCGGTTGCTCGCCTCAGCACCATCCGGGTTCTCCTTTCTGTGGCTGTTAACCGGGATTGAGCTATTTCCCAGCTTGATGTGAAGAATGCCTTTCTCTATGGCGATCTTCAGGAGGACGTCTATATGGAGCAACCTCCTGGGTATGTTGCTCAGTAGGAGACACGTGTATGTCATTTGAAGAAGGCCATTTATGGCCTAAAGCAGAGCCCTCGGGCATGGTTCGACAAATTCAGTGGTATTGTGGCTACCATCGGCTTTCGAAGGAGTTCGGCCGATCACTCCTTATTCATTCGCAAAACGGCCTCGGGACTGGTGGTTTTGGCCGTATATGTGGATGATATTCTTCTTACTGGCGATGACCGAGATGGGGTGGACTTGACGAAGAAGCACCTCCGTCAGCACTTGGTCACGAAGGATATGGGCTCCCCGAAATACTTTTTGGGGATAGAAATCTTTCGGAAACTCGACTCGTTGGTTCTCTCCCAACGGAAGTATGCCCTTGATCTTTTACAAGAAGCAGGATTGACAGGTGCCAAACCGGCTCGGTTTCCCATGGCTATTGGAGAAGACAAAACGTGGACGGATGACTCGCCTCTTCTATCTGATGTCACAAGGTACAGACGTTTGCTAGGCAAACTCATCTATCTCACGGTGACTAGACCCGACATCGCCTATGCTGTAGGCAAGGTCAGTCAGTTTATGCAAGCTCCCAGGGAGTGCCATCTTCAGTCCGCCCTGAAGATTTTAGAGTATATCAAAGCAGCACCAGGCAAAGGGTTACTCTTTCAGAAGAATGGTCATCTGAGGGTTGAGGCCTACTCAGATTCAAGTTACGCGGATGACAAATGCGATCGTAAATCCCCATCAGGTTTTTGTACCTTTGTTGGAGGTAATCTCGTGAGTTGGAAGAGCAAAAAACAGTCTGTTGTCTCCAAATCCAGTGCAGAAGCTGAATACCGGAGTATGGCGTCAACCGCGTGTGAGTTAAAGTGGTTGCGGGCTCTCATGCTTGACCTGGGCGAGGTATATGACTGTCCTCTCCCTATGTTCTGTGACAACAAGACCGCTATATACATATCCAGAAATCCAGTCTTCCATGAGAGAACAAAACATATAGAGGTTGACTGTCACTTCATTTGGGAAGAGATTTTGAAGAAACAGATTTGTACTCCATTTGTCACCTCTGACAAGGAATTGGCAGATATCTTCACCAAGCCAGTTTCTACTTCCTTCTTCCACATTTGTGACAAGCTGGGCATGATTGATATCTATGCTCCAGCTTGAGGGGGAGTGTTGAAGTATTAGACCGGGCGGCCTTGCGGTCTGATCCAGCGGTTTGTTGACCGAGCGGTCTGGCAGTCTCACTCTGAAGCCTGGAGATCGGGCGGTCTATCGGTCTCCCATTGCGGCCTGTTCTATCCTGCTGGAGTTGCCGAGCGGTTAACCCATCTGTCTAACCGGGCGGCCTTTGCGGTCTCCTTTATTTCTAGCCGCTCAGTACTGTAAATGTTTAGTCCCACATTGTTTGTATACTCTCTCTCATATCTCCTCCATTCTATATAAGGGAGGTCGTACCTTTGTAAATGAGATCTTTTTTGGATAATAAAATTTCAATTATTCAAAAGTCTATCCGTTTGTTCTTTCTTATTCGCTACTTTCTACATTTAATATGATCACAAATCATTCCTGACTAAGTTTCATAACATTATAAGTTATTTTAGCCATGATTTTATCAAAATCTTTCATAGGGGCAACATAAAGGTTATAACTATAAGTATGAGCTAATATCTTCCAAACATCCTACAATAAATTTCAGAGACTCATAATGATATAAAAACTCTTCTACCAGAATTTTATAAAGATCCAAGGTCATATGACCCCTTCAAATTTTCTAATAGAGGTATAGGCTTAAACTATCCTTAAATGGTTTAAGTTGTGTGCCTAAGTCTAAATATCTCCAAATTCCTTTCTAGGTCTATTTACCATCCCAGGATTATATGGACTAAACCCCATGTCCAAACACTGACATATCACACCATGTCCTTCACAAACCCCCAAAGATCAACCTTAGGGTTTGAACTAGGGTCATAGGGCAAATCCACCCCAATCCATCTCAAACTTCATGAGAGGGTGTTTTCACTGACCATGGAGCTCTGATCAAAGTCCCAACCCCTTTGGGTGAGAATTGGCCCCTCTATGCCCCAAACACTCTTTTACCCTAAATTACCGTTAAGGGGCCAAATTTTGGTCTCACCAAAACCTATTCAAATAAAACCCAATTGGGCTGAGATTTTTATCAAAGTTATAAATTGACCTAAGAGATAACCACCAAAATTTAGGTGGGTTTAGAGATCATTAGACCCATTAAACAATTCATACATGTTTTATTAAATTTCTACAAAAACTTTAGGAAATGTTTTCCAAAAACTCTCATTTTTGGCAATGTTATAGGTATTGGTAAGAGTGACCCCCAACCAAAATTTCAAGTCATTTGGATAAATGGTTTAGTGGAAGCACTTAATTAAGTCTCTAAAAAGCCCTATGTATAGACTGCACCATTTTGAGTGTTGTGGTCAAAACACTAACCCAAATGGGTTGAAATTAATTTTAAAATAAATTAGACTCAAATATGTGCAACTTTTGTGACTGGCTACTTTTAACAAAAAAGAATTTAAGGGCCTAATTTAGCAGCATCAAAAAGTACTTGATAAAGGAGTAATTAATTATATATTATATATAAATAATAATAATAATAATAATAATAAAAAAGAAGCAATGTTCATCTTCTCCATCTCACCCAAACAAAATGCCAAAATGTTGATTCCTGTAGCTTCTTCCCAAGCTAAATGTCGGCCACCTGTCCACCTCCCTGGCCAACCACTGCCACCACCACCTCCGTCGAGGTGGTGGCTAACGCCCGACGGTGGTTTGGTCGCCGGAGGTGGTGGTTTCCGGCGAACCCGCCACCATGATTTTTGGAATTTCTCAATTTTTTCTCACTTGGATCGGCTCGTTTGAGACCGATTTCTCATCCTAATTTGATCTAGATACTTGCACAAGGGAAGAAGAGGAGAAGCGGACCTTGTTTGGGGTTCGACGACGGTGGCGGCGGCGGTCGGCCATGGCATTTTTCCTCTCTGACGAGATTGCCCGATTCCTCGATCCTCCACCAAAACCATTGATCTAATACATTATTTTGACTATCAAGGACGTTTTGAAGGTGATGAGATGATCAAAAGTGGGAATAAGGGATTATATTGGAAGATTTATATTTTTCATGGGAGGGGAGGTGAAGGGGTGGTTGTCTATGGTGGTTGGGCTCCCCCCATTAGTGTTGGCTGGTTGGACTTGATAGCATCCTCATCCTAAGAGGCAAGAGAGATGAATGGGGGCAATGGGGAGATGAATGGAGTGACTCATGGCCTCCCTCCATAACTCATCTCTCTCTATCTCTCTTTCTTTTTTCTCTCTCCTCCATTAAAGGAAAAACTCTCATTTTTCTCTTTCCTGGTCACCCCCTCCGAAATTTAAATGACATTTCATGTAAATATCAGCCTCCTAAAGTTAATGGGCCACTCAAATTGTGCTTAGACCAAGTGGCTTGGGCTTGGTTATATCATTTAGGCTAGTTTGACATATTTTAGGGTTAAGTTGACTTTGGTCAATTTGACCTTTTTGGTTGACCTCAATGGGTGGTTAGTGACCCATTGGACTCTCCTAAGGATTAGGAAGACTTGGGTGGGGTCATTTTGGCTGATGGAAGGTCCTTGGCCCTAGATAAGGCACTTTGACCATTTTAAAGGTTATGGTTGACTTTGGTCAACTTGACCTTTTTAGTTGACCACAATGGGTCCTTTGTGACCCAATGATCATTCTAAAGGGGTAGGGATGTTATGGTGGGGTCAAAGAGTCAAGGTGAGGCCCTAAACTCAAACCCTAGGTTAGATAATCGGAAAGTGTTATTTGCAGACTATGGTGATCTCACCTTGGTCTTCTTGAGCTTCCTAGGATTTTGTCATGACCTAGTCATGACAAAACCATCTTAGGGGTCTAGTTGTTTGAGGAATGTTACAAATCCCAATAAACAAAAATAATAATTTTGTCCCTAAAATTCAGGTTAAGCCTGCGGGATTTCTACCAAGAGTAACTACATGTAACATCCCTCGAAAATTGAAGTTATACTTGATGCAAAGAGCTCCATGTACTTCTGCTACATCAGATCTAGTGGCTCCCAGGTATGCTCATCTTGTCCATGATTTGTCCACATGGGCTTGACCATTAAAACCTTCCAGCACAGCAAGACCCGCATCCCAGTATCGCCTATCTGGATCGGCTCCAGGTGCACCGATCGATCAGAAGCTATAGTCTCATCTATAGTCGTAATCTGCTGCTCCGGCCGAAATAGAGCTCTCCTGAGGGAGGAGACGTGGAAGACATCATACAAACCCGCTAGATCTGGCGGCAGCTCCAGTCTGTAAGCTAAGGTACTGATCCGCTCCAGAATCCTGTAAGGCCCCATATATCTAGGGCCGAGCTTCTTCCGACCACGCACCTGCGAGACCCAATGCATCTATCATATCATTAGAAACACCCAGTCTCCTACCTGAAACTATACTTGACGATGATGAACATCGTAATACTTGGCATGTTTACTCTGGGCCTCCAACATCCTGTCTCGAATCAGTCGCACTTGGGTATCTGTGTCCTCCACAAATTCCGAGTCGAGTACCTTTGGATCCTCATCCTACGTCCAATACAGTGGAGTCCTATACCTCCATCCGTATAATGACTCATGGGGGACATGCCTATGCTCGACTGATGATTGTTCTTATAAGAGAGCTTGATCAGCGGCAAAAGTCTCTCTCATGGCTCTACGTGGTTCAGAATGTATAAGCGTAAAAGATCCTTCGGTGACAGGGCAGTATGCTAAGTCTACCAGTCCATCTGAGGGTGTAGAGCTGTGTTAAATATCAAGTGAAAGCCCAGATAAGCCTAGACTGATCTTCTTTCCTTGTACATAATGTAACGCCCCATAACTCAAAAGAGCGACGGGGGACGTTTTTGGCCAGTTTTGGGTTCTGACAGGAAGCACACGGCCTGGGATACGGGCGTGTCCCAGGGCGTGTCAGGCTTGTGTCGACACTCAGTCGGCGAAGTCGACATTTTGCTCTCGACATTGTGTCGAGACCGGGCACACGGCCTGCGATACGGACGTGTTGCAGGGCGTGTCTGCCTGTGTCGACACTCAGCCCGTGAAGTCGACACTCTACGCTCGATGAAGTGTCGAGACATAGCACACGGCCTACGACACGGGCGTGTCGCAGGGCGTGTCGACCCGTGTCGACACTCGTCCTGGGGAGTCGACGAATTTTGCTCGATGATGTGTCAAGACAAGGCACACGGCCTAGGACACGGGCGTGTCCAAGGCCGTGTCGTGAGGTCGACGAACTACGCTCGACGAAGTGTCGAGTGTCGAGACCGTGTACACGGCCTGAAGCCCAGGCGTGTTGAGGTAGACACGGGCAAGGACACGGGCGTGTCCTAGAACCCGTGCAGTTCTCGGGTTGTTTTCGGGATAAATCGATGGGGCTACACGGCCGGCCACACGGCCGTGTCAGGTGGAACACGGGCATGTCAGGTCGAACATGGGTGTGTTCGATGCCCGTGTGTTGTTCCAGGCGCGTCGATTTTGACGGCGAATGAGCCACACGACCCTGGACACGGGCGTGTGCCAGGCCCTGTTCGGTCCAGATTGGACATTTCAGTCCCGAATCAAAGTCGTTCGTTTCTTTGATTGATGATCCAACGGCTGGGGGTTGTTCCTGATGGGATATACCCGGGATTGGGCCTTAGAAACCCTCACTTTTTCATGAGTGCTTATCTTTCTAAAGCTTAGTGAGAGAGGAGAGCCAAGGAAGGAAGAAGAAGCTAGATCCGGCCACTGGAGGAGCTTCGAAGCTCCAAATCGCGAGCCGACTCCGGATCCACGGAGGCGAAGAGAGTGAGTTGCTTTTCATACGCTTACTTTTCCATGGCGCCAAAGAGAAGCGCTAGGGTAACGATCCTCTTCTTGAGCATGTGTAGCTCTCCTTCTTTTCATAGGAAGCCCGCTCTCGCGAGTTTGCGGTGAGTTGGAGGCGTTCCTTCGAGTAGATATGTGAAGTCCCCATTGTTTAGAGTCCGTAAGCGAGAACGGACATAGGCATGATGTGTGAAGCCTACCCGGACATGTTGGTCTGGATCGGTGATGTTGCATTGAATAAATGTCGGAGAAAACTCCGTGCGATTGGTTGTTTTTCGGATTTTCTACGTGGTAGATTGCAACAGGGAGCCTTGGGGATTAACCCAAAGGTGCACCCGGAAAACTGGGCGGATGCGTGATCCTGCCAACTTGGTGTCCTGAGAGCCAACTTGAACATAACCGGGTTATGTGAATTGTGATTGAAATGGGACTCGGGAGAAGTTTGACCCGCGCAAATGGCTTAAATTGTCGTTGCGATGTGAGCACGGGTTAGATGGAACCGTACCCGTTCTATGTCGTTCGGTTAAAGAGACCTAAGGGTACGTGGCACTTGCCGTTGATATAGATTAGGGTCTTCGGCGGTCTATGGCTTAAATTGTCGTGACCCAGGCCGAGAAGACAAAATGCTCATAGGTTTGGCCGTCAAAGTGGCGGTGGTGAGTCCGGAATGTTTATGGCTTTAATTGACGTGACATCGACCGGTTCACCGAGAATGTGCCCTGAGAGCACGGGGCGTGTGGTCGTGCGAGCCAACGTCTGTGATGAAATGAATATTGTTATAATGCTCGCTTATGCTAATGAAATGCAGGGAAGGAGCATCGACGCCCCGAGTTGGAGGCGGGATCGTTATAATTTGGTCAGCATTGCTAACCGTTGCCTTGTTTTGCCACCGTGCGGTGGTTTGTTGCTTGCAGGTACTGCTGGACCAAGCGGTCAATAGCGGGCTAAAGCCCAATTTGCGAAACCGGCCCTCGAAGGTCTAATTGGAGTGTTTACTGTTTTTATTCATGTATGACCGGCCTGCGTGTCGTGGTTTGTAAAACATGTAATATCAAGTGAACCATTTTGTAAGGCCTTAAGGCTTGTACTGGTGTATGTCTAACATTCCTTTTTATTATTAGTGGACATTCATGCTTTAGTGCTGGGTTATTTATTGCAACTTTTATAAACTGCTTCCGCTAGAATTCTCTGTGTACGACGTTATGATTGGTTGGATGGTTTCCATTGAGTAACCACCCGGTCTGTCTGTAGTATATGGCGTCGGGCCCCGGCCGGACCTACTGCTATATGCTATGTGAGGGATCGAGGGTGTTACACATAAATCGTCCATCCCGATCTGACGCGATCGTCTTGAGCACTTGACCTCCTCCAGCCGATAAACCTCACGATGCGTCACAGAATCCTTGACATCTTTCTTTATTTCGGAGAACTACATGTTCTGATAAACATAATTTCTTCTGGTGATTTGAGTTTTCATTTGTGAGTGTAGATAACGACTCTATAATCATTCGCTACACGATCATGTTCTTATACCTTCGAGTACGCCCGAGTAATCAATCAATTAAACTTTACGAGTCATATCTAAGGTCTACGTCTTTTGATATATTGTCTGCCAACTTCTTGCAGTTTCCTAGAGTCATCATACTTTCGATGTTATAATATAGTGATTTAATCTTATCTTCCCAGATATCCTGAATCTTGTTACCCGTCATCTAATTTCACGTGATATCTTGTAATAGTTAAATCTCGTAATTACTCCTTATTTCAATGTCATTGTCCTGGTAATGCTACAAATAATCATTCCAAACATGCTTTTACAAAACCTTATCTTCGCTCGAATAACGTCAAATAAGATCAACTTCAATCTCACTATGTTTGGGACAACACATCTTCTAAATAAGTCTAAGGAAACCCGAGTCAATTACTAATTTGTCCAATAAATAAAAGACAAGCTCCCAATAAACAAAAGATAATCTCCTACCTATCTTCGGCTAAGTATCTTTAATATTACATATTATATCAGTCCTAGTTGGGTGCACAATCCCTGGGGATTCAACCCTAGATTTGGGGTTCCATCCTGAAACTTGTCGATATACCTCATACTTTAAACAATCTAAGTCACATTTATGACAACCTTATTAGGGTCAAAATGTTCCCAATCCCAAATAGGTCTCTTCCGAACTTGAATTCCTATCCGACCCTCGGTGTTTGTCTTGGTTAGTCATGTTTTCTAGTGGGTTAAGTCTAACTCGTTAACTAGAGAATTATAATATGAGATCTTTGCATCCGAAGGTGTTCTCTGCTGGAGGCAGGGATTGTCGTAGGCTACAAAGAAGAATTCCAATTGTTAGCTAATGTACATGTGGAACTAAAGAAAGGTGGACTTTTGCATTTGATTCCCCTTATGAGCACATTATTGCTTCTGCTGCTAATTTGCCCTCAAACTAAGCTCGCGCGGGGTGGCCTGGGGTTTTTGTGGACTTCTTCTCTTTGGATCGATGTTTCCCTCTGATACCAGTTTGTAAGACCCCCCTTTTTTTCTTTTAAACTGCTGGGTTTTATGCCCAAAATCGCCATTTTGCGGTGACACTGACACTCAGGTGGGTCGACACTACAAAATGCCGATCCTGTCGGCCTTAACGATCACCAAAGAAAGAGAAGTATACAGATAAGTTGAAGTCCACATATCATATATAATATGAAATAGAAATCACAGCAATGTCCGCATGATAAAGAAGTACTGAGCTGAAAGGCAAATAGAAATATAAATGGGCTTAAGCCCGATACATCAAGTCCTCACTACAACACTCTCCCAACTCTCAACATCTAAGCGGAAGCACACTGAAATCCATCCTCGACCAGTCGCCATGTAGTAGAGGTAGTGCGTAGCAACTGCTGCCCATGTCCTGCCTCCTTGTCCTTCCGGTACTGATGCTCCTACTGCTCGGTCCCATAAAATGATGTGGTCCACCGACTGTTAGTCAAAAGACTAAGCCACTATCATCCTCACCTCACCCCTGCGAATCCTAGGCACCGGGAGGGGAAGATGAAAGTAAAGGACAAAAAAACAGAGTGGAACAAGTAAGTGCCAACTACCCTAGCAGGTGTATGTATAAAAGAACTATAACAAGAAAGCAGTAATGTAAACAAGTAAAGTAGGACAGTAAGAACATGTAAGGTAAACTAAGGATCAAGTAAAAGTACAAGAAGGTAAACTAAGTAAGTAACCATGACCTATAGGAATGCCCACACAAACCTATAGACCAAGGGGTCGTTTTGCAAGGCCTATTGTATAAAGAGTCTCATACCAATTTATACAATAGGTGTCAAGGGTTATACGCAATGAATATGTTATGACATGTAAGTATGCTATGATAAGAACATGCAAGTGCAACACACACACCCGACTCTGTGCACACAGACCTTTAGTTCCCCTTTCTGGAGCCTAACCTCCCAGGATACCTCTGTAGTGGCAAACATAAGTGGTGGGTTGGGCCTCGCCCATCTCCAAACTGGTATCAGTACTACCAGTCAGACCTATCGTACGCCTCAATATTAGTGCACTAAGCGGAGCTCCTGCATACTCTTGTCGGCTGATGCACTAGATTTTATTTGGCTAAGTACTAAACCACAATTGTCGAGTCAACGTATTGGTGTCAGTGCGACGTCTCTCCAATACTAAAGATCCACCACCTTATATTTTATGCACATGCAACATTAATGTATTTTCCCACCGAGTCAAAGCTCCACGGACTATCCCGTTCGTCACAATTATCTATCGATCCAAAGCTCCCTGGACTAACCCGTCTGACATAAATATCTACCGAGCCATCGGCTCGCCGGACTAACCTACCCATCACCAAACCACAGAGCCTACCACTCGTGAAACCCAACCTAACTCCCACAACATCGGAGAGTGTGAGTGTAAGTGTAATCCTAGAGTATTTCTAATTACTCTTTTATTCCATTTAGTCTTGCGGCTTACGTTAACCCTGTACTGCACAAGGCATTCCCCGTGAAGGACTCTTGAGGGAACTAGGAATTACGATGGGCTGAAGCCCAAAACTCCCTTTTGCAAGGTATTTATTATTATTGGTATCTACCCATAGACAACCCCATTTAAAGTTATACTTAATCTAATCTTAGCATATTTTGACTCTCTTTCCCTCCACAGGAAGTACGATGTTTCGTCGATCTCGAGCGTCATTTAACACCAATCAACTCAATACTTCCACATCATGACTCCTAATGATGAACTCATTTTCACTTCACCAAAATCAGTAAACTATTAACCCTAACTCCCTATGTTCATTCGTCATGTTATCATAATTTCGCAGGTTTACTATATGCAGACCAATTTAAACTGTATGATGTACATGACAGTAGGTACTCCAAATTTTTATCCAAAGGCCTAAAATAATTATTGGGGGGTCTATCCTGACATAATTAGCCTAAATCCAAAAACTTGTAATTTTCCTAATTAATTTGGTATTTATTAAATTTTTTCCAAAAGTTAGGCCATGGGTAATTTTGAACATGAAGTACTAGATTTACTTAAGTTATGTCCACCCAAAATTTATGATCACTATATGATGTCAAAATAACAGATAATACTAAGTTGCACAAACATTCATAAAAGTATCAGCCCCTAAATAATTAATTCAAGATAAATACAATAAATAGAATTAAAGAGGGAAGTACCTCAAAATATTCTCCAAAAATTACTAATGCTTTAGTATGATCATAAATCATTCCTGACAAAGTTTCATAACATTCTAAATTATTTTAGCCATGATTTTATCAAAATCTTCCATAGGGGCAACATAAAGGTTATAACTACTAATATGAGCTAATGTCTTACAAACATCCCACAACAAATTCCAGAGACGCATAATGATAAAAAACTCTTCTACAAGAATTTCATAAAGATCCAAGGTCATATGACCCCTTCAAATTTTCTAAAAAAGGCATATGCTTAAACTATCCCTAATGTGTTTAAGTTGTGTGCCTCAGTCTAAATGTCTCCAAATTCCTTTCTAGGGCTATTTACCATCCTAGGATTACATGGACCAAACCCCAAGTCCAAACATTGATATATCACACCATGTCCTTCACAAACCCCCAAAGATCAACCTTAGGGTTTGAACTAGGGACCTAGGGCAAATCCACCTCAATCCATCTCAAACTCCATGAGAGGATGTTTTCACTGACCGTGGAGCTCTGGCCAAAGTCCCAACCCCTTTGGGTGAGAATTGACCCATCTATGCCCCAAACACTCTTTTGCCCAAAATTACAATTAAGGGGCCAAATTTTGATCTCACCAAAACCTATTCAAATCAAACTCAATTGGGCTGATATTTTTATCAAAGGTATAAATTGATCGTAAGAGACAACCACCAATATTTTGGTGGGTTTAGAGGTCATTAGACCCATTAAATAATTCATAAATGATTTATTAAATTTCTACAAAAACTTTAGGAAACTATTTTCCAAAGATCCTCATTTTTGGATATGTTATAAGTATTGGTGAGAGTGACCCGCAGACAAAATTTCAAGTCATTTGGATAGGTGGTTTATTGGAAGCACTCAATTAAGTCTCTGACAAGCCCTATGTATAGAGTACACCATTTTAAGTGATGTGGTCAAAATACTAACTCAAATGTGTTGAAATCAATTTTAAAATAAAGTAGACTCAAATGTCTACAACTTTTGTGATTGGCTACTTTTCCTAAAACGGTCTCTAAGTGCCTCAGTTAGCAGCATCAAAAAGTACTTGATAAAGGAGTAATTGATTCTATATTATATATATATATATATATATAATAATAATAATAATAATAAATAAGCACTGTTTATCTTCTCTATCTCACCCGAACAAAACGCCAAAATGATGATACTTGTAGCTTCTTCCCAAGCTAAATGCCGGCCACCCGTCCACCTCCCTGGCCAGCCAGCCCCCACCTCCGTCGAGGTGGTGGCTAACGCCCGATGGTGGTTTGGCCGCCGGAGGTGGTGGTTTTTGGCGAACCCGCCACCATGATTTTTGGAATCTCTCAATTTTTTTCTCACTTGAATCGGCTCATTTGAGACCGATTTCTCAGCCTAATTTGATCTAGATACTAGCATAAGGGGAGCGGAGGAGAAGTATACCTTGTTTGGGGTTCGACGACGACAACGGCGGCGGACGGCCATGACATTTTTCCTCTCCGGCGAGCTTGTCTGATTCCTCGATCCTCCACAAAAACGATTGATCCAATACATTATTTTGGCTGCCAAGGACATTTTGAAGGTGATGAGATGATCAAAAGTGGGAATAAGAGGTTGTATTGGGAGATTTATATTTTTCATGGGAGGGGAGGTGAAGGGGTGGTTGGCCATGGTGGTTGGGCTCCCCCCCCATTAGTGTTGACTGGTTGGAATTGATAGAATCCTCAAGCTAAGAGGCAAGAGAGATGAATGGGGGCAATGGGGAGATGAATGGAGTGACCCATGGCCTCCCTCCATAACTCATCTTTCTCTCCTTCTTCTTCCTCTCTCCTCCATTAAAGAAAAAACTCTCATTTTTCTCCCTCCTAGTCACCCCCTCCGAAATTTAGATGACATTTCATGTAAATATCAGCCTCCTAAAGTTAATGGGCCACTCAAATTGGGCTTATCCCAAGTGGCTTGGGCTTGGTTAGGTCATTTAGGCTAGTTTGACCTATTTTAAGGTTGAGTTGACTTTGGTCAATTTGAACTTTTTTGGTTGACCTCAATGGGTGGTTAGTGACCCATTGGACTCCCCTAAGGGTTAGGAAGACTTGGGTGGGGTACTTTTGGCTAATGGAAGGTACTTTGGCCCTAGATATGACACTTTGAACATTTTAAAGGTTATGGTTGAATTTGATCAACTTGACCTTTTTAGTTGACCTCAATGGGTCCTTGGTGACCCAATGAACCTTATAAAGGGGTAAGGATGTTATGGTTGGGTAAAAGAGTTAAGGTGAGGCACTAAAGTCAAACCCTAGGTTAGATAATCAGAAAGTGTTATTTGCAGACCAAGGTAATCTCACCTTCATTCCTAGGTTCACTTGGTCTTCTTGAGCTTCCTAGGGTTTTGTCGTGACCTAGTAATTACAAAACTATCTTAGGGGTCTAGTTATTTGAAAGATGTTACATGGGGTACCAAAAATAATACGTTAAGACCCCCTAAGCTTCATATTCGCCAATCACGTGCTTTCCTCGTATGTAGCTCAGCCATTTGGTTTTGGATGGGATATTCTTGTAAACTTCCTGGTACGTGGTCGGACCTCGCTGCTTCACTCTGTTCATGTTTATAGACAGTCCATTTCTCTCTCCCACTCGCTCTTGCCAGCATATCCATGAGGTTAAACCGCAAGATCAGTAATCTCAAGCTCTACCTAGGTCCGGACATTTGAAACTAGAATTTTCTTTGTTCCAACACTTTACTCCTTATTAATTAGGAGGAAGACAACCTTAATTCAGCCTATATATGAGCAAAGTGACTAAAATCTATCACTAATTAAGTTTCCTTTAGAGATAAAGAAAACTATAAATGTATTATGTGACATATTCTAGTAAATTGGACCTTATGGGTCAAATGGGCTCGAAATAGTTAACTTTGGACAATCAATATTAAAATAGTCCTTAGGAAATCGTATAAAGTTGATCATAACCCTACACAGTCACGCATAGTGCAACATCCCGCCTCCCCTCCTTTTGTTAATTAAGCTACAAGGACCATATGCGGCTCAATTGATTGAGAAAGCTCAATTAGGCCATCGAACCTGATTTGATCAAATGAATCTAGAATTGATCTTGATCTATTGCATTTAACTTGCTGGTCAATAAAGACACATTGCAACTAGTTTGGGCTCATTCTGATGAGCATTGAAAACGTTGATAAAATCAGGCTGATTCGACTTATGTGTTGAAAAAGGTGAAGTGAAAGTGGGTGATTGGGCGACCTGGGAGACCTGTTCGTGCTGTCTATGCGAACAGGACTGACGGATAGCCAGTTCGGCAGAGCTGTTGTAGTTGGCTTGTTCCTTGGCGGTCTGGGCGGTCAATTCGTGTGGTATGTGCAGATAGAGGTGATGGTCAGCCAGGCCGGCTTATGCTCGGCAAGCAGTTTGTTCCCAGAAGGTAACTGGGTGGATAGCTTCTGTATTCACGGAGTCCAACAAGGTGCGGACTGGACCGAAGCTCGGCAGAGCGGCATGGCAGTTATCTTGGTCTTGCTCTGGTGGCGCGGCAGGTGGTAGCCGCGGAGTTCGCTGGTTCGAGTGGACTCGACTGGAGCTTGGCAGACCGGCATGGAAAATGTCTAGGTCTTGCTCTGGTGGCGCGGAAGGTGGTAGCCGTGGAGTTCGCCGATTAGAGCGGACTGGACTGGAGCTCGATAAACCGGCATGGAAGATATCTTGGTCTAGCTCTGGTGGTGCGGCTGGCGGAAGTTGCGGAGTTCGCCAGTTAGAGCGGACATGTTATGTAGTTCCCTGGGGGAGGCGGACTGGTACCTGTGTCTGCCAGTAAGTGCAGACTGGCTCTTGTGGCCGATGGTGAAACTTGGTTGGTTCTGAACCAAGTCCATGTTGGCTCAGTGCGGAGAGATCACACGGTTAAGCACGGACTACTTCTTATTCCGCCAAGCTCGGCAGCAGTTGACCTATGCTTGGTTGCAAGCTTGGTGAGTACGGACTAGAGCAATGTACACTTGGTCGTGCATACTATATTCCTTGTCCGCCGAGTCCGGCATCTGTCAGCTTATGCCTTGGTTGCGGGCTCAGAGTGTGCGGACTGGAGCGGCATCCGCTGGCATGCAGACAGGAGCTGATGATGCAGGGTTTACTTGTTGCAGCTTGTCCTTGGCTTGACCTTTGGCGACAAGGGGGATAGGGTTGTTATCCGGCCTTGGAGATGCTATTGGCGGTTTGGCTATCTCGCACATGTCGTGGCAGACTGGATGTGTATCTGCAGCTTGCGGATACACTTGGTCCTTGTTGTGAGATGGGACGGTGATCCTATCGGCTAGGGCAGTGACCACACTCCTCATTGTGCCTATAAAAGGACCCCCATCACATCAACAAAGAGACGAATGAATAGTAAGTGAACTCGCAGATAGTTGCTACGGATTGGATTTTTGTATCCGCGCGGTTTGAAGATGTTGACCGGTTTGTGCTGTGAAGGTTGTGCGGATAGCGCTAGAAAGCCAGGTACTTGGTTATGATTTCGGTCAGAGACAGTGCAAACTCTGCGGGCAACAACCAGCGGTTAACAGTAGGTCGTGGGTTGCGGCTAGGCTGTCTTTCTTCTGCAACTAGTTTCCCGGTTCAATAAGATGTTCGCTTCTGGCGGCATGTTCAGTTCGGCAGCAGTAGATCGTGCGGTCTGGCGGCTAAGTGACCTCATTGTTAGGCGGCCTACAGATCGGTGAGTAGAGCTTGCATTGGAATAATGGGCAGTCTGCTCGGCCTGGTTGCGGTCTGGCAACTAGGAAGACTGAGCGGACTCTATAGTGCAGTAGTAGTTCGGCGATTACTCCTTGAGTTCGCGCGGACTGATTTTTTGCCTTGGATTTTTTATGCTTCGTTGGGTACATCGACGAATCATGTCTCGCCATGTATGTCTCGCAGTATAAAAAAGTTGATTATAGTACAAGATTCTTGCTCTTCTGTTTTGCATCTGGTTTATTTGGGGTTGGATAGGTTGAGTGTTCCTGCGCTTGTTTCCCATCTTCCACTACAACAAATTTTCAACATGGTATCAGAGGGAACAGAGGCTTGTGCAGTTGATCAACCGGTAGTTTGCTTCAGTGCTTCTGTAAGTCTGAGTGAACTAGGGTTAAGTGCAATGGAAGGTGATTTGACAAGTAATCTTGGAATGAAGCTTCTTACATGGACTAACATTGATAAGTGGAAGTAATGTATGAAAAGCTATCTTCTTTGCAAGGAACTTTGGGAGGTGATTTGCGGAGCAGAAAGGCAAGAGGTTATTGCTTGCAATGTTGAAGTGATGAGTGCTTGGAAGAAGACAAACGCGAAAGCGGAAGGTGTTCTCAAGCAGGTGATCTCATCGGAGCTCTTGGACCACATCAGCAGATGTCGGTCAGTTGCGGAGGTTTGGACTTCCCTTGATGGGTTGTTCAACAAGGAGGTGAAGTTGGCTATTTAGGTTGGTCTTTCTACTTCATATCAGCAAGAGAGGAGTGTTTCTTCTAGGCATGATGGGAAGAGGAAGGAAGGACCAAGGTGCTTTAGATGCAAGCAGTCTGGTCACCTCTGGAAGGAGTGTAAGGCTGTCTTACACTTGGTGAATGTTGCTCATGTTGGGAGTAAGGAGAGAACTTGATTGGATTGTCAATAATTTCTAATGTTGATCGGATGAAGGTCAGTGATAGTGCAGTTATCTAGCATGAAAGACTGGGGCATGTGGGGATGGACAAGCTAAAAGCAATGACGGTAAGGAGCCTCGTGAGAGGCTTGCCTAGATTGTCATCCTACAATGATGGTTAAGCTTGCGCGGGATGTCAATACAGTGAATCTTATCGCTTTACGTTTGATAAGGCGCGGTCCAGATGTAAAGAACCTTTGGAGGTTGTCCATGGTGATCTGGTGGGACCGACCATCACCGCTAGTCTTGGAGGAAGCAGGTACATGCTGATATTGGTTGATGACTATATTAGGTATACTTGGGTATACTTCATGAAGGAGAAGTCAAACATGTTACGCTTGTTTGTGGAGTTCAAGAAGCTCGTGGAGGGCCAGCTTGGCATGCAGATCAAGAAGTTGAGGACGGGCAATGGAGGTGAGTTCGGCTCAACCGTGTTCTTGAACTTTTGCAGGATACATGAGATCCGAAGGGAGATCTCTCGCGGACATACTTCACAACTAGGTGGTGTTGCAGATCGGATGATCCGTCTTTTGACGGAAACCTGTAAGTGTTTACTTCAGTGCAAAAGCATTCCTAAGGCCTTTTGGGCGAAAGGGATGGTCTGCGCGGCTCATGTCATCAATCGGATGCCTTTGAGTCCGATCATCATAAAAACTTCGATTGAGATGATGTTCGGGGTGAAGCCCAGCATGAAGCACCTACGAGTGTTTGGTTCTACCTGCTACATATACGCTCCGGATGCTCTCAAAACAAAGCTAGTCTTTGTTAGGTATGATGGGCAAAAGAGGTGATGGAGGTGTATGGATCCTGCGACGAAGAGGTTCATCGTGTCGAGAGACGTTGTCTTCGATGAGCTGAAGTCGTATTGGGGTAGCTCATATGTGGAGCTATAGAAGAGCAGGTCAGACGGTGGGCTGGAGGAGGCTGCTGCTAAGGTTCAGATGGAGCTGCCTGTGTTACTAGGAGCTCTAGGTTGTTCTAGATTTGGGGCAAAGGCGTTTGGTTCAGGAAGCAGGGGAGCGTTGATCTAGGTTTTTTGGTTCCAGTACGGAGGCTTCTGGTTCAGGAAGCAAGGAGAGCAATGTTCCAGGCTATTCTAGTTCAAGAGCAAAGGCTTCTGGCTCAGGAAGCAGAGAAGCGATGCTCCAGGTGCTTCTGGTTCCAGTGTGGTGGCTTCTTGTTCAGGAAGCAAGGGGAACATTGCTTCAGGTTTGCCAGAGAATGGACCTGGTTCAGAAGGAGCAGCGGAGGTGGTTAGCCGTCATCAGGCTCTTCGGAGGTCGAAGAGGATCATCAAACCACCAGCTCGATATTGCGGAAGAAAACTCGATGAGCTTGGTCTCCTGCTTCCTTACATCCTCAGGTCGAGCGAGTACCTTCTAGCTGTGATGACACCACTGGAGTCAAGGAGGTGGATGACGCTGAGGTTGAGGAGGTGACCACTCTTAGAGGAGACGAGGCTTGGGATCTTAAGTCAAAGGTCATTGGTGAAACTCTTGTGACGTGCAAGTGGAGGTCGATCGAAGCTGAAGATAAAGGCAGAGGGAAGCATGGTCCTTTTGGAAGATGCTGGAGGGATCCATTATGGTCCAGGATATGCGGGGCGAAGACCATGTCTTGAACATCTTCACGATGGAGCTATTGGAGGGACCAGGTGCAAGGTTACGGGAACTACTGGTGTTGTTCACCAATTCTCACTTCAAGTGGAGTGTTGAAAAAGGTGAAGTGAAAGTGGGTTATTGGGCTACCTGAGCGACCTGTCCGCACGGTCTTTGCGGACAGCACTAGCGGATAGCCAGTACGGCAGAGCTGTTGCAATTGGCTTATTCCTTGGCGGCCTGGGCAGTATGACCGTGCGGTCTGCGTGGACAGGGGTGGCGGTCAGCCAGGCTGGCATATGCTCGACAGGAAGTTTGTTCCCAAAAGGTAACCGGGCAGATATCATCTGTATCCACGTAGTCCGGTAAGGTGCGAACTGGATCAGAGCTCGGCAGACCAGCATGGCAGTTGCCTTGTCCTTGCTCTGGTGGCGCGACAGGTGGTAGCTGTGGAGTTCGCCTGTTAGAGCGAACTAGACTGGAGCTCGATAGACCTGCATGTAAGATGTCTAGGTCTTGCTCTAATTGCGCGACAGGTGGTAGTCGCGGAGTTCGTCGGTTAGAGCGGAATGGACTAGAGTTCGGTAGACCGATATGGAAGATGTCTTGGTCTAGCTCTGGTGGTGCAGCTGGCGGAAGCCGCAAAGTTCGCCGGTTAGAACGGACATATGATGTAGTTCGCCGGGGCAGGCAGACTGGTACCTTTGTCCGCCAGTAAGTGCAGACTAACCCTTGTGGCCGGTGGTGTGGACTTGGATGGTTCTAAACCAAGTCCATGTTGGCTCAGTCCAGAGAGATCACGCGGTTAAGCGCAGACTGCTTCTTAGTCCGCCAAGCTCGACAGCAGTTGACTTGTGCTTGGTTGCGGGCTTGGTGAGTGCAGACTGGAGCAGTGTCCGCTTGGGCGTGCGGAATGTATTTCTTGTTCGCCGAGTCCGGCAACTGTCAGCTTGTGCCTTGGCTGGGGGCTCAGAGTGCGCAGACTGGAGTTGTGTCTGCAGGGTGTGTGGACTGGAGCGGTGTCCGCTAGCATGCGAACACGAGCTGATGCCCCAAGGTTTGCTAGTGGCGGCTTGTCTCTGGCTTGGCCTTTTGCGACAAGGCATATAGGGTTGCTATCTGGCCTTGGAGATACTGTTGGCGGTTTGGCTATCTCGCACAGGTTGCAGCGGACTAGATGTGTATCTGCGGCTTACAGATACACTTGGTGCTTGTCGTAAGATGGGAAGGTGATCCTATCAGTTAGGTCTGTGACCACACTCCTCATCGTGCCTATAAAAGGACCCCCATCACATCAACAAAGAGACGAATGAACAGTAAGTGAACTCACGGATAGTTGCTGCGGACTGGATTTTTGTATTCGCGCAGTTTAAAGAGGTTGACTGGTTTGTGTTGTGCAGTTTGTGTGGATAGCGCTGGAAAGCCAGAGACTTGGTTCTGATTTCGGTCAGGGACACTGCAGACTCTGCGGACAGCAAACAACGGTTAACAGCAGGTCACGGGTTACGGCTAGACGGTCTCTCTTCTGCAACTAGTTTCTCGCTTCAATAAGCTGCCCGCTTCTGGCGGCCTGTTCAGTTCGACAGCAGCAGATCGTGGGGTCTGGCGGTTAGGCGACCTCGCGGTTAGGCGGCTCGCATATCGGCGAGTAGAGCTTGCATTGAAATAACGGGTAGTCTGTGCGGCCTTGTTGCGGTCTGGCGACTAGACGGACTGAACGGACTGCGTAGCGCAACAGTAGTTCCGGCAGTTACTCCTGGAGTCCGCGCTGACTGATTTTTTGCCTTGTATTTTTTTTTGCTTCGTTGGGTACATCGGCAAATCATGTCTCACAGTGTAAAGTAGTTGATTATAGTACAAGATTCTTGCTCTTCTGTTTAGCATCTGGTTTATTTGGGCTTGGATAGATTGAGTGTTCCTGCGCATGTTTCCTGTCTTCCGCTATATCAAATTTTCAACATTATGCGACTACTTAGAAATGCCACATTAATCAAATGAGCTTGGAATTAATCCCGATCAGTTACATTTAACTGTTGGGATCAATGTGGAGACAAAGTAACGAGTTTGGACTTGTTCTAGTAAGTACTGAATTAATTGATAAGATCGGTCCAAATTAACTTATAGAAAGACTCAAAATACAAGCTTAAATAAACGTTCTCAGTTTTGATCACAAACAATTGTGTAGACTCATTTTGTTAAGGCAGACCTATGCTCCGTTTGGGGACTTATTTTAACCGCTCAAGCGGTTACGACCGCATGAACCCGATCTTAATTAAGGTTCGGTTCATATTATCGTAACCGCTTGACCGATAAAAATAAATCACCCAAACAGAGCTCTAATGAGACCTAGAATCAAATATGAGCATGTTTAACAAATTCGAACACTATAACATGGAGCGTTCATGATTTCCAATCTCTCTCTCTCTCTCTCTCTCTCTCTCTAATGATCAACCATTCTCCTCTCCAACACCAGTTTGAACCTCATCTCATCTTGGCTCAACTTGGCCAACCTACTAACACCACCAGATGCTACAAAATAGCACTCTGATGAGCTCATCTTGGCAAACCTACGAACACCACCATATGTTAGAAAATAGCACTTCGATGAGCTTCAAGGACGTAAATCATGAACAATCTGTAAAACCTCCTCACTTAATTGAGGCTCCATTTGGGGGGGGGGGCTCCAGGTTCCACTCTAGTATGAGGGGGAAAAAGGGAGGAGGGGGAGGGAGGAGAATGAAAAAGAGGGGAGGTGAAGGAAAGGGGGGGGGAGTGAGAAGAGGGAAAAAGAAGAAAAAAAGGAGGGTGAGATGTGGGGTTTGTTCGGCTGCATCAAAATGAAAAAAAGACCCGACAGGAATGTAAACGGGGCTGCCATTAGCATGAGAGAAAATAAAGTTTTCAGTTTTTATTTTCAAAACAAAGGAGCTACGAATAGCTATATGTGAGCTGCCTATATAATTACCCTAAATTTTTAGATCTTCTCTACTAATTAAACAAATGCTGAAATTAAGATATAAAGTAAAATATTTAATTTGAAATTTTTTTATAATACGATAAAGACATTATTTTTAAGTTTGATTTAGAATAAATACACATATTTTTGCTATTGACATTCAAATTTTATTGATAATCGATAAAATTTTATTTACATACAACATTACCGCCTAGTTATTAACCGATCAAATTTAAAATATTTTAAATGGACACCAAACGCTAATTTAATTTTTTTAAATTGCTTCCATTTTGCTAGTAGTTCTAGTGAAGAATATATAAGAATATTGTACTATGTATATGTATATATATGTGTGTGTTTATATAAACGTATATACTATTTTTAAGTGCAGTCAAACACTCAAACTAAACACCTAGTTTTTTTTCAGCTGCAATTTACTAGAAAACTTCTCATTAAATTTGTGGTTATGAAATTCATTTATAAGATATGTGAACATGTCCTCATGCTTCATCCTAACAAGGAAAAAATGTTAAGTCCCCGTTTGGGGGAGCTACCATGCTCCGGCAGGAAAAAAACGCAGTTTCTTCCAAACCATGCATTTTGAGCAGGTTGTTGTCAAAAATATGATCAATTAAATATATATTAGTCACAATCAATTAAATATGGGCAATGTTATAAGCAATCCTATAATGGCTAATAACAATCCATTGATATTCACATGTATTCGCAGTTCAATTTCTTTATTCACAATCCAAAAATTTATAAATTAAAAATATTTTTTAAAAGCATTACCAATAAAATAAAATATATAATTTCAATTTACCACATATATCAACATCTATTTTGAAATACAACCAATCACATTTCAATAACTAATGATTTACAACCAATCTCACGATTAGAAAATTAAACAACATCAAAATTGTCCTAAAAGAAGAGCATGATAACTAAAAGAGGAGTTGTGCAATTTCTTGTGCTTTCCAAGCCAAATTTTCACACAGGATCTCTTGAAACATGCAGATGAGAATTAGAGAAGCCATATATGAATTACATTCCAACAATTCGCGAAGGAGCGGGGCGGGGCGAGCTCTTAGAATTAGAGAAGCCATATATAAACGACTTCTTCCCAAGTCTATGGGAGGGAAATTGCAGACTTGATGCGTCTAGTTAACTAGAGGTTTCATCCAATCTCAGAGAGTCTCCCTTGTAGTAGTGTTGTTTCTCTCCGTGACTTCCTCATCAAGAGAACAAACTTCCATACAGATTTTATAAAAAAGCAAGCATGCATGCCTATGAATTCCTAAACAAATTATGTAAATCAGAAAGTAACTTTTTCCCCAGTGATTTGGGAAGCAGTCATAGTATCAAGACCTAAAAAGAAGTTTTCTTAGAACTCATGGCTGCAATTTGATCTTCCCTAATACAATATAGTTCACAACCCAATGTCAACATTTAAATACAGTATAAGTGCTGATCTTGGAAGGAATACAAGGATCAATTATGTTAGCATAAACGACATCAACAAAGAATGTACTGTATCTATAGAATGTGACAGTCTTGACGCTAGGGATTAGGTTCCCCTTCAGGAATACAATAGCACTATGTTGATGATCCAATGTTCCATTCTCTGAATCATTAGAGGGTCCTTTCCATGACATTGCAATGCTGAATGAAAAACTCTCATGCACCTATACAGAGAAGCAATTGAGACTTTAGAGCATCAGAAACAAACAATTCGACAAAAAAAAACAAGAAAATTCGTACATGAACAAACGAGTTTTTTGCAACTAGATAGCTACTAAAAAAATTCATTTCAGGCCACACATCATTGATTAGCCAATATAGCACACAAAAAAGATGAGAAATGACAGGCTTTGGTTATTCACACTCGGCAAGATGGATCGCCAAAGTATTTGCTTGTAACAAGCTATGAAAAAAATTTCTTTGCTATATACGGATATACCGGCCAGGGCAGTATAAATAACATCAAATCATGGAAATTTCACCCAACTACAAGTGATTGATCAAAATAATTAATAGCTTGTTGCATGTGCTCATGAAAACTTAAAACATACTTGTTTGAAAGAAACACTAATTGCGTTATATATATGTGGAGTGCGAGTATATACATATACGTTAATGTGATCTAAGTTCGCATGAGCGGGGCGATGCATCGCGTGCATCGAGTTGCGCTAAAGCTAGGGAAAACCTCTAATCAAAACGGTGATTAAATGCAGAATTAGCCTCCCATAACCATAAGCATGACAATGTTCACTAGAACATATGCTAAAATACAACAATGATCAATTCACATGAGCATTTACTGAACTAGAAAATATACAACATAGCAGAATTGAGTACAAGGAAAAAGAAAATACTTTAATTCTTTTCGACCAACACAATTCCAATCCCCGTCTAGAAGACGTTAAATTTAAACTCATAGAAGAACACAAGTACTTCAAATTATGCAGACATAAGAAAGAAAATTAAATCTGTAAACATGAGAAACAAAAAGTACCTGGAACTCCCTAACTTTGAAGGTGGGGCTAAGGATTGCACATTGAAGGGCACAACCATGAGCAACACATTAACTGACATTCAAAGTACGCCTAGGTTCCTTGCCAAAATACTCGGTTAAAATTTTAATAATAGCTGGAACACGAGAACCTGATCCACGCGATCCAACAACCTCAACAGAATGGATATTATCCACTATCAGGTGAGCCTCTTGAAGAGCATTTTCAAGAGGAACCTTAACCCGTTCCAATATTGGAACACTAATCAGCTCAAAGTCCCCTCTTTTAATATACCCCCTCACATCCTTCTCATCCATCAAGCATTCAATATTCAAAGGGGCTTCAAGATTTGCACTCAGCATTTGCACATCAATCTTATATTCTTCCTTGAACTTGACTGCAAAGTATTTGAACAGAGCTTCATCAAAATCCCTACCGCCCGGAGATCGATCATAAGAATGCACCAAAATCTTCAGCTGTCCCTTCATGAATCCATCAATACAGACCTGCATACTTGCATGGCCGACATCAATGAATGCCACGTTGAGCTGATCACTCTCGGGCAAATCGCAAGCACCGCAATCACGAGCATTCAGGTTCTTCTTTCTTGTTGCTGCTACTAATCAAAACTAGAGACGACAGACACTATGAATGCCAGAGAGAAACTTGAGGCTCTTGAGTTAGTGTAGAGAGTGTGTAGTCATCCAGCAAGCCGAGTGGCTCCTGGTGCAGATCATAAGCAAGCTCACCCCATACTTTCAAAGCAGCAATTGTAGCAAGACAGCCTTCCATTAAGGCAACTCATGAGATACCCAAAACAAAAATCATAGGCATAGTTCAAGCTGGTGGAACAGCAAAACACACATCAATGTAAACCATAACCAAATTTATTTTAAATGAAACTATAACCAATCAAATTAAAATTCAAGCATCTGTTATGCATTAGGTGCTTTAATATACACTTATAATTAGAGCCTAAAAAACTCTGTCAGTCAACACAAATAGATTTGCATCTAGCTGAGATACAAACTCATGAGCAAAGGTCAATCCAAAAGTGAAGTCTCTGTCGAAGAAAATGGGGTAGATCTTCGTGAAAAACTTTCACTAAACTCACGTATCCCTTATATGGTGAACTCTTAGATTTGTGAATTCACCTTGTGCATGATTTTTTTAAGCCTATTAATTACTGCTATTTATTTGAATAAAGTAATTGTCACTAAGTTATTATATACTACCAAACATACTTATTTAGCGGGTCACCATTTCATCATCTGTATCCAGTTTGGATAAAGCATACTTTCAACATTTAAGGCTCCGTTTGGTACGGTGGTGGCGGTCATGAACATGAGGGTTAAATTGTCATTAGTTAACGCACACTTAAAGAACTTCATTTACTTTTATGTTGACACGAATGATATTTTTTAGGTGATCCTTAACGAATGACAGTTTAACCCGTGCGTTTACGACTGCCACCACCATGCCAAATGGAGCCTAAATCTGATTGAATCATGTGTGCATATAATAATGATTACTTATTCAAATAAACACGGATGAGTGTGCTTTGAAATCAAGCTCGGTGCAGATCCGAACAAAGCAATATTTGTACTCTCATCTTTATGTGAGTACTTCCTCTCTGCATACAACACTCCCCTCTCAAATTGCCCCCCAATATTTTTCATCACATTTAACACACGATCAAAAATCATATATTTTAATCGCTTATTACTACTCTTATCTTACTAAGAATAACATTTTCTCTTCAGAAGGTAATCTCATTTTCCGAACAACAAACACTTATCTCAGATTTTGTAGTTTATCACAAACACAAACCAACATTTCATGTCAATCTCTCCCCCCTCATATGATTATGTCTTCTTGTGGATTTGTTGCGTGCGTACTCCCGCACACATGATATGTATGCATGTCCGTGTGTGTGTGTGTGTATGTATGTGTGTACATGTCTTCCTAACTTCGAACTTCAAACAAGCAAGAGATGTTTGAAATTGATGAAGCAAACATGGCCGGACCAAAACAAAATAACCAGAACAATTTTAAGCCAACTAAAATATTTCTCTCCTAACTTCCAACAAACAAGAGATGTTAAAAATTGATGAAGAAAACAAGAAAAGGTTAAAACAAAGTAACCAGAACATTTTTTAATCCAATTCGGTGCCTAAATTTAGTTTAAAGGTACAAAAAACAGTGCTAGATTTTAGCTAAGAAATTGGAGAAATCAACAGAGTTTTGTTTGGCCATTGAAGGTGCGGATCAAATAATTAGAAGCAAGACATTTCAAGTAAATTTAGAGCCAGGAAGCCATATGAATATTGGAGATTATAATGTATTTCAAGTAGATTTAGAACCGAGACAGTGCTAGATTTTACCACATCTTCCAGACAGTAATTTAAAAACATATGGGATAGTGATTATAATGTATACTAAACTTTTAGAGAATAGAAATCGAACTAACTTTGAAGGTATTTTCCAGATTTGAGGCTGAAGCGACATAAATAAGAGTCAGGAGCGCAGCATCGGGAGCGCAGCGTCGGGAGCGCAGCGTCGGGAGCGCAGCGTCGGGAGCGCAGCGTCGGGAGCGCAGCGTCAGGAGTGCAATGTCGGGAGCGCAATGTCGGGAGCGCATGTTGTAATAAGAAACTCATCTTGATTGGGACGTGTACAAGTCATATGCCATTTGAACAAGACCGACGTCGTGCGCGCTCTGTTCGAAAAGCTGCACGGGATAGTTAAGGATGATGGGCGTTGGGTTTTCGCGATGTCCCCCAACACAAGATCGATACCGTTCATTGGCAAAAGCTAGCACGGTGGACAAAGATTTTGCAAAGTTCAATAGTCGTTGTTTAACAACTTGGCTTGCTTCAGATGTGAGAACTAGAGGTTCCAACATCCTACAAAATGTAAAAGAAGGCATATGCTATTTGATAAAATCATTCTGATGAGAGTAACTGATTACCAATGATCCACTCAATATTTTAGAACATACCTACAGATGAGTGTAGTTCCAGTCCACAAAAGAATAGGCTGAAGGTAAGAGATAAAGATGAAATGGGTTTTACTCTTTCTCCAATTATTGGCATTCCTCTGCATAACATTTATTAGCTGCTGCTTCAAAATGAAACTTTAAAGAAAAATTGACTGTCTACAATAATAATAGAGAAGACATAATGCATATGGTACATACATGAAAGATACTTCTTCCATAATGCATGACAGGCCTATCCACCCACCCGTACTTAACAGATGGAGAAAGTGTTTAGACATTACGCCTATCAACCCAACCACAGAGTTCAATGACAACTATTAATTGACAATACAACAACAAGGAGAACTAGAAGAGGGGGAACTAAAATTGTGTTTAAAAAATATGCCTCTCCACCCCACCCGTACACACCATTCAGAGGAGCAAGGAGGGTTCAACAAGCCCAACTAACAGATATCAAACATGAATTTTCATTTCTGTTTCCTAAATGACTGCAGTCAATAAAATAAAACAAAATACCATCCAGTTAAGCATTATGTTTAAACCATGATCTGCAAGTTCAGTCATTGAACTCCATCCATATGCAAATTAGAGTATTCAGTGCTATTTGAAGTCAAGTTTCGATGGTCTCTTTATTTAGATTGGACGATGCATGAGAACATATAGGCAAATGTAACCTTTAGCACAATTTCTAATTTATAGAAGAAACAGAGTGGACTTTTTAGGATCATAGCGCAAATGTTAAAAACAGTAAGATCATGTCATCTATATCCAACAAAATGATGATTGTTGACCTCATAAGCATATAAATTGTATGACTTTATTTGTTTTTCAAGATAATAGAAGGAAATACAGTAAAATTATAAACATGTGAAATAGAAAAATATGTGTTTTATCATCCATCAGCAAGTAAAATATGTGTTTTATCTTCTTGTTCCCATTTTTGGCCAAGTGCCTTATTTTTCCCAATTAGACAATTTTTCATCTCTCATCCAACAACAATGAGCAAAATAAACATGAATCACTACATGTAATTGTGCTCGTCAAGTTTTGATATGTGTAATGTCCGAATGACATCATCGGGAACACCAAGACAGGGAACTAATCCGCAAAGGACTAAGGGGTCATTTGGCGCGGCGTTTTTGCTCTGGTGAGTTAGGACAAAAACTCCACCGTCATAAAATATGTGTTTGACGTGGCAACGGATATGAACGGCACGAATGACGGTTCGTAACCACCGCGTTCACGGCCACAACCAAGCCCTAAAATGAACTACATCGGATGGCTTGTAGCCGGAAGCTATGGAAGAGGAGCCACATATACTAGCAAGCTGTTTAATATACTATTACTTCTAATACCATCACTAAGAAATCATCAGATATCAACTTCTGACATCAAGTGAGCTCACTCTCCCCTCCTCCTCTGACCTGCTTCCCTTCTTCTCTCCTACGTCTACTTATCTTTCTCTCTCTCTGTTCCATGTGTATGGAGGCGAACACAGTGTGTTGTTGAACATGAACTAAAAATGGGTCCTAAATCCTAATGACTAACAGATAAAATTTTTTTTTTGCGACACAAGGTCTGACGTTTGGTAATTACAATGGTTTCTCACTTGAAAGACTTGCCATTTTGTTTATTTTGCTTTTCATGAATAATATAATAGCGCGCACTTGTTTCACTTATCTCTCTCTTCTTGTTCTTACTCAGCTCCCACTGAAATTGTAAACATGAAGCTATCTCGCTGGATCTCCTCAGAGTGATCAGCCATCACCGGAAAACATTAACCAGATTGGAGAAATACATACCCCGATGTGCATGGCATAATACATGCCCAGATTCTGGTTAATGTTTCAGCCTCTTCGATAATTAGAGCCTGTGCAATAGTTTTGATTGGATAAATTCATACCTCGATGTGATTTTTAATGCGGGCGGCTGAATTTCTTACTTTCTCAATATTGCAAGCACTACACCTGAATATGCTTAATAAATATACAGGCATTAAGCATTTAATCCCTTACCATACTGTCTCATGAAAGTCAAATAGGCATAAAACAGGAGTACATTGAATATAAGATGTAATTTTACATGAAGAATATGACTATTTTATACATATATGGTTTATAAAAGAGCATAAACTACCCTGATAGCCACCAACTTCAAAAAGCTTAATTGCCAATTTGTTTTTTCTTATGATAATAGTTATTAAATTAAGGAAAAAAGTGCAGCACATGTGCAAACATTTTCATCTTATTCACATGATCCTATCAAAACCTCTCATGCAAACATACACATCTATTGGGCAAGCTTTAAGATTTTGAATAAAAGATGACTAGAATCTAGTAATTAAAATCTAAATTCTGTATAGCATTTCTTGGTCGAGAAATCGGGTAGGTACTTCAAATACTTGTGCAATAAGTTTATAAATTTCTGCTTCAGTGGCAGGAATCGACTGGTTTCCTTAGGGAGTTGGAGTTGAGAATTTTGATACAATACGTACAACAATAAGCTCATAATTGAATCTATGATAAAATCAAAAATAAACATCAAGAAAAAAATAACTAATAACTAAGTATATAGCGTTGTTGCTAATTGTTATTATGATTTTTCTTTGTTATCAAATTATATTTAAAATTGAGGACAGATGTTTTATTAACAGTTTATTTGTAAATTGAGAATATGTTTTTGAACCATCTTAATTTGACAATTTGGTTGCTGTCTCCAAACCATGTTATATGTACAAACTACCAAATATATTAAATGTGGTTTGGATTCTGAAATCTGAATGCATATAAACTAAGAATGCTATATAGTCCCAATATACACATTTGAAAGTGGTTTGAATTTGATGGGGTGTTCAAGTAATGTGATAAATTAGATGTTTCCCACAGTTAAATCTTGGATTAATAGGAAATAAAATGCTCCCACAACACAATTGAAGCAAAACTCCAGCAAAATTCATATTTCGAAGGAGAAGAGCACTGGAAACTATGCGATACAGGGAGGAGTAAATGAAGCAAGATGATTTGATAATACTTGCCAAGAACGGTGAGGAAAGTGTGGCGTGGTTCGTTGGAAGGACGATGAAGGTGAAACAACACTATCAACTTAGGCTCCGTTTGGGGGGACTTATTTTCACCGGTCAAGCGGTCACGACCGCATGTACCGGACCTTAATTAAGTCCCGGTTCATGCGGTCGTGACCGCTTGACCGGTGAAAATAAGTCCACCCAAACGGAGCCTTAGTTATCCAAAGTTACTCTCCTTCCATAAACTAGACTATTTAAGTTACCTGCAAAATAAATAAATCAAATGAACTTAACAGGTAGGATTTCAGTATTATACGAGGCCTCCAAATCAATTCCACACATATCTCAATATCCTAACTCATTAGCACTACCCTCAGATTTATATGATTTCTTCAATAGCATCCAAATACTAATTTGGGTATTATTATGTTCATTCTCAAATTATCAGTAAAATTCTGCTATTGATATTACTTACCACTAAGATTTGATAAAATTCCGCCGCTGTCCGACAGAAATCAGAGTTTCTGTCCCTGGTGGAGTGGAGTATCAAGATGGGGAAGTAGATGTAAGTGTATACTATTTACATTGGAGAAGGAAATAGAGTAGGAAATGGAGTTCTACCTGATCCTAGGGCATCTTGTCGTTGTCGTAGAAAGAGGTTGAGGTTTGTTGATGGCGGAAAAGGGATTCCGGGGCGTAGGAGCAGATGAGGAGGAGCAGGTGAGGGAATGACGAAAAAGGGATTCTGGATCTGATGAAGACGGATTCTCCGGCGGCTCAATCTCGACGGAAACTAGTAGGGAAAGGGTTGTCGGGGACCGGCGATGCTACTGGTGGATGAGGCGAGGAAAGGAGGCCGATCGTTCATAGGTAGGCGGATGCCGTGCGGGATTCACCTAGCTTGGGATTTCCGCTTCTGTCGGGAAGATGTGGTGCGGGATTCAGGTAATGACTGGGATTTCCGCCTCTGCGATTTCTTCAGAGTGGCTGCGAGAGAGAGATGTCGGAGAAAAAGGGCGAGCGAGTTGCTGCGGGAGAGAAAGATCGGGATTAAGTTATTAGGGGCAAAATGGGATACACGTAAAATCAGTCCGTTTCAGTCGAACGGGAGTGAGGCCCGACCTGGGGGGGACTTATTTTCACCGGTGAAGCGGTTACGCCCGGTTCATGTGATTGTAACCGCTTGATTGGTAAAAAAATGTCTCCTCAAAGGGAAAGCGGGGGGTGTGCTGCACATCCAACGGCTGCGGGTGCATCAGCACTCGCGTCGAGATACGTGCGCGAGTGCTGATGCACTCGCCCCACAAACGGAGCCTAGGGCTGCGTTTGGCGCGGCTTATCACGACTTATTTGCTCTGGTGTGGTTGAACATAAATGTCATTGTCATAACAAAATTTTATGCCTCAAACTAGTTTCTTTTTTATGACATTTGTGATATCAAACATATATTCTATGACAATGACGTTTTTGTCCTACCTCACCGGAGAAAATAAGCTACGATAAGTCAGGCCAAACGCACCCTAAGTCATTGAGTGCATTTTGTATAATTATGATACATAGCTTTTGCTCCATTTTATACGTAGCTGAGGACGGCCGGCGTGAAAGGGGGGCAAACCGGACGTTTTGTGATTTGTGGCCCGAGCACCATTCGTCCGTTGCGGACAACCGTTTTCTCTTTCCTCTCTGGCATGCCACTTGGTCGGGTTCCCAAACAGTAGTAATTGTTCCGTACGGGTAGCGCTCTCTCCTCTGGGAGCGGGTGAGATCCAAACCGTCCCGTCTTAAATCCAACGTTTGTGATTTACAATAATAAAAAGCCCCAAAAAAAACACAAACAAAACTCATTAAAGCATATTGGACGACTTCTGCGTTACCGACACTCTTTCCTCCGAGAACTTTTCCAAAACAGAGCCCAACATATTGCCGAAAATTTCCGTCTTAAAATAGTTATATGAGAGTAAAGTTTTCAAACGATGCTAAATGACGTTATGATGCACGGCCTCCGGTATTCCCTCCAGTGCCGTCGCTCTCGTTCACCGACACCGGCGAGCTTCGCATCCGTCAGCTGCCTGAACATCGGCGAATTCTCTGTTTCCGATGCCCGTTCTCTACTCTCCTCATCTCCCCCTCCCAGCGACTCTTCCACTTGGAATGCCGCCATACGAAGCCTCGCCGATGTCGGTGACCACGCCGGCGTACTTTCCCTGTACCTCCGCATGATCTCTCCCTCTTCCCCCGCCCTCCCTGACAAATTCACCTTCCCTCCGGTCCTCAAGTCCTGCGCCCATCTCAGCAACCTCAACGACGGCGCGAGAACCCACCGCCGCGCCACCGAGCTTGGTTTTGCCACCGACCTCTTTGTTTCAAACTCCCTCATTTCAATGTATGGCAGATGTGGCGATCTGAATTCTGTACAGAAAGTGTTTGACGCAATGCTCGAAAGAAACGTGGTCACCTGGAGTGCGATGATCGGCGCATTTGCTGATAACGACCGTCGTGAAGAAGCTCTATCTCTATTTCGTCGTATGATAGAAAGGATTAGACCCAACAGACCCACTTTTCTTCGGGTGATGCCTTGCGTTCAAAGGAGCGAGGATGCCGATTATTTGTGTAAGCTCATAGCGAGGATGGGTCTCGATTCGAATATTGTCGTTCAAAACGCCATGGTTGTGATGTATTCGAGATGCGGGAGAGTAGGATTTTCTAGGAAATTGTTTGACGGGGTTGCTAACAAGGATTTTGTTTCTTGGAGCTCGATGATAGAGGCTTACGCTCAGGCTGACATGTTTGCTAAAGCGTTGAATCTGTGGAAAGATATGAAGCTTAATGGAGTTATTTCCGATCATGTCAATGTTCTTGGTTTGATCCGTGCTTGCTCGAATTCAACAATGGCTTCTGTCAGACACGCACAGTTTGTGCATGCTTATGTTATTCGCAGCTTCTATCAGCGGAACGTCATGGTCATGACAGTTCTGATTGATCTTTATGTCAAGCGGGCGAGACTCCGAACCGCACGCGTGGTGTTTGATGGAATGCTCAAGAGGAGTTTGATCACTTGGAGCACCATGATATCCGGATATGGAATGCATGGCTTTGGAAATGAAGCAATTCAACTTTTTGACCGTATGAATCGCTGTTTGAGACCAGATCACATCGTGTTCGTGTCCGTGCTTTCAGCTTGTAGCCATGCTGGATTGATCGAAGAGGGACAACAATGCTTTGCTTCGATGACTTTGAAGTTCAGAATCACTCCAAGACCGGAGCATTATGCTTGCATGGCGGATCTTCTTGGACGCGCTGGAAAGCTAAAGGAAGATCAACAGTTTATCGAGAGAATGCCAATAGAGCCGAATGCTAGTGTGTGGGGATCTTTGTTGGGTGCTTGTCGAATTCATCCCGACATCGAAATTGCAGAACTAGCTGCAAAATCACTTTTTGAGTTGGACTCCAAGAATTCTGGCAGATACATTCTCTTGTCTAACGTCTATACTTCACTGGGCAAGATTAAAGAAGCTAATAGCATTCGAGCTCTGATGAAGAGGTGACGAGTGAAGAAAACTGCAAGGTTTACTGTTATAGATGTGAAGAGTAAGGTTTACAAGTTTTTGATTAGACGCTCGAAGCATCCGCGTGACCGTCAAGTTTGGAACGACCTACTCGTTGCCCCTAGCTTGAGTATTTATAGGCAAACCCTAAATATCCGACTACGGGTTGTTGGATTCCTATCGGATCCTAAACCGCAACCCATTAAGCACCTGTCACACCTATTCCAATATAGCTCAACAATCTCCTCTTATATTGTAAGTAGGTGTTAGTACAGTAGATGTTACTTAAATAATAGTTAATAACGACTAAAAGGAGTCTTCAGAAAATCATAAATATGAGTTTTAGATAACAAAATGCTAAACTCAAACACAGTCCCAAACATAGTAATAGAAAATCTGAAAGAAACTCAAAAGCTGAAAATTGATCTATGCAAACAATAGATCGTCTTAATCTGGGTCGAAATCAACTTACTCTCCTCCAATCTCCATGTGATATGCAAACAAATACAATAAGAATGTCATGAGACAAATCTCTATGAATTCTAACATTTATCAATCAAAAGTAAAATGATTAGTTCTAACAGTAAAAGAACGTAATACTCTAACAAAGAAGAAAAAATCTCATATCAACATCTTTATCTAATTTACACAAAATTAGAAAATTGATTTCATAGAATCAAACCATGTTCCATCGATTATTAAGATTATTATTCAACATTTTACAATTGTGTTATATTATCAAGTTTGGAATGATACAAAAAGCTGTGACAATCATATCATCAAGTTTGGAATGATATAATTAATAATCATAATATCAGGACTCATATCAGCAACTTCAGTATTCCTTTTTGGAATGATACCCGATTCAGCCTTTGAATAAAATAGTTGCGCAAGTCATCAAATTTGGAATGACTGGCAACTAATCATCTCTAACTTTCATCAGATAGCATCCGAAATACTTCAGTGTACTCAACTCTAGATGCTTGAATGTAAGCAAACTACGGTTCTAAAATTTAAAACAGAAGCAAGGTATTAAGTCCTACTTAATGGACTTTAATCTCATCTCTCCGGATGTTTTAGTTGTTAGAATCTTACTTAATCCCTTGGTAATGACATCTGCTACATTATCTTTTGATCTCACGTCCAAAAGGGAGATTATCCCCTGACTGGTGAGATAGGTCAACCAGGCCTATTTCATCCTTAGTTGCCTTCACTTGCCATTGAACAACGTATTTGTAGCAATGGTTTTTGTGGCTTGATTGTCACAATATAACAAAATAGAGTGCATTTTCAGACTCGTCATTAGAATGTCCATTATCAGATCTTTTATCCACTATGCTTCTTCTCCAGCTGAAGCGAGAGCATATAATTCTGATTCCATAGAGGATAGTGCAATGCACGTCTTCCTCTTTGACTTCCAAGCTACTGCTGCTCCACCTAAGGTAAACACAAAACCGCTAGTGGATCTACTATCAGCAATTTCTGAGCAGCAGGAGGCGTCAGAATACCCCTCAAGCACAGGAGGATGTCCACTGTAATATAAAGCGTACTTCTCAGTATACTTTAAGTATCTCATTAGTCTGTCCAAGGCGTCTCAGTGGTCCTTCACAGGGTTACTTGTGAATCTACTCAACATGTCGACCGTAAAGGCTATGTCAGGTCTAGTGCAGGTTGTAGCATACATGAGACTGCCAATGAGTTTGGAGTAATCCAACTATCTAATAGGTGAACCTTCATTCGGTTTCAGTCTATAGTTGTAGTCGTATGGAGTCTCAGCCTTTTTGCTACTAACGTAACCCCACTTTTCTAGTAGATTCCTAATGTAGTGACTCTGACTTAGGGTTATACCCTTTTTAGTAAAGTTCACTTCCATACCTAGGATGGTCTTCACCACACCCAAGTCTGTCATGCTAAATTTAGTCGTCAAGACAACTTTCACGTCTTCCACCTCAGACTGATCAGTGCCCAGAATTAGCATGTCATCAACGTACAAGCATATAATTGCGACTTTATCTGAACTTGTTCTCACGTACAGACATTTATCTGATACACTAGATTTAAAACCCAAGTCTTTAACACAAGTGTCAAATTTCTCGTGCCACAATTTCGGTGCTTGCTTCAATCCGTATAGTGACTTAATAAATTTACAGACCTTATTCTCTAGACCTTCTATGACAAACCCTTCAGGTTGGTGCATATAGATCTCCTCAGTCAGATCTCCATTAAGAAATGCAGTCTCGACATCCATCTGATGAACAACAAAATGTTCAATAGATGCTAACACGAGAAGTATCCTAATTATCGCAATGTGATCAACAGGTGAGTATATATATCAAAGTAGTCTATACCACTGACTTGAGTGTAGCCCTTGGCAACTAGACGTGCTTTGTATTTAGCGATACTCCCATCAGGATTAAGCTTCTTCTTCAGAAGCCACTTACTTCCAATTGTTCTAGCCCCTTAGGGAAAGTCGACCAAAGTCCATATGTGGTTTTGCAGGAGAGAGTTCATCTCATCATCTATGGCTTCTTTCCATAACAAAGAATCCCTGGATCGCATCGCCTCCTTATAAGTCGATGGATCAGCTTCAACTTGGTAAGTCACAAAGTCTGTACCGAAGCTTTTAGGCACTCGTTCTCTATTAGATAACCTTTTAGATGCTAACTCACTAGTGTCTATGAGCTCAATGTCAGGGTTTCTTATTACTGGCTCAACAATGGGCTCAGTAGTAGTAGCTGGTAGACCAAAAAGTGTTAGGTTTTTATCCTTAAGAAACTTATCCTCAAAGAAAACTGCATCTCTAGATTCTATGACAGTATTAGTTGAGATATCTAGAAATCTGTCTGCAGCACTATCCTCTACACATCCTAGATAGACGCAGGTGTTCGTCCTAGGTCCAATCTTTGCTCTTCTAGAGTCTGGTTTCCTAACATAAGCGATACAGCCCCAGGTCTTAAGATTGTCGAATCTAGGAGGTCTCTTAAAGCAAAGCTCATAGGATGTTTTAGTCAACTTTGCATATTGTACTTTATTAAGAATGTGATTTGACGTGAGTACGGCTTCACCCTAGTAGGCCGCAGACATGCCAGCAGTCAACAACATGGAGTTCAACATTTCTGTTAAAGTCCTATTTTTCCGCTCAGCAATACCGTTGGATTGTGGATAATACGGGGCAGTGGTTTCAGAAATTATGCCATTACTGGCAAGAAAATCTCTGAACTCCCCCGAGACGTATTCACCTCCTCTATCACTCCTTAGTCTTTTAATTTTCATATCTAGTTGATTTTCAACCCTATTTTTGAAAATACGAAATTTTTCAAAAGCTTCATCTTTGGATTTAAGCAGGTAAATGTGACTGAATCTAGAGTAGTCATCAATAAATGTTATCAGATAGTTCCGACCTCTTCGGGTGACAAAAATTTTGTAATCACAAATATCGGAATGTATTAACTCTAGCAATTGTGTGCTCCTAGAAACCTGACCAAAAGGTGTTCTAGTGATCTTAATCTGAGCACAAATTTCACATTTGTCAAACTTAATGGTTGTGTCTAAGGGAATGTTATGAGTTCTAGCTAGTATAAGTAGTTTCCTATAGTTCACGTGTCCTAGTCTTGCATGTAATTAAGTCTTAGGATCTATCAAATTTGAACTAACCTGATTGACTATCTCGTTTGCTAGACTCAGCCTATACATTCCATTAACTACATAAGCACAGCCAAAATAATGCGAGTGAACCATAAGGGTTACTCGACCACCACTAATGTTAAATGACATACCCGCATCGCATAACAAACTAATAGAAATTAAAATAGGAGCTAACGAGGGTATAAATTTAACATTCTTCAAAAATAAACGCGTACCTGAAGAGAGCATCAAAGTAGCATTTCCCACCCTCATAACATCAGCTATTGCGCCATTTGCAACAGTTACAGTTTCCCTAACATCTTTAACATCCTCCAGAAGCGCAGAGTTGTTGCAGACGTGGCAGGTAGCACCTGAATTGAGCCACCACTCTGAACTGGCCTTCCCCTTTTCGACCATGACAACAAAGTCATAGGCGCAGTCTGATAAACCATATTGGCTTTATTATCAGTCCTGGGTGTGCTGGATTCGCCCCGTTTGGGCTGCTTGCACTCGGAAGCGCAGTGACCCCACTTATTGCAGTTGTAGCACTTGTCTTTGAACTTTTTAATCTTCCTGCTGGTGGCAACAACTGCGGGTGCCCTAGTCCTTGGTCTGTTCTTTCCAGGCTTAGGCTTGCGCTTAGGATATGTGAGCATGTTAGTAGCAGAGGTCTGCTTGCTAACCGTCTCTAAGGCGTGTCTAGTCCGGTTCTCGTCCTCAATGCATATGAAGAGCTTGAGGTATTTCAGGGTCACCTGCGACTTCTTCCGATACATTTCAGTTTTGAAAGAATTCCATGCCGAGGGTAATTTAAAAATTATCGCTTCTGAAACAAAAGCATCTGGCAGAGGTATGTTCTCACTATTCAGCTTGTCCACCAGATTTTCAAAATCAGCTACCATGGATTTCCCTTTCCTCAGTGAAGGTGAAAGCCATAAATTTGTCCATCAGGTGCGTCTTGGACATGTTCTCCTCTTCCTTGAACTACTCCTCCAAGGCTTCCCAGATCTCCTTTGCATTTTTCAACTTGTTATACGTTTCTGCCAGCATGTTAGAGAGACAATTCAGGACGTAATCACGGCAGAAGTCTTCGTCATTGATCCACTGATCTTCATCTTCTCCTCCTTTAAAGGATTCGAAGTCGGTATGCACTGTGTAGAAGATGTTCAGGTACTTCATGCCAAACTGCGTGTTCCGCTTCCAAGCACTAAACTCAGAGTTGGAGAATTTTTCCAGCTTAATCATTGGCATAGGAGACGACAGATTGTTTGCTTTCGACATTGTGGTTCCTACTGAATGACTTGGAGCGCCACTAGCAACCTAGAACAACATCAGTAAAAGAAGAAATAAATCACCTGAGCGAGCCGGCGACAGTCTTCGGATCCAATCCAGAAAAAAATTGTTTGATTGCTCCTCCTCTTCGGCTGATACAAATCGCGCTGGATTTGTGCTTCCAACGACCAAGACAAAGATTTCACCTTCTCTAGATCTTCTTGTCGATCAACTACAGGAGATCAATGGCCTCCCTTTAGGGGATGGAGGATGATGATCCTTCCTAGATCTACACTTAGATTTATTTTCCTTTCAATTAACAGAGCTGGATTAATTCCTCCACCATGAGGCAATTGGAAAAACACCAAGGAACAAAAGTGTGCTTCAATGGAATTTTTCTGTTCTCTGGGCGCAGAAAAACCGAGAACCACCTGGAAACAACAGCAAAACAAAGATCTGGAAGGGGACTGGTATCGCGATTTGGGGCAAAGCTGCCTCCGTCCGGCGGGATTAGAACAGCTGTTGAAGAAACATAAGCGATGTTAGAAGCCAACCGGGAAAATGGGATCTGGATCCAGGCGGCGACAGGCACCGCCTGTAAAATCACGATCTGGATCAGCAGCGGGATGAGGCGGCAACTCCTGATTACGCACTTTCACGATTTGAGCGGCACCGGAATCGAAAGAGATTTCTGCGGCGGAAGAAATCCCGAGAAGCGGTGTGAGAGGATCGCAAGCAGTTGATTCCTCGATTTCGCACAGGGAGGATGATCTACAGTTCCCTCTTCGCGATCGGCGGGAATCTTCTTCCCGATTGAGAAATCCCGCAGGAGCGGCTATCGCGATGCAGGAGAATCGCGAACGGTCTTTTCTTCCTGGTCTTCGGCGACCAAAAAATGGGAAGGAATGGCTACGATCGCCGAAAACTCTTGAGCGAGAGAGGAAAAACAGGAGTGGCGGCTAGGTCATGGGAGCGGGGAGAGGCTAGGGCAAACGAAACCTTCGAGAATGATGAGGCGCTCGAAGAATCCGCGTGACCGTCAAGTTTGGAACGGCCTACGCGTTGCCCTTAGCTTGGGTATTTATAAGCAAACCCTAAATACCCGACTGCGGGTTGTTGGATTCCTATCGGATCCTAAACCGCAACCCATTAAGCACCCGTCACACCTATTCCAATATACCTCAACAGTTTTTAGTCGGGGATCGATCAAATTTGGAGTCAGATTTGATCCATGAAGAGTTAGATAGATTGATGAAAAGAATCAAGGAAATAGGTTATGTTCCAAATATCAATTTCTCATTGCATGATGTGGAAGAGGAATCCAAGGAACTGTCTCTGTATGTGCACAGTGAGAAGCTTGCAATAGTCTTTGGAATTTTGAAGTTGGATCCTGAGATTGAGATCCTAATTCAAAAGAATCTCAGGGTGTGTGGTGATTGCCATGAAGCAACCAAATTTATTTCAAAAGTATCTGGAAGGAAAATTACAGCCAGGGACTCTCATAGGTTTCATCATTTCACTGGTGGGTTCTGTTCTTGTGGGGATTAATGGTGATTTTGGCTCCGTTTGGGAGAGCGGTGTCAGTGGTTCTGGTGGAAATGGAGCTCCGGTGAGAAATTGAGCTCTCACCCTTCGGTGCGAAATGAAACTCAAAATAGAGTTTTTGGTTTTTTCCACTCATCCAGAATTCAAAAATGGAGGTTGATCTAATAAACCAATTTCCACAATGGCCTTTGTATCGGAGTTTGAAGAGTTGGATTGTTGATACGCGGCGACATTGCAGCCCTTTATGGGGCTGCGTAAGTGCATAACATAAGGGATATCAAAATGGGCACTTGATATTTTCAATGCTGTGGCCTCCACTTGAAAAGCCGATCTCATTCTTCTTCCCGGTTCTCCAACGACAATGACAGCAGAGCTTGGGGAGCTTGATATCGATGGAAATGGTTGGATCTATGTTCTCCTTCGACCTTCCCCCCTCACCAGTTCGGGATTTAGATAGATCTGCTTTGCCCGTCTACCACCTGGATTTGAATCAATTGGATTTCTCTGCAATTTCTGGATTCATTTTTTGTGAGGTAATATATATTTTGGCTCTGTCTGAGAGAGCGTTGTCAGTTTGAATACAAATTTTTGGTGAATGCAAGATCATTACAACTTCATGATTTTGATTTATATTTTCTGGTATGTATTCATGTTTTTTCTGCAAGATCAATACTCATTTTCCGTGAATGCAGGTTTTTGTGAAGTCTGTTTGGTTCTAACAGAAATAGATATAGAATTTTATATGGTTCTAAATATACAGATATTGGTTTTCTATCCCACTTGTGGATATTTGGTTCTAAATGTACAGAATTTCTGTACTTCAATTACATGTTCTAAATATACAAATATTTGTTTTTTGTCCGACTTATGTATGTTTGGTTCTAAATATACAGAATTTTTGTTCTTCATTTACATGTTTTAAATATCAGATATTTGTTTTCTGTCCTACTTGTGTATGTTTGGTTGTGTGCTTGTATGTGCTTATATGTGTGTGTATGTTGTCTATATGCGTGTTGTGTGTATTATATGTCTTATGTTTGATTGTGTATATATGTGTTATGTCCGGTGAATAATCAAGTGAATAATCCAGGGGTAAACAAAGAATGTTATGGCAATTTATGACTTCAATATTTTCACGTTTATGATGGCTAGGTGGGAGGGTTCAAATCGCGATAGTTGTATTTTTCATCGAGCCCTTATGGACCCAAGTTACAATTTCCCATATCCACCTCCTAGTAATATTTTAATTCTTCTATTTGAATAATTTTATTCTTCTCATGACAATATACTTATCAATATACGTAAAAATTTTATAGGAAAAGATTAATTGGTGGATGCTAGATATCCATTGCAACGTGGCTTTCTAAAACCGTATTCAGATGCATGGTATCATTTACCAGATTTTGTCAGGGGAAGTCAGCTTGTATAGGAAAGGCGTGAAATATTTAGTCAAGCTCATTCCTTACTTCTAGCATGATAGAACCAACATTTGGTATTTGAAAGAAGTTAGCTATACTTAGTGACAGAGGCAGACACACAAAGGGCCTGTGTGGGCGGCCACCCACACTGGTTTTTAAAAATACTATTTTCAATAGTAGAAAACATCCAAGAAAACCATTTTATTTATTTGATTGATACCATATATATATATATATATATATATATATATATATATATATATATATATATATATATATATATATATATATATATATATATATATATATATATATATATATATATATATACTTATGAATAAAATCCAACAAGTATCTTAGCTAAGTTTGTAGAGTGTTTGGTATCTAACTACGTGGTCTGAGTTTGGGAGTTGAGGTCGTGATATCTCGTTGCGTCTCGCCGCCCGTAGAACCCGTAGCAAAGGTCATAAGCGTGTCCGCTAAGGGGGCTTCGATCTGACCAAGAAGGGAAGCGGGTGGAGATGGAGGCTCTGCCCAATTTCTCATCCCAAAGGACCATAGACTTGCCGAAGCTGTCTTTGACTTTCTGACCCAACCCCCCCCCCCCCCCCCCTGACCTTGTACGTCGTTGTTTTCTTCATTTCTTTGGGCGGGACAGCTGGGTGGGGGGGGGGGGGGGAAGTCATTGCTGGCGGGTGCCGACCTTTTCTTGCTGCTAGAAAGAGAGGTTGAACCCGACATCTCGCGGTGGGCAGCCGCTGCTTTTTCAGCTCGCACGATCTCAAATGTATGGGTTCGGGCACTCACATTGGGGGGAGGGGGTCTGAGGAATGAATCACTCATGTGAGGGTAAAACTTTCTAAAAGAAGAGCAGGGAAGCCGCGAGATGGGGGGAAAGTACTGGGCGTAAGTTGATTCATACCATCGTCGGGAAGCACCGGGGGTAGCGAGTAGACGTGGCGTCTGAGGTAGGCGATTTAGAAGTTCTTCTGGAGGAAGATCTGATGAAGCTTCACATCCATGCCACTCACCTGCAGCGCGCGGTAGGTCGCTTCTTCCGGCTGGGTTGGCAAGTAGGGGATACCCCCTAGATTACCTTTGACGAAGATGAACTTCGTGATCCAGTGGTGGTGTTTGTTGGCGGTCTCGCACACTTTGAACTGCTAGTCGGAGAAGAAGCAGATGTCATCGTTTGTCGCTCGGAAGATGAAAAGCTTGCAGAAGACGGTGAGGTTGAACTCGATCCGCTCCTCATGTGTGTAGCAGGCGAATGCCATAAGCATAGCAATCGCGTTGGTATTGAGATGGGTCGGGATAGTGCCGAAGTATTTCAGGCCCGGCCGATTTCGGGCCACAGAGGAAGACACAACCCCACCTCAAAGTGCGAGATGGGGATCGCGAGCTCGTCGTTATATATAGAGTTAATCACTTCATCTTTGGCGGGAGCGTGCGCGACGATGCCTGGGGGGATATACTCGGCGACGCAGGACAAGTACTCTTGCTCGATGAGGTTGCCTAGGAAGGAGTGGTCCAAAAACCATTGTGCGAACTTGGACCGGCCATCCGCGACGTCGGCATATCCCCCCTTTGCAGCAACACTTGTCATGGTAAGAAGTAGAGGGGCGAGTGCAAGAAGAAAAAGAAGACGAGACCACAGGAGCAATAAATGCGGTAGTTGGGGGGTGTATGATGAAAAGAAAGGCGGTATTTATAAGGGACGGGGAAATGATTAAGCGGTTGGGGAGAAGCATGGTGTAGGTGCTGGTAGACGACCCACCACTCCACGACCTCGCCCGCAGACCTGCCCCCCCCCCCCCCCTCCTGCCTTTGCACAAGGCCATTGAAAATCGTTCCACAAGGCAACATTCGCAAAAGAATCACAATACAACATCACATAAAACTTAGATTATAAACACTCTCATAGTGAGCCGGAGTTCGTTAACACGGTGAAAATTTAAAAATAGAAGAGGGACATGGCAGAAATAAGTCCAAAGATAAAAAGTATGAAGAGCAAGAGGGTCGGGGGCGAGTGCCGGTAGGCTTAGTACTGGAGCCATTTCCACCGTTCCCGGCCTCGCACCCCCGCCGTAGGAGGATGGTAAGGATTGTTGCACAATGCGAAGATGTTCCTCAATTCTCCCAATATTCACCTCGGGAGAAGTCGGATCGCTCCTTGCCCCCTGCCTCATCTCCTCCGCCAGCAGTACATAATCCCTCTCCAGGGTGCTCAGCCGCTGCTTGCTGACGGATCGATCTGCTTGGATCTTCTGGAGCATTTTTCTGTGCTTTCGAAGAACCTCGGCGAGCCGCCTTCTCTTCTCCCCGAGGTCACCCGCACCACCAAGAAAGTTTTCCATATCTGAAGGCGAGGGGGCGGCAAGTAAGCACCCTCTTCTGAAGACTCTATCACCGAGACATCCCGGCTTCCCGCGAGACGAGGGAGCGAATGTCAGAGTCGGCACATCATAAAGCGGAAGCGAGTGCTACGACTAACCCAGTGAAAGTGCAGGTTAGGTCTGAAATACTCTAGGGGCGGGTGAATAGAGTATGGTGCTCACTAAAAACTTTTTACAACATTTGTTGTATTGCTAAGTGAACAAATCAGTAAGTAAATAAAACTAAGCACAACAACTAAGCAATCACAAAGCACATCCAAATCACAAAGAAAAGAGCAACCAGACGACACAAGAAATTTTTATAGTGGTTCCCCAACCTGGGTAGATCCACTCTTCTACCACCCTGGTAGGAATCCACTCAGGTTTTTGATCAGGTGCCTGACACCAATGAGATTTTGTTCATGTGCTCAAAAATCAAACCTCAAGTCTTTTGGAAGGAGACTTGCAACCAAAATAATTTTTAAGGGAATTAAAACCCTGTATAAGAATTGAAAGTAAAGAGATGGTGTCTTCTCTGTCAACAATCAGAGAGAAGACTTATGGATTGATGGTAGCAGATGTAGCTCCCCCTGAGATCTTGAATTAATCAGAAATGCTGGAGCACTGCTTCAGGGTGATAGGTCTTCAAAGACCTAGAATGACTGGACCAGAATTGTTCTTCAGGAACTTCTTTGACAGATTGAAGTTTGTTGTCCTTTGAAGTAGTCCTGTAGAGTTAGAATGAAGAAGACTCTTGATAGTGATTGGTTGTTCTTCTTCTTCTTGAAAATGTCCTCTGGTCAGGCTAATTGCAGTAGAACTTTTGATTTCTGAGAGGTTGTTCTTCTGTGCAATCTGAGAGTGTCTGTCTAATTTTCTGTATTGCTTGCAGTGTGTCTGTATGACTGACTGTGTCTCTCTTGCTGATTGATTCTCTTCTTTTCTGTGTATCTTTTCTGACTGAGGAACATTCAAAATTTGAATGAATGAGCCATAATGGCAGTCGGTCTTGGAAAGAAGCGGCAATAAATAATTTCCCTAACTGTCCCATGGAAAAGCGGCATGTAATCGTCCATAGTCAATGCGCATTCTAACGGTAACATTCCGAGAAGATCTGGAATTAAAAACTCCGAAATCATCGCCAAGAAACGGGACGGGAAACTTGAAGATGACCTAGTCTGGATTCGTCGAACGAAGAACGCAATTCGTCGTGCTGAGTTTGAGTTCGTCGAGCTGAGCTTGAGTTCATCGAGCTGAGCTTGAGTTAGTCGATCTAAGCTTAAGAGAGTTCGTCAAGCTGAGCTTGAGAGAGTTCGTCGACCAGACAATCTTCATTCGTCGAACAGACAATCTCACTGTAAGACAGTATTCGTCGAGCTGAGAACCAAATTCGTCGAGCGAAGAACGATTGTGGACTTAGCCAAATAATCTGCATTTGCTGATATCCAGTGTCGACATAAGCTGGTGTCGACTGAATGATCTTGGTGTCGACTCAAATCTTCTGGTGTCGACATGAATTGGTGTTGACTGAAATCCTGGTGTCGACACAAATCCTCTGGTGTCGACATAAGTTGACTGGTGTCGACACATACCCTAAGTGTCGACACAAAAACTCTGAGTTCCGAATTCGTCGAGTAGAGAACTACATTCGTCGACCTGAGAAGCTGACTTCGTCGAACTGAGAAGCTGAGAACTTGAGGTCCAAGTTCGTCGAGCTCAAAATCTAATTCGTCGAGCAAAGCTTGAAGCTGGACTTAGAAAAATTCTGAAGTTGTCCTGAATTTGGCTTGATGTAGAAACTGAGAGTTCGTCGAACAGAGAACCAAGATCGTCGAGCTCAGCACAAAGAATTGTCTCACAATCGTCGAGCGGAGAACTCCTTTCGTCGAGCTGAGTTCGACGAACATCGAACTCATTTAACTTAGTCTTGAAATCCTCTAAGTCTGGAGTCTCTGATGGTCTTGATGATAGCTGGTACTTCTGAAGTTGAACCTAAGGACTTGGCCTAGACTCTAGGACACAAACTTGACCCTGGCTATACATGATGGGTCACATCCTAAGTCAGTGAACCTATCCCAAATCAACTAGGGATCCAACAATCTCCCCCTATTTGGGTGAGGTCACTAACAGAGACTCAAAATAGAAACAAACAGAAAAACAAAGCAAGAAAAGAGATATATCTGGCAGAGAATTATAACACATGCAACAGATATATATATACACAGCTTTGTTTAAACAGATAGCATTGTTTGAAAAACAAAAACAGACAGAAATTGAAATAACAAGAAGATTACTTCTTTGGCTTCTTCTGCTTGGATTTGTCTTCAGATGTCTGCTCTCCTGGCTTCTTGAAAATGATGTCTCTCTTTGGATCTTGAGCTTGAGCTTTTGTCATAGTCATATCAGCTGCCCCAATAATGTTCAATGATGTTTCTCTGGGGACAACTGCTTCTGGATGAAGTTTCATGTAGTCATCAACATTAAACAATTTATTACCTTTGTCAAACCTTTTCAGCTCTTCCTTTCTATACTTTGACATTGTTGTAAGCCCTGATGTATCTTTGCCTTCAGCCTTGGCTTTATTAATCAGATATAGTCCAATTAACTCCTGGAATCTAGCCATTCTTGCTGTATTAGCAGTTTCAGGATCTTCAAAAGGAATTGGAGGAGAGAGGCCTTTTTGGACTTTCAGCTTTCTGTACATCAGAAACTTGTTGCTGCTACTACTGATGCTGTTGACTTTGACTTCCTGAGGATGGCTGCCTCTGCTGGCTGCTTCCAGAAGATCTCCCTGATTGTCTCTGATATGTTTGCATTGGGGCAGATCTCTGAGAGCTAGAGGAGCCAGAGGCACCAGCTGCTGGAGGAGGAGGAGGAGGATCCGTCTTGTATCTGTGCACTGGAGGAGGGTAATATCTCCTGCTTCTCTTTCTATCTTTCTGCTGGTTTTTGGATAGCCACATCCATCCAGGCATTCCCTTGTATGGAGTTACATTGTGCAGGATGTAATAGGGAGTGTCAGCATTGGGATTTGGCTTGGGAGCTGGAGGAGGAGGAGCCTTCCTTTTCTTTGATAGCATCCTCTTTTTCTTACTTGCAGCATCTTCATCAGAATCATCATCATCATCTTCTTCAGACTCAGAACCCTGAGGGATGTCATAAAGAGCATCCAAAGCTTTCAAAGCTTTATCAGAAAGAATAGCTTTTTCTGGAGGAGGGGAAGAAGGTTCAGGAACTAGAATATCAGCAACAGAAGAGGATGGAGCTGCACAGGAAACAGAAACAGTAGGAACAGAGCTTTCAGCTGCTGCCCTATTTTATTCTTCAATGTCAGCTAGAATAAGCTCATCCAAATCTGGTAGGGGAGAGTCATCCATAACAAAAGTTGGGGCTGAAATTTCTTCTAGAATGACCTCTGGACTAGAAGCTGAGATGGAAGCTGAAGCTGAGATAACAAAATTGGCACAGAGTTGCTTAGCAAATTCTGGACTTACTGGAGAGGTGTATGGTACAATAGCCAAACTTGGCTTAGTAAAATCAGCTGGAAAGAATTGCATATGTACAATATCAAAAATTTCCAGTAATTCTGGTAGATTAACTGTGGGATTCAGAGAGAAATCACCAACAGTTTTTATTTCCTCAACTGACTCATCTAGATCATTGTCAGTATCCATAAAATGAATTAACTCAATCATTTCAGAATCAAAATCTTGCAAAATTTCAGTATCTGAAGCTGTATCTGCATCTGCTGGAGAGAGAACTGCTGCTGTGACTGCTGCTGCTGCTGTATCTACATCTGCTGCAACTTCATCACTGAGCATCTCCCCGTGCCTGGGTTCAAGAGAACCTGAAGCCAGGCCCCTAGATGAAGAGGGGACAGCAGATAAGGCAGAAATCTGGGCAGATAAAGAATGGATGGAGGTCACAAGAGGTGTAATGGCCTCTTGGATTAGGGATTTAATGAGGGGAGTCAGCAAGGATATGGTGGTAGATACAGTGGGGGCTTCCAATGATGGAGAGATGGTGGTGGAAGGTAGAGAAGTAGATTATGAAGGAAGAACAGATGGAGGGTATAGAGGAGGAATAACAGGTGGTGTGGCAGTGTCTATGGGTATGTTGTAGGATGGAATGGATGACAAATGGGGGGGGGGGAAGAGGAGACTGAGGAGGTGTAGGGATGTATGTCTCATGAGGTGAAGCTGGAGGTGAAGGAATATTGGTAAGGTCCAGTGGTGGAGATGGAGGAGGAGTAGGCACATGAGTATGTGGTGGAGATTTAGGTGTGGTAGCAGGACTGGAAGAGGAGGGAAGTTGTTTGGCTGGAAGTGCAGGAAGAGATGACGGAGATGGAAGGACCTCTTCTGCAGGGAGGGGAGCGGCCTTTACAGCCCCAGTGCTCTCAGAAGCCTGGGTGGAAGAGGAGGTAGCCTTGGAGGGCTTGGAGATTGTCCTCTCCCACCTGCCAAACAGAGCGCAGGTCAGGTGCTTGCTGGCATTTATGAAGATGGTCGGGGAGACCATACATTCAGCAGCCTTCTCTTGGAGGAAAATTCCCAAAATTCTGCCGAAGCAGACTTCCTTCTTGCTATTCTTTTTCTTTATCAATTCAAAGAAAATTGTGCCCCAGTTGACACTTCTCTTATTCACCACGGCACACATAACCAGAAATTGGTGGCGGGTTATGTAATCATGCGCTGAGTGCTTTCCCACTAGCACTTTTCCTACAATGTCTGCCAGAAATTGGTAGGCGGCAGACAGTTGCTTCTTCAGCAGTTTATTAGGGTTGCTGCCTGAAAAACCCATTAACTTCAACATATCACTAAAGTCTTCAGAATCCATTTCTATGTTGTCTTCTCCATTGATTAGGACAAAGATCCCAGACAGAATTGTGGGAGATAACGGAACAGCTTGACTCCCGATATTGTCGGTCAGAACATCATCCTCAAAAATTGTAGATGTATACACCCATTCTCTTATTTCAGTTGAGTGCAATTTAATTCTACGGGTCATGAAATCCTTTAGATTCAGTTCCTCTAGCAGTTCCAAGATGTAGAGGAAAATGGGATCAGAGTGCTGAAAAGAGTCGAAGTCCAAATCGAAACCAGTATCAAACTTCATCGCTGCTAACGCTCCAGTGCGAATTGCCATTGATGACCTGTAAGAAAGACACAGAGAAAAATGGCGATCAAGAGCAAAAGAGCTGAAAGCGCGGGACGAAGGTCGAAGAAAACGTAGATATAGGATTTTTAGAATATGAATCGACAAACTCCGTTCCACGAAAAAGAGAAATTCTTCGAACTGAGCTCGACGAAATAAATTATAGACAGATAATTCGTCGATCTCATCCAGAAGAATTGAAAACAGTTCGTCGAACTCCGCTCGACGAAATGTCTTCTGAAGCAAAGTTCGTCGATCTCCGGTCGACGAAATTATTTCCTCACACAGAGAATTCGTCGATCTCCAGTTGACGAGAATCTCTCAAACTTTCCCTAATTCGTCGAACTCCGTTCGACGAACTCTGAAAAATTCGTCGAATGCAGACAGAAACTAATTTAACTCTTCTCCATCAATCATTCCCAGTTGATTTACAAAGAACAGATGAGTTTTCTCATTCAAGGGCTTGGTGAAAATGTCTGCTCTCTGTAGATCAGTAGGAATATGGATTAAGTTAATTTTCTTTTTGTCTACATTATCTCTAATGAAATGATGTCTTATTAGTTGGTTTAAAATTTCTGTAAGAGAAATGATTTAGGTTTAGTCTTTCTGGGTTCGACGAATTGTTGTAAGTTCGTCGACCAGAGTTCGACGAATAGGGTTGAGATCGTCGATCTCTGCTCAGAGAATGACAATAGTCATTTTTGTGCCCCAAGTTCGTCGACCTCTGCTCGACAAACCATACATAGTTCGTCGATCACAGTTAGACGAATTGTTATATCTGAAGTTTGTGTTCAACGTTCGTCGATCGGGGTTCGACGAACTGGCTACATTTCGTCGATCTGAGTTCGACGAATGTTGCTGAACTTTGTTTTTATTTGCTGTCTTCAGATTTTTGTTTCTCTTGTCTATGGGTCTTGGATTGCTTTCTGACATTGGTTTATCTATTAATTTTTCTTTTCCCTTTGCAGAAATAAATTTGATGGGGGTTGAAAGAATATTCTTCTTAATTATGGAGGGTAAACTTGATGAAGCACCCAAGCCCATCTTTCCATTTAATCTGGCATTCACTGTGCTTGTAATGTCCATCAGCTTGAGGCTTCTCCCATTGAGAGATTGCTCAAGTTGCTTGGTCTCACATAATTCAGATTTTAGTTTAATTATTTGTTCATTAGCTAAAGTTAGTTGGTCTTGAAGCTTTATGTTTTCTGAGTTAACTGATTCTAGATTTCCTAATCTTTCTCTAAGAGTTTTTATTTCCTTTTCCGAATTGATTAAGTCTAAGCACATAGATTTGAATTCAGCTTTAAATAAATCAGAACTAAAGTCAAAGCTAGAGATAACCTGATCTGCCTCTGAGTCTAAGGCAGCTTCTTCTTCTGATTCTTCTTCTGATCCAGAACAGCTCCTGGAGGCATCAATTGTCATTAGGCACATCTCCTTGGATCTAGCTTCTTCCTCTTCTTCACTTGAACTGGAGGAAGATGTTTCTTCTTCTATATCACTCCAGGTCTCAGCAACAAATCCCTTGTCCTTCTTTTTATATTTGTTGGAGGAGGGTCTGCTGCTATGCTTTCTCCTTGAATCCTTTTCTCTGCTCTTATCTTTCTTCTGATTTTCTAGACATTCTGAGATGTAATGTCCAGGCTTTCTGCAGCCAAAGCACACAACCTCCTTAGTTGGTGTCTTGTCATACTTGGGCTTATCATCCTGTCTGGATGATTTCCTTCTGAAATCCTTCCTTGCCATCTTGTAGAACCTTTTGGCAAAGAGGCTCATGAGTTCTTCATTTGAAGTCGATGTCTCACTTTCTTCAGATGCCTTGAAGGCTATGACGTGCTCCTTTCTGACTGGAGTTGTTGCCTTTTGTTCTGCTGCTTCTCTTGATTTGATCAGCTGCTCATAGGAATTCAATTTGCCTAGTAGAGACTCAGTTGAGATCTCATTGAGGCTTCTGGCTTCTTTGATAGGCCAGATTCTGGAATCCCAAGAGCTAGGGAAATATATCATTCACCTCTGTCAAGGTGATGTCCTTATCCAGGGTTTTGAGCTCATTGATGATTGAACTCAATCTATTATACATGTCAACCACTGATTCTGTCTCATCCTTTTTGAAGTTCTCATATAGGGAAATGAGACTGAATCTTCTGTCCTTTCTTTCATCTGCAGAGCCAGCTACCATTTGGTTAAGGGAATTCCAAATGGCTTTGGCTGAGGTGCACTCAACCACCTTCTGGAATATATCATCTGACATAGTCTGCGCTAAGATATTCATTGCCTTAGTATCTGTCATCTTGGCTTTCTTGTATGCATCATTGTTTTCTGGAGGAGGCACTGCAGTCATGTTTGCTGAAGTGCTTGTAGAAGCTGTTGGAGCTGGAGGTACACCTGTCAAGATAACAGAAAAGATATCCTCATCAATAGAATTCATGTATAATCTGATTCTTGCCTTCCAGATGGCAAACCTGTTAAGGTTGCACACTGGAGGTCTGATGCTTGCATAGTCTTTGTTTTGGGCCATATCTTGTGAAGAGATAAATCTAATAATAAAAATAAACAGACAGATCTAATAAGAGGTATCTTTGTGGTTCAGGTGTTAGCCTGTACAACCACTAAGGTGTGGTATTTTAACCAACCTGGCTCTGATACCAATTGAAAGTGCAGGTTAGATCTAAAATACTCTAGAGAGGGGGGGGGGTGAATAGAGTATGGTGCTCACTAAAAACTTTTTACAACATTTGTTGTATTCCTAAGTGAACAAATCAGTAAGTAAATAAAACTAAGCACAACAACTAAGCAATCACAAAGCACAGCCAAAACACAAAGAAAAGAGCAAGCAGACGACACAAGAAATTTTTATATTGGTTCTCCAACCTGGGTACATCCACTCTTCTACCACCCTGGTAGGAATCCACTCAGGTTTTTGATCAGGTGCCTGACACCAATGAGCTTTTGTTCAGGTGCGCAAAATCAAACCTCAAGTCTTTTGGAAGGAGACTCGCAACCAGAATAATTTTGAAGGGAATTAAAACCCTATACATGAATTGGAAGTAAAGAGATGGTGTCTTCTCTGTCGACAATCAGAGAGAAGACTTGTGGATTGATGGTAGCAGATGTAGCTCCCCCTGAGATCTTGAATTAATCAGGAATACTGGAGCACTGCTTCAGGGTGATAGGTCTTCAAAGACCTAGAATGCCTGGACCAGAATTGTTCTTCAGGAACTTCTTTGACAGATTGAAGTTTGTTGTCCTTTGAAGTAGTCCTGTAGAGTTAGAATGAAGAAGACTCTTGATAGTGATTGGTTGTTCTTCTTCTTCTTGAAAATATCCTCTGGTCAGGCTGATTGCAGTAGAACTTTTGATTTCTGAGAGGTTGTTCTTCTGTGCAATCTGAGAGTGTCTGTCTAATTTTCTTTATTGCTTGCAGTGTGCCTGTATGACTGACTGTATCTCTCTTACTGATTGATTCTCTTCTTTTCTGTGTATCTTTTCTAACTGGGGAACATTCAAAATTTGAATGAATGAGCAGTAATGGCAGTCAGCCTTGGAAAGAAGCGGCAATCAATAATTTCCCTAGCTGTCCCATGGAAAAGCGGCATGTAATCGTCCATAGTCAATGCGCGTTCTAACGGTAACATTCCGAGAAGATCTGGCATTAAAAACTCCGGAATCATCGCCAAGAAACGGGACGGGAAACTTGAAGATGACCTAGTCTAGATTCGTCGAACGAAGAACGCAATTCGTCGAGCTGAGTTTGAGTTCGCCGAGCTGAGCTTGAGTTCGTCGAGCTGAGCTTGAGTTCGTCGAGCTGAGCTTGAGAGAGTTCGTCGAGCTGAGCTTGAGAGAGTTCGTCGAATCTTCATTCATCGAACATAAAATCTCACTGTAAGACAGTATTCGTCGAGCTGAGAACCAAATTCGTCGAGCGAAGAACGATTGTGGACTTAGCCAAATAATCTGCATCTGCTGATATCTAGTGTCGACATAAGCTGGTGTCGACTGAATGATCTTGGTGTTGACTCAAATCTTCTGGTGTTGACATGAATTGGTGTTGACTGAAATCCTGGTGTCGACACAAATCCTCTGGTGTCGACATAAGTTGACTGGTGTCGACACATACCCTAAGTGTCGACACAAAAACTCTGAGTTGAGAATTCATCGAGTAGAGAACTACATTCGTCGACCTGAGAAGCTGACTTCGTCGACCTGAGAAGCTGAGAACTTGAGGTCCAAGTTCGTCGAGCTCAAAATCTAATTCGTCGACCAAAGCTTGAAGCTGGACTTAGAAAAATTATGAAGTTGTCCTGAATTTGGCTTGATGTAGAAACTGAGAGTTCGTCGAACAGAGAACCAAGATCGTCGAGCTCAGCACAAAGAATTGTCTCACGATCGTCGAGCGCAGAACTCCTTTCGTCGAGCTGAGTTCGACGAACGTCGAACTCATTTAACTTAGTCTTGAAATCCTCTAAGTCTGGAGTCTCTGATGGTCTTGATGATAGCTGGTCCTTCTGAAGTTGAACCTAAGGACTTGACCTAGACTCTAGGACACAAACTTGACCCTGGCTATACATGATGGGTCACATCCTAAGTCAGTGAACCTAGCCCAAATCAACTAGGGATCCAACACCCTGTGAAGGACAAACTTCTCCGCCAAGGAGATGACGGGATGAGCTTGGTCGCCCTTGAAAGAGATTGTCGTGGGAGAGTGAGATCGACTTTCCGAGACCGGGAAGGAAGGATATTTGCTCATGTAGTTGTGTGACGGAAGGGATTTGAATGGCGAGGGCACCCTTAGACCTAGGGTAGCGATAAAGGCGAGAATGTCTCCGGTCCCGCGAGTTGGTGACTTAGATGATGTCGTCCCCAGTTTGGTAGTCCCGAATGGTGGTGCTAGAAAATGAAGGCGAAAAATCAGCACAATAGAGATGGAGGTGAGAAGCGACAAAACCAGGGCAAGCAACTCACCAGACATTTGTCGAAGGTTGCCCGGTGTGGCGTCATGACTCGCTACATCAGTGGTAGTGGTATCCCGAGCTTCTAAATGGCTCATGATTATAGAAGGAGGTGCGCCGGTATCCACAGTAATGCCTTCCAGGACGATTTCTTTAGGACGACCCTCCCGCGAGTACTTAAAAGAATTACGGTATAAAAACAAGGCTAAGTGTGAGGGACTTCATCGAAAGAACCTGCGATCTCTCGGAATGCACAACCTGCTGAGATGCAGAAGCAACCAAGCTAGTGGGGGCAGGATCATTGGTGGCCGCATCGCGCTTCATTCACTTGGCTGCCACCTTTTTATTGGAGGGGGAGCCCGCAGGTTGGGCGGCGATAGCGACAACATCGCGAGAGAGAAAGACTTGCCAAGGTCGCTCTTGAAGTTCCTTGGAAAGAGACATCTCAGCACGATGGTCGAAAGGATGGAAAGAAGTAAGAGGGTGGGTAGGTATTCCGCCACCCCCACCACCACCCCCTCCCCCCCCCCCCCCCCCCCCGCCCACCCATGGGGAGAGGGGGCGTCGGGTTCCTCTCTGGTATTATAACGCCACGAAACTCAAAAGAAAGACGGGAGACGCTTTGGGCCAGTTTTGGGTTCTGGCAGGGGGTACACGGCCTGAGACACGGCCGTGTCCCAGGGCATGTCAGGCTTGTGTCGACACTCAGCCGGCGAAGTCGATATTTTGCTCTCGGCATTGTGTCGAGACATGGCACACGGCCTGCGACACGGGCGTGTCGCAGGGCGTATCGACCCGTGTCGACACTTAGCCCGCGAAGTCGACACTCCGCGCTCGACGAAGTGTCGAGACATGGCACACGGCCTGCGACACGGGAGTGTCGCAGGGCGTGTCGACCCGTGTCGACACTCGTCCCGGGGAGTCGACGAACTTTGCTCGACGATGTGTCGAGACAAGGCACACGGCCTAGGACACGGGCGTGTCCAAGGCCGTGTCGTCAGGTCGACGATCTTCGCTCGACGAAGTGAAGTGTCGAGTGTCGAGACCGTGTACACGGCCTGGAGCCCAGGCATGTTGAGGTAGACACGGGCAAGGACACGGGCGTGTCCTAGAACCCGTGCAGTGCTCGGGTTGTTTTTGTTGGGTACATTGGTCAAATGTACCTGATTTGAAGAAGCCTCACCTAACTCAATGATATACATCATAGTGTATTTGATGTTTGTTTGAGTTACTTGTGCAGGTTAGGAAAACACTGGACTGAAGCTAAAAATTCTAAGTCCATGTGTCGACATCCAGAGGGAAAGTGTCGACACTTGAGAAAGCTTGTGTCGACACCCAGACAAGCAGTGTCGACACTTGGAGTCATTGTGTCGACACCTGGGAAGAAGAGTCGACACCAGTCAGAAAGTGTCGACACTTGGAGCTGTGTCGACACTCAGTGTAGAAGAATGCAGAAAAGCTGTGTCGACACTTAGCAGAAGTGTCGACACCTAGAAGAGCTGAGTCAACACCAGAAAGTGTCGACACTTGAAGTGAGTGTCGACACTCAGCAAAAGTCTGCAGAATCTAAGTACAAGTGTCGACACTCAACACAATGTGTCGACACTATGCAGAAGAGTCAGCACTTGAAGTAAGTGTCGACACCAGCACAATGTGTCGACACTTAGCTAAAGACTCAGTATTTGAAGTAAGTGTCGACACTCAGCACAATGTGTCGACACACAACCAGAGGAGTCAACACTTGAAGAAAGTGTCGACACTCAGCACAATGTGTCGACACTTAGTTGAAGACTCTACACTTGAAGAAAGTGTCGACACAAGGAGCTGTGTCGACACTTAGCAAAGAATCAGAAAAGTTACAAAATATTCTAAGTACAAGTGTCGACACTAAAGGAATGTGTCGACACTCAGCTGAAGAAACAAGATTGAAGACTTGTGTCGACACCAAGAAGCAGTGTCGACACTTGACAGTTTCTACACATGAAGATGTGTCGACACAAAGGAGATGTGTCGACACTTAGAAGAATACAGTTAAAGCAGAATGAAGTACAAGTACTTGTGTCGACACTCAATTTCAGTGTCGACACATGCAGAAGAAACTGTGTCGAGACATACAAGGAATTGTGTCGACACCTTGTAGACTTGTGTCGACACTTACACAACATGTGTCGACACTTGGCTATAAGTGTCGACACTTAAGAACAGAAAGTCTCGACACTATCTGACAGTTAGAGGAATTTCAAGAAGTGACTGGTTGACAAGACAGCTGCCGATCCAGCCGGTCTACATCAACTGTCAGTGATATCAGAAGTCTGTTATGAACCGGACCAGCCGGTTACCATGAAGGAAGCCTATAAATAGGCACTCATAGTCTACAGAAGATAGGATTTGAAATTAAGAGATTGATTGTTGAAGTAATATAGAAGTGGTTGACAAAGTTTTTACAGAGAGAGTTCAGATCTTTGTAAAAGTGATATTTTGAGTATCAACACAAGAAGATCTTGCTGTGCATCGGCAGATCTAAGAAGTTGGAGAGAGAGAGCTCCAACCAAGATTCAGTCTTTGGAACTAAGGCTGAGAAGAAGAATTCAGAGTCATCTGGATTTCAAGAAGCAGAGGTCAAGGAACAACTGCAGAAGATTCAGACTAATTCAGTTCTAATCAAGAAGCTTTGAAGGAAGCTAAGTCAGTTTGGATCTAACTGAGTTCTTCCAAGAACTCTTCAAGAATCTCTCAACTCCTCTCCTATTTTCTGAGTTGTAGAGTTAACTATTGTACTTCTATTTTAACTTGTAGGATCCATTGGATCTGAGAGAATTGTAAGCCTATTTTATAAAGGCTGAGGGTAGGGCTTGGTTGCCTGAGTGTAGGAGTTGAAGAACTCTGAGTGTAGGCCTTAATTGGCTGAGTGTAGGCCTGGGTGGCTGAGTGTAGGCCTTTTGGCTGAGTGTAAGGCTTTGGGCCTGAGGTAGGAACCTAGTTTGGTTCTGAGTTAGTGGAGAAGTTTGGCCGAATCTAGTACACTGCTAGATAGGCGAAGGGGGAAAGTGGATGTACCCAAAGATTGGGGAACCACTATAAATTAGTGTGTCTTCTGTGCTGTGCTGTGAAATTACTGTGTTTATGCTGTAATTGCTGTTAGCTGTAGAATTCTGTGAAATAACTGTTGTGCTGCCAAACAAAACTTAAAAAGGTTTAGGTCACCTATTCACCCCCCCCCCTCTAGGTGTTTAGGTACCATATCTTTCAAGTGGTATCAGAGCCAGGTTCCTCAAAAAGGACTAACTGTCTGAGGAGATCCAGTTTGGCAGATTCAGTATAAGTCAGGAAACAGTTTCAAGAAAATCAAGAAACATGGGTTCTTCAGAGAATCACAAGGAATTGGGTTCAATGAAACTGCCCATATGCAGAAAGGAGATATTTGGAATCTGGAAAGAAAGGGTAAGGCTGTTCATGGAGGCCTCTGACCCTAGGATCTACATCACAGTCAAGGAAGGGCCTTATGTGCCCATGAAGATTTCAGTCTTGGATGCTACACAGAGAACTCCAAAGGATTTTTCTGAGATGACCAAGGATGAGATTGTCCTAGCTACAATGGACAAAAGGGCACAGAACATCATAGTTAGTGCAATTGATGATGCCACCTTCCAGAACCTTATTCACTGTAAAACAGCAAAAGAAATGTGGGATACCCTCATTGTCTACATGGAAGGTTCTGAAGAAGTAAGACAAGATAGGAAATCCTTGCTTAATCAAGAATATGAGAGCTTTAGGCAAGGAAGAGGAGATAGCATCACTGAATGCTACAAAAAGTTCTACAGAATTGTTAATGAACTCATGTCCTATGGAAGGAGTTCACAAACTATGAATTGAATGATAAGTTCTTGAGGTCCCTAACCAAAGATTGGGACACTAAGATCTGTGCCATCAGAGAAATGGCAAAGTTGGGAGAAATTCCTCCTCCCACACTGTTTGGCAAGTTGTTATCTTATGAGATGCAATTGTCAGTAAGAAAAGAGGAGGAAAAGTCAACAAGGACTGAACACAGGGAAAGGACTGTTGCCTTTAAGTCAGAAGTACCTAGAAAGAACAGGACTAAGTCATCAACTCCTCCTCCAGAGGTAGTTGAATCAGAATCTGATGAGTCTGTTAGCACTAAATCTACAAGCAGTGAAAGTGATGAAGACTTTGCTGCATTTACCAGACATTTTCAGAAATTCCTGAAGAAGAAACAGTGGAGGTCCAGACCTTCTTTTTCCAAAGGGAAAGAAGTTCAGTATCAGGAGAAGAAGCCTTCAAAGAAGGACAAGAAAAGGACAAAGACTAGCAAGGCAACTGGGTCTAAGATTGTGTGTTACTGCTGCAATAGACAGGGTCATGTAATTGCAGATTGTCCTGAAAGAAGGAAAGAATCCAGTGACAAAAAGAAGACTCACTTCAAAGGAAAGAAGGAGAAGTCCTTTGTTGCAAAGAATGAGAAGACTCTTTCAGATATTTCTTCTTCAGACACTGAGACAGATGCTGAAGCCTATATAGGGCTATTTGCTGAAGAAGAAGAAGAGTTTATGCAGATCATGGAATCAATCTATGAACAAGAAGAGGTTCAGTGCCAAGGACTGATGGCATTGACTGAAAGTACCAAAATCCTGGAGCAGCCAGGACCTAGTCAGGTACAAAGTCCAACTCCAAGTTCTGATTCCAGTTCTAGTTCAGAGTCAGAATCATCTTCATCAAGTGATGGAAGTGATTCTGAATCTGAGGGAGATATTCATCAGCTCTTAGATGAATACCAAGTACTGTTGCAAGCCTATAAGAAAAGCAAGATCCTAGCCAAAAGTCAGGCAAAGGAGATTGCTGATCTCAAGGCAGCTGCAACAGATTTTGAGAAGGAGTATGATCAAAAACTGAATGAAGTAGCCAGGCTGAAACACATTACTGTGATTCAGATGGGTACTATTACATTTAAAAATGATCAAATTAAGTTGCTGGAGATCAATCTCCAGAAGGAAAAAGAGCTAGTTGCTAGGTTTTCAAAACCTAAATCAGTGCTACCCTTGATTGATGAATTTGTTCATCATAAAGGAAAGGCTGGATTGGGTTTTGTTAAGCCTGTGAGGACTGTTCAGGATCAGTCCAAGTCCAAGGGCAAAGCCCCAACATTCAACAAGCCTGCTGTGGTCAAGACAGCAAAGGTTGTACCTAAGCAAAGGTACAACAAGTTTGAATGCTGGTGTTGTGGCAAGGTTGGCCACTTTGCCTTGGATTGTTGGCACAATGCAAGTGCCAAGTTGAGTAGCAAGTTACCTGTTGGAAAGCCAGCAGGTAGCTATGTCAAATTGCAAACTAACAATCACCAAGGACCCAAGTTTACTTTGGGTTCTAAGGTTCATTAATTTGTTTTGCAGGTGAATCCAAGTGGCCATACCCCTACATGGTACTTGGATAGTGGATGTTCCAGACACATGACTGGAACTAGGGGACTACTGAAGGACTACATCCCAATCAAAAATGGTCCAAAGGTGACCTTTGGTGGTTCTGAAAAAGGAATCATCAAAGGGTTTGGTAACATTTCTTCTAACCTTGTTACCATTACTCAAGTGGCTTATGTTAAAGGTTTGAAACACAACCTCATTAGTATAAGTCAATTAAGTGATGTAGGGTATGACATCTCATTTGTTAAAAATGGTTGTCATATCAAGAGGTCAAGTGATCAAGAGATCATTTTGACTGGATATAGAAAGAGAAATGTCTACTGCTTAGACATTATGGTTGAGAACAATTGTTCTCCAGTCTGTCTTGTAGCTGATGAGACAGTCTCTCAATGTGTCAAATGGCACAAGAGGCTTGCTCATCTTAATTACAAGACTATTGGCAAACTCTTTAGTAAAGAGTTAGTGAGGAATGGTCCTCAAGTTAAGTGTGTCAAAGATGGCATTTGCTCAGCTTGTCAAAAGGGCAAGCAGACTAAATCCACCTTTAGAAGCTTAGACAACAAAGATGCTGTGAGGTGTTTATACCTCTTGCATATGGATCTATTTGGTCCAATGCCAGTTCACAGCTTAGGTAGGAAGGTCTACACCTTTGTAGTTGTTGATGACTACTCAAGGTTTTCCTGGGTGTTCTTCTTAAAGCAGAAATCTGAAACACCTAGTGTCTTCTATAGTTTTGTTAAGCAAATTCAGAATGAATTGAACTGTACAGTGGTCAAAATTAGAAGTGACCATGGTACTGAGTTTCAGTCTGAAAGCATGACAAAGCTGTGTGAAGACTATGGGATATTTCAAGAATTCTCTTCACCTAGAACACCTCAGCAAAATGGCATTGCTGAAAGGAAAAATAGGACCTTGATAGAGGCTGGTAGAACCCTATTAAGTGATTCATCACTGCCAGAATATTTCTGGGCTGAAGCAGTTAACACTGCATGCCATGTGATAAATAGGGCTACCATCACTAAAAGGTTAAACAAGACCCCCTATGAAGTAGTGAAAGGCAGGAAACCAAATCTGTCCTATTTTAGGATCTTTGGTTGTAAATGCTTCATACTTAACAATGGGAAGTCTTACTTAACTAAGTTTGCTGCCAAGTCCCAAGAGGGAGTGTTTGTTGGGTACAGCAATAATAGTAAGGCTTATAGAGTCTACAACTTGACTACACAAGTTGTAGAGGAGTCTGTGCATGTAGTTTTTGATGAAACACAACTAATTAACAATGAGTTGTCTAGTAGTGTGTGCAGCCCTACAGGTCTTACTAAGAAGATGGACAAGCTAACCATAGAAGATGTACCTGCTGCAAGACAGCAAGTAGAAGAAGATGGCTTATGTCCAGGGGGAGAACTACATGTACAAGGAGCTGTAGAAGTACAAGGAACTCAGCTTGATGAAGATGCTGAAGAAGTTCAACCAGAAGTAAGGATGCCTCCAGCCAACAGGCATCTAAGAGATCATCCAGTAGAGCTGATCATTGGAGATCCAAGACAAGGTGTTCAGACAAGGAGCAGAAATCAGAATGCTGTAGTATATTCAAGTTTTCTGTCTCAAATAGAACCAAAGAAATTTGAAGAAGCTATACAAGATCCACAGTGGACTGAAGCAATGCAGGAGGAGCTTAATCAGTTCAAAAGATGCAAGGTGTGGGATCTGGTTCCTAAGCCTAAAGATCACAATGTGATAGGAACAAAGTGGATCTACAGGAACAAGTTAGATGAACAAGGTGTCATCATTAAGAATAAGGCAAGACTGGTTGCAAAAGGATATAGGCAAGAAGAAGGTATTGATTTTGATCAAACCTTTGCTCCAGTAGCCAGACTGGAAGCCATAAGGATGTTCTTGGCCTATGCAACCTACCAAGGATTCAAAGTATACCAAATGGATGTGAAGTCAGCATTCCTTAATGGTAATTTAAAAGAAGAAGTATATGTGGAGCAGCCTTCAGGTTTTGTTGATCCTACTCTTCCACATTATGTCTATAGACTTAGGAAAGCATTGTATGGGTTAAAGCAAGCTCCTAGAGCTTGGTATGAAACCCTATCTAGTTTCCTCATTGAGAACAAGTTCACAAGGGGGAAAATAGATAAGACTCTATTCCTTAGGGAATCTAGAGGCAAAGTAATACTTGTCCAAATATATGTAGATGACATTATATTTGGGTCTACTGAAAGTAGCCTTTGCAAAAAGTTTGCAAAGCTTATGCAGAGTCAATTTGAAATGAGTAGTATGGGAGAACTGAAGTTTTTCTTGGGTCTCCAAGTTAAACAGACTGAAAGTGGTCTATCCATATGTCAGTCTAAGTTCACCCTAGAACTCATAAGGAAATATGGTATGGATTCTCCAGTACCATGAAGACTCCTATGGGGTCAAGTATGTCTCTAAGCAAGGATGATGCAGGGAAACCTGTAGATGAAACCTTGTATAGAGGGATAGTTGGCTCCCTACTATACTTGACTGCAAGTAGGCCTGACATTATGTATGCTACATGTGTTTGTGCCAGGTATCAAGCCTGCCCCAAAGAATCTCACTTGACTGCAGTCAAGAGAATCTTGAGATATCTAAAGGGCACACCCTATCTAGGCCTCTGGTACCCTAGGAATGGAGATTTTGATCTAACAGGCTATTCAGATGCAGACTTTGCAGGATGCAAAGAAGATAGAAAGAGCACAACTGGATCCTGTCAATTCCTAGGTGGAAGACTCATTTCATGGAGTAGTAAGAAGCAAACCAGTGTGGCCATCTCCACAGCTGAGTCAGAATATGTAGCTGCAGGAAGTTGCTGTGCTCAACTTCTGTGGATTCAACATCAGCTAGAAGACTATGGATGTCAGGTAAGTAGAACTCCACTTTATTGTGATTCTACTAGTGCTATTTCAATAGCTAACAACCCTGTATCACATAGTAGAACTAAACATATTGAGATTAAATATCACTTTCTTAGGGAGCATGTAGAAAGAAATGATATTGCACTTGAATATGTTAGAACTGATAATCAGATAGCTGATATGTTCACTAAGCCCTTAGAAGAAGCTAAGTTTAATAGGTTCAAAATTGAACTAGGTATGATAAACTTAGATTAAGTTTACAGAAAAAAATTGGCTAAGTAAAAAGGTGTCGACACATAGACAAGTCTATGTCGACACAGAATAGTAAGTGTCGACACTTCAGGAAAATGGTGTCGACACATCTAGGAAGTTAGTGTCGACACTTCAGAATGTTAGTGTCGACACATGTCGAGTAGGTGTCGACACATCCAATAAAGTGTCGACACTTAAGTTTTACTCAGAATTTTTCTAAGTAAAGTCTCGACTACATGTCGAGTATAGTGGTGTCGACACTTAACCAAGTGTCGACACATAAAATCTGTTGACTAAATTTGTGTCGACACATGAGTGTCGAGACATTATAAGTCAGTGTCGACACTTATTGACAGTGTCGACACATGCTTAGCTCGCTATCCCGCCTGTTCGTCTTCAAACAAGAAAGGTATAAATAGGGTTCTGTCTTTGTTTGTCGACACGCTTTCAAAGTTTCGAGACTAAACTCTTGTGTCGACATTTCTCTCATCTCAAGACTAAATCTTCAAACCCTAATGGCTCCCAAGCTGGAAGAGAACGTTAACGAAGGCTATGAGCTCGTGCGTGGCGCATTCGACGACTGCGAACAAGAAATCAAATCAGTGATAACCCTAGTGCCAATTCAGGATTGGAGTTCTTGGTTTCAGAACCAACCAAAATATGGAAGAAGGAAGTCATTGAATTCTTCTGGCGCGTCTGTAGATGACTCAGGCTACAGAATTAAGTCAAGGGTGCATGGCACCAAGGTCAAAATTTCACCCAAGTCTTTGAGAAAGGTACTTCAGCTACCTAAAGTTCAAGAAGAAGAGGAAGTAACTGCTTCTAAGACCAGGGAAGCTCTTACTTGGTGTGGACTGGATCCAAAGATGAAGGTGGGATCAGTCTTTAACAGAAAAGGTATGAATAATCAAGGCAAAGTTCTTGTCAGAAATAGTGGGCAAGGTAATACTGAGCAAACCAGGAGGACATGACAGGGTGTCTGCCTCCATGTTTGAAGTCATGACCAGAATCATCTTCAATCTGAAAACAGACTGGTCAATGGTGGTTTATGAAAAAGTGAAGGAAAGTCTGAAGAAGCCCAATCTGGGCAGGATACTAAGTCTCTACCTGGCTGGATCAATTCCAGAGGTAATGAGCACTGCTGCAGGAACTAAGATCAATCATATGAGGAAGATGGACTCAAGAATATTCTCTAGATGGGAAAGGGTGTTGTCCAAGGAATTCCACCCCAGAGAAAGAAATTCTAAGAAAGACTCTCCTCCCAGGAAGAAGAGGAAGACTGCTGCTGTGACTCAGGAGTCCTCCAGCAGCTCAGGCAGTGAAGAACATGTTGTTTTCACTCCTGATAGTCCAATAGATGTGGCTGCAGAGAAGTCACCTGCTCCTCAAGAGCCAGCTGAGATTCAGGGGGAGCCTCCAGCTGTAGAACACCATCTACACTGGAGAGTGAGCAAGCTACTCTTATTATCCAAGAGGTACTTGTTGACCTTAATACTTTGAATTTTTCTATAATAAATTCTGATTTGTCTGATGACCATCAGCAAAATCAGCCAGCAACTCAAGAACCAGATGTTGTTCTCCAAGACACATCTGTTGTAACTGATGAAACCAGAACATCTCCTGCACAGTCTCCAGCAGAATATACAATGGAAGATCTATTTTTGAATTTAGATCAGGATGATTTTGATATGGAAAAGAATGCTGCTGATGCAGAGAAGGATGCTGCTGCTGAGGGGAGAATTTGGATATTCAAGAAGAGCCTATAAGGCTAGATACTGAGAAGGCACAAGATGTGCACACTGAAAAACCATCCAGCCCTAAGGATAGGGTGGATATAGCCAGTACATCAGAATCTGAAGATGATGAAGCTGAGCAAGCTAAGAAAAAGAAGTTCTTTGTTTTCAAAAGAAGGAGCCAGAGCTACAAGAAGGCTCTCCAAACTGTTGCTCAACACTCCTTAGTTCAACAAGCTCCATCCACTGATTACAGTGCTCTACTGCTTGCAATGCAAATCAAGATGGATGAACAAAGGAAAGCTTTAGAAACTTATGTTGATGAAGGGAACAAGGCACTACAATCTGATCTGGGACAGGAAATCAAGTCAATAAGGTTTGAAATGAACCTTAATAAAAAGGAGATGACTGATTGTTTTACAAAGGGTGCTCATGCAGTGGTCTATCTGGCTAAACATCAAGAAACAATCAAAGAGAAAGTAGAAGATATAGCACTAAAGCAAGGCTATGTGCTGGAGAATCAACTCAGGATGAATGATAATTTGACTGCATCTCACAATGCCATAGTCACTGAACTCAAGAAAAAGTCTGATGAACCATCAACCTCCTCTGCTGCTGCCAAAGCTGATTTTGATAAACTCTTTCAAGCTGAAACTAACTGCTGTCAAGACTGCCATCAAGGATTCCCAAAAGGTCATTTCTGAACAGCTTACCAAGCTTAGACCTTTCTTTAAAGAGGGCATAAGGTATTTGGATAGCCAAATCAGGTTCCAGAAAGATGATGTGAGAGATCATGTAGCCCAAGAAGTCATAAAGGGGGAGAGAGTGTTAGTCAAGGCCAGTTCTGAGCATGCCAAATGGATTTCCAATTCATCAGGGCTACACTTGGATATCCTCCCCTGTGTGATGACAATGAAGTAGCTGAATCTGGTATTCAAGGAACATATCTTGGAGGTGAGCAACAGGCAGTGGCTGATGTAATCTATCCACCTCCAGATTTTGAAATGATTCATGCAGATGTAAGCACAATGTATAGTCCAACTGCTGGCAAGCCTAATGTTATTCTGGAAAAGGTTGTTCAACCTATCACAACTGCTATGCAAGAGGCTTTGGACAAAGAAGAAGAGACTAGGCTATCAAAGAAGAAGTTCAGGGAACTTGCTGAACAAAAACCAGATTTTGAACAGTGGAGCCCTACTTCTAGGAACATCATTCTCACTGCTGGAAAGCAGCCAAGGACAATGCCCATGAGAGGAACAAGTGGTTCTCAGAGGCTGAATGGAGGAAACATGAAAGTAGGCAGGAAGCCATTGTCCAACATAGAAGGAAGGCTAAGTTAGGAAAGCTACCTCCTACAGCTGTGGAGCCTAGCAAGTACTTTCCTAAGCCCTATCATTATTTTGAAAGGCAAAAGATCAAGGCTGAAGAACAGAAGAAGAAGGACTCCAAAGGGAAGAAGACTGCTGAAGCTGAGCCTGCTGCTGCTGCTGCTGTGAAAGCCAAAGTGCAAGCTGGAAAAGGCATAGTCATTAAAGAACCAGAGCAGAATTAGACTAAGATTAAACTGAGAAGAATGTTGTAATCAAACATTTTGTGTAAATCATTGAAAATGTATAACAACAATGTATGAACAATTTTTGATAAATATATATTTCATGATTGTTCAGTAGAATGTGTCTAATTCTTGTTTGTTCTGTAATGCTGAATGAGTATACATGTGTGCTTTATTACATGTTTAAGTTTAACTCTGTTGTCATATATCTGTTTTACTTCATTTTATAATTTTTAATTATGAGTGATGTATATCATTGACTAAGGGTTATGACTTCTCCAAATAGGGGGAGATTGTTGGGTACATTGGTCAAATGTACCTGATTTGAAGAAGCCTCACCTAACTCAATGATATACATCATAGTGTATTTGATGTTGTTTGAGTTACTTGTGCAGGTTAGGAATACACTGGACTGAAGCTAAAAATTCTAAGTCCATGTGTCGACACCCAGAGGGAAAGTGTCGACACTTGAGAAAGCTTGTGTCGACACCCAGACAAGCAGTGTCGACACTTGGAGTCATTGTGTCGACACCTGGGAAGAAGAGTCGACACCAGTCAGAAAGTGTCGACACTTGGAGCTGTGTCGACACTCAGTGTAGAAGAATGCAGAGAAAAGCTGTGTCGACACTTAGCAGAAGTGTCGACACCTAGAAGAGCTGAGTCAACACCAGAAAGTGTCGACACTTGAAGTGAGTGTCGACACTCAGCAAAAGTCTGCAGAATCTAAGTACAAGTGTCGACACTCAACACAATGTGTCGACACTATGCAGAAGAGTCAGCACTTGAAGTAAGTGTCGACACCCAGCACAATGTGTCGACACTTAGCTAAAGACTCAGTATTTGAAGTAAGTGTCGACACTCAGCACAATGTGTCGACACACAACCAGAGGAGTCAACACTTGAAGAAAGTGTCGACACTCAGCACAATGTGTCGACACTTAGTTGAAGACTCTACACTTGAAGAAAGTGTCGACACAAGGAGCTGTGTCGACACTTAGCAAAGATCAGAAAAGTTACAAAATATTCTAAGTACAAGTGTCGACACTAAGGAATGTGTCGACACTCAGCTGAAGAAACAAGATTGAAGACTTGTGTCGACACCAAGAAGCAGTGTCGACACTTGACAGTTTCTACACATGAAGATGTGTCGACACAAAGGAGATGTGTCGACACTTAGAAGAATACAGTTAAAGAATGAAGTACAAGTACTTGTGTCGACACTCAATTTCAGTGTCGACACATGCAGAAGAAACTGTGTCGAGACATACAAGGAATTGTGTCGACACCTTGTAGACTTGTGTCGACACTTACACAACATGTGTCGACACTTGGCCTATAAGTGTCGACACTTAAGAACAGAAAGTCTCGACACTATCTGACAGTTAGAGGAATTTCAAGAAGTGACTGGTTGACATGACAGCTGCCGATCCAGCCGGTCTACATCAACTGTCAGAGATATCAGAAGTCTGTTATGAACCGGACCAGCCGGTTACCATGAAGGAAGCCTATAAATAGGCACTCATAGTTACAGAAGATAGGATTTGAAATTAAGAGATTGATTGTTGAAGTAATATAGAAGTGGTTGACAAAGTTTTTACAGAGAGAGTTCAGATCTTTGTAAAAGTGATATATTGAGTATCAACACAAGAAGATCTTGCTGTGCATCGGCAGATCTAAGAAGTTGGAGAGAGAGAGCTCCAACCAAGATTCAGTCTTTGGAACTAAGGCTGAGAAGAAGAATTCAGAGTCATCTGGATTTCAAGAAGCAGAGGTCAAGGAACAACTGCAGAAGATTCAGACTAATTCAGTTCTAATCAAGAAGCTTTGAAGGAAGCTAAGTCAGTTTGGATCTAACTGAGTTCTTCCAAGAACTCTTCAAGAATCTCTCAACTCCTCTCCTATTTTCTGAGTTGTAGAGTTAACTATTGTACTTTATTTTAACTGTAGGATCCATTGGATCTGAGAGAATTGTAAGCCTATTTTATAAAGGCTGAGGGTAGGGCTTGGTTGCCTGAGTGTAGGAGTTGAAGAACTCTGAGTGTAGGCCTTAATTGGCTGAGTGTAGGCCTGGGTGGCTGAGTGTAGGCCTTTTGGCTGAGTGTAAGGCTTTGGGCCTGAGGTAGGAACCTAGTTTGGTTCTGAGTTAGTGGAGAAGTTTGGCCGAATCTAGTACACTGCTAGATAGGCGAAGGGGGAAAGTGGATGTACCCAAAGATTGGGGAACCACTATAAATTAGTGTGTCTTCTGTCCTGTGCTGTGAAATTACTGTGTTTATGCTGTAATTGCTGTTAGCTGTAGAATTCTGTGAAATAGCTGTTGTGCTGCCAAACAAAACTTAAAAAGGATTAGGTCACCTATTCACCCCCCCTCTAGGTGTTTAGGTACCATATCTTTCAGTTTTTGGGTTAAATCGATGGGGGTACACGGCCGTGTCAGGTGGAACACGGGCGTGTCAGGTCAAATACGGGCGTGTTCGATGCCCGTGTGTTGTTCCATGCGAGTCGATTTTGACGGCGAATCAGGCACCCGGCCCTAGACATGGGCATGTGCCAGGCCGTGTGCGGTCCAGATTGGGCATTTCAGTCCCGAATCAAAGCCGTTCGTTTCTTTAATTGATGATCCAACGGCTGGGGGTTGTTCCTGAAGGGATATACCCGGGATTAGGCCTTAGAAACCCTCATTTTTCTTGATTTATTATCTTTCTAAAGTTTAGAGAGAGAGGAGAGCCAAGGAAGGAAGAAGAAGCTAGATCCGGCCATTGGAGGAGCTTCGAAGCTCCAAATCGCGAGCCGACTCCGGATCCACGGAGGCAAAGCTAGTGCGGTGCTTTTCATCCGCTTACTTTTCCATGGCGCCAAAGAAGAACGCTAGGGTAACGATTCTCTTCTTGAGCATGAGTATCTCTCCTTCTTTACATAGGAAGCCCGCTCTCGCGAGTTTGGGGTGAGTTGGAGGCGTTCCTTCGGGTAGATATGTGAAGTCCCCGTTTTTTAGAGTCCGAAAGCGAGAACGGACATAGGAATGTTGTGTGAAGCCTACTCGGACATGTTGGTCTGGATCGGTGATGTTGCATTGCATAAATACCAGAGAAGACTCCGTGCGATTGGTTGTTTTTCGGGTTTTCTACACGGTAGATTGCAGCAGGGAGCCTTGGGGACTAACCCTAAGGTGCACCCGGAAAACTGGGCGGATGCGTGATCTTGCCAACATGGAGGCCTGAGAGCCAACTTGAACATAACCGAGTTATGTGAAATTATGTGACGAAAATGGGACTCAGGAGAAGTTTGACCTGCGCATATGGCTTAAATTGTCGTTGCAACGTGAGCACGGGTTAGATGGAACCGTACCCACTTCTATGTCGTTCGGGTTAAAGAGACCTAAAGTTATGTGGCACTTGTCGTTGGTATAGACGAGAGTCTTCGGCGGTGTCTATGCCTTAAATTGTCGTGACCCATGCCGGGAAGACAAATTGCTCATAGTTTGGCCGTCCAAGTGGCGGTGGGGTGGTGGGTCCGAAATGTCTATGGCTTTAACTGACGTGACATCGACCAGTTCACCGAGAATGTGCCCTGAGTGCACGGGGTGTGTGGCCTTGTGACCCTACGCCTGTGATGAAATGAATATTATTATATTGCTCGCTTGTGCTAATAAAATTGCAGGGAAGGAGCATCACCGCCCCGAGTTGGGGGCGGGATCGTTATAATTTGGTCAGCATTGCTGACCGTTGCCTTTTTGTTTTGCAACTGTGCGGTGGTTTGTTGCTTGTAGGTGCTGCTGGACCAAGCAATCAATAGCGGGCTAAAGCCCAAGTTGCGAAGCCGGCCCTCGAAGGCCTAATTGGAGTGTTTACTGCTTTATTCATGTATGACCGGCCTGTGTGCCGTGGTTTGTAAAACATGTAATGTCAAGTGAACCATTTGTAAGGCCTTAAGGCTTGTACTGGTGTATGTATAACATTCCTATTTGGCATTAGTGGACATTCATGCTTTAGTGCTGGGTTCTTTATTGCAACTTTTATTAACTGCTTCCACTAGAATGCTCTGTGTAGGACGTTATGATTAGTTGGATGGTTTCCATTAAGTAACCACTCGGTCTGTCTGTGGTATATGACGTCGGGCCCCGGCCGGACCTACTGCTATATACTATGCGACGAATAGGGGGTGTTACAATTTGCTATCAGACTACTGGTTTTGGTCGGGCTTAAGATGAATTTGTGGGCGAATTCTTTTTAAGGGGTGGTGAGCGCATGTGTGTGCGTCATCGTTATAACAGTAAAAGAACCCATGAATGTCCACTTAGGAATGAAAAATACACTTATTTGGGGAACCTGCGTGTTCCTATAATTGCAGTTTGCAATTTTATTTGGTCACTTAACGGTGTTTTGTACCACTATAGGTGACCGGAAGCGGTGCTGGACAGCCAGAATGTCAGGTTTCTGAGGAGTATAGTGCGCCCGTTGAGGTGTTTGAGACTCCTCCTTCGTATGAAACCGTTAGAAGGATTGTTGAAGCGGTGTATTCGCTGTGACGGGTGCACAGCTTGGAGGAAATGTACAACCCTACGCCCCTGTTGTGGCTTCAACGCCGGTTGGCATGATGGAGCGGATGACCTTTGGTAGACCATCGGGGCAGCAGCTGAATATGCATTTAATGCAGGGAGCGCATACAGTTGAGGAATACTTGCAAGCATTTCTTATGATAAGCCGCTACCCATGTTTCGAGCTGGATAATGAGCAAGCTACAGTCGATAGGTTTTATAATGGCCTGCGCGCCAAGTTACGAGTTCTACTGCTAGGACCAAAGTTATTAGGATTCCGAGCCTTGGTGGAATTAGCTAGATCTTTGGAGGCAGATTTGAGGAAGACCCTCCCGATGCCAACGGCTATGGTATCGAACTATGCAAGCCCCATAAGAGTTGCATCCGTTGGAATGCTGGAGAAAGGGGCTATGACATCAACTAGCAAAGCTACTTACACATGCTTTACTTGTGGAAAGAAAGGGCACTTTGCCCGAGACTGTTGGAAAGGTGCTAAGAAGGCGAAGAAAGCCATGTCAGGAGCAGTCAAGGACTTTAATGCAAAGGAGATGGCATTCAAAGTGCCGAACACCTCCAAGTCTGGATATCAAAGGTGGTACAACAAGGCTAGGACTTTGGGTCTAGTCCCTCCTTTCGGTGCTTCGGGGGCAACTACAAGCCGAACCCTGAGCGCATGTTTCACTTGTGGAAAACTGGGGCACTTTGCCCGAGACTGCTGGAGCGGACGTCCCAAGTCCGAGAAGAAGCATGCTGTCGTGACGACAGGTATGGTTTAAAGTTGTAGCAGTTTAGCCTTGAATACTTGTCGCTCTTGTGCATGTTAGCTTAGAACTACTTGTGTTAAGATTTGTTCTGATTTTCGTTTATTCGGGGAGAGCACCGTTCGTGTGAATGAAGCCTCGCATTCCTTTATTTAGGAATTGTTTTTACGCGTCGGAGTACCTCCTTCGATGGTAAGATACAATTGGATGCGTTATAGTCCAATGGTGCTCATTGTGCGCGGGTAGAATTTATTGCGCTTAATTTTGGATTGGAATCAGGAGTTCGATCTGCAAGCGTCGTTACTTCCGTGGTGGAGTTCGACGTTATATTTGGGCATGGACTGGCTCTCGGAGCAGCAAGCCTATATAAATTGCAGTAGCAAGGAAGTCAAGCTGGGAGCAAGTCGTGAGATGACCTTTACAGGCTCGAAGAGGTCGAGCAAGACGTTGGCGTCTGCTCTTCAGGTGGTGAAGGGGTTCGTGCTAGTGCAGAGCTGTTCTGTACACTAGTGGAGGTTGCGAAGCCGAAGCCCGCGTTGGACAGTATTTCAGTGGTATCAGAATACCTGATGTATCCTAGAGATCTTCCTGGAGCCCCGCCTCAATGGGAGATAGATTTCATGATTAAGCCAGTACCTGGTGCAAAGCCTATGTCACGCTCTCCATATCGGCTAGTGCCTAAGGAAATGGCGGAGCTGAAAGTTCAACTACAAAAGTTGTTGGAGCAAGGGTAGGTGCATCCAAGTTCTTCGCCTTGTAGCGCACCGGTCCTCTTTATTCAGAAGAAGGACAAAAGCTTGAGGCTAGGTATTGATTAGCGGGAGCTCAATAAGTTGACGGAAAAGAACAAGTACCCGATCCCCCGGATTGATGACCTTTTGATCAGTTGGTTTGGGTCGACAATGTACTCGAAGTTGGATCTCAAGTCTGGGTACTATCAGTGAGGATAAGGGAGAGTGGTATCCCTAAGACAATGTTCAGTACAAGATACGGGCATTACGAGTTTACGGTCATGCCGTTTGGGCTGACCAATGCGCCGTCAGTGTTCATGGATTGATGAACGGGACCTTCAGTGAGTACTTGGACATTTTGTGATCATATTTCATCAACGACATTTTGGTTTTGTACTTGCAGAGTGAGGAAGATCACTTCAAGCATCTTCTTTTAGTTTTGGAGATGCTAAGGAGGAATCAGTTGTATGTCAAGTTCTTGAAGTGCGAGTTTGGACATCCTCCAGTGGCGTCCTCGGGCTTATAGTGAGTGAGGAAGGTATTGCAGTGGATCCGGTGAAGATTGTTGCGATAAGCGAGTGGCCTGAGCTTTCTACGGTAGCGGAAGTCCGGAATTTTATGGGGCTTGCCGGCTATTATAGGCGCTTCGTAGAGAACTTCTCGCGGATAGCGTTACCTCTCACTACTTTGACGAGTAAGGAGCAGAAGTTCTTTTGGACGCCGGAGTGCGCGCGAGCTTTTGAGAAGTCAAAATGTCGGTTGACCACGGCGCCTGTGCTGAGTTCGCCGAGTGCGGCCGAAGGCTATGAGATTTATAGCGATGCTTCGGGCAGCGGTTTGGGTTGCGTGCAACTGCAACACGGAAGTGTGATAGCTTATGGCTCGAGACAGCTGAAAGTGCACGAGAGGAATTATCCGGTCCATGATTTGGAGTTAGCGGCCGTGATTTTTGCCTTAAAGCTGTGGAGACACTATTTGTACGGTGTGAAGATTGATATCTACACCGATCATAAGAGCCTGAAATATCTGATTGATCAGAAAGATCTGAATATGCGGCAGCGTAGATGGATGGAATTCTTGGGGGACTATACATTCAAGATCCCATACGTGCCTAGTAAAGGGAATACGGTTGCAGACGCGTTGAGTCGCCGAGCCCCAGCTCAAGCCAATTGGCTATCGGTGCATGATGATGAGCGGTTGGTGCGGGAGTTGGAGGCATTGGAGATTGTTTGTGTGGATAGGCAAATAAGTGCTGAAGCAGTTCTGAATTGGACTGAAGTCCAATATGACCTGGCTGATCGGATTCGGCAGGCTTTGGATATGGATGTCCATATGAAGCAGTTCATGACAGAGGCTCTGGATGGGTCAAATCCCCAATTCGTTGTGGAGGACGGATTGCTGTGGAAAGACGGTCGTCTGTGCGTCCCAAGTGTGGGTAATTTGCGGGTGGAATTGTTGTACGAGGCACACCATACCAAGTACTCGATTCACCCGGGGAGCACGAAGATTTACCGCGATGTGAAGAAACTATTTTTTTGGGACGCGGGTTTGAAGAAAGATGTGGCGCTCTACGTAGCGAAGTGCCAAACTTGCGCCTTGGTGAAGGCGGAGTGCCAAAAGCCGGGAGGATTTCTTAAGTCCTTGCCTATTCCGGAGTGGAAATTCGACGACATCTCTATGGACTTTATGCACGGTTTGCCAAGGTCGCAAAAGGGGAACGACGCCATTTGGGTTGTCGTGAATCAGTTAACGAAGGTGTCGCATTTCATTCCGCATAGAAAGGATGATCCGGTGGAGAAGTTGACAAAATTATATGTGGATAATATAGTACGGCTTCACGGTGTGCCCCGTAGCATCGTGAGTGACCGAGATGGGCGGTTCACGTCCAATGATTGGAGGCTTGTATAGCAAAGGTTGAGGACAAAGTTAAAATTAAGCACAGCCTTTCATCCGCAAACGGATGGGAAGACCGAGAGGGTCAATAGAACTATGAAGACATGCTCCGCATGTGTGTCTTGGACTTTGGAAAGCAATGGGAAGACCATCTTTATATGGTAGAAAAAAAAGGTCGCACGCCGTTGTCCTGGCTGGAAACGGGTGAGTCAAGTTGTATAAGCGATTCGAAGTGGAGGATGCTACTTTGTTGGTGCGAAGCATTGAGGAGAGGTTTCTTATCGCTCAGGGCCGGCAAGCGAAGTACATTAAGGCCAAGCACAGGAACATGGAGTTCGCTGTGGGCGACTGGGTGTACTTTTAAAAGATCAAGCCATTCAAGGGTGTCTCGCGGGTGCGGTGATTGAAAAAGCTAAGCTCGCGGTACCTTGGGCCGTTTGAGGTTCTGGAGCGGATTGGTGAAGCAGCCTATCAATTGAAGCTTTCAGTGGAGCTTAGTGGTCTACATGCTGTATTCCATATTTCGGTGCTACAAAAGGGCGGTGCAAGAGACTACGCCAGTGATCGCAATCGATCAAGCGCCGGTTGTTAGTGGGTTGACGACAAAAGTAATGCCCGTGCGGGTTGAGGACTGGGAGGTCAAGCGGCTACGCAATAAAGAGATCAGGATGGTCAAGGTCCGGTGGGACAATTGCGGTCGTGAGGAGCTCTCTTGGGAATGAGAGCAGACTATGCTTGACGAGTATCCGGAGTTGTTCCGCTCAGGTACAAATTTTGGTTTTGTACATGTCGTTTCTTTATCTAATTTCGTGGACGAAATTCTTTTAAGAGGGGGAGAGTTGTAACACCCTGAAACTCAAAAGAAAGACGGGAGACGCTTTGGGCCAATTTTGGGTTCTGGCAGGGGGCACACGGCCTGGGACACGGGCGTGTCCCAGGGCGTGTCAGGTTTGTGTCGACACTCAGCCGGCGAAGTCAACATTTTGCTCTCGACATTGTGTCGAGACATGGCACACGGCCTGCGACACGGGCGTGTCGCAGCGCGTGTCGACCCGTGTCGACACTCAGCCCGCGAAGTCGACACTCCGCGCTCGACGAAGTGTCGAGACATGGCACACGGCCTGCGACACGGGCGTGTCGCAGGGCGTGTCGACCCGTGTCGACACTCGTCCCGGGGAGTCGACGAACTTTGCTCGACGATGTGTCGAGACAAGGCACACGGCCTAGGACACGGGCGTGTCCAAGGCCGTGTCGTCAGGTCGACGATCTTCGCTCGACGAAGTGTCGAGTGTCGAGACCGTGTACACGGCCTGGAGCCCAGGCGTGTTGAGGTAGACACGGGCAAGGACAAGGGCGTGTCCTAGAACACGTGCAGTGCTCGGGTTGTTTTCGGGTTAAATCGATGGGGGTACACGACCGGCCACACGGCCGTGTCAGGTGGAACACGGGCGGGTCAGGTCAAACGCGGGCGTGTTCGATGCCCGTGTGTTGTTCCAGGGGAGTCGAGTTTGACGGAGAATGAGGCACATGGCCCTGGACACGGGCGTGTGCCAGGCCGTGTGTTGTCCAGATTGGGCATTTCAGTCCCGAATCAAAGCCGTTCGTTTCTTTAATTGATGATCCAACGGCTGGGGGTTGTTCCTGAAGGGATATACCCGGGATTGGGCCTTAGAAACCCTCATTTTTCTTGAGTTATTATCTTTCTAATGTTTAGAGAGAGAGTGAAAGTCCACATAGTGTCAACTAGCTTCACCTAAAGGGGGGGGGGAATAGGTGACGTGCAGCTTTTTTGCGGAATTAAAATTGTACCTGCACACAAAAATAAAACATCACAGCAAACAGAGTACACAAGCTATTTATAGTGGTTCCCCGATTTGGGTACATCCACTTTCCTCCTTCGACCTATCTCCCAACTCGGGACGACTCGGTCTCTTCACCAATAGGATTGAAATTCAATCCTTGCACTATCGGAAGGAACCCTTCCACACGTAGGAGACAACACTCCCACAACACGGGTTGCACCCAACCCTTACAACTAGGAACCAACGTTCCGTTACAACAAAAATAAACTAGAATGTACAAGAAATACAAACTACTTTTGGAGACTAAGGTGTCCCTCCTCGTTGACGACGTGTTCTTGAAGTCCACGAAGAGTCCACAACCCTAGATCTCTCTTGGAGAGAATCTCCCCGGAACCGGCGGCGGCAAGATGGGCGGCGGCTAGGTTCACGGGATCGGCGGCGACAACGATGTGCGGCTGCTGTACTTTGGAGATCCAAACTTCGTAGCAAAGCTAGCTAGGTCTTCCAACGGTCACACTAGGATCGGTCGTCTCGATCGATTCGGACGGGGAAGGTGTTCCCGATCAACAAATCAAGAGACAAGGGATCTCTGGTTAGACGCGTGAGACGCTATGCTTGGCTATGCTTCTATCGCCGGGAGATCTGGAGGAAACCTCGATCAAATGGGCGACGATCGACTTGCACGAACGGCGACGACGGCGGAGCTGTTTCGCGATTCTAGGTCAAGGTCGGCTGCTCGTTTTTCGTCTTTTTCTCTGTGTGTTATTACTGTTCAAAAATACGCCTGTATTTATACTGTAGAAAACTTCAAGATGATCGTGGTGGGTCCCACCAGAAGAAACCCTAACTCCGGTTCAAGCAGCAGTGCCAGCGATAGAGTCGGTTCAGGGAGTTCCAGAAAATCGCCCAAGTCAAAATCGGCGAGAATCACCTGTGATTCTCGTCGAATCGTCGAGAATCAAGGGTGATTCTCGACGATTCGGCGAGATTCACAAAGTGATTCTCGACGATTCGTCGAGAATCACAAAGTGATTCTAGTCGAATTTGACTTGATTGCACTCTGATTTAGCCGGCGAGAATCAGCTAGTGATTCTCGACGATTCGGCGAGAATCACTAGTGATTCTCGCCGAATCGGGGAGAATCACTTGGTGATTCTCGTCGATTCTTACTTAGATGATTTTTCGTCTTACGCCTCTGAGCTGCTCTTTGACTCATCCTTGCTCCTTATCTGCTCTTGCATAAACACAGCCCTGTACTTGAAAGTAAGTGCACTCCAATAGAGAGAGTACATGTAGGCCAACACACTGATCTGCTCAACGAGGGATTACGTCGTGCAGACTCGTGTATATTGACCTACTGCACCCTGACATTGTGTGCACTTAGCATGGAATAACTGCAAGCACAACTTGAAATATTTTGTCAAAAAACATTGTCCTATTTACCTTAGCTTGTTCAGGGGCTTCTTCAAATCAGGTACGTTGTGGATACAATACCCAACAATCTCCCCCTATTTGAAGAAGCCTAAACCCTACAAGCTAAGGTGAATAAAGTGTATGGGAATGAAAATCATAACCTTGAAATTTAGCTGAGAGAGATATTCATTACCAATACCAATTTCTTGAGAGCAAACTTGGAGCCACCTTAGCCTTAGCGAGAGGGTAATCTCCCCTTTTCGGCTTCTGCAAATCTGGGTCTGTAGCATTTAACCCTTGCTCCCCCTCAGTTCTTGCACCTGTGCTCACAATGGAGTTCCTGGCAGAGGCTCCCCCTAGAGGCATGATCCTGGAGCTTCTGTAGTCTTCATTCCTCATAATTTAGCATCCCCAATTCAGTTTTGAAAAGACTGAACTTGGCCTCGTCTAAGGGCTTTGTGAATATATCCGCAATCTGCTTGTCCGTGGGGACATAATAGAGAGAGATGTCCTTATTCTCCACGTGCTCCCGAATGAAGTGGTAGCGCACTTCAATATGCTTCGTTCTGCTGTGCGATACTGGATTGTTGGCAATTGCAATTGCACTGGAGGAGTCGCAGTACATTGGTACTTCCTTGAACTGAAGGTCGTAGTCGGCTAACTGGTTTCTGATCCATAGGAGTTGTGCGCAACAGCTGCCTGCCGAGATGTACTCAGACTCTGCTGTGGAGGTTGCAACACAATTTTATTCTTGCTATTCCAGGAAATAAGCCTTCGTCCGAGGAATTGACACGTCCCGGAGGTGCTTTTCCTGTCATCCCTACTCCCTGCAAAATCAGCATCTGAAAAACCTATTAGCTCGACATCATTGTTTCTCGGGTACCACAAGCCAAGATTAGGAGTACCTTTAAGGTATCTTAGAATTCGCTTTGCAGCGACATAGTGAGATTCCTTAGTGTTCACCTGATATCGGGCACAGACACATGTGGAGAACATAATATCCGGTCTACTGGCAGTAAGGTAGAGCAGGGATCCAATGATGCTTCTGTATTTGGTTTCATCGAAAGGTTTACCTTTCTCATCCTTATCCAGAGACATAGTGGATCCCATTGGAGTCCTCATAGAGGTTGCACTCTCCATGCCGAATTTCTTGAGGAGTTCATTTGTGAACTTCGTCTGAGAGATGAAGATTCCATCCTCAGACTGTTTCACTTGAAGTCCCAAGAAATACTTTATCTCTCCTATACTGCTCATTTCAAACTTTCCTTGCATAAGTTTGGAAAACGTTTTGCAAAGATTGTTGTCCGTTGAGCCGAATATTATGTCATCGACATAGATTTGCACCAGTAAAATCTTGCCTTTGACTTCCCTGAGAAACAATGTCTTATCTATTTTACCTCTATAGAACTTGTTCTCAAGAAGAAAACTAGATAAAGTCTCATACCAAGCTCGTGGAGCTTATTTTAAACCATATAAAGCTTTATTAAGAAAATATACATGATTGGGATAAGTAGGATTGACAAAACCTGGGGGTTGAGCGACGTATACTTCCTCTTTCAGGTCTCCATTCAGGAATGCTGATTTCACATCCATTTGATAGACTGTGAATCCTTTGTGCGAAGCATACGCCAGGAACAATCTGATTGCCTCGAGCCTTGCTACTGGTGCGAAGGTCTGGTCGAAGTCAATCCCCTCCTCCTGTCTGTAGCCTTGAGCCACCAGCCTTGCCTTGTTCTTTATGATGACACCATGTTCATCCAGTTTGTTTCTGAAGATCCACTTGGTGCCAATCACATTCTTTTTGTGTGGTCTGGGAACCAGCGTCCAAACGTTGCAACGTTCGAATTGATGTAGTTCATCTTGCATGGCCAGAATCCATGCCGCATCTTTGTTCGCCTCGTCGAACTTCTTTGGCTCAACCTGTGACAGGAAGCTAAGATGCAAATTCTCGTTAATAGTACCTCTTCGAGTTCTGACACCGTCATGAGGATCTCCGATGATCTGATCCCTAGGATGATCCCTCACGTGCCGGAGCTCTAGAAGTCTGGCGTTTGGAGCTTCGACTACTTCTTGGGCTTCTCCTTCTTCTAAGAGATTTGTTCCATTTTGATCTCAACATTCCCGGATGACGTGGAGGTGGAAACTTTGACGTACTTAGGAGTTTCATCTTTAGCTGTCTCATCGAGATCCAGCTGTTCAAGTCGTGCACCTGCATCTTCAAGAATACCACTGGAAGAATTGCTGTTAAGCAAACTTGCTTCATCAAATACAACATTAATTGATTCTTCTACCACTAGGGTTTTCTTATTGAAGACCCTATATGCCCGACTGTGGGAACTATAGCCCATGAATATGCCTTCGAAGCATTTTTCACCAAATTTAGTGCGCGGGTACTTCCCATTATTCAGTACATAGCATCGGCAACCAAAGATCCTCAAGTAGGACATGGTTGGTTTCCTGCCTCTCAGTAGCTCATAAGGCGTCTTACGATGATGCTTGTTGATCAATGCTCGTTTTGTACATGACAAGCTGTATTGACAGCCTCTGCCCAGAAGTATTCTGGGAGAGAAGCGTCTTTCAACATTGTCGTGCAGGCTTCAATGAGAGTTCTATTTCTCCTCTCCGCAACTCCATTTTGCTGAGGAGTGCGCGGGGAGGAAAACTCATGAAAGATACCTTGTTCTTCACAAAACTCTGTCATAGCACCAGATTCGAATTCTGTTCCATGGTCACTTCTGATTTTGACCACTGAGCAGTTAAATTCATTCTGAACCTGCTTGACAAAACTAGTGAAGATGTCAAACGTATCCGACTTTCGTTTTAAGAAGAACACTCATGTAAACCAAGAATGATCATCAACTATCACTAGCGTATAGGACTTGCCTCCCAAGCTATGAGCTTGCATTGGACCAAACAAGTCCATATGTAGAAGGTAAAGACATCGGGAAGAGTCTTTGTCTACAATGCTCTTAAAGGTAGCCCGAGTCTGTTTGCCCATCTGGCATGCAGGACAGGGGCTATCTTTGATGCACTTGATAATGGGAGCATCCCTTACTAAGTTTTTAGAAAACAGCATACTAATTGTTTTGAAATTAATATGTGTCAATCTCTTATGCCATTGTTCACAAAGAGATGCACTGCTTGTTGCCACAAGGCATACGGGGGCAGATGAATCTAAACTGAGAAAATTTAAGCAGAAAATATTTCAGCTCCTAATGCCTGTTAATATCGTCTCAGAAGAGGCGCATGAAATTATCAGGCATTTATCCTTGCCGAACTTAACGTCATAATCTTTATCACATAACTGACTTACACTGATCAGGTTATGGTTTAACCCTTCAACATAAGCCACGTCGGTGATAGAGATTATACCATTGGAGATCATACCATAACCTCTGGTGACTCCACGATCTGATCCCCCAAAGATGACTTTGGGTCCATTCTCGACGGGAGTGTAATCACGCAGCAGGCTTCTTGTCCCAGTCATATGCCGGGAGCATCCACTGTCCAAGTACCAGATCGGCGTTTTGGTGGCCTTTGGACATTCCTGCAAAACAAAATTAATTTCCCTTAGGAACCCAATCGAACTTGGGTCCTAGATTCTTGGTTAGCATACTCCCCCTCGGTTGGTTAACCCTACGAGTGGTCGGCCTCGCATTGCTAACATAGGGAGTCTCGTGATACCTTGGATTAAACCAACAATCCACGGCAAAGTGACCGACTTTGCCACAACACCAATAGTCAAATCTGTTGTACCTCTTCCTAGGCTCCTGCTTTATCCGGGGAATGGTGGGTACAGCTGGGGCCTTGAATCTGGAGGTGGAGGCCTCATGGTGATAGCAGTCACATGACTTCTTCACCTTCTATTCCTTCAGTATAACAGGCTTGGCTCTTGGTGTCTGCTTTCCATTATGGCCGCTGGAGAATTGACCATAATTTCCCATGTGGATTTCCTCATAAGGTGCCTTGAAGGCACTCTCACCGAAGTTGCGGGGAAAAGTCCAACCATCATATCGGCTCTTTGGCTTTGCAACCGAGGGCCGAAAATGATGACCAAAGGTTGACTCAAAGTTATGTTGGTTGTAAGGAAAGCTAGGCTTTCTGAACGCAACAGGACTGAGCGGAGCCTTTCCCTTTTCAGCAGTAGAGGCCTTCTTGGCATCCTTATTCTTCCTCTGGTTCCTGTTTCTCCTGGATGAGGAACCAGATACACCAACATGCCCCAAGCCAGCTCCTTTGGCTTGAGCAGAGAAGGTATCAACAACTGGAAGAACTGTTTTTGGCATAGAGAAGCTCTTGACGATCTTCCTTTCTGCCAAGCAAGCTGTTCTTCCAACTTGTCGACTTCCTCCTGCTTAAGATCAAGGAGCTTAAGAGACTCTGAATTCTTTGAAGTCAGGTCTAGGTGCTCCTGTCGGAGAGAGATCAAACTGGTGATCTCTTTCCTTAGGGAGACACTCTCACCCTTAAGGAATTTCACTTCCTTTTTCTCAGCCTTCAATCTCTTACGGCACTCCTCGAAAGTGTTGAGCAGAAGCTCATACTTCTCGAGGAGCTCCGCTTCACGGGCCGAAAGGCTATCCTCAGGGTCATCATCCTGAGACTCAGGATCAGAATCAGAGTCGGAGAGAGGGGTGTGAGCTTTTACCTTCCCAGTAAATGGGTGGCATTCTCCTTCTGAGTCGGAGCGACCCACCAGCCCGAAGTAGGCTTCCTCATCATCACTGGAGTCTGAGGAATCAGACTCACTCAGTGTCTTTGGCCTTTTGGCGATGTAGCTCCTCTCTTTCTTCTTATCTCTCGAGGATTTGTGCTCCTCTCCTTTCCCTTTTTCTCTCTTGCCTTGGTAGCAGTCGGCCACGACGTGTCCTGGCTTATTGCATCCAAAACAAATAATGTTAGAGGAGCGATGTTTGTTTGGTTTAGAAGCATACCTGTCAGAAGAATAATTTTTCTTCTGAAGCCTGAGGAGGAGCCGTCTCTCTTTCTTTGATTCCTCATCTTAAGGAACTTCTTGAATTCTCGGGTGATGAGGGAGAAATCCTCCTCAGACAGCTCAGAGCTGGAGGAGCATGGCTCGGAGTCCTCCTCCTCATCCTTTTTCCTGGCACGGTATGAAACCGCACCCTTGCCTTTTCTGGAGTGAATGGTTTTTAGAGCCACAGTCTTTTCTTTGGCTGCAGCCTTCTCTGCTTCTTCTTCTGCTTTTCGGGTGTTTCAGTTGAAGCTCATAGGACATTAGCTTTCCAAACAGAATTTGAGGGTCTGTTTCAGCTAGTCTCCCAAACTCGCGGATGGCGCAGATCTTTGTGTCTCATTCTTTAGTAAGGGACCTAAGGAATTTATCATTAAGTTCACCATTAGTGAACACTCTTCCGTATCCTTTGAGGGCATTGACAATCTTGAGGAAGTTCTCGAAGGTGACTTCGATCTCTTCCTTAGGCCCTTGTCTGAAGGCCTCATATTTCTGGTTCAGGAGGGATCTACGATCATCCCTCACTTCATCAGTGCCCTCCATTAGGATGATCAGGCAATACCAGATCTCCTTTGCTGTCCTGCAGTTGCAGAAGTTCTGCATCATTGAGTCATCAACCGCGCTGACCAGAATGTTCTGCGCCTTCTTGTCAAGTCCTACTAGCACCATCTCGTCCTTGTCCATTTCAGAAAGTTTCTTCGGCACTTTCTTGGTAGGATCAATGGTGGAGACCTTAGTGGGGACATAAGGTCCCTCCTCCACGATCATGAAGAGTCGAGGATCAACTGCTTCCATGTAGAACCTGATCCTTTCCTTCCAGATAGGAAAGTTGAGCCTGGTGCACACTGGGATCTTGCCTGTGAACTTGAGACCGTCCATGGTAGATGTTTTCCTTCTTCTTGACAGTAGTGGCAGGATTCAACTCAAGGTGTTAACCTTTTTGATGAGCAACCTCCCTCTGATACCACTTGAAAGTCCACCTAGTGTCAACTAGCTTCACCTAAGGGGGGGGGGGGGGGAATAGGTAACGTGCAGCGTTTTTGCAGAATTAAAATTGTACATGCACACAAAAATAAAATAGCACAGCAAACAGAGTACACAAGCTATTTATATTGGTTCCCCGATTTGGGTACATCCACTTTCCCCCTTCGACCTATCTCCTAACACGGGACGACTCGGTCTCTTCACCAACAGGATTGAAATCCAATCCTTGCACTATCGGAAGGAACCCTTCCACATGTAGGAGACAACACTCCCACAACACGGGTTGCACCCAGCCATTACAACTAGGAACCAACGTTCCGTTACAACAAAAATAAACTAGAATGTACAAGAAATACAAACTACTTTTGGAGACTAAGGTGTCCCTCCTCGTTGACGACGTGTTCTTGAAGTCCACGAAGAGTGCACAACCCTAGATCTCTCTTGGAGAGAATCTCCCCGGAACCGGCGGCGGCAAGATGGGCGGCGGCTAGGTTCACGGGATCGGCGACGACAACGATGTGCGGCTGCTGTACTTTGGAGATCCAAACTTCGTAGCAAAGCTAGCTAGGTCTTCCAACGGTCACACTAGGATCGGTCGTCTCGATCGATTCGGACGGGGAAGGTGTTCCCGATCAACAAATCAAGAGACAAGGGATCTCTGGTTAGACGCGTGAGACGTTATGCTTGGCTATGCTTCTATCGCCGGGAGATCTGGAGGAAACCTCGATCAAACGGGCGGCGATCGACTTGCACGAGCGGCGACGGCGGCGGAGCTGTTTCGCGATTCTAGGTCAAGGTCGGCTGCTCGTTTTTCATCTTTTTCTCTGTGTGTTATTACTGTTCAAAAATACGCATGTATTTATACTGTAGACAACTTCAAGATGACCGTTGTGGGTCCCACCAGAAGAAAACATAACGGTTCAAAGCGGTTCAAAGCAGTGCCAGCGACAGAGTCCGGTTCAGGGAGTTCCAGAAAATCGCCCAAGTCAAAATCGGCGAGAATCACCTGTGATTCTCGTCGAATCGTCGAGAATCAAGGGTGATTCTCGACGATTCGGCGAGAATCACAAAGTGATTTTCGACGATTCGTCGAGAATCACAAAGTGATTCTCGTCGAATTTGACTTGATTGCACTCTGATTTAGCCGGCGAGAATCAGCCAGTGATTCTCGATGATTCGGCGAGAATCACTTGGTGATTCTCGTCGATTCTTACTTAGATGATTTTTCGTCTTACGCCTCTGAGCTGCTCTTTGACTCATCCTTGCTCCTTGTCTGCTCTTGCATAAACACAGCCCTGTACTTGAAAGTAAGTGCACTCCAATAGAGAGAGTACACGTAGGCCAACACACTGATCTACTCAACGAGGGATTACGTCGTGCAGACCCGTGTATATTGACCTACTGCACCCTGACATTGGTGTGCACTTAGCGTGGAATAACTGCAAGCACAACTTGAAATATTTTGTCAAAAACATTGCCTATTTACCTTAGCTTGTTCAGGGGCTTCTTCAAATCAGGTACGTTGTGGATACAATACCCAACAGAGAGGAGAGCCAAGGAAGGAAGAAGAAGCTAGATCCGGCCATTGGAGGAGCTTCGAAGCTCCAAATCGCGAGCCGACTCCGGATCCACGGAGGCAAAGCTAGTGCGGTGCTTTTCATCTGCTTACTTTTCCATGGCGCCAAAGAAGAACGATAGGGTAACGATTCTCTTCTTGAGCATGAGTAGCTCTCCTTCTTTGCATAGGAAGCCCGCTCTCGCGAGTTTGCGGTGAGTTGGAGGCATTCCTTCGGGTAGATATGTGAAGTCCCTGTTGTTTAGAGTCCGTAAGCAAGAACGGACATATGCATGTTGTGTGAAGCCTACCCGGACATGTTGGTCTGGATCGGTGATGTTGCATTGCATAAATGCCGGAGAAGACTCCGTGCGATTGGTTGTTTTTCGGGTTTTCTACATGGTAGATTGCAGCAGGGAGCCTTGGGGACTAACCCTAAGGTACACGCGGAAAACTGGGCGGATGCGTGATCTTGCCAACATGGAGGCCTGAGAGCCAACTTGAACATAACCGAGTTATGTGAAATTGTGTGACGAAAATGGGACTCGGGAGAAGTTTGACCCGCGTATATGGCTTAAATTGTCGTTGCGACGTGAGCACGGGTTAGATGGAACCATACCCACTTCTATGTCGTTCGGGTTAAAGAGACCTAAAGTTACGTGGCACTTGTCGTTGGCATAGACGAGAGTCTTCGGCGGTCTATGGCATAAATTGTCATGACCCATGCTGGGAAGACAAATTGCTCATATGTTTGGCCGTCAAAGTGGCGGTGGTGGGTCCGAAATGTCTATGGCTTGAACTAACGTGACATCGACCGGTTCACCGAGAATGTGCCCTGAGTGCACGGGGTGTGTGGCCGTGTGAGCCTATGCCTGTGATGAAATGAATATTATTATATTGCTCGCTTGTGCTAATAAAATTGCAGGGAAGGAGCATCGCCGCTCCGAGTTGGGGGCGGGATCGTTATAATTTGGTCAGCATTGCTGACCGTTGCCTTTTTGTTTTGCCACTGTGCGGTAGTTTGTTGCTTGCAGGTGCTGCTGGACCAAGCGGTCAATAGCGGGCTAAAGCCCAAGTTGCGAAGCCGGCCCTCGAAGGCCTAATTGGAGTGTTTACTGCTTTATTCATGTATGACCGGCCTACGTGCCATGGTTTGTAAAACATGTAATGTCAAGTGAACCATTTTGTAAGGCCTAAAGGCTTGTACTGGTGTATGTATAATATTCCTATTTGGCATTAGTGGACATTCATGCTTTAGTGCTGGGTTCTTTATTGCAACTTTTATTAACTGCTTCCGCTATAATGCTCTGTGTAGGATGTTATGATTAGTTGGATGGTTTCCATTAAATAACCACCCAGTCTGTCTATGGTATATGGCGTCGGGCCCCGGCCGGACCTACTGCTATATACTATGCGACGGATATGGGGTGTTATAGGTATGAGGGGGGAAAGGGGGGGCGGGAAGAGAGAAAAAGAGGGGGAGGAGAAAAGGGGGTGGGGGGAGGGAGAGAGAGAAGAGGGAAAGAGAAAAAAAAATTAAGGGAGGTAAGCCTCGGCAAGTACATAAATTTTGGTTTTTTATGTACATCAGATCAACAAGTGCAATTGCAGTTTTTGACAGGAGAACTCTTATAGGATAAAACCCAAGCATTGTTCCTAAATGACTTAGGGAAGCCTTTGCAATTACTAAAATAATAATAAAAAAAACTATATAAATAGTTAAAGAAATTATTACAAAACTCAAAGAAAAAAAAAGAAAATGCTTACAACAAAATAAAATAAAATTTAACATTCAACTATGCAATTACTATGCGATTTATGAATCTAGTTCCATATACAATAACCCTCACTTGACAATCTACTTACGAATAAATATATGACCATATTTTATTATTCTTGCGAATATAAACAACACGTGTCATACTACAAATATCATGATTAAAAGTTGCAATATCAGCTATCGTTCTAACCATCATCAGTCACATCTCGCATAAACATAAAAACGACCCTCAAGACTTAAAACATTAATGCATGTGATAATTTTGTATTCTCATATGATGATCAAGTGACTCATAGAATATGGACATCGTCAGTACATATCTTATAATGGTATGTCATCTATTGCGCTAAAACTATCTTAACTTGATGACATATCATTATACATTATGAAAATTACATTTGTGATGATCATAATCATGCAAATAAATTAGATGATAATAAATCAATAATAACTGAATCATTTATTGAGCATAACACAGAGATTGAGATCTAAAGTATTCATAACATAAAGTGATGAGATTGTGCATGAGCCAATTGTTAAGGCTAAGGTAACTTTTTTACTTTCATTATTAAAATGAAGAAACAAAGTGATTGGCTAATTTTTTAAGAAATTCTCCAAATATGAAGTTTGTTTTGAATTAGCTACAACATTTTTGGTTTGTGGCAACACTTCAAAACTATTACCTAAAACTGTCAAGTGTTGCCAAAATATTGAAAACTATTGTCATAGGGGTGTTTGCCTATACGCGTATTACCAAAATTCTATAATAACAGTTTTCATACATTTATGCAACACTACACAAAAACTGTTGTCTATACCCTTAGAATAGGCAACAGTTTTTCGGTGGACTTATTGCAATGTTTTAGAAATGTTACTTATAACGTTACAGTTAAAAACTGTTGTCAAAAGGTACAAACGCAATACTTTAAAATTGTTGCCAAAAAACGGATGGATTTTTTTAAACCGGTCAATGTAAAAACATACCACAAAAGTAATTCAGAGCTCCTAGAAAGATGAAAAACAAGAAATACAAATTGCACATCCAAAAAATAAAAGAAATAAAAATTAAATTAACATATATAAGTTTTTTGTTTTGATTTTATTAATATAGTAATAAGAGGGTGGGAGATAGCCCAATACCCTCAATACAGACCAATAGATATATCATCTTTAATTAAACTTAACATATAAAAAACTATAATGGCAAAAAAGAGAAAAATATTCGCATTGGAGTCACATGAAGTCATCAAAGTTCGAACAACACGCGCGTGTAGGTATATCATCAAAGTTTGTTTATTTCATATTTTGTCATAGATTTTTTGCTCATTTAGATGTATTTATCATTTATATAAAATTTTTGCACAATTTGAGAAATGTTCTTCAATTTATTACTAGAACAATGTCAGGTATTGAATTGATAGATGAATAGCCAAAGTCTAGAAAAGTCAGTATACTTTAGTAAGTATAAACAACTCTAATTAGCAAAAACATGACTATATTAGATGAAATTACAAAAAATAGCATATTAAGTTAGTATTTTACCTTAAAACGTAATCCAATGGAATTGTTTTAGGATTTAGATGTTTTCTCAGAAAGAGGTGGAAATAACCTCACAACAAAAAGACATTTTAAAGGACTTAGAAAATCCTGGCATTCTGCCACCACATAGTCTTTGTTCTTGTTTATGAAATGATGAGCTTGTTATTTTACCTACATATATTTAAGCTCCTTGAAGATTATGCAAAAAATTTGGCGCAAAGAATAACAGTGGAAAAATTGATATGCAGCTCCCCATCAAAATTCACAATTGTAAAATCAGTGCGTGAAATATAGAAAACACGTACCGGGCTTCATCAAGAGGTGCTATAATACCACCATGTTGAAACTGATTCCTCGGTCTCCTGTGGAGTTCGCCCTTAGGGAAAGGGTGGTCTCGCGCTTAATTTACTCCTGCAAGCAAAACAACAAAAAACAAGGAAAGACCGACCCAAGGGCTCGACATGGAGGTACCACCACACACCCGGAAGATCTCAGAGTGCTTCCCCTCCTTAGCCAGAAGCTGAGCTAAGGTACCCTCAGAAAGCACTTGAAAACTGGAGCTGGAAGACACAGGGAGCATGCCTTCTGGGTACCCCTTGGGTCCTATTTATAGTTTTTAGAATCTGAACTGCAATAACAAAAGGAACTGACCTGAAGTTACCAAAAATCCCTTGGGTGGGTCTACCAACAGCCAAACTCCGCTGTTTTGAAGGGCTATAGGCAGACCTGCGGGGGTAAAATAGTAAAAAGTACCTCATAGGTCCAGGCGTGCTGGGGAGCTTGTTCACCTCGACATATCCCTCTCGCCAACTGTTGTCGAGCTCCGTTGCGAGAGGAAGGACGGACAGCTCGCCCATCCCTTGGTCGCCATCAGTTGGCCTGGGCCAGCTCGGCGAATGCCGAGCTCGGGGTCAACGATGGCTGATCTTTGGTCGACGAACGTCGATCTCTGGTAGACGAATGTCGAGCTCTAGCTCGGCTTCTCCACTGCCGAGCTCGCCCACTCCCCTTAGCCCGATCTGCCTGGCTCCTGGCGGCCTTGCTAGCCGGACACGGGGTTGTACACAATCCCCGCTCTTTTTGAGCTTGGCAAAGCTCGGAAAGAAACATCCAACCCTAATTATTCGGCGAGCGCGTGGTGGCGAGTTGGAGGGAATCTTTGGGTGGGGTCCACTTGCGGCTATATATATGTACCTGCCCACCTGTCTGACTCTTGCCATTCCCTTTGCTCTGACACTGCCAAGATGCCGATTCCCAAGGAGATCCAAGAGCGCTTAGACCGAGCTCGCCAGGCTTCTGCAGCTCGTGTAGCCGCCCTGACGGCGGTTCCTGCCGAAGTTCCTCAACTTGATTCTGCCGAGCCCGGCTCTAAGAGGGCGAAGTCATTCCCTCACCGCACCAAAATGTTGAAACTGATTCCTCGGTCTCCTGTGGAGTTCGCCCTTGGGGAATGGGTGGTCTCGTGCCTACTTTACTCCTGCAATCAAAACAACAGAAAACAAGGAAAGACCGACCCAAGGGCTCGACGGGGAGGTCCCACCACACACCCGGAAGATCTCAGAGCACTTGAAAACTGGAGCTGGAAGGCACAGGAAGCATGCCTTCTAGGGTACCCCTTGGGTCCTATTTATAGTTTTTAGAATCTGAACTGCCAATAACAAAAGGAACTGACCTGAAGTTACCAAAAAGCCCTTGGCTGGGTCTGCCAACAGCCAAACTCCGCTATTTTGAAGGGCTATAGGCAGACCTGCGGGGGCAAAATAGTAAAAAGTACCTCATAGGTCCAGGCGTGCTGGGGAGCTTGTTCACCTCGGCATATCCCGCTCGCCAACTGTTGCCGAGCTCCGTTGCGAGAGGCAGGACGGCAAGCTCGCCCATCCCTTGGTCGCCATCGGTTGTCCTGGGCCAGCTCGGCGAATGCCGAGCTTGGGGTCGACGATGGATGATCTTTGGTCGACGAACGTCGATCTCTGGTCGACGAATGCCGAGCTCTGGCTCGGCTTCTCCACTGCCGAGCTCGCCCACTTCCCTTAGCCCGATCTGCCTGGCTCCTGGCGGCCTTGCTCGCCGGATACGGGGTTGTACACACCAGTTTTCTGCCAATAAGGTAAAAATTTGTTTATTACAGTTGCAATGAATGATTTTTAGGCTTACCATCTCTATAATAGTTACCTAGCTAGCAATTTCAACATAAGTAAATGGATGAAATGCAGGCTCATCATAACGAACTCTATCGATCCAAGTTTCAACTTAAAACAAACAAGAGATGTTTGAAATTGATGAAGCAAACATGGCCAGAATGAGATGAGAAATTTTATTAAATCGATAGAATGAGATGAGAAAGCAGACCAATGAAGTTGATATAGTTCAACTGATGAATGCCCAAGGCGAGGCAAAGAGGCTTTAAGAGAAGAGATAACACTTCCTCGGCCAAATTTCCAAGGCAAAGCGGCAATCTTGGTCCCAATATCTACATCAACCTGACCAGTTCTTTGCCTTTATTTCATGAAACTAAGAAAATCATCATCATAGCTTCATCATTAGATTTATCATAACAACATGGATCGACAACAAATTGCTTCCCAACAAGAAAGCGTTATTTGATATTCCATTTGCACGCACAACCAGTGCTTATATGACTTCACTGGCACTCACCGTCTCCGCTTTTATCACAGATGGAAGCTTAAATGGAGGAGACAACGTACTGTAAGTTTTAATGGGGTTCGAAAGATAACTTGATGCAAGTGTATGGTGCTTTTAGCTAAACAAAGTTTAGTGTTGATCAATTTATAGATTTATAAGGCCCCAATTCTTCTACAACAATCCCCTATTTTCTTTCATTCAAGTTGTCATAGGTTCGTATGCTGACGAACTTGGAAATCTGTTACTGAATGTCGTCGAAAGTGTGGGTGTACCTGTTGTTCCTCTTGTTTTTGTTGGGCTTCTATGTATGCTTCATGCGGCTACTTAGTTTGTTTTATTAGGTTCAGTTTGTTTACTGTAATTGTTTGGATTCAATTCAGCTAAAAAAGTCATATTGAATTATCACTTTTCGTCTCATAGTAGTCAATAGAGAGGTATGATGGTTTTGTTTTATGTATTTTATTCATTTGTCTTGACTTTGTTTCTATGTATGATCTCCCACGAGAAAGCTCTTTTCATGATCGTTAAGCCAATCAATACTCTACCTGTAGAATATTTATTTAATAGCTCAATTGTAACGCCCCCGGTTTTTTTCGATGATTTTATTTGTTTGGGCAACGTCAGATTTATGACGTCATGGCGTTACTTTTAACGTCGAGTGTTGGATTTGGGTAGTTTTGGACGTGCTCGTCCAGTTTCGTCGCAACCCGAGCGTTTTTGGAGTCTCGGCGCGCGATTGAAGTTTTGGGTTATGATTTTGTTCGCCGCATGTTTTAGCGGTTAATATCTCGAGAATGGCTCTTAGGATTCTGGTTTTGACTTCGTCGTTGTGTTCGTAGCGTCAGTGTTCGCCTACGGTGCGAATTTCGTTTGATTCGGCGGGCGTTCGGGCCTCTGTTTTGGCCTCGTAGTTTCATTATTCAAAAATATATAAATATGAATATTTTAATATTATAGTACTATTCAAAAATGTGATTCACTATTCATTCGTAAAGTTTGATCAAAAAGATGTATTTGTAAAGGAATTGTTCTATGTGCAAAACTTTGTGATCTACAGTAAATATAGTCGTGTACTCCTTCCCTATTACTCGAGTAGTTGTAATGAACTACTCGAGTAGAATTCTGCTACTCGTGTAGGTCATTCTGTTACTCGTGTAGGTCATTCTGTTACTCGTGTAGGTCAATTCTGCTACTCGTGTAGGTCAATTCTGCTACTCGTGTAGGTCAATTCTGCTACTCGTGTAGGTCAATTCTGTTACTCGTGTAGATCATTCTGCTACTCGTGTAGGTCATTCTGCTACTCGTGTAGGTCAATTCTGTTACTCGTGTAGGTCATTCTGCTACTCGTGTATGTCAATTCTGTTACTCAAGTAGGTCAATTCTGCTTACGTTTGGATGCCCTTTTGAGGGTCAAAACGATGTCCTACGGAAAAATGGTTAACATGGAATTTGTTCGTCTCGACGAGATCTACAACTTTCATGTTGAGCACTATTCGATTTGAAGCCATCTTAGAACTCTATTATTGATTTTCCCAATACTGCCCATAAATAACCGGTTTTAGACAAAACTTTTATAAACATATATATATATATATATATATATATATATATATATATATATATATATATATATATATATATATATATATATATATATATATATATATATATATATATATATATATATATATGACTTAGGTTTTAGAACCGAACTTCATCTTCTCCAATTCTTTCCTCCCGAACCAGAGTGGCGAGCGAAAGAGAGAGAGAGTTCTTTTTCGTGAATCTTCCGGTGGCCGCCGACGGTGCTCCGGTGCTCGAAATCTTCATCCGAACATAGATCCGGAAAGCTCTCGCCGAGAGCTACGCCCTCGTGGTAATTTCTTCCCCGTTTCTTGAGATTTTCTCGTTGGGGTTTTCGGCCCTAACCTCTATTTTGGCCATTTTTGTCTAGATTTCAACTTCTTTCGCAGTCTTTTGCCCTGATCTACGACGTGGAGCGATTCAGAAGACTTTTTCGGTAAAACCAAGACAAGTGGTGGTTTTCCCCTCGTTTCTCTTTGTTCAGTCTGAAGGTAACGACTATTCTTTCATGTTCCTTAAATTTTCTGCGCTTAATCTTCCTAATCATTGTTATGTTTAATTCGTGTCAACAATCCTTTGTTGTTGTAAGATGTCGTCTTGGAAAGCCTGATTTTCCCTGGTTTTGGTTAATTATTCCTGGTATGGTTTAATGATGGCTGTGCATGTTTTAGGTTTCGTCATTTAGCACGTTAGAATTTATCTAGGACTGTAATAGCTCCTAGAGGTTGATCAACCATGTCTTGGGTTCGGTAATGTCAAGTAGAATCTGTCGAGGCAAATCTAGAGGTATTTGTATTGTGGTTTCTTGGGGTTTCTTGAATGCGGGAGTTAGTGGACGATTCCACCTCCGTGGTGTTTGTTACCGTCATTAGTGCCCTGTGGAAGTCTACCTGATTTTTGGATGTCTGCGGTGTATGGTGGATAGTATGAGACTCCCTCGCAGTTAGACGAATTATATATATCTGTCTGTTTTTGGGTGGTGTGTCCAAGAGTGACCACTACGCCTGTATTTTGGGTGGTGTGTGCAAGAGTGACCACTTCGCCGTGTTTTTGGGTAGGGTCGACCACAGGTGCCTAATGAAGGTTTTGTACTTTCCTTCAATGAAGGTTTTGTATTTTCTTTCTGGAGAAATATTTATCTAGCCGCCTTTCAGCCTTGTGCGTCTGGTGCACGCTTGTGGAACGTGACAAGTCACGTAGGAGACTTTTCCTGTTGATGCCCTGTTTTCTATTGTACTTTACTTCAGTACTTTTGGTCTTGGGTTGGTACCCCTGTTGACCCTTTGTTTATTTTGGTTTAGTACTTTTCCTGCCACTACTTGTACCTTCTTGCTGAGGTGTTCTGTTTTGTTTTTTGGAATGCCTCTGGTTCAGAGCAGTAGCAGTTAGCAGTGCTGGTGTTGGGTGTTTGGCGGCAGTGTTGGCCGTGGTTGTTGCCTCGTCTTAGCGAGATAGTTTGTTGTTGGTTTAGTTTACTAGTTCAGACATACTTTTGTTCGTGGGTTCGTGCCAGCTTGTTGGTGCCCACATATTTGTTAGTTGTTCTATACTTGCTAGCTGCCCATTTATTTAAATGTGGGTGTGGGTTACTTGTTCTTTGGGAGGATTTATGTTAGTAATGCATGTTAGGTATTTTCTACTATAAAATCTACTACTATTACTTCATACATTGCATAATTTGAAACTCTAATCTGTTATTTTTTTAGCGACCGTAAAAGCTATCTTTCCTACTATACTAAATTTAGAGTCTTGCATGGCATGAGTTGTCCTTTAGGGACGTTTTTACTCATGTAGGATGTTTGAGTTAATCTAATCAAGTATTTTTCCGCAGCATATAATACATTTTGATTCGTGGACTAGATGACCCACTAAGCCGAGGGATACGGCTAACTTTTGCACTTAACTGATTTTCCTTAAAATAACAAAAAAAGGAAACTTTCTTCATGATTAGTTTGGTGTCTGCCTGAGCATCTGCAGTTATCCCCTGCTGACGTGGCATCATGACGTGCATTTTCCCTTACTCTGATAAGCCTTATTGCGGTGAAAATGCGGGTTGTGATAGTTGGTATCAGAGGGAGGTTGCTTGACAATCTGTCGGACAACCTTTCCTTGTTGGTATTAGGTGTTTAGCATCATATCATACACACACCGATATGTCATCAACACGTCTTGGCTGAAGCACGAACACTACACTCATATCATAACATGAAGTTTACGGGGCATATTATGTAGTATGGGATGCATAATATGTGTCTGTATATGGATCCACCATAGGGGCAACATGTGAGGGTTATGTAGTATGGGATGCATAACCTCACCACATTAATGCGACTAGCACGTTTCTTTTTTCGTTGCATGAGAATGTCATGTAGTATGGGATGCATAACATTTTCACGCGTACGCCGCTCATGACATGCATTAGGGCCTTTTTAGAATGCATAGCACAATCATGCATAGCATAACATTGCATAAGCACAACGTGCCAAGCTAAAGATTTTGCGGGATGACATATGTACACACATGGTTTTAAATCAGAAAATGAATATAATACATGCATTCATGTCATAGGCATAAGGGTCAATATTATGAGAGGATATCATCCTAAGTAGGACATATCATCATTATAAAATCCCAGAGCAAGTTGCAGCATAAGCAAGTGTCTTTTAAGTATGCTCTGAACTAGTTGTGTGGCTTTGTTGTAAGCTAGGATTTTGATGGGTTGTTCGTTGCTTTTTAGAATGCCGCCAAAGCGTCCTGCGACGAGGTCGACTCCCCAGTAGGAGGGTGAGTCATCAGGTGCGCAAAGTGACACGATTATCGAGAGTCTACGTCAGAGCAATGAGGCTCTATCAAGGCAGTTGGTTGCGATGCAATCACAAATTGAGTCTTTGTTGTCTGCCGCTCCCGCGTAGCAACCTTCAGCGTAAGAGCCCGCCTTGGGCCAAGCCGTGCCCGATACCCCTGCTCCTCTGGTGCCCCCGATGGTGATACCACCAGAAATGAATTTCATAACGCACTTCCAGCGGTTGGGGCCTCCCACCTTTGACGGGAGTGCTGACTTTGTGGTTATAGATGATTGGATCATCTCCATCGAGGAGATGTTTTCATATTCTGGAATTCTAGAAGCCCAGAAGGTGATGATTGCAGCCTATCAGTTAAAGGGTCTGGCGAAGAGTTGGTGGATTCGGGAAAGAGAGAGACTGAAGGAAGGTTGTACTTGGGAATCTTTTAAGAAGATGCTACTGAAGAAATTTCTACCCTCGGTCGAGCAAGACCGCCTGATGAATAACTTCCTGCATCTAAAGCAGAGACAGCTTACCGTGGGCCAGTATGAAATTGAGTTTAGCAAACTGAGCAGGTTCGCTCCTGATTTGGTAGCTTCTGAGGGGGTAGAGTGAAACGTTTATTGGGAGGACTAAGAAGCGATGTCCAGCAGTTGGCATGCGCTTACCAATCTGAAAGTTATGCTGAAGCAGTGGAAGCCGCTTTAAAAGTGGAGGCGATTGAAAATGGCAAGAACCGCGGCGCTGCGGCAAGGAAGGAGAAAAGAAAAGGTGTTGAGGATGGTAGCTCCAGGGCATCTGGCCCTTCTTCGAAGAAGAAAAGTAAGGATGTGTAGCTTCTGTGGTCGACCTGGCCACCCCTGCGAAAGGTGCTTCAAGAGGACTGCCACCCTGAAGCAGCAGCAGGTGCATGCCATCCAAGGTGCACCCAAGGGAGAGCATGTGTGCTCGTTCTGTGCATGGAAGGGTCATGATGTAACTCATTGTTGGATGAAAGATAGGGTTTGCTTCCAGTGTGGGCAGAAGGGACACCAGAAGTCTTCGTGCCCCCAGGCTCAGTCCCCACTACAGTCTGCCCCACTTCGAGCTCAGCCACCGCCACCAAGCCTAGATAGAGGAAAAGGAAAGCTGAATGTGATGACCAGCGAGGAAGCCCAAACCTCTACGCAAGTGATATCAGGTTAGCCTTAGTCTAATTTTATCCTTGTTAGTTATCTTCGTTGCCCTAGTTGTCGTTCGTTTAGTTATGTATGCTACGGTTTTAGGGGAGTTTAAGGTGCGGAATAGGTGGGCTCGCGTTCTTTTCGACTCGGGTGCCACCCATTCCTTTGTGGCCCAGAGATTTGTCGATAAGCACCATTTGAGTGTGGACTAATTAGGAGGCTCCTTTAATGTCAAGCTCCATTCCGGTGATTCGGTGATATCTAACCAAGGAGTTCTGAGATGCCCTATTTATCTTGGGAATTTTCTGGCCTGTGAGGATCTGATGATTTTGGATCTGTCTGATTTTGACGTGATTCTGGGCATGGACTGGCTGTCCAAATATGATGCGGTCATCCAGTGCAAGGCTAAGCAATTGGATTTCAGAATGGACAACGGACAACCTATGAGCGTTTATGGATTTCAGGACAATGTTTCTCCTGTCATTTCTGCGGTACGTGCTTATCGTGCTATAGAGTCTGGTTGCGAGGCATTTTTGGTTTCTATTTCTGCTCTGGAAATAGCTTTTGTTACGCCACGTCTTGAGGATGTCTCGGTGGTGCGAGGGTTTCCAGATGTCTTTCCTGATAGTCTTCCAGGACTTCCTCCTGAAAGGGAGATAGAGTTTGAGATAGACCTCGAACCCGGTACTCGTCCCATTGCTAAAGCACCGTACCGTATGGCTCCACATGAGTTGGACGAATTGCGTACTCAGCTCAATGAGTTGCTCAAGTGTGGTTTTATTAGTCCAAGTACTTCTCCATGGGGTGCTCCTGTTTTGTTCGTCAAGAAGAAAGATGGATCGATGAGACTTTGCATCGATTATAGGGAATTGAACAAGGTAACAATTAGGAATAGATATCCCTTGCCAAGGATTGATGATTTGTTTGACCAATTGCGTGGTAGCTCGGTATTTTCAAAGATCGATCTTCGCTCAGGCTACCACCAGTTGAGGATTCAAGAGGCAGATATTCCTCGAACCGCTTTTCGTTCACGGCATGGACATTATGAGTTTCTAGTGATGTCTTTTGGTTTAACCAATGCACCCTCTGCTTTCATGGATTTGATGAATCGGGTGTTTAAGGATTTCTTGGACCGATTTGTTATTGTGTTCATAGATGATGTCTTGGTGTATTCTCGCAATGTTGAGGAGCATAATCAGCATTTGCGTCTGGTTTTGTCGACCCTGAGTGAGCATAAGTTATATGCGAAGTTGAGCAAGTGTGAGTTTTGGTTACCTCAGGTGTCCTTTTTGGGTCATGTGGTAAGCAAGGACGGTATTTCTGTGGACCCGACTAAGATTTCTGCGGTAATGGAGTGGGAGAGACCTTCTACGCCGAAGGAGATTAGGAGTTTCTTAGGCCTAGCTGGCTATTATAGAAGATTCGTGGAAGGATTTTCGGTGTTGTCTGCTCCTCTAACTAGACTTACTCAGAAGAATACTGCTTTCATTTGGAGCGATAAGTGTGAAGAGGCTTTTCAAGAGCTGAAGAAAAGACTATGTACTGCTCCAATTTTAACCTTACCTACTGAAGGAGTTGAGTATGCCGTGTATGTCGATGCATCACACATCGGACTTGGTTGTATTTTAATGCAAGATGGTAAGGTGATCGCGTACGGATCTAGGCAACTAAAGGTTCACGAGAGAAACTATCCGACGCACGATTTGGATTTTGCTGCCGTAATTTATGCACTAAAGCTTTGGAGACACTTATTATATGGAGCGATGTGCAAGATCTATACTGACCATAATAGTTTGAAGTACGTCTTCACTCAGAAGGAAGTAAATCTGCGCCATCGTCGGTGGTTAGAATATGTGGCGGATTATGAAGTGGATATTCTTTATCATCCAGGAAAGGCTAATGTAGTAGCCGATGCCTTGAGTAGAAAGACCGCTAAGATTTTTAATCTGTCGGTGTAGTCTTTGGTAGAAGAATTTTTGTTGATGGATATTGAGGTTGGGAGTAGTACTGTGCCTGCTAGTCTAGAAGCAGGGGAACTCTCTTGGATTTCCCTTACTCGAGCACATCAAAAGGATGATCCTGATTTGTTGCACCTCCGGAATAGAACTGTGAAGGGACAGCTACCTGATTTCTCTGTGGATGAGTTGGACACCTTGAAGTATCGGGGTAGATTTTGCGTCCCCTCCTTTGGCGATATTCGAGCTAAGATCTGTGCTGAAGTCCATGGTTCCAGTGTATCCTACCACCCTGGTTCCACTAAGATGTATAAAGATCTAAAGAAAATTGTTTGGTGATCAGGGATGAAGAATGACATCGCCAGGTTTGTATCGGAATGTTTTACTTGTCAGCGTGTTAAAGCTGATCATAGAAGGCCTGGTGGTAAGTTGACACCGCTTGATATTCCAAGTTGGAAATGAAAGAGTATTTCAATGGATTTTATCACTAGTCTGCCAAAATCTCCCTGTGGGCATGACTCTGTTTTGGTGATAGTCGACAGATCGACAAAGTGTGTTCACTTTGTGCCATTTAAGATTGGGTACTCGATGAAGAAGATACCTGAGTTATATCTTGAAGAGGTCATCAGGTTACATGGTGTGCCTGTTAGCATCGTATCAGATCGGGACTCTAGATTTACGTCTCGTTTTTGGAAAAGTTTACAGGAGGGGATGGGTACCGATTTAAGGTATTTCACCGCCTATCATCCGCAGACTAATGGTCATACGGAAAGAGTAAATCAAATCGTAGAAGATATGATCATGTGTTATATTTTGGATCATGGTGGTGCTTGGGATGAGCATCTCAGACTCATGGAGTTTGCTTACAATAATAGTTATCAAGAGAGTTGCAGATGCCTCCGTTTGAGGCCTTGTATGAGAGGCGTTGTAGAACTCCATTGTTTTGGGCTGAAGTTGGTGAGAGGCCGTTGTTAGGTCCGGAAGCTCTTGAAGAGATGAATTGTGCCGTGACCCATATTCGGGAAAAGCTTCGTGTGGCTCAAGAGCGCTATGAGAAGTATGCTAATCTTCGAAGGGTCGATCTGGAGTTTGTGGTTGGAGACTTGGTTTTTCTGAAGGTTTCTCCGATGTCTGGTGTTAAAAGGTTTGGAAGGAACCACAAGTTAGACCCCCAGTATGTGGGACCTTTCCAGATTCTTGAGCGCATCGGAGTGTCAGCTTATAGGCTGGTTTTGCCTGCGACCTTCCCTGGTGTCCATGATGTGTTCCATGTGAGCCAGTTGCAGAAGTGTGTTCGTAGTGACCGTCAAGTCCTCGACTCGATACCCCAGATTCAACCCAACCTTACTTATGTGGAAGAACCTATTCGTGTTCTGGATTTTCAAGAGCGTGTGTTGCGGAGAAAGACCATCCCTATGGTCAAGATTCTTTGGAGAAATCAAGACGTCGAGAGCGCGACGTGGGACTTGGAATCGGCGATGAGGGAATCTCATCCGCACCACTTCTCTTAGTTTCGGGTATGTTGCTATGTTTTTAGTTATGGATGATTTTATCGATTTTGGTTTGGTTTTGGAGTTGTGATAAGTTTCGGTACGAAACTTCTTTTTAGGGGGAGTGACTGTAACCCTCCCGGTTTTTTTCGATGATTTTATTTGTTTGGGCAACATCAGATTTATGACGTCGTGGCGTTACTTTTAACGTCGAGTGTTGGATTTGGGTAGTTTTGGACGTGCTCATCCAGTTTCTTCGCAACCCGAGCGTTTTTGGAGTCTCGGCGCGCGATTGAAGTTTTGGGTTATGATTTTGTTCGCCGCATGTTTTAGCGGTTAATATCTCAAGAATGGCTCGTAGGATTCTGGTTTGGACTTCGCTGTTGTGTTCGTAGCGTTAGTGTTCGCCTACAGTACGAATTTCGTTTGATTCGGCGCGCGTTCGGGCCTCCGTTTTGGCCTCGTAGTTTCATTATTCAAAAATATATAAATATGAATATTTTAATATTATAGTACTATTCAAAAATGTGATTCACTATTCATTCGTAAAGTTTGATCAAAAGGATGTATTTGTAAAAGAATTGTTCTATGTGCAAAACTTTGTGATCTACAGTAAATATACTCGTGTACTCCTTCCCTGTTACTCAAGTAGTTGTAATGAACTACTCGAGTAGAATTCTGCTACTCGTGTAGGTCATTCTGTTACTCGTGTAGGTCATTCTGCTACTCGTGTAGGTCAATTCTGCTACTCGTGTAGGTCAATTGTGCTACTCGTGTAGGTCAATTCTGCTACTCGTGTAGGTCAATTATGTTACTCATGTAGGTCATTCTGCTACTCGTGTAGGTCATTCTGCTACTCGTGTAGGTCAATTCTGTTACTCGTGTAGGTCATTCTGCTACTCGTGTAGGTCAATTCTGTTACTCGAGTAGGTCAATTCTGCTTACGTTCGGAAGGCTTTTTGAGGGTCAAAACGATATCCTACGGAAAAATGGTTAACATGAAATTTGTTCATCTCGATGAGATCTAGAACTTTTGTGTTGAGCACTATTTGATTTGAAGCCATCTTAGAACTCTATTATCGATTTTCCAGATACTGCCCATAAATAACCCGTTTTATACAAAACTTTTGTAAACATATATATATATATATATATATATATATATATATATATATATATATATATATATATATATATATATATATATATATATATATATATATATATATATATTTGACTTAGGTTTTAGAACCGAACTTCATCTTCTCCGATTATTTCTTCCCGAACCAGAGTGGCGAGCGAAAGAGAGAGAGTTCTTTTTCGTGAATCTTTCGGTGGCCGCCGACGGTGCTCCGGTGCTCGAAATCTTCATCCGAACATAGATCCGGAAAGCTCTCGTCGAGAGCTACGCCCTCGTGGTAATTTCTTCCCCGTTTCTTGAGATTTTCTCGTGGGGGTTTTTGGACCTAACCTCTATTTTGGCCATTTTTGTCTAGATTTCAACTTCTTCCGCAGTCTTTTGCCCCGATCTACGACGTGGAGGGATTCAGAAGACTTTTTCGGTAAAACCAAGGCAAGTGATGGTTTTCCCCTCGTTTCTCTTTGTTCGGTCTGATGGTAACGACTATTCTTTCATGTTCCTTAAATTTTCTGCGCTTAATCTTCCTAATCATTGTTATGTTTAATTCGTGTCAACAATCCTTTGTTGTTGTAAGATGTCGTCTTGAAAAACCTGATTTTGCCTAGTTTTGGTTAATTGTTCCTGGTATGGTTTAATGATGGCTGTGCATGTTTTAGGTTTCGTCATTTAGCGCGTTAGAATTTATCTAGGACTGTAATTGCTCCTAGAGGTTGATCAACCGCGTCTTGGGTTCGGTAATGTCAAGTAGAATCTGTCGAGCCAAATCTCGAGGTATTTGTGTTGTGCTTTCTTGGGGTTTCTTGAATGCGGGAGTTAGTGGACGATTCCACCTCCGCGATGTTTGTTACCGTCATTAGTGCCCTGTGGAAGTCTACCTGGTTTTTGGATGTCTGCGGTGTATGGTGGAGAGTATGAGACTCCCTCACAGTTAGACGGATTATATATATCCGTCTGTTTTTGGGTGGTGTGTCCAAGAGCGACCACTACGCCTGTGTTTTGGGTGGTGTGTCCAAGAGTGAACACTTCACCGTGTTTTTGGGTAGGGTCGACCACAGGTGCCTAATGAAGGTTTTGTACTTTCCTTCAATGAAGGTTTTGTATTTTCTTTCTGGAGAAATATTTATGTAGCCGCCTTTCAGCCTTGTGCATCTAGTGCACCCCTGTGGAACGTGACAAGTCGCGTAGGAGTCTTTTCCTGTTGATGCCATGTTTTCTATTGTACTTTACTTCAGTACTTTTGGTCTTGGGTTGGTATCCCTGTTGACCCTTTGTTTATTTTGGTTTAGTACTTTTCCTGCCATTACTTGTACCTTCTTGCTGAGGTGTTCTGTTTTTTTTGGAATGCCTCAGGTTCAGAGCAGTATCAGTTAGCAGTGCTGGTGTTGGGTTTCTAAATTTAGAGTCTTGCATGAGATGAGTTGTCCTTTAGGGACGTTTTTACTTATGTAGGATGTTTGAGTTAATCTAATCAAGTATTTTTCCGCAGTGTATAATACATTTTGATTCGTGGACTAGATGAGCCACTGTGCCGAGAGATACGACTAACTTTTGCACTTAACTGATTTTCCTTAAAATAACAAAAGAAAGGAAACTTTCTTCATGATTAGTTTGTTGTCTGCCTGAGCATCCGCAGCTATCCCCTGCTGACGTGGCATCATGACGCGCATTTTCCCTTACTCTGATAAGTCTTATTGCGGTGAAAATGCGGGTTGTGACATCAATAATGATTATGATGTTCTTGGTCGATCCAGAAACTGAAAGAGAACATAAAATGAATAGGAAAAATGCTTTCCGTTTGATTCAGTCAAAAATGTTAAAGGTGATCTGTGAAATCAATGGAAAATGAGTACAACTATACGTATTGACATCCCAAATAAGGAAAAGAATTGAATCAACGTGATGCCAGTCATGCATGAATTCATGACAGCTCGACTAAGGAACCCATTGAAGGCCTACTGATCATGTGAGCTCGAGTATTTTCTATGACGAGCCATATGGCATATGAAGGGGCATACCAATCTCACCAGAGTTCCACTCATGTGCAAGTCTGCGCCTGCCATTCAGAGAATTCACTGATCTAGACTTTTAAATTGTAGTTTAAAAAATTTACCTCTATCAGATAGTGCTTTCATGGCTCTTCTTCATTTTAATAATCTAGACTTAATTATGGAGGCTTACTCTAACATATAATGCTCTTACCCTAAACCCTATCTTCTGAATATTTGATCAAAAATACTCGGGATCTGTTTGGCATAGTGGGGGCAGTCGTGAACGTAGTGATTGCGAACCATTGTTTGTGAACGTCCGACCTCACCTAACGGACTCCATCCATTTTTTATGTTCGGAAGTAGTTGTTTTTCTTGGTGGCGGTCATGACCGTTGTCATGACAAACACATTTCATGACTGTGGTGTGTTTGTCCGAACCCACTCGTGCAAAAATACCGCACCAAACGCATAACGGTTCGTAACCACCATTTTCATCACCACCACTGTTATTGTCATGACAAACAGACCCTTTAAGCCATTAATCGCCGGCATAATCAATCTCTTCATTGTTTTAAACATATATATAGTAAGACACCTCATTTTGATTGTTGTTCTGCAAGCATTTTTCATAACTAATAGTGTATACAAGTTTTTTTGCACTTAATTCATTAGCTTATGTAATGGTTATATGTTGCAGGGATAGGAGTGACTTCACTGAACTTGCTGCCATGTGGTAGGCTGGAAGGAGGCAGAATAGCACAGGATTTGTTTGGGAGGAGCGTGGTGATGCTGCTTTCATTTGGAACATCACTGCTGCTGGGAGTTGGGGGCTGAGCGGCAGCGTGCCGCATAGAACTGGCAACGGTGTCGACCGCAGTCCTTCTGGCTATAAATTCACTCACAAATAAAGTTGAATTTTATATCGAATAGCTGGTGGGACTCGATAAAGCGGAGCTACCAGCTACACTGACATCTCTGTTGGACATAGACTGAGCAGGGAGGATGTTACAGTCTTACATGTAGATGGAGCAGATATACAGAAGTTGGGAAATATCTGCCCAGATTGCAACAGGTGGCAGTGATCCAAAATTTCTTATCTTACAGAGACTTTGTCTCCACCGCTTGATTAGGCTTTATTTGGGTTGTATTATTTGTTTTTGATTGTAATATTAACGGTCATAATACTTGACCTATAAATAGCTCTTTCTGTAATAGATTGTTTATGCATGAAATAAAAAGAAGTTGTTTTCTTGTTCCCCTGTCTTCTCTGCTCTCATCTCCGGGCCTTCCCTCCCACTCTATTCTTCCCTCTCTCTGGCGCCACCCTCTTGGTGTTTCTTCCCTTCTCCAGCGAGCCCTTACAATTTGGTTCTATCGTCCTTGTTCTCAACCCCTCCGATGGCAGACCACAATACACAGACAAAGGACCATCAAAATCAATTTCTTGACTTGCAAAAGACATTCCATGCAGACCGCGAAGCTCTCGCATCACAGCTTGCAGAATTAAGGGAAGAATGTTAGGCCAAGGAGACGTTCTTGGCCCATCAAATCATGGAAACACGAACCGACGCTATCGAACGAATCGATTGCCTCTACGCGGACATGATGGCCCAATTCCGGAGTCTCCAGCAGTCGATGGACTGTTTGCAGGCCCGCGTTGCTCCTACAGATTTCGGACACCCTACTACTTCAACTGGCATTCTTGGACATTCACCATCAGCGAGTTCCCACCAGGTCGTTTCTTTATATTCTGATAACAAATTTCAATGTCCCCTGTTTAATGAGGGCGATCCGACCGATTGGTTATATAACTTACAATTATACTTTCAATACAACAACACTAATCCTCAAGATTTTCTGTTAATAGCCGCTTGCCATCTTGACACACCAGCGTCCCGCTGGTATCAAGCGACGTTAAGAGATAATCTGCACTTCTCTTTTCCTTTCTTTGTTGAAGCAATTAACAAGCATTTTGGCCCCTCCGCCTACAAGACGCAGCAGGATTGCTCACAAAATTACAGCAAACACACACAGTTATTGACTACAAAACACAGTTTGAGGACCTTGTAACACGAGTGCCTGGCTTACCCCCGGGAATCACCACTAGTATTTTTTATTTCCCGCTTAAAACCTAGTATACGCGGAACAGTCAAAATGCAATGCCCCACTGATTTACACGATGCATATGCATTAGCCCGCTTGGTAGAAGACCAGGAACTAGAAACACACACTAACTTTAACACTGGCACCAAAAATGACTACCCCCACATACCACGATTACTGGATATTAGCCAACGCACAATCCCTCCCAAACTTCAATGGCACCCAACAAACACCGCAACCCCACCGCCACAACCCCAACAACCTAAGTATCCCATTCGAGGCCTGTCGGCAGTTGAGAGGCAAAGACGACACGAACAGGGTTTGTGTTACAATTGTAATGATGAATACTCGTATGGCCACCGTTGTAAGGGCTCAGGAACTTTTCTTTATTTCCAAGGAACAGACGAACCCGACGACCCCGACGATAACAATGACCCTATACAGGAAGCAGTGGATCACACAGGATCCATTTGTTTTTACGCTCTGACAGGGGACTCACCCGACCATTGCCTCCACGTCACCTCGTTTATTGGACACCATCCACTTCAGACTTTGATTGATAGTGGTAGTTCTCATGATTTCATATCCGACCGCTTAGCAACCTACTTACAGCTTCCGGTTCTTGCCATCCACCCATTCAAGGTCTTCATGGATAATGGCATGTCCATAACATGTCAAGGCAAGTGTGTAAACATTACTCTGCTCATCCAAACGCACAAATATACATTATCATTATATGTCCTTGCACTCCAAGGGACGGACATCGTACTGGGAGTACAATGGCTACGGTCTTTAGGACCGGTCACCATCGATTACTCAACCCTTACAATGTCATATAATTCAGATCAGGGACCAATCCCTTTGCAAGGACACTCATCCAATACGAATCTAGCGGTTTCATCATCGCAGACTGCATGTTTAATGACACTTCAGGCCTCGACATTATTTATGGTTTCAGATATCATTCCGGAAACCCAATTTCAGGACACGACACTTAAAACCGATCCCTCGTTACCCCCATAATTTATAGATTTATTACAGCAGTACCAAGATTTGTTGCATAATAGAGACCGGGCGGTCTGGCGGTCTGACTCTTGCGGATTACAGTCCGGGCAGTCTGTCGGTTTCTCTCCAGCGGTTTGGTAGCAGGTCTGTTGCTGTGGTGACCTGGCGGGCTCTTGTGGCGGCTTGGTGTCTCCTTCTGGTGGTTGCCGGGCGATTTGCCCATTCGTCAAACCGCGTGGCTTGGTCGGCTTGTATTTAGGTTAAACCGCTTGTACATGTAATTTTTTAGTCCCACATTATTTAATTGTAATATATCTCATCTCCTTCATTCTATAAAAGGGAGGCTATACCATGTAATACACACCTTTTTTGAATTATAAAGATTTCAGTTATTCCAATTTCCAGACTCTCTTTTTCTATTCGCACACGGTGTCAGAGCATGCGATCTTGTCCGCCTGATTCGGTGCCTTCTCCTATGCACGCGGCTTGATCTCTTTCTTGTCGCTTGTCCACATGGTCTCTCCTCCACTCCCTCCTTTGTTGCTGCCCTTTGTTTGCGCGACCTTCTTTTCGTTATCTCTCTGCGGCCTGCTTACGCGGCTTCTCGGTCTCCTGTTCGCGCGACCTGCTATCTTCCCGCGCGACTTCTTTCCCTATGTCCGCCGCGGTTTCTTCTCTTGTCAGCTGCTGTTTCTTGTCCTATCCACTGCTGAACCTTTCCTTGTGTCCGCTGTAGTCTTCTCTCTACCCGCGCGGCCTTTTATCTGCCTTGTCTTTCTACCTCGACTTCTTTCTACCCGCGCGGCCTTTCTCTCTTATCTCTACCCGCGCGGCTTCTCTTCCATGGTTCTTTCCGGATCTTCCACCACCACCGCTACTCCTATGGCAACTCCGCCTCCTCCTCTCATTCCTTCCGGGAATCTTGGCACCGTCTCCAAGCTTTTTGGTTCCAACTACACGGATTGGAGTGTCTCCTTCACCTTCCTCCTTCGCTCACAATGCAAATGCCACCACCTCACTGATGACCCTCCTCCCACTTCCACTAAGTTTGACGACTGGGATACTAGCGATGCGCTTGTGCGCACATGGCTCGCTAACAGTCTTTCCGATGAATTTTTCTTGTCATCCGTCATGATGAGATGGTCAATAAGGCATGGCTTCATCTTGCTGCTCTGTACTCGAAGGGAGCTCAGACGTCCCACATCTATACTTTATATGCGGACCTCTTTGCCCGTCCTTCTATGTCTCCTGCTGCCGCTTATCAACAGGTCCAAGCTCTCGGGGCTGAGATTCTTCAACATCGCCCCTTATCTGAGGATTTAGTTGAACATCACAAGCACTTCCAAGAAATTCTTGTTGTGTGATACCTTCTACGGCTTCCAAAGTCCTACGACATGATCCGCCAACAAATCGTGGATGAAGCGGACTATCCCAACTTGGATACAACTGCTGCACGCATTGCTGCAGTTACATCTCTCCTTCAGCGTCTGCTTCTGTCTTCTCCTCCTCCTGACCAATATGCTCACTAGACTCAACGGAGTGGCTCTGGTAGTCACAACCACCATTCCGGTGGTCGTAGTCCTTCGCACTTCCTCTGCTCTCATTGTGTCCGCATCGGGCATCTTGTGGATCGCTGCTGGATGAAACATCCACATCTTTGCACCTCTGGTGACTCTTCCAAGCCGTCCGCTTCGGTGGTCACTTCCTCAGGTAGTGCTCACGTGGTTATTCAAGGTAAATGGCTCATCGACTCTGGTGCAACTGATCACATGACGGGCAATCCTCAATGCTTTTCTCTCCTTGAAACACATGATCGGTTGCCCCCGATCCTTGTTGCAGACGGCTCTCCCTCCCCAGTTTATGGGACGACAGTGGTTCATGTCACTCCGTCTCTTCGCCTGGCCAACACTCTCTATGTGCCCAAGTTTCCATGCAATTTATTATCGGTTACTTCTTTGTGCAAGCAACTTCAATGCTCCGTCACATTTACTCCAACTTCTTGCTCTTTGTAGGATCTGAGCTCCCAATGGACGATTGCTACTGGGACTGAGAGAGGCGGACTCTACTTTCTCGACAACGTTTCTGCTCTATCGGCCTTCTCCTCCTCCTCTACAGATCTTCTACTGGCATCTCCGCCTTGGGCATCCTCCTCGGCGACTTCTTCATCAGTTTCTAACTTACCTCCCTCCGCATAGTTCTCCTCTCAACTGTGACGCCTGTCAGCTTGGCAAGCATCGTCGTTCCTCCTTCCCGCCGAAGCAAGATCGTGGTTCTACTCGTCTGTTTGATCTTGTTCACTATGACATCTGGGGTCCTGCTCCTACCTTTATCGTTGGTCGGGGTAGTTCTTATTTTGCTACTTTCATTGATGACTTCCCTCGATGTACTTGGGTGTATCTCTTACGAGAACACTCTGAACCTTTTGATGTATGAACATCTTTTTATCATTTAATTAAAAATTAGTTTGATGTTTCCATTAAAATCTTATGCTCTGATAATGCAAAAGAGTATGTTAGTCATGTTTTTTCCTCTTTTTGTATACAACATGGGATTGTTCATCAAACAAGTTGTGTTTATACCTCACAACAAAATGGAGTGGCAGAACGCAAAAACGGTCACCTCCTTGATGTCGCTCGCAATCTGTTAACGCAAATGCATGTCCCTCGCTCCTACTGGTGATATGTTGTTCTCATCTCTTGCTATCTCATCAATCGCATTCCCTCCACCATTCTCCGCGGTCAAACCCCTTTCTCCATTCTCTATTCGGGCAAGTATCCCTTTCCTCTCCCTCTACGCATCCTTTGGTGCACAGCCTTTGTGCATGCTCCCTCTGACACCCGCAACAAACTCTCTCCTCGCTCCACCAAATTTGTCTTTCTGGGCTACTCTATCACTCAGAAAGTCTATTGTTGTTTTGACCCCATTCTTCGCAAGCAGTTCATCTCTGTGGGCATTACCTTCTTCAAGAATGCTCCTTATTTCTCTGATGACTCCTCTCCTCTCCATGTGGCCTCTAGTTCCCCTCCTCTTCCCTCCATCGCATCCCCTCATACTGAGGTATTTCCTCCTCCACCATCTCCGTCGTCTTCTCCTCCCTCTTCACCTCCGCAATCTCCCTCCAATTCGTCGTCGTCGCTCTCTCCTCTTGGGCCAGCTCTCTCCACCACGGATGCTCCGGATACTGAGGAAACTACTGACTTGGACCTCCCTATTTCCCTTTGCAAAGGGGTTCGGGAATGTACCCAGCACCCGCTTGATGTTGTTGTTTCCTATGATCGTCTAACCTCTGCTCGCAGGAAGTTTGTGCTGGCTATCTCTTCCACTTCCACCCCCCGTTCCTATCAGGAGGCCCTTATCATTCCACATTGGAAGGCTACCATGGATGAAGAGATTGCTACTCTCACTGAACGGGGTACCTGGACCCTGGTTCCTCCTCATTTCGGCACAGATGTTGTTGGCAGTCGCTGGGTCTTTGTGGTGAAGTTTCGCCCCGATGGCAGTGTGGATCTTTACAAGGCTCGACTTGTTGCCAAGGGCTTTACCCAGACTTATGGAGTTGACTACTTTGATACTTTCTCTCCAGTTGCTCGTCTCAGCACTAACAGGGCCCTTCTCTATGTGGTCGTCAACAGGGATTGACCCATTTCACAGCTGGATGTCAAGAATGTCTTTCTTTATGGGGATCTTCAGGAAGATGTCTACATGGAGCAACCTCCAGGGTATGTTGCTCAGGGGGAGACACAGGTTTACCGGCTCAATAAGGCTATCTATGGCCTAAAGCAAAGTCCTCACGCTTGGTTTGACAAGTTTAGAGGGATTGTGGTGGCCGTAGGTTTTACGAGAAGTTCTGCCGATCACTCCTTATTTACTCGTAAAACTTCTCTGGGTCTAGTGGTGCTTGCGGTATATATGGATGATATACTTCTCACTGGAGATGATCAAACATGGATAATTTTGACAAAGAAGCATCTTCGGCAACACCTGGTTACAAAGGATATGAGCTCTCCAAAATACTTCCTGGGGATAGAAATTTCTCGGAAGCCCGATTCACTTGTCCTCACCTAACAGAATTACACTCTTGACTTGTTAAACGAGGTAGGGCTGACTGGGGCTAAACCTGCCCGATGTCCTATGGCGACTAGAGAAGATAAAACATGGACATTTGAGGGTTGAAGCGTACTCTGATTCAAGCTATGCAGATGACAAAGGAGACTGCAAGTCAACATCAGGTTTTTACACCTTTGTGGGGGGGGGGGACTTGTGAGTTTGAAAAGCAAGAAACAATCAGTCGTCTCCAGGTCCAGTGCAAAAGAAGAATATCGAAGTATGGCGTCGACCACGTGTGAGTTGAAGTTGTTACAGGCTTTCATGCTTGACTTAGGAGAGGTCTACAACCATCCTCTACATTTTGTGACAACAAGGCCTCTATATACGTCTCTAAAAATCCAGTCTTCCATGAGAGAACTAAACACATTGAAGTTGACTGTCATTTTATTCGGGAAGAGATTCTGAAGGAACAAATTTGTACGATGTTTGTCACCTATGACAAAGAATTGGCTGATATCTTCAACAAGCTGGAATCCGCCTCTTTTCATCACAATTGCGACAAGCTAGGCATGATTGACATATATGCTCCAGCTTGAGGGAGAGTGTTGCAGAATAGAGACAGGGCGGTCTGGCGGTCTGACTCTGGCGGATTACAATCCGGGCGGTCTGTCGGTTTCCCTCCAGCGGTTTAGTAGCAGGCCTGTTGTTGTTGGTACCCTGACGGTCTGCTGATCTGTCCCTGGCGACTTGGAGTTTGGGCAACCTGGCGAGCTCTTGTGGCGGCTTGGTGTCTCCCTCTGGTGGTTGTCGAGCGGTTTGCACATTCGTCAAACCGCGCGGCTTGGTTGGCTTGTATTTAGGTTAAACCGCTTGTACATGTAATTTTTTAATCCCACATTGTTTAATTGTAATCTCTCTCATCTCCTCCATTCTATAAAAGGGAGGCTATACCATGTAATACACACCTTTTTTGGATTATAAAGATTTCAGTTATTCCAATTTCCGGACTCTCTTTTTCTGTTCGCACAGTTCCAACAGAACACACTCGTTCCCCCACAACGCGCGATAGATCACACCATCCCTCTTGAACCTCATTCAACCCCTATAAGTGTTAAACCTTATCGTTACCCACACTACTAGAAGAATGAAATTGAGCGACTTGTTATTGAAATGCTGCAATCAGGACATATACGCCCCAGCACATCAAGCTTCAGTTCCCCAGTAAATTTGGTTAAAAAAAGATGGATCGTGGCGATTTTGCGTGGACTATCTCATGCTAAACACACATACCATTAAGGATCGATTTCCCATTCCGACAATAGATGAACTCTTCCATGCCCGTTATTTTACCAAATTAGATCTTAGGGCCGGTTACCACCAAATACGAATGGCAGAGGGGGACATACATAAAACGGCTTTTCGCACACACCATGGTCACTACGAATTCACAGTAATTCCATTTGGCCTTACGAACGCACCTTCCACTTTTCAATCCTTGATGAATACAATTTTCCGACCATATTTACGGAAATTCATTGTGGTTTTGTTTGACGATATACTGATTTTTAGCAATACAGTAGAAAATCATCTCAAACACATGTCCATAGCCTTTGATATCTTACGTAAACATGTTTTACACATTAAACTTTCAAAATGTTTTTTTCTCCAAAAAGAGGTGGAATTTTTAGGCCATTGTATCACTAATGGTACGATGTTTCCCAACAACACAAATACTAAGGCCATCCAGCAATACTCGGTTCCCACTACGTAAAAAAAAGTTTGAGCTTTCTTAGGACTAACTAGATTTTATAGAAAATTTATCAAAAAAATTTCAGTTATTGCGGCTCCTTTATCAGATTTATTGCGTCAAAACAATTTTGTTTGGAGCACTGCGGCTCAAGAAGCATTTGAGACTTTAAAATAATTGTTGATTTCCAAACCAATATTTTCATTACCAAACTTTGATGAACTGTTTAAGATCGAAACTGATGCCTTCGGGAGTGGCATAGGAGCAGTATTAATACAAAATTCTAAACCAATTGCATTTTATAGCAAAAAGCTATCACCACTTATACAATGAAAATCAACCTACGTACGAGAAATGTACGCGGCTACATCAGTCGTCGCTAAGTGGCGACAATACTTGCTTGGCCATACATTCCAAATTCTTACGGATCACCAAAGTTTGCACAATTTTCTTACACAAGACCTACATACCCCAAAACAGCAAGTTTTTTTAGCAAAACTAATAGGCTATGATTATACGATTAAATACAAAACCGGTAGATCAAACATTGTCACCGACACCTTTTCAAGATCACGCCACAATGAAGAAAATGAAAACACGGCACAAACCACTTCCATAACACCACAACTCAACCAACTCACCATTTCTGGCCCACAGTCAACACTGCTCGCAGGCTTGCTGCAAGACTATGCTTCAGATCCTTATACCCAACAATTGTCGGAGGATCTCACAAGAAACCCGCAATCCATACCCAATTAGGTACGGAAAGGGGACTACATTTTTTATAAACATAGACTATATATCCCTAGGAATTCTCCAATTACAAAACAAATAATCACTGAATCACATAACAGCTGCTATGGCGGCCATTCGGGAATCAACGCCACACTGCACCGTATTCAACAGCAATTTCATTGGTCACAAATGAAAAATGATATCACCACACATATCACACAATGTGAGCTATGCCAAAATGCAAAACCCTCAAACCACCTTTCCTATGGGTTATTGCAACCTCTTCCAATCTCAGACCAACTGTGGACGGACTTAACCATGGACTTTATTACTCAACTACCTTCCTCAAACCATTATACCAATATTATGGTTATGGTTGACCGCCTCTCTAGAGCTGCTCATTTTTCCTCATTAACTTCGCCACTCACTGGCCCTAAGGCAGCCGCAGCTTTCTAGGACTCGGGGGGCAAAATTCACGGGTTACCATCATCTATCATTTCTGACCGTGACACCATATTCTTAAGTAATGTTTGGAAGGACCTATTCAAACTACAAGGCACAACATTGCACTATAGCACTGCTTACCACCCACAAACTGATGGACTTATGGAACGAACAAATCGTAGCCTTCAGCAATATTTAAGCATGTTCACTCACGATAGCCCAAAGAAATGGCCTAGTTATCTTAGCTTAGCTGAATATCGTTTCAATACAACCGTTAATTCCGCGACTAGCATGTCTCCATTCGAAGCCATGTTTGATCGGCCCCCACCGAGACTTGTCTTATTGTGCAGGACAATCAAAGAACGAAGCTATGGAACTCACTTTACAGACACGGGATGAGATTTTACATCAACTTAAGGAAAACCTACACAAAACTCAACAACACATGAATACGCAAGCGGACAAACATCGAACAGAAATCACATTCCAGACATGAGACTGGGTGTTACTTAAGTTACACCCGTTCCGGCAGATTTCTCTTCGACGTTCACATTGCAAAAAGCTGGCTCTTCATTTTTACGGCCCCTTCCAAGTTGAGGAAGTCGTCGGAAGTGATAGCATGCCGTTTACGACTACCGGAGGGCAGCAAGATACACCACGTGTTTCATGTATCATTACTCAAGCCTTTCAGAGGAGAGGCCAAGACAATAATTACACCACTCCCAGACATCAATTACAAGAGTATGCCGGTACATACCCCTCTGGCTATCATCAGGGTACGACAACTGGTACGTAAAAAGCAACTGGTGGTGCAAGGGTTGGTCAAGTGGAAGGATCTTCCACCCGAGGACAGTACATGGGAAGACTACGATGATCTACCCGAAACATTACAAAACACAGTACCTAACTACATATCGACCACTCCAACACCAGATCTCAAAGATCTCCTTCTTCCTACTTGGACCCACATGAAGAGACACTCTAAAAAAATAGTAAGAGCGAGCTAGAAGCTTCTAGTAACGCAGATCTACAAGATCTGCCCACTCCGAGATGGATTGAGAAGGGCAAACGTTCGCAGAAGAAAACTACTCCAGATCTACCTCATCAACCCAAAGGATGTTCAGATATAAGTTACCAACCAAACCACACCGTGCCGATGGACACTGTTAGAAACCACGCCGGACCAGAGGCTCCGAATGTATACGGAAATATCGGGATAAATCCGGTTCTATGGTAGACTGCAGTCTAATGACACAGCATCCCCAACCAAATATCCCACAAGGCTCCGAATTTTAATACGGGAATATTGTGGGTAGGTTGTTCAGTCCTGGGGCTTGATCCCAGCACTTGCTAGATAAGAGGGGACTAGCACCGCCTCTATCACCCAACTGTGTTGCAGTGCAGTTGGGTGATAGAGGCGGTGCTAGTCCCCTGTTATTTAGTAGGTGTTGGTGAAAGATATGGTACCTAAACACCTAGAGGGGGGTGAATAGGTGACCTAAACCTTTTTGAAACTTTGTTGGCAGTAAAACAGTTATCTCACAGATTTCTACAGCTAACAGCAATAACAAAATATAAACTGCTAATCCACAACACAGCACAGCACAGCAGACACACAAATTTATAGTGGTTCCCCAACCTTTGGGTACATCCACTTTCCCCCTTCGCCTATCTAGCAGTGTACTAGATTCGGCCAAACTTCTCCACTAGCTCAGAACCCAACTAGGTTCCTACACCTCAGGCCCAAAGCCTTACACTCAGCCACCAAGGCCTACACTCAGCCACCCAGGCCTACACTCAGCCAATCAAGGCCTACACTCAGCCAATCAAGGCCTACACTCAGCCAATTAAGGCCTACACTCAGAGTTCTTCAACTCCTACACTCAGGCAACCAAGCCCTACCCTCAGCCTTTATAATATAGGCTTACAATTCACTCAGATCCAATGGATCCTACAAGTTAAAATTTAATTACTATAATTAACTCTACAACTCAGAGAATAAGAGAGGAGTTGAGAGTTTCTTGAAGAGTTCTTGGAAGAACTCAGCTAGATCCAAACTGACTTAGCTTCCTTCAAAGCTTCTTGAGTAGAACTGAATTAGTCTGAATCCTCTGCAGTTGATCCTTGACCTCTGCTTCTTGAGATCCAGATGATTCTGAATCCTTCTTCTCAGCCTTAGTTCCAAAGACTGATTTCTTGATTGGAGTGTAGTCCTTCAGTAGTCCCCTTGTTCCAGTCATATGTCTGGAACATCCACTATCCAAGTACCATGTTGGGGTATGGCCACTTGGATTCACCTGCAAAATAAATTAATGAACCTTAGAACCCAAAGTAAACTTGGGTCCTTGGTGATTGTTAGTTTGCAACATGACATAGCTACCTACTGGCTTTCCACCAAGTAGCTTGCTACTCCCATTGCCACTTGCATTGTGCCAACAGTCCAAGGCAAAGTGGCCAACTTTCCCACAGCACCAGCATTCAAACTTGTTGTACCTTTGCTTAGGTACAGACTTGGCTGTCTTGACTACAGCAGGCTTATTGAATATTGGGGCTTTGCCCTTGAACTTGGACTGATCCTGAACAGTCCTAGCTGGTTTAATAAAACCCAGTCCAGCCTTTCCTTTATGATGAACAAATTCATCAATCAAGGGTAGCACTGATTTAGGTTTTGAAAACCTAGCAACTAGCTCTCTTTCCTTCTGAAGATTGATCTCCAGTCTCTTAATTTGATCATTTTTGTAGGTGATAGTTCCCATCTGAATCACAGTAATGTGTTTCAGCATGGCTACCTCATTGAGCTTTTGATCAAATTTCTTCTCAAAATCTGTTGCAGCTGCCTTGAGATCAGCAATCTCCTTTGCCTGACTTTTGGCTAGGGTCTTGCTTTTCTTATAGGCTTGCAACAGTACTTTATATTCATCTAAGAGCTGATGAATATCTCCCTCAGATTCAGAAACACTTCCATCACTTGATGAAGATGAATCTGACTCTGAACTAGAACTGGAATCTGAACTTTGAGTTGGACTTTGTACCTGACTAGGTCCCGGCTGCTCCAGGATTCTGGTACTTTCAGTCAATGCCATCAGTCCTTGGCACTGACACTCTTCTTGTTCATATATTGATTCCATGATCTGCATAAACTCTTCTTCTTCTTCAGCAAATAGCCCTATGTAGGCTTCAGCATCAGTATCAGTGTCTGAAGAAGAAATGTCTGAAAGAGTCTTCTCATTCTTTGCAACAAAGGACTTCTCCTTCTTTCCTTTGAAGTGAGTCTTCTTTTTGTCACTGGATTCTTTTCTTCTCTCAGGACAATCTGCAATAACATGACCCTGTCTATTGCAGCAGTAACACACTATCTTAGACCCAGTTGCCTTGTTGTCTTTGTCTTTTTCTTGTCCTTCTTTGAAGGCTTCTTCTCTGATACTGGACTTCTTTCCCTTTGGAAAATGAAGGTCTGGACCTCCACTGTTTCTTCTTCAGGAATCTCTGAAAATGTCTGGTGAATGCAGCAAAGTCTTCATCACTTTCACTGCTTGTAGACTTTGTGCTAACAGACTCATCAGATTCTGATTCAACTACCTCTGGAGGAGGAGTTGATGACTTAGTCCTGCCCTTTCTAGGTACTTATGACTTGAAGGCAACTGTCCTTTCCCTGTGCTCAGTCCTTGTTGATTTTTCCTCCTCTTTTCTCACTGACAGCTGCATCTCATAAGACAACAACTTGCCAAACAGTGTGGGAGGAGGAATTTCTCCCAACTTTGTCATTTCTCTGATGGCACAGATCTTGGTGTCCCAATCTTTGGTTAGGGACCTTAAGAACTTGTCATTTAGTTCATAGTTAGTGAACTCTCTTCCATAAGACATGAGTTCATTAACTATTCTATAGAACTTCTTATAGCATTCAGTGATGCTATCTCCCTTTCCTTGCCTAAAGCTCTCATACTCTTGATTAAGCAAGGACTTCCTATCTTGCCTAACTTCTTCAGAACCTTCCATATAGACAATGAGAGTATCCACATCTCTTTTGCTGTTTTACAGTGAATTAAGTTCTGAAAAGTGGCATCATCAATGGCACTTACTATAGTGTTTTGTGCCCTCTTGTCCATAGTGGCTAGGACAATTTCATCCTTAGTCATCTCAGAGAAATCCTTTGGAGTTCTCTGTGTAGCATCCAAAACTGAAACCTTCATGGGCACATATGGCCCTCCTTAACTGTGATGTAGATTCTTGGGTCTGAGGCCTCCATAAATAGCCTTACCCTTTCTTTCCAGATCCAAAAATTTCCTTTCTGCAAATAGGTAATTTCATGGAACCCAACTCTTTGTGATTCTCATAAGAACCCATGTTCTTGAAGTTCTTGAATTTCTTGAATCTGTTTTCTGACTTAGACTGTTTCTGCCAAACAGGATCTCCTTAGACTGTTAGTCCTTGTTTTGAGGAACCTCGCTTTGATACCACTTGAAAGATATGGTACCTAAACACCTAGAGGGGGGGTGAATAGGTGACCTAAACCTTTTTAAAACTTTGTTGGCAGCAAAACAGTTATCTCACAGATTTCTACAGCTAATAGCAATAACAAAATATAAACTGCTAATCCAAAGCACAGCACAGCACAGCAGACACATAAATTTATAGTGGTTCCCCAATCTTTGGGTACATCCACTTTCCCCCTTCGCCTATCTAGCAGTGTACTAGATTCGGCCAAACTTCTCCACTATCTCAGAACCCAACTAGGTTCCTACACCTCAGGCCCAAAGCCTTACACTCAGCCACCAAGGCCTACACTCAGCCACCCAGGCCTACACTCAGCCATCAAGGCCTACACTCAGCCAATTAAGGCCTACACTCAGAGTTCTTCAACTCCTACACTCAGGCAACCAAGCCCTACCCTCAGCCTTTATAATATAGGCTTACAATTCACTCAGATCCAATGGATCCTACAAGTTAAAATTGAGTTACAATAACTAACTCTACAACTCAGAAAATAAGAGAGGAGTTGAGAGTTTCTTGAAGAGTTCTTGGAAGAACTCAGCTAGATCCAAACTGACTTAGCTTCCTTCAAAGCTTCTTGAGTAGAACTGAATTAGTCTGAATCCTCTGCAGTTGATCCTTGACCTCTGCTTCTTGAGATCCAGATGATTCTGAATCCTTCTTCTCAGCCTTAGTTCCAAAGACTGATTTCTTGATTGGAGCTCTCTCTCTCCAACTTCTTAGATCTGCAGTTGGACTGCCAGATCTTCTTGTGTGATACTCTGTGTACCACTTTCTGATTACTTGAATAATCTGATCAAATACTTCAATAGCTTCAACAACAACAACCACAACAACTCCTGTTTCTGTAAACAGTCTGTGCCTATTTATAGGCCTTCTTCATGGTAACCGGCTGGTCCGGTTCATAACTGACTTCTGACTTCCCTGACAGTTGCTGTAGACCGGCTGGATCGGCAGCTGTCATATCAACCAGTCACTTCTTGAAATTCTCTAACTATCAGATAGTATCGAGACTTTCTGTTCTTAAGTGTCGACACTTATAGACCAAGTGTCGACACATGCTGTGTAAGTGTCGACACAAGTCTACAAGGTGTCGACACAACTCCTTGTATGTCTCGACACAGATTCTTCTGCATGTGTCGACACTGAAATTGAGTGTCGACACAAGTACTTGTTCTTCATTCTTTAACTGTATTCTTCTAAGTGTCGACACATCTCTTTGTGTCGACACATCTTCATGTGTTGAAACTGTCAAGTGTCGACACTGCTTCTTGGTGTCGACACAAGTCTTCAATTTTGTTTCTTCAGCTGAGTGTCGACACATTCCCTTAGTGTCGACACTTGTACTTAGAATATTTTGTAAACTTTTCTGTTCTTTGCTAAGTGTCGACACAGCTCCTTGTGTCGACACTTTCTTCAAGTGTAGAGTCTTCAACTAAGTGTCGACACATTGTGCTGGGTGTCGACACTTTCTTCAAGTGTTGACTCTTCTGGTTGTGTATCGACACATTGTGCTGAGTGTCGACACATACTTCAAGTGTTGACTCCTTTGAGTGTGTGTCGACACATTGTGCTGAGTGTCGACACATTCTTCATATGTTGACTCTGCTGATTGAGTGTCGACACATTGTGTTGAGTGTCGACACTTGTCCTTAGTCTCTGCAGAATTTTGCTGAGTGTCGACACAACTCCAAGTGTCGACACTTTCTGATGTAGACTCAGCTCTTCTAGGTGTCGACACTTCTGCTAAGTGTCGACACAGCTTTTCTGCATTCTTCTTCACTGAGTGTCGACACAGCTCAAGTGTCGACACTTTCTGTCTGGTGTCGACTCTTCTTCTCAGGTGTCGACACAATTACTCCAAGTGTCGACACTGCTTGTCTGGGTGTCGACACAAGCTTTCTCAAGTGTCGATACTTTCCCTCTGGGTGTCGACACATGGACTTAGAAACTTTTAGCTTCAGTCCAGTGAATACCTAACTGCACAAGTAACTCAAACAAACATCAAATACATTATGATGTATATCATTGAGTTAGGTGAGGCTTCTTCAAATCAGGTACATTTGACCAATGTACCCAACAGTTGGTATCAAGCCCCGGGCCTGAACAACCAAACCACAATATTCCCATATTAAAATTCAGAGCCTTGCGGGAGATTTGGTTGGGGATGCTGTGTCTTTAGAATGCAGTCTACCATAGAACCAGATTTATCCCGATATTCCCGTATACATTCGGAGCCTCGGGACCGGCGTGATTTCTAACAAAAGATGGCCGTCTAATGGCACACATCCCCAACCAAATCTCCCGCAAGGCTCTGAATTTTAATGCGAGAATATTGCGGGTAGGTTGTTCAGGCCCGTGGCTTGATCCCAACACCTGATAGATAAGAGGGGACAAGCACCGCCTCTATCACCCAACTACACTGCAGCACAGTTGGGTGATAGAGGCGGTGCTTGTCCCCTCTTATCTAGCAGGTGCTGGGATCAAGCACCGGGCCTGAACAACCTACACACAATATTCCCGTATTAAAATTCGGAGCCTTGCGGGAGATTTGATTGGGGTTGCTGTGTCGTTAGATTGCAATCTACCATAGAACCAGATTTATTCTGATATTCTCGTATACATTTGGAGCCTCGGGTCCGGCGTGGTTTCTAACAGCACAATTGGGTGATAGAGGCGGTGCTAGTCCCCTCTTATCTAGCAGGTGCTGGGATCAAGCCCCGGGCCTGAACAACCAACCCGCAATATTACCGTATTCAAATTCAGAGCCTTGTGGGAGATTTGGTTACGGATGTTGTGTCGTTAGACTCCAGTCTACCATAGAACCATATTTATCCTGATATTCTCGTATACATTTGGAGCCTCGGGTCCGGCGTGGTTTCTAACAAAAGATCTCCATCTTTTGTTATAAACAACGCTGGACCCGAGGCTCCGAATGTATACGGGAATATCGGGATAAATCCGGTTCTATGGTAGACTGTAGTATAACGATACAACATCCCCAACCAAATCTCCCGCAAGGCTCCAAATTTTAATACAGGAATATTGTGGGTAAGTTGTTCAGGCCCGGGGCTTGATCCCAGCACCTGCTTTATAAGAGGGGACTAGCACCGCCTCTCATACCCAACTGCGCTACAATATAGTTGGGTATGAGAGGCGGTGCTAGTCCCCTCTTATAAAGCAGGTGCTGGGATCAAGCCCCGGGCCTGAACAACCTACCCGCAATATTCCCGTATTAAAATTCGGAGCCTTGCGGGAGATTTGGTTGGGGATGCTGTGCCGTTAGACTGCAGTCTACCATAGAACCAGATTTATCCCAATATTACCGTATACATTCGGAGCCTCGGGTCCGGCGTGGTTTCTTACAGACACCACAGAAGAACGGACACCTCAGCCATGCTCTCCAGTCTTCCCCACTGTAGCGCCACCAGATCTGCATCCCGCCGCCAACACCGCTTCCAGCTCTGCCAAACCCTAAACCAGTTTTGAGGAAGGTGAATGAAACGATGAGGTCATCGTTTAAATAAGGGAGATGGTAATGTTACAGTCTTACACGTGGATGGAGCGGATTTACAGAAGTTGGGAAGTATCTGCCCAGATTGCAACAAGTGGCAGTGATCCGTAATTTCGTATCTTACCAAGACTTTGTCTCCACCGCTAGATTAGGCTTTATTTGGGTTGTATTATTTGTTTTTGATTGTAATAGTAACAGTCATATTACTTGACCTATAAATAGCTCTTTCTGTAATAGATTGTTTATGCATGAAATAAAAAGAAGTTGTTTTCTTGTTCCCCTGTCTTCTCTGCTCTCGTCTCCCGGCCTTCCCTCCCAATTTATTGTTCCCTCTCTCCGGCGCCACCCCCTTGGTGTTTCTTCCCTTCTCCACCGAGCCCTTACAGAAGACAGTCGCCTTCATGGAACTGTTTCCCGCAGAAATGGGATTTGCAGGAAACACGCCTTCCACAAATCTGCGAGCAAGTTAGAATTGGATCCAGGCAGCTGTTCCCCTCTTCAATGAGCTTCGTTTTTCCGCAATGACAGTCTCTGATGCTTACATGAGCTTCATCCTCAACTTATTGGGAGAAATAACACCCATCTGTACATACCAGTGAGCAATCAAGGGGGGAAAATGATGGAGATGAGGATCTCTAAGAAGATGACGTTTCCGACAAACCATTAGAAAGGTAGAGATACACACGAAGATGCTAGTAGAGAAGGGGCACGACGATGGGGATGATTGTTGATGCCAAAGGTCGCCGATACAGAGCTCCAACACGCTGAGATTGTTGTTGCAGACGACAGTAGAGGTTCGTTGATGGCAGAAAAGTGATTCTGGGGCGGAGGAGCAGATGAGCAGGAGCAGTTGAGGTAATTTCGAAAAAGGGATTCCGGCTCTGATGAAGACGGGTTCTCCGGCGACGCGATCTCGACGGAAACTAGAAGAGAAAGGGTCGTCGGGGACCGGCGATGCTACTGGTGGAGGAGGCGAGGAAAGCAGACCGCAGCTTCACATGTAGGAGGATGCCGTGCGGGATTCACGTAGCCTGGAATTTTTGCATCTGTCCGGAAGATGTCGAGCAGGAACTGAGAGGCGAGGGCTTCAGGCTTGCGGCGCTAGAAGAATCAAACTGAGAAAACTCGCAACAGGTCTCACGTGGAAGAAGCTCCAGTGAGAAGCTGCAATAGGTCTCCCGTGGATTCTGCAGGCGATGACGATTGCAGGGGAGAAAAAGGGTGAGCGAGAAAAAAAATAAGTGATTTTTTTAATATATTTAGTCATTTTCAGTCATACTAGAGTGAGCTCGACCGGGAGGGGGGGTCATATATATATATATAGCAGACTGTGGGACCCACAAAAAAGATTCTCTTAGGCCACCAGCTGCCACTTACCAAATACCTGGGGTTGGACTTTTCTTTCCGAGCATGTTATTATCTCGTAAAGAGCGAGTATTGTGTACAACCCCGTATTTGACAAGTGAGCTCTCTGATGATGTCATGGCTGAAAAGGACCATTCAGGTCAAGGCGACTTAAGTTGATGTATCATGATGGAGATGGAGATCACGTTGAGGATTGTGTGAAGCATGACGGTGATGCCATCCCGATACCATGCAAAGACTCATGGCGCCGCGACAACAATTTGGATGCACGCCATCGCCGCGTCAACAATTTGGATGCACGTCATCGCCGCGTCAACAATTTGGATGCACGCCATTGCCATTACAACCTCCGTCCGCGACCGCATTTAGCTAAATAATGATTAATATATTTCGGCATATTAAGCGGCGCGCTTATTTTAGTTTATTATTACTGCAGTTTTATCTTTATTTAAGCTTTTATCTTAAATAGTTTTTATTTCATCTTTATTTTAAAGGCTAGGATGAAGCCTCTTGTATGTGTGGTTTGGATTGCACAAACTAAGCCTATATATAGGTCAATTGTAAGAATGAAATAGAATTGTTGAACCCTAAAAGAAAGAGAAGCCTTGTGGATCTCTTGGCCAGCTCGACCCTATCCCACCGCCCAGCGCCTCCCTCCCTGGTCGGCCCTTCTCCCCTTTGTTGGCCGCTCCATAGTGTGGAGAACTCCGTCGGTGATATTCCGAAGTTGGAGGACGTGCATACTCTCCCCAGGTATGACTCTGGTGGATCTTGTTGAATTTTCTCAAAGTGGTCAACGAGATAATATGACGCCAAATTAATATTCTCAGAACTACCAAAATCACACCTTGATCATATGGAAACCCACAGAGCAAGCTCAACACCAAATGCAAATAGAAGGAACAAGCAGATCATATATTTATTAAGTTCTTTACAGGGCGAGGTATACGTGGCGAGACATGATTTTTCCAGTACACAGGAAAGTAACAGAAACAAAACAATCCGGTCGAACAGAATTGGAGACCGCCGAGACCGCCCAGTCCGCCAAGGTCGTCGAAGCCGCCCGAACTGCTGCTGCTAGAAGCCGAATAGAACAGGGAGTCCGCCGAGACCGCGAGGTCCCATAGACACACCGTTATTCGCTGACTGTTGCTGAACTGAAGAACAGATCGCCTACCACCCTGAGTCCGGCGGACAGGTTATTGAACTTGGAAATGCTGAAGCAGAGAAAACTGATAAGCCGCAGAAGCAACCTGCTGAGACTGCCGAGACCGCAAACCTCACTGATCCTGACCGAAGTCAAAGCCAAACTCCTGCCTCCACAGTGCTATTCGCACGACCTGCGCACAGCAAACAGTTATCTCTACTCAACCCGCGCGAACAGGAAAATCGAGGCCTCAACAATTAATCATGCGTCAACTTACTGTTCACTCAGTTACTGTAGATGTGTCAGGGGGGTCTATTTATAGGAGTGGTGAGGAGTGTGGTCACCACCCTAGTGAATAGAGTCACCTCCCCAGCCCGCGCGCTAACACAAACCAGTCCGCGCTCATATGGGTGTAGGTGCACGATGCGGGCAAGATATCAAGAAAACAGAAAATAAATGTGCTTTTGGTATGAAAGAGATAGTAGTGCATGTGCATTGATCGCGCTAACACAAAAAAACAAATTTGACTTGATCCGAGCGCGTGCTTAAGATCGCGCTCATATGGGTGTAGGTGCACGATGCGGGCAAGATATCAAGAAAATAAAAAATAAATGTGCTTTTGGTATGAAAGCGATAGTAGTGCATGTGCATAGGTAACCCGCATAACTCTCCTCCACCAGACTTAAACTAAACAACCTATTCAAGATTTGCAATAAAAATAGCGAAATAAAAGTTAGGGCAGAGGTTACCCCATGCTCAGCAAATGAGCATACTAGAAGCTCAGAGTTAATTTCAGCAGAAAGTCCACGGCCCAAATGAACTCCACCTGCACAAGAGAATACCTCCAACCACACATACTATAAACATATAATCACAGCAACATAATTGAGCAAATTAAAAGCAGGGAAATTGGGTTGTCTCCCATAAGCCACTTTTCTTTACCATCCTTAAGGTGGACCAAATACCTGTATTAACAGTTATATAAATATTGTCCAGAGCGTAAGTTCAAAACGCAACGAAAAAGTCTAAAGTTACATACAGCATTAAGCAATAAATAAAACTAGAAAAAGCAGGAAAGGGGCCCCAAAGATCCTTCACTCCTCACCTGAATGCTAACTTGTGATAGATCCCCCCAGTCACGCGAGATGAGGGCAAGGTGAAAGCTTTAGGCCCAGGGAAGACGAATCTCCCCTGCCCCTAACCTCTTCCTTCTCCCGCCGGCGGGCAAAATTCTCCTCCTTGCGCATGAGTAGTTCTTTTCTTTTCAGATCCATAGATGGGGATCGCCAGGGTGGTATAACCACACCAACTAATTCAGCAGCATGTCTAACTTTCTCATCCGGGGGCATCCTTTCCTCAACCGCAGCAGGTGAAAGATCAGCTCAAGTCACCTGTTTAACAGTCTTACAAAATTTGTTTGGAGCAATAGAAGTTTTTAAGTCTATCTTCTACATGCTCTCTACAGTCGTGCTCAGCTCACGTTCCTTACTATCCGAGTACTGTTTCACTCCCAGCAACTCTGCACTTATTTCTGCTTCAGCTGACATCAACATTTCTTCCACTTTCATAGCCTTGTCTAGCTCATTCAGCAAAATACCCGTCTCATCAGCTATAGATAAATCATTAGATAACAAGACATTCAATTTCAGAAGCTCTCCAGGTTCATTTAAAATTATAGGGGGAAGTGACGGTGGCAAAGGCAAATCGAACTTGGAAGCCAAGGTGACACCGCTCGCATTAAATTGCAATGTAGCTTTACTAGCTTTTATGAATAGGACCCCTAAGATGGGTTTCGATGTATTTCCTATAGGTCCTAACACCTGGAAGTCAATGACTACAATAGCCCCAATCAGTTTCACTTCCACCTCCTAAATTTCCCCGTCTGTCTTTATTACCTACCTATCGGCAAGCACCAGTGACTTCCGGACCCTCAATTCAACATTTAAACGAGATTTCTCAACATCTTGTAAAGCAAGAATGTTGCACGAAGACCCGGAATCACATAAAGCTACCGTCTCCATCTTATTAATCTCACATTTAACAGCCATTTCATTTTAATTGCACTCCTCAGCTTCTCCAACACTCTTCCCTTGCTCACGGGGATTTTTCTCCGTATCACTTGGGAGGGTGCCGCGAGTACGCTCAGAGAACACCTGGGCCAGTTGCCCCAGTTGTGTTTCCAAGTTCCTCATGGATGTGGTTTGAATGGCCATATTAGATTGGGCCATATCCACAAATTTTTCCATCATTTCCTCCAATGCACTCTTGCGCGCCACCTGCCTATTTTGATTATAACACGAATATGGCGGTCGCGGCTGGCCGTTAGAGGCTTGAGCATCAAATTGATGCTGGCCTCCCTGCCACCTTTGACCGGGTGCATTTTGATTCCATGAGAAATTAGGATGATTTCTCGCGTTGGGGTTATACGCATTATTATAAGGAGCATTACGGTTTTGATTATTTATAAAATTTGCGCTCTCGTCAGAAGTTATACCTGACGGCTCAGCAAAGGTCTCTCCAGTAGTGCACTCATAAGCACGATGGTCGGGGTTACCACAACCCTGGCATGAAATGTCCATAAATTGAGCTGGAGGAGGGGCCGATCTGGTCAACATTGTCCTTCCATCCAAAGTATGATGGCTCGCCTTCGCTTGTTGTACCACCGCATTCACTTCAAACAGATTCGTCGCCCCTCTAGGGGTATTTCTTCCAACGGTCCAGTATGTGCTATGGGAGGCAGTGTCGTGAAGTAGCCTCAATTCCTCGTTAGGAGATAGGTTCATTATTGTGCTTCCAGCTGCTGCGTCGATCATAGCCATGAAATTAGGCTCAATAGCAAAGTAGAATATTTCAACTAAATTCCAGGACACACAGCCGCGTTGGGGGCATCGACGCTGCAGGTCAGCAAATCTCTCACACCCCTCAGACAACGTTTCTTTGTCCAGCTACCAAAAGGTTGCAATATCCCTACGGGCATTCAGAATCTTATCCATCAGGTGGAACTTAGCCAAGAACATAGAGGACAGTGCCTCCCATGTAGTAGTTGTCCCAGAAATAATAGTATGGAGCCAGGTTTTGTCCTTGTACCTCGGAAAAATAGGAATAGCCTCAGCTTTACTACGTCACCAGAAATACCGGCATAGCGGAATGTGCTGCAAATCTATGAGAACTCCGCCAGATAGAGCTGCGGATCCTCACTCGGCAAGCCCGAGAACTGAGTATTTTTTCAGATCATATTCAGGATAGCGGGTTTAATCTCGAAATGGTTGTTTACGATGGCCGATTTGAAGTCAGGGTAAACACTTCCCGCAGTAGGGGTTGTGAAATCACGCATTGTCCTAATGCGTGGTTGGACCACCTCTTGGCCCTCAACAACCTATTCACCGTGGCCATTTCCTCCTTGGCCAAGATCCTCCATCCTTTCTTCAGCAACATCAGCACACAGGCGAGCTCGCCTCGCACATGCGGTTTCAAGCTCACACACAAGATCTTCAACCTTATCACTGGAGTTGAGATCTGTCATACAACACAAAAAAATCTTTCAAAAATACCAAAAACACTTACAAACTTTTTCAAAAGAAAAATACACGCAACAGTTGCACTCCACGACAACGGCGCCAAAAATTTGATGCGTCGGCAAGTGTACCAATCGTAGTCAAGTAATAAAGTTGAGGAGTTGAATCCTCGGATATCGATCTCTCGAGGAGTGCAAGTAGGGAGTGTGGTTTCGCTATTGAAAAAGTGATTGCAAGTGTTAATGTAAACAAATGGGGTTTTGGTTTGGAGTTTTCTAAGTTTAACACTAATAAACCTATTGCGGGTCGCCGTCACCGTGTCTCTTTGGTGGATTACTCAAGAGAGTAATATGAAAGATAGATGAGCCAATGAGGGTCGCAATCACCTCTTCGCCGCGCACACTTCTAGCAATCGCTAGAACGACACTATCTCAACAAGAACACGAAAAACTGAAGCTCAGCAACACAATCATGATCTAAGATATAACAACACATAGAAATGCTGAAATACTTAAACTAAATAGTGTTCTTAAGCAACAATCAAATAACCACAAGTTCAGAACAAAGTAACTACAAGAGAAAGGGGAGAAATACAACCAAACGTACGAAGTGTTGGGTATATTGGAAACTGTGTACCTGATTTGGAGAAGCCTCACTTAACTCAATGATATTCATCAATGTGTATTTGATGGGGTGTTGAGTTTTAATGTGCAGGTTAAGTAAATGCAGGAAAATTTTCTAAGTACAAGTGTCGACACTTGAGAAGGAGATGTGTCGACAACAGAAGCCATATTGTGTCGACACACAGTACTTGTGTCGACAAACAGAAATTCTGTCGACAATAATTGTGTCAACACACAGGACTTGTGTCGACACACACCAAAATTCTGTCAACACCAACTATGTCGAGACTAGAAGCTATTGTGTCGACACATTCCACAGAAGCTGTGTTGAGTAGATAAAGAAGGGTTGTGTCGACATTATGTGAGCTGTGTTGACATCATCAAGAATTGTATCGACACATGGTCTATTTGTGTTGACACATTTGAAGGATTATCTCGACGCTTTTCTGCTGAGATAGAGTATAATGAGGTATCAGGTGTCAAGACTAAAGACTTGATAGCTATCATAACTAACAAAGTTGTTGTATCTATCAGAGCTGTCAGAAGGCCATTATGAACCGGAACAACCTGTAAACTCAGATGGGTCTATATAAAGACCTATTTTATCATCAAACAACAGAGATAAAAAAAAGAACAAAGGACTTGACATTTTACTAACAGTTGAAATCTTCAAGTCATCAAGAGAAGGAAGATTCTGAACAAGTCTGCAAAAAGATTTCAGATCAAATTCTGAATAGAAGAAGGAAGCTGGATTAAGGATCATCTTCAACTTCACAAGAAGATCAACCTTACTTTGTTCAGATTCAAGAAGCTTTGAAGAATCTAAGACAGCTTGAATCTTAATCAGTCAGATCAATCAAGAACTGATCAAGAAGCCTTTACCCATTCTCTCTCTACCTGGGTGATGGATTTATCACTTTTATAATCAATTTTTCTGTAAGGTCTTTTATAGATTTGAGTGTCAGAGAGTTATTTCTCTGAGTTGTAAGCCTAAGTTTATAAAGGCTGAGGTAGGGCTGAGTGCCTGAGGTAGGAGATTGATTTCTCTGAGTTATAAGCCTGGCGGAAGAGGCTGAGGTAGTGCTTGATTGCCTGAGTGGTAGGAGTGTGGACTCACTCTATGGTAGGATTCTCTGATAGAATTTGAGTTGTAGGACTTTCTAAAGTCTGAGCTATAGAAGCCATTCTTGGTTCTGAGTTGTAAGATCTGAGGATCTAAGAAGGAAGAAGGGAGTTAGGCCAAATCTAGTATACTGCTAGATATTCGAAAGGGGAAAGTGGATGTACCCATCTCTTGGGGAACCACTATAAATCTATGTGTATGCTGTGATTGGCTGTGTTTCTATTAATCTGTGTTGTGATAGTTGTTGCATAGGTTGTCTACTAGTGACATATATTATCTACCTTAATAAAAAGGAATTGAACCTATTCACCCCACCTCCAGGTGTTTAGGATATCTTGAAACCAATTCTTTCAAGTGGTATCAGAGGGAGGTTACTCAAGAATAGACTTAACAGTCTGAGTTGATCTCCAAGGCAGTTATCAATTAGACAAAATGGGTTCAGGTAAAAATCACAAGGAACTTGGATCCATGAAACTACCTATATGTAGAAAGGAAATCTTTGGCATATGGAAAGAGAGAGTCAGATTATTCATGGAAGCTTCTGACCCAAGTATCTACATCACAGTTAAAGAAGGGTCAATCTTTCCTATGAACATCTCAGTTCTTGATGCCAAACTCAGGACTCCAAAAAGTTACTCTGAAATGACAAAGGATGAGATCATCTTAGCCACTATGGATAAGAGAGCACAGAACATAATGGTTATTGCTATAGATGACTCAACTTTCCAAAACTTGGTTCACTGCAAAACCTCCAAGGAAATGTGGTACACTTTGATTGTGTACATGGAGGGATCAGAAGAAGTAAGAGAGGACAGAATGTCTATGCTAAATCAAGAATATGAAAGTTTTAGACAAACCAAAACAGATAGCATAACTGAGTGCTACAAGAAGTTTTTCAGAATAGTTAATGAGCTAATGTCATATGGAAGAGTCTTTAGCACATATGAGCTCAATGATAAGTTTCTCAGATCACTAACCAAGGACTGGGATACCAAGATATGTACCATCAGGGAAGTGGCCAGACTTGTAGTCACCTCTCCTCCAACCCTATTTGGAAAATTACTAACATATGAGATGCAGCTTATGGCCAGAAAGGAGGAGGAGAAAAGCAATAGGTCTGAGTACAAAGAGAAATCTGTGGCCTTCAAGGTTGAAGCCACAAAGAAGGACAGGCGGACGTCTCCATCCCCTCCTAGGAAAGATGCTGAAGCTATCTCAGATAATTCTGACAACAACACATCAGACAACCCTAATTCTGATGAAGACTTTGCTGCCTTCACAAGGCAATTCCAAAGATTCATGAAGAAAAAATAGTGGAGAACCAAGTCATCCTCCTCACAGTCCAAGGATGACTATTAGCAGAAAAAGAAATCTTCTCAGAAAGACAGGTATGACATTAAACCTAGCAAAATAACTTCCTCTAAGATTGTTTGTTATTTTTTCAACAGGTCTAGACATGTTGTAGCTAACTGCCCTGATAAAAGAAAGGAATCTAATGACAAGAAGAAGCATCAAAATAAGGGCAAGAAGGAGTGATCCTTTGTTGCAAAGAAGTAGAAAAGGTGTACTGACTCCTCATCATCAGGTTCAGGAGAAGAGGCTGAAGCTGAAGACTATATTGGATTGTTCACTACTGAAGAGGATTCAGTAGAATCTGAATTCTTGCAAATGCTGGACTCTATAAATGGGATTGAATATCAATATTGCAGAGGGCTGATGGCTTTGTTTGAGGAAGATCCGTGCTTGGATCAGTCTGGTCCCAATAAGGTAGACAACCCATCTTCAGTTTATGATTATTATACTGGATTAGAATCAGAAGCATCTGCATCAAAAAATGAGGATGGTTCTGAATCTGAAGGGGATGTTCATCAACTAATTGATGAGTATGGTAATTTGTTGTAAGCTCTTAAGAGAAGTAGAATCCTTATCAAAAAATAGGCTAAGTAAATTGCATCTCTTAAATTGGCTGTATCAGATTCAGCAAAAATGCTGGATTTGAAGTTGAATGAAGTTGCCAAACTAAAAATCATAACTGTTATTCATATGGGTACAATTACCTTCAAAAATGATCACATCAAGAGTCTGGAAGTCAGACTTCAAAGAGAGAAGGATTTTGTGGTTAAATTCTCAAAACCAAAGTCAGTCTTACCCTTAATTGATAACTTCATCTTCCAAAAGGGTAAGACAGGATTAGGCTTCAAGGGAAGAACAAGGGCAGCTAATTCCAAAAGAAAAGGCAAAGCCCCAGTTCAGCCACTAGCCTCCAAACCCCCTATTTCTTTCAGAAAAGTGATGCAGCCTACTAACAGGTATGACCATGACATCACACATGGTCACTGTAAGCATGGTGATCAGAATGACAAGGGTGCAAATGTCAATAGGGCAGCCCATGAACAAACACACCATGTTCTTCAGGAATCATCAGTGTTTGATGCACAAGCCCCAACACTCAATAAAAGGACCACTGTTCCTACAGGATTAAGGACTGCTGACAGCAATGCTATTAAGACTATACTTAAAAGAAGATACAACAAATATGAGTGCTGGTTTTGTGGCAAAGTGAGTCATTATTCCATTGATTGTTGGCACAACACTAGTGTCAAGAAAAATACCAGCTTACCTGTCAGAAAGGCTGCAGGCAAACATGTCAAATTTCAGTCTAACCTGAACCTATAACCCAATAATTATTAGGGTTCTAAGGATAGGTAATTTTATTTGATGCAGGTGAGTCTAAGTGGCCATACCTCAATATGGTACTTGGACAGTGGATGTTCCAGGCACATGACTGGAACAAGAAGGATGTTGAAGGATTACTCTCCCATAGAAAATGGACCCAAAGTGATCTTTGGTGGATCTGTAAAGTGGGTCATCAAAGGATTTGGTAACATTTCCAATAGCTCTATCACTATCACCCAAGTGGCTTATGTGAAAGGTCTGAAACATAACCTAATAAGCATAAGCCAACTAAGTGATCTTGGTTATGACACTTCTTTTATTAAGAATGAGTGTCAAATTAGAAGAACAAGTGATCAAGAGGTCATCTTGTCAGGTTATAGAAAAGAAAATTTCTATTGTCTAAATTTTGTGGGTGAAAATAAAGACTCTCCTGTTTGCCTAGTTGCAAATGAGAAAGCTTCTCATTATGTCAAATGGCACAAGAGGCTAGCTCACCTTAACTACAAGACTATAGGTCAACTCTTTAGTAAAGAGTTAGTGAGAAATGCTCCTCAGGTCAAGTGCATCAAGGAGGGTGCATGTTCAGCTTGTCAAAAAGGCAAACAGACCAAGACCTCCTTCCACGGTCTTTAAAAGTGAGGGTTAGATCAGGAATAGTCTAGAGGGGGGGGTGAATAGAGTATTCAGGGTTTAAAAAATTTTTGCTAATTAATCCTATCTAATATTAGTGCTACAAAAATTAAATTAAAATATAAACACGGCTACCAAGAGAGCATAGCCACAACAAGAACAAAAAGAAAAGGGCAAACAGACAACACAAGAATTTATAGTGGTTCCCCAACCTGGGTACATCGACTCTTCTACCACCCTGGTAGGAATCCACTCAGATTTTTGATCAGGTGCCTGACACCAATGAGCTTTTGATCAGGTGCTCAAAAACCAATCCTCAAGTCTTTTGGTCAGGTGACTTGCAACCAGGAATAACTTTTGAAGAGAGTTAAGAACCCTTTATATAGTGGGGGGATGAGAGATGATTCTGTCTTCTCTTTCTCAAGTTACAACTGCGAAAACTTTTATGGATTTGATGTTAGCAAAAGGCTCCCCCTGAGATAATGAATGGTTCAGGGAGGATGGAGCTTTACTTCAGGGTGATAGGTCTTCAAACAGAGCTTTGACTAGAAGAACTTCAGGCACTTCTTGACTGATATTGTAGTTGTTGATCTTTGAAGAATCCTGGAAGAAGACATAAGAAGACTCTTGATTTTGGTTAGTTATTCTTCTTCTTCTTCAGATGCTGTTCTTCCTCTGGTCTAGGGCTTATTTTTCTATATCAGATTTCTCTAACTCTGTATTAGAGTTCTGTCGAGAGAAGCAGAAGAATCCTTAATCACTGACTGACTAACTAACTGTCCAGGAAAGAAGAGAAAATCTCTTTTATATTTTCCATATAAGTTTTATTTTGAAATTTGAAATTCTTCTGCATTCAATGCTGAAGGCCTTGAGAATATCTGCATTGATTGAATTTTCCCAACTGTCCCATGGAAAAACGACAAGCAATAATCCTGAAGAAGACCATAATTAATGCTCCGTCTAACGATAATATTCAGAGAATATTTTAGCATTAATTACTCAAGAATTATTGCAGTAGGAAAGGGACAGAAGGATGGAAATAACCAAGTCTGGATTCGTCGAACAGAGAACAGATTTCGTCGACCTGAGTCCATAGTTTGTCGAGCTGAGATGCAAGATCGTCGAGCTTAAAACAGAACTGCATTCTCCAGAACCTTGCCAATTCTGTGCATCAAGTTCATCGAGCTGAGAATATAACTGTTGGATCCCTAGTTGATTTGGGCTAGGTTCACTGACTTAGGATGTGACCCAACCTGTATAGCCAGGGTCAAGTTGTGTCCTAGAGTCTAGGTCAAGTCATTAGAGTCAACATCAGATGGACCAGCTTTCAACAAGACCATCAGAGACTCCAGACTTAAAGGATTTTCAGACTAAGTAAAATGAGTTCGACGTTCGTCGAACTCGGCTCGACTAAAGGTGTTCTGCGCTCGACAATCATGAGACAATTCTTAGTGCTGAGCTCGACGATCCTTGTTCTCTGTTCGACGAATGTTGAGGTTCTACATCAAGATAAAGTCAGGACAACTTCAGAATTTTTCTAAGTCCAACTTCAAGCTTCGGTCGACGAATTAGATTCTGAGCTCGACGAACTTGGACCTCAAGTTCTCAACTTCTCATGTCGACGAAGTCAGCTTCTCAGGTCGACGAATGTAGTACTCTACTCGACGAATTCTGAATTCAGAGGATTGGTGTCGACACTTAGGGCATGTGTCGACACTAGCTCATGTCGACACCAGACAATTTGTGTCGACACCAGATTACTTATGTCGACACACAGGATTTCAGTCGACACCAGCTCATGTCGACACCAGAAGATTTGTGTCGACACCAAGATCAATCAGTCGACACCAGCTTATGTCGACACTAAATATCAGCAGATGCAGAATATTTGGCTAAGTCCACAAACTTTCTTCTCTCGACGAATGTGGATCTCAGTTCGACAAATACTGTCTGATAGTGATAATTATCTGCTCAACGAATGACGATTCTCATCTCGACGAATGAAGACTGTCTGTTCGACTAATGAAGATTGTCTGGTCGACGAACTCTCTCAAGCTCAGCTCGACGAACTCAAGCTCAGCTCGACAAACTCAAACTCAGCTCGACGAATTGCGTTCTTCGTTCGACGATTCCAGACTAGGTCTTCATCAGTTTCCCGTCCCGTTTCTTGGTGATGATTCCGGAGTTATTAATGCCAGATCTTCTCGGAATGTTACCGTTAGAACGTGCAATTAATCTTGGATTATTTCATGCCGTTTTTCCATGGGACAGTTGGGGAAATCATTGATTGTCGCTTCCTTCCCAGGCCGACTGCAATTACTGCTCAAACATTCAAATTTCGAATGTTCTTAGTCAGTCAATAGACAGAAAAGAAAGAAGAATCAATCAGTAATAGTACAACAAGCAATACAGACAATCAGACAGACACTCAGATTGCACAGAAGAACAAACTCATAAAAATCTAAAGTTCTACTGCAATCAGTCTTGACCAGAGAACAACTTCATCAAGAAGAAGAAGAAGAACATTCAAATACTATCAAGAGTCTTCTTCCTTCCAATTCACAGGACAACTTCAAAGGATAACAAATATCAATCTGTCAAAGAAGTTCCTGAAGCAAATTTCTGGTCCAGGCATTCTAGGTCTTTGAAGACCTATCACCCTGAAGCAGTGCTCCAGCTTTCCTGATACACTCAAGATCACAGTGGGAGCAAAATCTACTAACATCATCCACAGTCTTCTCAGTTGTCATTGGAAAGAGAAGACACCATCACCTCTCTTCCAATTCCTGTACAGGGTTTTAATTCCCTTCAAAATTATTCTGGTTGCAAGTTTCCTTCCAAAAGACTTGAGGTTTTGGTTTTTGAGCACCTGAACAAAAGCTCATTGGTGTCAGACACCTGATCAAAAACCGGAGTGGATTCCTACCAGGGTGGTAGAAGAGTGGATGTACCCAGGTTGGGGAACCACTATAAAATTTCTTGTGTCGTCTGGTTGCCCTTCTTTTTGTTTTGGATGTGTTGTTCTGTGCTTAATAGGTTGTTGTGCTTAGTTTATTTTATATTTGCTGACTTGTTCACTTATGATTACAACAAAAGTTGTAAAAAGTTTTGAAGAAAGCACAATACTCTATTCACCCCCCCCCCCCACCCCCCCTCTAGAGTATTTCAGATCTAACCAGCACTTTCAATTGGTATCAGAGGGAGGTTGGTTAAAATACCACACCTTATTGGTTGTACAGGCTAACACCTAAACCACAAGGATCCCTCTTGTTAGATTTGTTTGTTTGTTTTGTTATTAGATTTATCTCTTCACAGACAAGGCTCAAAACAAAGATTATGCAAGCATCAGACCTCCAGTGTGTAATCTTAACAAGTTTGCCATCTGGAAGGCAAGAATCAGGTTATACATGAATTCTATTGATGAGGATATCTTTTCTGTTATCTTGACAAGAGTACCTCCAGCACCTGCAGCTTCTACCAGCACTTCCACCAACATGACTGCAGTGCCCCCTCCAGAAAACAATGATGCCTACAAGAAAGCCAAAATGGCAGATGCAAAGGCAATGAATATCTTGGCTCAGACAATGTCAGATGACATATTTCAAAAGGTGGTTGAGTGCACCTCAGCCAAGGCCATTTGGAATTCCCTCAACCAAATGGTAGCTGGCTCAGCAGATGAGAGAAAAGATAGGAGATCCAATCTCATTTCCATGTATGAGAACTTCAAAAAGGATGAGACAGAATCAGTGGCTGATATGTACAACAGGTTGAGTTCAATCATCAATGAGCTCAAAACCCTGGATAAGGACATCACCCTGACAGAGGTGAATGACAAGATATTGATGTGCTTCCCTAGCTCTTGGGACTCCAGAATCTAGCCAATCAAAGAAGCCAGAAGCCTAAATGAGATATCAACTGAATCTCTTCTAGGCAAATTAAATTCCTATAAGCAGCTGATAAAATCAAGAGAAGCAGCAGAATAGAAGGCAACAACTCCAGTGAGAAAGGAGCACATCATAGCCTTCAAAGCATCTGAGGAAAGTGAGACATCAACTTCAAATGAAGAACTCATGAGCCTCTTTGCAAAAAGATTCTACAAGATGGCTAGAAAGGATTTCAGAAGGAAGTCAACCAGACAGGATGACAAGCCCAAGTATGACAAGACACTAACCAAGGAGGTTGTGTGCTTTGGATGCAGAAAGCCTGGACATTACATCTCAGAATGTCCAGAAAATCAGAAGAAGGAGAAAAACAAAGAAAGAGACTCCAGAAGAAAACTCAGCAGCAGACCCTCTTCCAGCAAGTATAAAAAGAAAGAAAAGGGCTTTGTTGCTGAGACATGGAGTGATACAGAAGAAGAAACATCTTCCTCTAGTTCAAGTGAAGAAGAGGAAGAAGCAAGATCCAAGGAGGTTTGCCTAATGGCAATTGATGCCTCCAGGAGCAATTCTGGATCAGAAGGAGAATCTGGAGATGAAGCAGCCTCAGACTCAGAGGCAGATCAGGTTATTTCTAGTTTTGATTTTAATTCTGATTTATTTAAAACTGAATTCAAAACTATGTGCTTAGACTTAATCAATTCAGAAAAAGAAATAAAAAATCTTAGAGAATGACTAGGAAGTCTTGAATCTGTTAACTCAGAAAACATTAAACTGCAAGATCAACTAACCTTAGCTAATGAACAAATAATTAAATTAAAATATGAATTATGTGAGGCCAAACAACTTGAGCAATCTCTCAATGGGAGAAGTCTCAAGCTGATGGACATTACAAACACAGTGAATGCCAGATTAAATGGCAAGCTGGGCTTGGGTGCTTCGTCAAGTTTACCCCCCATAATTAAGAAAAATATACTTACAACCCCCATCAAGTTTATTTCTGCAAAGGGAAAAGAAAAGTTAATAGACAAATCAATGTCAGAAAGCAATCCAAAACCCATAGACAAGAGAAACAAAAATCAGAAAACAGTTAATAAAAATAAAGTTCAGCAGCATTCGTCGAACGCAGATCAACGAAATGTGGCCAGTTCGTCGAACCCAGATCGACGAACGCTGAACGCAAACTTCTGTTATAACAATTCATGTAACTGCGATCGACGAACTGTGTATGGTTCGTCGAGCAGAGGTCGACGAACTTGGGGCGCAGAAAATGACTACTGTCATTCTCTGAGCAGAGATCGACGATCTTAGCCCTATTCGTCGAACTCTGGTCGACGAACTTACAACAATTCGTCGAACACAGAAGGACCAAACAAAAATCATTTCTCATACAAAAATTTTAAGCCAACTAATAAAACATTCAATCCAGTAGCTGATTGGGTTATTCCACCTAGGAGATATCACCCCCTAGGTTACAAATCACAACCTGCATTATTAGTTATATCTAGTTTCTCTTTTCAACCAAATAAAGGACCCAAGGTAACCTGGGTCAAGAACAATTGAGTTTTTTTCATTACAGGTACATGTGAAGAGCTGTCCAAGGGTAAGTCAGACCTGGTACTTGGACAGTGGTTGCTCCAAACACATGACAGGCAGCAAGGCAAATTTATCCAACTACAAGTCCAAGCTAGGACCAAAGGTGATTTTTGGAGATTCAAACAGTGGCCAATCAGAAGGATATGGAGCAGTCAAGATTGGGATAGTTACTTTCAAGAAAGTAACATATGTAAGAGGACTTAAACATAACCTGATATCCATAAGCCAATTATGTGATGAAGGTTATCAGGTACACTTTAACGCTACCTCTTGCTCTATTATTAATAGTGAAAATCAAATTGTTTTAATTGGACTTAGACAAGGCAACATATACCTAGTAGATTTTATTTCTGTCAAAATTGATGTTTGTTTACTCAATATCACTAGTAACCAAAATGAGTTATGGCATAAAAGATTAGGACATGTAAACCTTATGAATATATCTAGGTTATCTAAAGACAACCTTGTTAGAGGTTTACCTTCTGGCCCCTATAAGAAGGAAAACCTGTGCAGGGCTTGTCAATTAGGCAAGCAAACCAAAACTAGTTTTAAATCCATTAATAAAAGTGATTCACCTAGGATATTGTATTTGCTTCATGTGGATCTATTTGGACCCATTGCAGTACAAAGCCTAGGAGGGAAGTCTTATACTTTAGTGATTGTTGATGACTTCTCTAGATTCAGTTGGGTAGCCTTTCTGAGAGCTAAGTCAGATACATTCAAGGTTCTTACAGATTTTCTCAGGACCATACATATTGAGTTCTCTACTCATGTTGCATTGATCAGAAGTGATCATGTCACAGAGTTTGAGTCTCTTCTTATGCATGAGTTCTGTGAGAAGGAAGGTATTAGGTAGTGCTTCTCAGCTCCTAGAACTCCCCAAAAAAATGGAGTTGCTGAAAGGAAAAATAGGATACTCATTGAATCTGCAGGTACATTAGTGGCAGATGCTTACATGCCTCTATCCTTTTGGGCAGAAACTGTAAATACTGCTAACTATGTCCTGAATAGAAGTCTTATACATAAGCTGAAAAATAAGACTCCCTATGAATTACTTAAAGGCAAGAAACCTAAAATCACATACTTTAAAGTTTTTGGCTGCATTTGTTACATTCACACAAATAACAAGAGATACATTAGAAAGTTTGAGGCTAAGGCTGAAGAAGGGATTTTTCTAAGATATTCCCAAGTAAGCAAGGCCTATAGGGTTTTTAATAAATCCACCCTTAAAATTGAAGAGTCTGTTCATGTATCCTTTGATGAAGCTAATATGTCTTATAAGGAGAAAGAGATTTCTACCAATAGCTTTTTGCAGGTTCCACAACTGTATGAGACTATGGATGGACTAAACCTTACCCAAGAGGTATCAACCCATCCTACTCCACAGGTTGCTGAAGATAGTGAAGAAGAACTTCAAGTGGAAGTGGCTGAACTTCCCTCAACAGCTAGTACCATTCCTCAAGAGGAATTAATTACAGAAGCTGTTGCTCAACAAACTCCACCAACTGATCTTGTCGCACTTAGAGATCACCCCAGATCTCAAGTGATTGGAGACATTTCAGTAGGTGTACAGACAAGGCATCAACTCAACCAAGACTTGATGCATGCGTGTTTTCTCTCTCAAATTGAACCTCTCACCATCCATGAAGCAGAGCAAGATCCCCACTGGATCATTGCAATGCAAGAGGAACTAAATCAGTTTGAGAGATGTAGAGTTTGGGATTTGATTCCAAGACCCCATAACTACCTAGTTATTGGAACCAAATGGGTCTACAGGAACAAGTTGGATGCTCAAGGCAACATAGTGAGGAACAAGGCTAGGCTTGTTGCTCAAGGTTACAGGCAAGAGGAAGAAATTGACTATGACCAAACCTTTACCCTTGTTGCAAGGTTAGAGGCCATAAGAATATTCCTTGCCTATGCAGCTCACAGGAGATTCAAAGTGTTCCAAATGGATGTCAAGAGTGCATTCTTGAATGGAGTGCATCAAGAAGAGGTTTATGTAGAACAACCTCCAGGTTTTATCTCTCTAACTTATCCCTCTTTTGTATTTAAATTGCATAAAGCTCTCTATGGTTTAAAGCAAGCTCCAAGAGCTTGGTATGAGACCTTAGCAAGCTTTCTTTTAGAGCATAAATTTACAAGAGGAACCATAGATAAAACTCTTTTCACTAGACATCATAAGGACCAAATATTGTTAGTACAAAAATATATGGATGACATCATTTTTGGGTCTACTGATCCCAAATTGTGCAAGAGGTTTGCTGACCTCATGCATTTTAAATTTGAGATGAGTAGCATGGGTGAGCTTTCCTACTTCCTTGGTCTCCAAGTGAAGCAGCTCCCTGATGGTATCTTCCTCTCCCAAGCCAAGTATGCTAAAGAGCTTATCAAGAAGTTTGGGATGGGTGATGCTTCAGGAATGAAAACACCTATGGCTACTAATGTTGTTGTGGATTCTGATGCAGCAGGGAAACCTGTAGATCAGAAGAATTATAGGACAATTTTTGGATCCCTATTATACCTAACAGCTAGCAGGACTAATATAATGTTTGCCACATGTCTTTGTGCTAGGTTCCAAGTGAACCCTAAAGAATCTCAACTTATTTTCCTAAAAAGAATTTTGAGATATATAAAGAGTTATCCTAATCTAGGACTCTGGTATCCTGCAGAGTCAGAATTTGAGTTAACTGGATACTCAGATGCTGACTATGCTGGATGTAGAGTGGACAGGAAGAGTACCTCTGGAACTTGCCAGTTCCTGGGTATGAGACTTGTCTCCTGGTTTTGTAAAAAGCAAACATCTGTGTCTACATCAATTGCAAAAGCAGAATACATGGCTGCTGGCAGCTGCTGTTCACAAATGTTATGGATACAAAACCAACTCTTAGACTATGGTGTCAACTTAAATAATTCAACATTATTTTGTGATAATACTAGTGCTATTGCTATAGCACAGAATCTAGTTCACCATTCTAGGACTAAGCATATTGAAATAAGACATCATTTCATTAGAGATAATGTAGATAAAAAAAAATTAACTTAATTCATATTCCTATTGATCTACAGAGAGTAGACATTTTCACCAAGCCCTTGGATGAGAAAACTCATTTGTTCTTTGTAAATCAACTGGGAATGATTAATGGAGAAGAGTTAACTTAGTTTCTGTCTGTATTCGACGAATTTTCCAGAGTTCATCGAACGGAGTTCGACGAATTAGGGAAAGTTTGGGAGATTCTCGTCGAACGGAGATCGACGAATTCTCTGTGTGGAAACAAATTTCATCGACCGGAGATCGACGAACTTTGCTTTAGAAGATATTTCGTCGAACGGAGTTCAACGAACTGTTTTCGATTCTTCTGGATGAGATCGACGAATTATCTGTCTATAATTTATTTCGTCGAGTTCAGTTCGAAGAATTTTTCTTTTTCGTGGAACGGAGATTGTCGATTCATATTCTGAAAACTTATATCTAGGTTTTCTTCGACCTCCGTCCCGCGCTTTCAGTTCCTTTGCTCTTGATCTCCGTTTTTCTCTGAATTTTTCTTGCAGGTCATCAATGGCGATTCCAGCAAGCACCTTAGCCGCAATGAAATTTGACACTGGTTTTGATATGGATTTCGATTCTTTCCAACATTCTGACCCCATATTTCTCTATATCTTGGAACTGCTAGAAGAACTTCAACTCAAGGATTTCATGACCAGACGGATAAAACTGCACTCAACTGAAATCAGGGAATGGGTATACACATCTATTGCTTCTGAGGAAGATGTGCTGACAGGCAATATCGGGAGTCATGATGTTTCATTATCTCCCGCAATTCTTTCTGATATTTTTGGCTTAGTCAATGGAGAAGATAATATGGAAATGGATTCTGAAGAATTTGGTGAAATGCTGAAGTTAATGGGGTTTTCTGGAAGCAATCCTAATAAGTTGTTGAAAAAGCAACTGTCTGTCGCGTACCAGTTTCTGGAGGACATTGTAGGAAAAGTGCTGATGGACAAGCACTCAGCGCACGACTACATCACCCGCTAACAATTCCTGATTATGTGCGCCGTGGTGAACAAGAGACATGTCAACTGGGGCACAATTTTCTTTGAGTTGATAAAGAAGAAGAACAGCAAGAAGGAAGTCTGCTTCGGCAGAATTTTGGGAATTTTTCTTCAAGAGAAGGCTGGTGAACTCATGGTTTCCCCGACCATCTTCATCAATGCCAGCAAGCGCCTCACATGCGCCTTGTTTGGCAGATGGGAGAGGACAATCTCCAAGCCATCCAAGGCTTCCTCCTCCTCCATCCAAACATCTGAGAGCACCAGGGCTGTAAACGCCACTCCCCACCCTGCAGAAGAGGTCATTCCGTCTCCACCATCTCTTCCTGCACAACTTCCAGCAAAACAACTCCCTTCCTCTTCCATTCCTTCTACCACACCTAAATCTCCACAACATACTCATGTGCCTACTCCTCCTCCATCTCCACCACTTGACATTACCAACATTCCTACACCCCCTGCTTCACCTCATGAGACATCTATTCCTACACCTCCTCAGTCTCCCCTTCCCCCACACTTATCCTCCATTCCATCTTACAACATACCCACAGACTCTGTCATGCCAGATGCCAACATTCCATATTCATCACCATCCACTCTCCACACATCTGTTATTCCACCATCCATTCCATCCTCTTCCCCTTCCTCCTTTGACTCAACTGCCATCTCATTTATCCTCACCATTCTTACTCCCCTCATAAAATCCCTAATCACATATGCCATAACACCTCTTGTGAATTCCATCAATTCTTTATCTGCACAAGTTTCTCTTCTCTCTGCTGCCCCCTCTTCATCCAGGGGCCTGGCTCCAGGTTCTCCTGAACCCAGGCAGGGGGAGATGCTCAGTGATGAAGTTGCAGCAGATGCAGATGCAGCAGCAGTTCCCTCTACAGCAGATGCAGATTCAGTTGAAGATGCTGAAATTTTGACAGAATTTGATTATGAGATGATTGAATTAATTCATTTTATGGACACTGACATTGACCTAGATGGGTCAGTTGAGCAAATAAAACTTGTTGGTGATTTCCAGTTAAATCCCACAGTTAATTTGTTTATTTTGTTGAAAACTTTTTATACTATTTTTGTACAGCTACCCTCTACTAAGCCACATTTGGCTATTGTACCCTATACCACTCCAGTTAGTCCAGAAGTTGTTAAGCAACTCTGTGACAGTTTTGCTATCCCAGCTTCAATCTCTGCAGACAGTCCAGAAGTCATTCCAGAAGATATCTCAGCCCCAAGTTTTGTTATGGGTGACTCTCATATGCCTGACCTGGATGAGCTAATCTTAGCTGATATAGAAGAGGAGAACAAGGCAGCAGCTGAAAGCTCTGTCCCCATTGTTTCTGATTCCTATACAGTTACCTCCTCTATTATTGCTGAACTTCAGTCCCTGAAACTTCAACCTCTACCCCTGCTTCTACAGAAAAAGCTGTTCTTGATGCTAAAACTCTAAAAGCTTTGGATGCTCTTTATGATAACCCTCAGGGTTCTGATTCTGAAGATGAAGCTGATGATGATGATGATGATTCTGATGAAGATGCTGCCAGTAAGAAAAAGAAGAGGTTATCAAAGAAAAGGAAGGCTCCTCCTCCTCCAGCTCCTAAGCCTAATCCAAATGTTGACACCCCTTATTATATTCTGCACAATGTTGCTCCTTATAAGGGAATGCCTGCATGGATGTGGTTGTCAAAGAACCAGCAGAAGGAAAGAAAGAGAAGTAGGAGATATTCCCCTCCTCCAGTGCACAGATTCAGAAAGGATCCACCTCCTCCTCCTCCTCCAGCAGCTGTCAGTGGCTCTAGCTCCCACAGATCTGCCCCCATGCATACATATCAGAGACAGTCAGGGAGATCATCTAGAAGCAGCCAGCAGAGGCAGCCATCCTCAGGTAATCTAGAACAGCATCAGCAGCAGCAACAACAAATATCTGAAGATCAAAAAGCTGACAGTCCAAAAAGGCCACACTCTCCTCCAATTCCATTTGAAGATCCTGAAACTGCTAATATTGCAAGAATGGATAGATACCAGGAATTAATTGGACTATCTTTGATAAATAAAGCCAAGGCTGAAGGAAAAGACACATCAGGCTTCACAACAATGTCAAAGTACAGAAAAGAAGAATTGAAAAGATTTGACAAGGGAAACAAACTGTTTAATGTTGATGACTATATGAAGCTCCATCCAGAAGCAGTTGTCCCCAGAGCTACATCATTGAATATTATTGGGGCAGCTGATATGACTATGATAAAGGCTCAGGCTTCAGATCCAAAGAGAGAAATCATTTTCAAAAAGCCAGGAGAGCAGACATCAGAAGACAGGTCCAAGCAGAAAAAGAAGAAGTAATCTTTATTTTTGTTTCAATTTCTTTTTGCTCTTTCTTTCAGAACTATGCTATTTATTTTAAACAAAGCCTATGTATATATATCTGCTGCATGTGTTGGTAATTCTCTGCCAGATATATTTCTCTTCTTTGTTTGTTTATCTGGTTATTTTTGTTTTGTCTCTGTTAGTGACCTCACCCAAATAAGGGGAGATTGTTGGATCCCTAAGTTGATTTGGGCTAGGTTCACTAACTTAGGATGTGACCCAACCTGTATAGCCAGGGTCAAGTTGTGTCCTAGAGTCTAGGTCAAGTCATTAGAGTCAAGATCAGATGGACCAGCTTTCAACAAGACCATCAGAGACTCCAGACTTAAAGGATTTTCAGACTAAGTAAAATGAGTTCGATGTTCGTCGAACTCAGCTCGACGAAAGGTGTTCCGCGCTCGACGATTTTGAGACAATTCTTAGTGCTGAGCTCAACGATCCTTGTTCTCTGTTCGACGAATGTTGAGGTTCTACATCAAGCTAAAGTCAGGATAACTTCAGAATTTTTCTAAGTCCAACTTCAAGCTTCGGTCGACGAATTAGATTCTGAGCTCGATGAACTTGGACCTCAAGTTCTCAACTTCTCAGGTCGACGAAGTCAGCTTCTCAGGTCGATGAATGTAGTACTCTACTCGACGAATTCTGAATTTAGAGGAATGTGTCGACACTTAGGGCATGTGTCGACACCAGCTCATGTCGACACCAGACTACTTATGTCGACACACAGGATTTCAGTCGACACCAGCTCATGTCGACACCAGAAGATTTGTGTCAACACCAAGATCAATCAGTCGACACCAGCTTATGTCGACACTAAATATCAGCAGATGCAGAATATTTGGCTAAGTCCACAAACTTTCTTCGCTCGACGAATGTGGATCTCAGTTCGACGAATACTGTCTGACAGTGATAATTATCTACTCAACGAATGACGATTCTCAACTCGACAAATGAAGACTGTCTGTTCGACTAATGAAGATTGTCTGGTCGACAAACTCTCTCAAGCTCAGCTCGACGAACTCAAGCTCAGCTCGACGAACTCAAACTCAACTCGACGAATTGCGTTCTTCGTTCGACGATTCCAGACTAGGTCTTCTTCAGTTTCCCGTCCCGTTTCTTGGCGATGATTCCGGATTTATTAATGCCAGATCTTCTCGGAATGTTACCGTTAGAACGTGTAATTAATCTTGGATTATTTCATGCCGTTTTTCCATGGGACAGTTGGGGAAATCATTGATTGTCGCTTCCTTCCCAGGCCGACTGCAATTACTGCTCAAACATTCAAATTTTGAATGTTCTTAGTCAGTCAATAGACAGAAAAGAAAGAAGAATCAATCAGTAATAGTACAGCAAGCAATACAGACAATCAGACAGACACTCAGAAAAAATAAAAGAACAAACTCACAAAAATCTAAAGTTCTACTACAATCAGTCTTGACCAGAGAACAACTTCATCATCAAGAAGAAGAAGAAGAACATTCAAATACTATCAAGAGTCTTCTTCCTTCCAATTCACAGGACAACTTCAAAGGACAACAAATATCAATCTGTCAAAGAAGTTCCTGAAGCAAATTTCTGGTACAGGCATTCTAGGTCTTTGAAGATCTATCACCCTGAAGTAGTGTTCTAGCTTTCCTGATACACTCAAGATCTCAGGGGGAGCAAAATCTGCTAACATCATCCACAGTCTTCTCAGTTGTCATTGAGAAAGAGAAGACACCATCACCTCTCTTCCAATTCCTATGCAGGGTTTTAATTCCCTTCAAAATTATTCTGGTTACAAGTCTCCTTCCAAAAGACTTGAGGTTTTGGTTTTTGAGCACCTGAACAAAAGCTCATTGGTGTCAGGCACCTGATCAAAAACCTGAGTGGATTTCTACCAGGGTGGTAGAAGAGTGGATGTACCCAGGTTGGGGAAGCACTATAAAATTTCTTGTGTCATCTGGTTGCCCTTCTTTTTGTTTTGGATGTGTTGTTCTGTGCTTAATAGGTTACTGTGCTTAGTTTATTTTATATTTGCTGACTTGTTCACTTAGGATTACAACAAAAGTTGCAAAATGTTTTGAAGAAAGCACAATACTCTATTCACCCCCCCCCCCCCTCTAGAGTATTTCAGATCTAACCTGCACTTTCAATAACTTCGTCGACTGAATAACAAAACTCTTGATTTCTTGGACTTAAAAAAATGTTGAACATGTCCAGAAATCGTGGACCATAGAGTTGGGTTCGTCGACCTGAGAACTGGTTTCGTCGAGCTGAGAACTTCTAACTGATACTTAATAAATCTTGTCAAGACTGTGGTCTAAGTTCGTCGAGCTGATAATCTAAGTTTGTCGACTGGAGTTCAGCAAAGTGTTTCTGTACTTAGAATATTCTAAATGTCTCTAGAATGAAGTGTTGATGTAGAGTATCCAGAAACCGCCGATCTTAGAACTAGATTCGTCGAGCTGATATTCTAAGTTCGTCGACTGGAGTGTGAAGCTGGACTTCAAATACTTATGTTTTTCTGGAATAAGATGTTGAAGTAGAATACCCTGAGATTGTCGACCTATGGACTATATTCGTCGACCTGAGAATAGTAAATTCGTCGAGCTTAGAACTTCTATCTGTAACTTGATAAGTCATCAGGAATATGGTCCAAGTTCATTGATCTGAGAATCCTGAATTCGTTGACAGGAGTATACTTCTGGACTTAGAATACTTAGATGTTTTTGAACCTTAGTATGTTGGAGTAGATGATCCAGGAATCGTTGAACAGAGAACCAAGTTCGTCGACTGGAGTTAAGAGAAGTTCTGGACTGAAGTATGATGTCAAATGATCATCGACCTGGGAATCAGGTTTGTCGAGCTCAGCTCGGAGAATTTTCTCTGAGTTCGTCGAGCTGAGCACAACTATCATCGACCTGAGTTCGACGAACATCGAACTCATTTTCTGAGTGATATTTCTCTAAGTCACAAGTCTTTGGCAATGTTTTGATGACTGGTCCATGCAGTGTTGCCTCTAAGGACTTGGCCTACACTCTAGGACATAATCAAGAACCTGGCTATACATGTTGGGTCAGATATCCTAACTTAGTGAACCTAGCCCAAATCCAACTAGGGATCCAACAATCTCTCCATATTTGGGTAAGGTCACTAATTACAGACTTTTAATAAAAATAAAAATTTATAAAGCAAGAAAACATATATCTGGCAGGAAAAATTAACACATGCAGCAGATATATATGTACAATAGGCTTTGTATCAGGAAATAAAATAAGTAGTTTTTAAAGTAACATAGAAACTCATCAGTTCAAGTTTCATTTCCTCTTCTTCTTCTCCTTGTGCTTATGCTCCTTAGTTTTTTCACCAGGCTTAGTAAATATAATTTCCCTGTTGGGATCTGCAGCTTGCACCTTTGTCATAGTCATGTCAGCAGCCCCAATGATATTTAGAGATGTATCCATTGGGACTACTGCTTCTGGGTGCAATTTCATGTAGTCATCAACATTGAAAAATTTATTACCCTTTTCAAACCTGTTGAGCTCTTCCTTTCTGTACTTGGACATAGTTGAATATTGAGAGGGATCCTTCCCTTCAGCTTTAGCTCTATTGATCATAGAAAGGCCAACCAGTTCCTGGAACCTGGCCATCCTAGCAGTTGTTGCTGTTTTAGGATCTTCAAAAGGTACAGGAGGAGAATCAGGTCAATTGGAGCTTTCAGCTTTTTGATATTCAGTGATTTTCTGTTGATATCTGTTGATGTTGTTGCTGTTGTTGTTGGTGCTGCTTGCTTGAAGAATAAGATCTCTGCTGGGTGCTTCTTGAGGATGAAGATCTACCTAGATGTCTTTGATATGTTTGAAACGGGGTAGACCTTTGAGAAGTTGTGCCTGAAGCACCAGCAGTTGGAGGAGGAGGGTCCTTTCAATATCTTTGAGTGGGAGGAGGTGAATATCTTCTGCTTCTCTTCGTTTCTTTCTGTTCATTCTTGGACAGCCACATCCATGCTAGCATGCCCTTATGAGGTATGATCTTTTGGAGTATATAATAAGGAGTGTCATTTGCTGGATTGGGCTTTGGAGCAGGAGGTGGAGGAACTTTCATTTTCTTAGATACTTTCTTTTTCTTGGAATCCTCATCTGAATCTTCATCATCATCATCATCAGTAGAATCCTGAGGATTGTCATATAATGCATCTTTCCTTAAGGCCTCGGCAAATATATCAGGTTTCTCTGACTGGGAGGGAACTAGAAGAGAGGCTGGAACTGGAGCTGGAGGAGGAGCTGGAGAGCTATACTCAACAGTGCTTTCAGCAGCTGCCTTATTTTCCTCTTCAATGTCAGCCATGATCAGTGAATCTAGATCAGGCATGGGTGAATCACCCATAACAAAAATTGGAGCAAGAGGTGATGAGACAATGGGGGAAGCAACTCTGGGTGGAGATGGGATGGCTGTAACCTCTGTTGTGGCAAAACTGGCCTTTAGTTGCTTGGCAATTGTGGGGCTTTTAGGTGATGTATATGGGAAGATAGCCAAAGATGGCTTAGTGCTGGCTTCTGGAGGAAAGCTCAAATAATCTGTATCAAAAATTCTTAATAAACTTAATAGATCTACCGTGGGATTAATAATATAATCACCAACAGTGGTTATTTCTTCTGTGGCAGTCTCATCCACATCCATGTCAGTATTAATGAAATTAATAAAATCAAATAATTCATCATCAGCATCTGTTGTTATTTCTTCTGTTATGTCTATTGCTGTATCTACTACTGTTGCTGTTGTTACTGCTGCTGTTGGTGCTGCTGTAGCTTCTTCATCAAGTATCTCCCCCTGCCTAGTTTCAGTACAATCTGGAGCTAGGCCCCTAACTAAAGAGGGGGCAACAGAGAGAGCAGAGATTTGGGCAGAGAGGGAGGATATGGAAGTAGCAAGAGGTGAAATGGCCTCTGCTATGAGATTTTTGAGGAGAGGAGTAAAAAGAGCAATGAGAGAGGAAATGGTGGAGTGGTCCAATGGTGGAGAGGTAGATGGTGTGGCAGAAGGTGTTTGTGTGGGAACAGATGGAGGGATGGTGGTAGTTGGTGGAATAGGAGGGATAGCATTATACATTTGCTCATCTTATGGGGATGGAGTGTGGTGAGGGGAAAACAGATTGAAAGATGGTATGGAGGACAAGTGTGGTGGAAGAGGAGATGAAGGTGGTGAAGGAGCTGGTGAGGTATAGGGAGAGTGAGTTGGTGTTCCATGTTGAGATTGAGGTGGGGTAGGAAGATGTGTAGGAGTTGGAGATGTATGGATGGGGGATGATGGAGGTGTGGGAGTTTATGTTATTGTGTGGACTATGCAGGGGAGTTGAAGTTAGGTTGCTGGAATATGTATTGGAAGTGATGGAGGATAAGGAGTGATCTCTTTAGAAGGGTGGGGAGTGGCTGAATCAGCCCTTGTACTTGCAGAAGCTTTGGTGGTAGAGGAGGAAGCCTTAGAGAGCTTTGTGCTGGTCCTCTCCCACCTTCCAAACAAGGCATAAGTGAGCCTCTTGCTGGCATTAATGAATGTGGTCTGGGAGACCAGGGATTCAGCAGCTTTCTCTTTTAAGAAGAACCCCAGGATCCTTCCAAAACATACTTCCTTTTTATTATTATTTTTCTTAATTAGATCAAACATGATCTAAGCCCAGTTCACCTTTTTCTTATTCACCACTGCACACATAACCAGAAATTGGTGCCTGGTTATATAGTCGTATGCAGTGTGCTTGCCCAACAAGACTTTCCCAACTATATTTGCTAGGAACTTGAATTCAGCAGAAAGATGCTTCTTCAGCAATTTGTTAGGGTTTTCTCCAGAATAACCCATCATACTTAGCATCATATCATACTCTTCATTCTCAATCTCTAGTCTTCTGTTCCATTACTTAATCCAAAAATTTCAGTTAAAACGGCGGGAGAGAGGGAAACAACATTACCCGCTATGGTTCCAGTCATAGTGTTGTCCTCTGTTGTAGAAGACGTATATACCCATTCCCTGATTTCAGTGCCAGATAACTTGATCCTTGTGGTCAGCAGGTTCTTCAATTTCTGGTCTTTAAGCAGTTGTAGGATATCTAGGAAGATGGGGTCGGAATGTTGGAAGGAGTCGAAATCCACATCGAATCCAGTATCAAATTTCATCACTGCAAGAGTTCCTGCTGGAATCGCCATTTGAGCACCTACAAGAGAAAACCGAAGATCAAGTGCAAAAGAACAGAAAGTGCGGGATGTAGGTCGAAGAAAACCTATATATAAGGTTTTCCAAAATATGAATCGACAAACTCTGTTCCACGAAAATGAAATAATTCTTCGATCTGAGGTCGACAAAATAAGTTGGAGTTAAATATTTCGTCGAACTCAGTCTGAAGATTTGAAGACATTTCGTCGAGCTCTGTTCGACGAAAGTTTTCTGAAGCAAATTCGTCGATCTCCGTTCGACGAAAGTTGATTCACACACAGAGAGTTCGTCGATCTCCTTTCGACGAATATCTCAGGAACTTTTCTCTGTTCGTGGAACTCCGTTCGACGAACTTTGAAGAATTCGTCGAGTGCAGACAGAAACTAAACTAAGTCTTCTACATTGATCATTCCAAGCTGATTTATAAAGAATAAGTGGTTTCTTTCATCCAAGGGTTTGGTGAAAATATCAGCCCTTTGTAAATCAGTGTAGATATAGATAAGTTTAATTTTATTTTTATCCACACACTCTCTAATGAAATGATGCCTAATGTCTATATGCTTAGTCCTATTGTGATGGACTGGATTTTGTGCTATAGTTATAGCACTTGTGTTATCACATAGTAGAGTTGAATTACTTAAGTTGAGACCATAGTCTAGGAGTTGATTTTGTATCCACAACATCTGGGACAGCAACTGCCAACAGCAATGTATCCTGCTTCAGCAGTTGATGTGGACACAGATGATTGTTTCTTGCAAAACCAGGACACTAATCTCATACCTAGGAACTGGCAGCTTCCTGAAGTACTTTTTCTATCCACCCTGCATCCAGCAAAGTCATCATCTGAATATCCAGTTAAATCAAATTCTGACTCGGTGGGATACCATAGGCCTATACTAGGACAACTCTTTATATATCTCAAAATCCTTTTTAAGAAAACTAAGTGAGATTCTTAAGGGTTCACTTGGAACCTAGCACAAAGGTATGTGTCAAACATAATATCAGGTCTGCTTGCTGTAAGATATAGTAGGGACCCAACAATGCTCCTATACAATTTCTGGTCAATAGGTTTCTCATGTGGATCAGAGTCTATTACAGCATTGGTAGCCATTGGTGTTTTCTTTGCTAAGGCATCAGCCATCCCAAACTTCTTTATAAGCTCTTTAGCATATTTCGCTTGGGAGATGAAGATGCCATCAGGCAGCTGCTTCACTTGGAGACCAAGGAAGTAGGAGAGCTCACCCATGCTACTCATTTTAAATTTTAAATGCATGAGGTCAGAGAACCTCTTGTATAATTTTGAATCAGTAGACCCAAATATGATGTTATCCACATATATTTGTACCAACAAAGTTTGGTCCTTACGATGTCTAGTGAATAATTTTTTATCTACTATGCCTCTAATGAACTTATACTCTATCAAAAAGCTAGCTAGGGTCTCATACCAAGCTCTTGGAGCTTGCTTTAGACCATAGAGAGCTTTATGCAATTTAAATACATAAGAGGGATAAGTTGGAGAGATAAAACCTGGAGGTTGTTCAACATACACCTCTTCTTTAAGTACTCCATTCAGAAATGCACTCTTCACATCCATCTGATATACCTTAAACTTCTTGTAAGCTGCATAAGCCAGAAAAATTCTGATGGCTTCTAACCTTGCAACTAGTGCAAATGTTTGGTCATAGTCAATCCCCTATTCTTGCCTATAACCTTGAGCAACAAGCCTAGCCTTATTTCTCACAATCACACCTTGGGCATCTAGTTTATTTCTATATACCCATTTGATTCCAATGACTGGGTAGTCTTGGGGTCTTGGAACCAAATCTCAAACTCTACATCTCTCAAACTAATTTAATTCCTCTTGCATTGCAATGATCCAGTGGGGATCCTGCTCAGCATCATGTATGGATTGAGGTTCAACCTGAGAGAGAAAACAGGCATGCATCAAGTCTTGGTTGAGTTGATGCCTAATATGTACACCTGCTAATATGTCTCTAATCACTTGAGATCTAGGGTGATCCTTTCGTGTGACAAGATCGGTGGGTGGAGTTGGTTCGGCAATAGCATTTGGAACTAATTCCTCTTGTGGAATTATGTTTGCTGTTGGAGGAAGTTCAGTCATTTTAGTGCTTTCTTCTTCACTCTCTTCTTCAACTTGTGGAGAAGGATGTGTTGGAACCTCTTAGGTAAGGATGAATTCATCCAACTTCTCACACAAGTGAGATACCTGCAAAGGACTACTGGTAGAAATCTCTTTCTCCTTATAAGACATGTTAGTTTCATCAAAGGTAACATGTATAGATTCCTCAATTTTTAGATTTGATTTATTGAACACCCTATAAGCCTTGCTTACTTGGGAATATCCTAGAAAAATTCCCTCTTCAGCCTTGGCATCAAACTTTCTAATGTATTTCTTGTTGTTGTTATGTATATAACATATACATCTAAATACTTTAAAGTAGGTGATTTTAGGTTTCTTCCCTTTAATTAATTCATAGGGAGTTCTATTTTTCAGTTTATGTATCAAACTCCTGTTCAGGACATAATTTGTTGTGCTCACACCCTATGCCCAAAAGGATAGTGGCATGTGAGCATCTGCAAGTAATGTTCCTGCAGCTTCAATCAGGGTTCTATTCTTCCCTTCAGCTACCTCATTTTGTTGAGCAGTTCTAGGAGCTGAGAAACAGTGCCTGATACCTTCCTTCTCACAGAACTCATGCATAAGAAGAGACTCAAACTCTGTACCATGATCATTTCTGATCAATGCAACATGAGTAGAGAACTCAATCTGTATGGTCCTGAGAAAATCTGTAGAACTTTAAAGGTATCTGACTTAGATCTCAAAAAGAACACCCAAGTGAACCTTGAGAAGTCATCTACAATAACTAAAGTATAGGATTTCCCTTCTAGGCTTTGTACAGCAATAGGTCCAAAAAGGTCCATGTGAAGCAGGTACAAAAATCTAGGTGAATCACTTTTATTTACAGATTTAAAGCTAGATTTAGTTTGCTTGCCTAGTTGACAAGCCCTGCAAAGGCCTTCCTTCTTGTAGGGGCCAGAAGGTAAACTTCTCACAAGGTTGTCTTTAGATAGCCTAGCAATGTTTTTCATGTTTACATGTCCTAGCCTTTTATGTCATAAATCATTTTGGTTGCTAACTATATTAAGCAAACAAATATCTGAGTTGGCAGAATGAAAATCAACTAAATAAATGTTCCCTTGTCTATTTCCAATTAAAATATTTTGATTTTCTTTGTTAGAAATAATGCAAGAAGTTGAATTGAATTGTACCTGATAACCTTCATCACATAACTGACTTATAAAGATGAGGTTATGCTTGAGTCCTCTGACATAAGTCACCTTTTTGAAGGTAACTGCTTCAATCTTCACTTCTCCATATCCTTCAGACTGGCCACATTTTGAATCACCAAAGATTACCTTTGGTCTCAGCTTGGACTTATAGTTGATTAAGTTGTCCTTGCTGCCAGTCATGTGTTTAGAGCATCCACTGTCCAGGTACCATAGTTGATTAACAACGAGACAGCTCTTTGTATGCAGAGAAAATAGTTAGTTGTTCTTGACCCAGGTTACCTTGGGTCCTTTATATTGCTGATATGAAAAACTAGATATTACAGAAAATTCTGGTTGAGAGTTGTATCCTAATGGATGGTATCTTCTTGGTGGAATTACCGAATCAGCTACTGGATTAAATGGTTTCCTAGATTTATTAGTTTGTTTAGAGTTAGTATAATTTTTGTCAAGTCTGACTGGGTTCGACGAAATATTATGCGTTCGTAGACCAGAGTTCGACGAATTGGGTGAGATCGTCGATCTCTGCTCAAAGAATGAACAAGTTCATTTTTTGTGCCCCAAGTTCATCGACCTCTGCTCGACAAACCATACAGAGTTCGTCGATCGCAGTAAGATGAATAATTATAGTTAAAATTTGTGTTCAGAGTTCGTCGACTAGAGTTCGACAAACTGGCCACATTTCGTCGATTTGAGTTCGACAAAATCTGTTGAACCTTATTTTTACCAAAGATTTTCTGATTTCTGTTATCTTGACCTTTTGAGTTAGACATTTGTTCTGTGGTTTGTTTGTTGGTTATTATTTCTTTTCCATTAGCAGAAACAAATTTAATGGGTGTAGATAACATATTCTTCTTGAGAATGGGGGTCAAACTTGATGATGCACCCAAGCCCAGCTTGCCATTTAGTTTGGCATTAACTGTGCTTATAATGTCCATCAGCTTGAGGCTTCTCCCATTGAGAGATTCCTCAAGTTTCTTAGCCTCACATAGTTGTGTCTTCAAGGAATTGATTAGTTCATTAGCTTGATCTAGTTCAGCCTTTAGCCTATTATTTTCAGAGATAACATCTTCTTGGTTTCCTAGTTTTTCCCTTAGTATCTTAATTTCTTTTTCTGAATTGATTAGATCAATGCACATATTTTTAAATTCAGATTTGAATGAGTCAGAACTATAATCAAATGAAGAAAGTACCTAGTCAGCTTCAGATTCTGAAGCTACTTCATTATCAGATCCATCTTCATCTACCTGGCTCCTATAGGCATCAATGGCCATGAGGCAAACTTCCTTGGCCCTTGCCTCTTCTTATTCTTCGCTGGAGCTGGAAGATGTTGATTCATCTTTAGTCTCACTCCAAGATTCAGCTACAAATCCTTTCTCCTTCTTCTTGTATCTGCTGGATGAAGGTCTTGAGCTGTGTTGTCTTCTAGAATCCTTCTCTCTTCTCTTTTCCTTCTTTTGATTATCTAGACATTCTGAGAGGAAGTGTCCAGGTTTCCTGCAGCCAAAGCAAATCACTTCTTTAGTGGGGGTCTTATCATACCTTGGCTTGTCATCCTGCCTAGATGACCTTCTTCTGAAGTCTTTCCTTGCCATCTTGTAGAATCTTTTGGCAAGTAGACCCATCAGCTCTTCATTTATTATAGGAGTCTCTATCTCCTCAGCAGCCTTAAATGAAATGCTTTGCTCCTTCCTTGCTGGTGGAGGTGTTCTTTGCTCATCTGCTTCTCTGGATTTGATGAGCTGCTCATAGGACTTTAACTTTCCCAAAAGAGATTCAGTGGAAATCTCATTTATGCTCCTAGCCTCCTTGATGGGCCAGATCCTTGAATCCTATGAGCTTGGGAAGCACATAAGGATCTTGTCATTCACCTCTGTTAGGGTGATGTCCTTATCCAAGGTCTTTAGCTCATTGATGATTGAGCTCAACCTATTGTACATATCTGCTACTGATTTTGCTTCCTCCTTCTTGAAGTTCTCATATTGGGATATGAGATTGGATCTTCTGTCTTTTCTTTCATCTACAGATCCAGCCACCATTTGGTTAAGGGATTCCCAAATGGACTTGGCTGATGTGCATTTAGCCACCTTCTGGAATATGTCATCAGACATAGTTTGGGCTAGAATATTCATGGCTTTAGCATCAGCAACTATAGCTTTCTTCTGGTATTCAGTCCACTCAGGTGGTGGAACTGCATTTGTGCTTGAGGTTGTTGTAGAAGTAGATGCTTGAGGAGGACCTATCAGAATGGAATTGTAGATATCCTCAACAATAGAGTTCATATATAACTTGATTCTTGCCTTCCAGATGACAAACCTATTTAGGTTGTAAACTGGAGGTCTGGTGCTTGCATAGTCTTTGTTCTGTACCATGCTGTGTATAATCCTAAATAAAAATAAAATCTGATCTAACACGGGATCTTTTGGTTCAAGGGTTAGCTTGTACAACCAAAGGAACCTTCCTCTGATACCAATTGAAAGTGAGGGTTAGATCAGGAATACTCTAGAGGGGGGTGAATAGAGTATTTAGGGTTTATAAAACTTTTGCTAATTAATCCTATATAATATTAGTGCTACAGAAATTAAATTAAAATATAAACACAGCTACCAAGAGAGCACAGCCACAATAAGAACAAAAAGAAAAGGGCAACCAGACAACACAAGAATTTATAGTGGTTCCCCAACCTGGGTACATCCACTCTTCTACCACCCTGGTAGGAATCCACTCAGATTTTTGATCAGGTGCCTGACACCAATGAGCTTTTGATCAGGTGCTCAAAAACTAATCCTCAAGTGTTTTGGTCAGGTTACTTGCAACAAGGAATAACTTTTGAAGGGAGTTAAGAACCCTTTATACAGTGGGAGGATGAGAGATGATTTGTCTTCTCTTTCTCAAGTTACAACTGAGAAGACTTTTGTGGATTTGATGTTAGCAAAAGGCTCCCCCTGAGATAATGAATGGTTCAGGGAGGATGGAGCTTTGCTTCAGGGTGATAAGTCTTTAAACAGAGCTTTGACCAGAAGAAATCCAGGCACTTCTTGACTGATATTGTAGTTGTTGATCTGTGAAGAATCATGGAAGAAGACAGAAGAAGACTCTTGATTTTGATTAGTTGTTCTTCTTCTTCTTCTGATGTTGTTCTTCCTCTAGTCTAGGGCTTATTTTTATGTATCAGATTTCTCTAACTTTGTATCAGAGTTCTGTCGCGAGAGAAGCAGAAAAATCCTTAATCATTGACTGACTAACTAACTGTCCAAGAAAGAAGAGAAAATCTTTTTTATATTTTCCATATAAGTTTTCTTTTGAAATTTGAAATTCTTCTGCATTCAATGTTGACGGCCTTGAGAATATCTGCATTGATTGAATTTCCCCAACTGTCCCATGGAAAAACGGCAAGCAATAATCCTGAAGAAGACCATAATTAATGCTCCATCTAACGGTAATATTCTGAGAATATTTTAGCATTAATTACTCAAGAATTATTGCAGTAGGAAAAGGACAGAATGTTGGAAATAACCAAGTCTGGATTCATCGAACAGAGAACAGAATTTGTCGACCTGAGTCTATAGTTCATCGAGCTGAGATGCAAGATCGTCGAGCTTAAAATAGAACTGTATTCTCCAGAACCTTGCCAATTCTGTGCATCAAGTTTGTCGAGCTGAGAATATAACTTCGTCGACTGAATAACAAAACTCCATATTTCTTGGACTTAAAAAATGTTGAACATGTCCAGAAATCGTCGACCATAGAGTCGGGTTCGTCGACCTGAGAACTGGTTTCGTCGAGCTGAGAACTTCTAACTGATACTTGATAAATCTTGTCAAGACTGTGGTCTTAGTTCGTCGAGCTGAAAATCTAAGTTCGTCGACTGGAGTTCAGCAAAGTGTTTCTGTACTTAGAATATTCTATATGTCTCTAGAACGAAGTGTTGATGTAGAGTATCCAAAAATCGTCGATCTTAGAACAAGATTCGTCGAGCTGATATTCTAAGTTCGTCGACTGAAGTGTGAAGCTGGACTTCAAATACTTAGGTGTTTTTGTAATAAGATGTTGAAGTAGAATACCCTGAGATCGTCGACCTGTGGACTATGTTCGTCGACCTGAGAATAGTAAATTCATCGAGCTTAGAGCTTCTATCTGTAACTTGATAAGTCATCAGGAATATGGTCTAAGTTCGTCGATCTGAGAATCTTGAATTCGTTGACTGGAGTATGCTTCTGGACTTAGAATACTTAGATGTTTCTGAACCTTAGTATGTTGGAGTAGATGATCCAGGAATCGTTGAATAGAGAACCAAGTTCGTCGACTGGAGTTAAGAGAAGTTATGGACTGAAGTATGATGTCAAGTGATCATCGACCTGGGAATCAGGTTCGTTGAGCTCAACTTAGAGAATTTTCTCTGAGTTCGTCGAGCTGAGCACAACTATCGTCGACCTGAGTTTGATGAACGTCGAACTCATTTTCTGAGTGATATTTCTCTAAGTCACGAGTCTTTGGAATTGTTTTGATGGCTGGTCCATGCAGTGTTGACTCTAAGGACTTGGCCTAGACTCTAGCACATAATCATGACCCTGGCTATACATGTTGGGTCAGATATCCTAACTTAGTGAACCTAACCCAAATCCAACTAGGAATCCAACAGTCTTGATACCAAAGATTCAGTGAGGTGTTTGTACCTCCTGCATATGGACCTATTTGGTCCTATGTCAGTTCATAGTCTGGGTAGGAAAGTCTATACCTTTGTGGTTGTGGATGACTATTCTAGATTTACATGAGTTTTTTTCCTGAGTCAGAAATCTAAAACCCCTACTATCTTCCACAATTTTGTTAGGCAAATTCAGAATGAACTTAAAAATTCAGTGGTCAAAATCAGAAGTGACCATGAGACTGAATTTCAGTCTGAATGCATGACAAGGTTTTGTGAAAGACTTGGGATTCATCAAGAGTTCTTCTCACCTATAACTCCCCAACAAAATGGGATTGCTGAAAGAAAGAATAGGACTCTTATTGAGGCTGGTATAACACTACTAAGTGACACTTCTCTCCCAGAATATTTCTGAGCTGAGGCAGTAAACACTGCATGTCATGTTCTCAACAGAGCTTCCATCACCAAAAGATACAAGAAGACACCCTATGAGATTTTGAAAGGCAGAAAACCAAATTTAGCCTACTTTAGAATCTTTGGTAGCAAGTTTTATGTTATTCATAATGGCAAGCACTATTAAACTAAGTTTGCTGTCAAATCCCAAGAAGGGATATTTGTTGGGTACAGCAATAGAATTAGTGCATACAGGGTCTACAACTTGATTACTAAAGCTGTAGAAGAATCTGTCCATGTAGTCTTTGATGAATCTAAGATAATCAACTGTGAGCTATCTAGCACTTCTAATAGCTCTACAGGTTTGAAGGAAAAGATGGACATGCTAACTATTAGTGAAGACCAACCTGCAAGACATGATGAGGAAAATGATGGATGCTGTCCAGGGGGAGTACAAGACCCACAAGCTGATGATGAATACAATGAAGTACAGCATGATGGGGAGATTGGAGGAAATCAAGTTGTGGATAGATTGCCTCCAGTAATAAGACATCTAAGGGATCATCCAGTACACCAAATTATTGGTGATCCAAGACATGGTGTTCTGACCAGAAGAAAGAACTTGAACGCAGTTCTTTGCTCAAGTTTCTTGTCCCAGATGGAACCCAAGAAATTTGAAGAGGTCATACAAGACTCAAACTGGATTGATGTCATGCAGGAAGAGCTGAATCAATTCAGAAGATATAAAGTCTGGAATTTGGTTCCTAAACCAAAGAATCACAATGTCATAGGGACTAAGTGGATCTACAGGAACAAGTTAGATGAAAATGCCATTATAGTCAAGAACAAAGCAAGACTGGTAGCAAAAGGCTACATGCAGGAAGAAGGAATGGACTTTGACCAGACATTTGCCCCAGTGGCAAGGTTGGAAGCAATATGGTCGTTCCGTACCTATGCAGCTTACCAAGGGTTCAAGGTATTCCAGATGGATGTAAAGTCAGCATTTTTGTTTATGATTAACAACCCTCAGGTTTTTTAGATCCTCTTTATTCTAATTATGTTTATAGGCTTAAGAAAGCTCTATATGGATTGAAACAAGCCCTTAAGGCTTGGTATGAAACACTGTCTATCTTCCTCATTGAGAACAAATTCTCAAGGGGGAAAATAGACAAAACTCTATTCCTAAGGGAATCAAAAGGAAAGATCATCCTAGTCCAGATATATGTTGATGACATTATCTTTGGATCAACTGAAAACAACCTTTGTAGGAAGTTTGCCAAACTAATGTAAGGGAAGTTTGAGATGAGCAGCATGGATGAGCTAAAATTCTTCTTGGGACTCCAAGTTAGACAAACTGATGATGGCTTGTCCATACCCCGGTCTAAGTTCACCAAAGACTTAATTAAGAAATATGGCATGGATTCATCCTCCACCATGAGAACTCCAATAGGGTCAAGTATGCCTATAGGTAAAGATGATGCAGGAAAACATGTAGATGAGTCTTTGTATAGAGGGACAATTGGCTCCCTTCTTTACTTAACTGCTAGTAGACCAGACATCATGTATGTTACATGTGTTTGTGCTAAGTATCAAGCTTGCCCAAAAGAATCTCATTATACTGCAGTCAAAAGAATTTTGAGATATCTTAAGGGAACACCAAATCTTAGCCTTTGGTACCCTAAGAATAGAGATTTTCTACTAACAGGTTATTCAGATGCAGACTTTGCAGGATGCAAAGAAGATAGGAAAAGCACCACTGGCACATGTCAGTTCCTAGGTGGAAGATTGGTGTCATGGAGCAGCAAAAAGCATACAAGTTTGGTTATATCCACTGCTGAGTCAGAATATGTAGCTGCAGGCAGTTGTTGTGCTCAGCTGTTATGGATACAACATCAACTTGAAGACTATGAAATCAAGGTAAGTAGAACTTCATTATATTGTGATTCTACAAGTGTCACATCTATTGCTAGAAATCCTATTTCACATAGCAGAACTAAGCACATAGATATCAGGTTTCATTTCATTAGAGATCATGTGGAAAAAGAAGACATAAGTTTAGAATTTGTCAACACTAATAATCAAATTGCTGACATGTTCACCAAACCACTGGATGAAACTAAATTCAATTACTTTAAAATTGAATTAGGAATGCTAAACTTGGAATAGAATGGTAAATATTACTAAGTACTTCTGAGTCGACACATAAAGAAATCTGTGTCGACACTTAGTAGTTGGTGCCGACACATAAGGAAAATTCTGTTGACACATCAAGAAGATTGTGTCGACACTCAGAATATGGTGTCGACACATAGCTCTCCTGACATTTAGATATTGGTGTCAACACATACAGTCATCTGCGTTGACACACAGAAATTAGTGTAGACTCTTAAGATTGTCTGTGTCGACACATCGCAATTGGTGTCGACACATAGTATTGTAATACTTTTAAATTCTCTGTCAAGACTTTAGTAGTCTGTGTCGACACCATCCCAACCGTGTCGACACAATAAGCAAATTTCCGCCCGCCTTTTGGCCTCCTTTGTTTATAGATATATAAATAGGTGGAAACAAGACCTTGTCGACTACGCTCTCAGAATTCTCGACACCAAACCATTTGTATCGGCAAGACCTTCATCTTCCTTCTCCTCAATCTCTCTCTCTCTCTCTCTCTTATACCTAATGGCGCCAAAAATGGACGAGAACATCAACGAGGGATATGAACTGGTTCACCATGTGTTTGAGACTGCCACGCAAGAAATCCAAGTCGTGATTACCCTAATCACCGATAATGGATTGGAGTACTTAGTCTCAGAACCTACCAGGATATGGAAGGAGGTTCTTGAATTCTACTCGTCGGCATCAATGGATTCGAAGGGCATGAAAATTAAATCATTTGTCCAAGGAACTAAGGTAAAACTCACACAGAAGAGTTTAAGTAAGACACTTCAGCTTCCCAGGATTAAGGAAGAAGATGATATAGCATCTTCCATGACAAAAGATGCTCTCCAATGGTGTGGACTGGATCCCACTACCAAGATTGGATCTTCAATAAACAGGAAGGGAATGAATTCCCAGGGAAAATTTCTATCTGAGATTTAGGCAAGGTTATTCTGTGCAAATCAGGAGGACATGATAGGATTGTGCAGACTAGTGGCCCTTGCCGAGCTCCGGTGGTGCAGCGATGTTCTGCTGTGGAGGACTGTGCAGACTAGTGTTGGAGTTCGACAGGTGACCGTTGTGGAGAGTTGTATGGGTAGAGCTTGCGGACTCTTCCCTTTTACGTGCTTTGGCATCCGTGGAGTCCGCATCTGCGTGGACGTGCCTTGCTTCTTGTCGAGCTATCCATGATGAATTGGATGTTATACATCCTGGGCGGACTGTCCTGATGGTTGGCGGTCTGGAGCTTTTGTGTCTGCCATGCTCGCGCTAGTGCTTGGTGGGCTGCTAGACTTGGTCATTTGCTATGACAAGTTCTAAGTGTTCGCAGTGTCCGAAGAGTCCGCTGTTGACCGGGCGGACTGCCTGTTGGTCGTGGACTCTTGGAGGGGTGGTGTTTATTTGCTGAGCTCTGCGGATTGTCTCCTGAGTCCGCGTGATATGGTATTGCGGGCTGTTGCAGCTTGTGTTGCGGGGGTGTCCGCGTGCTATATTGGGTGGCAGTCTAGCATTGTTTGCTTTGGGCAGACTGGCTTTGTGTCAGTGATAGGCAGGTCGGCAGCATGTGAGGCGGCATAGAGGCGGGCTGGTTTTTTGTTCTGGCTCCTGGAGGTATGGTCTAGTCAAGTCCATGCAGACTTGGCGGACAGGGTGGTGTTAGCGCACGGGCTGGGGTGGTGTTTCTATTCACTAGGGTGGTGACCACACTCCTCACCTCTCCTATAAATAGAACCCCCCCCCCCCCCCCCCCTCGGCACGTCTATAGTAATTGAGTGAACAGTAAGTGGGGCTTGGTCGATTGTTGCGGTCTGAATTTCTCTGCCCACGCGGGTTGAGTAGAGCTGACATTTTGCTGTGTGCAGGTCGTGCGGCTAGCTTCAAGGAGCCAGGAGTTTGGCTTTGACTTCGGTCAAGTACTTGGAAGTGTGCGGTCTCAGCTGGTCGCTTCTGCGGCTTGTCAGTGGTTCTCTGCTTCATCTTGTTCAAGTTCCAATAACCTGTCTGTCGGTCTCAGGCCGGTAGGCGGTCTGTTCATCAGTTCCTCAGCAGGCAGCGAATATCGGTGTGTCCTCCCGACCTTGCGGTCTCAGGCGGACTCCGTGTTCTATTCGGCGTGTTACAGTAGTTCGGGCGGCTTCGACAATCTTGGAAGACTGAGCGGTCTCGGCGGTTTCATTGCTATCCGCCCGGCTTGTTTTTGAGCTTTCAGTTTGTAGCTTTTGTACTAGCGAAATCATGTATCGCTACGTATACCTCGCCTTGTAAAGAAGTGAATGAATATAAGACCTGCTTGTTCTTCCATTTGTGGTTGGTGCTAAGCTTGTTCCTTGGGTTTCCGCATGATCAAAGTGTGGACTGGGTAGTTCTGAGAATATTAATTTGGCTTTAGGCAACCTTACTGACTGTTTTGAGAAAATTTAACATGGTATCAGAGGGAGGTTCAGTTGCTTGAGCGGTGATCAACTTGAGCGGTGGTCAACAAGTGTTGTTGCTCTGTGCTTCTGATAAGCTTATCCAAATGTTGTTGTAATGGAAGGGAGCTATGCAAGTGGTCTTGGTATTGAACTCTTGACCACGACTAACTTCAAGAAGTGGAAGTCGTGTATGAGGAGTTTTCTTCTTCGCTAGGAGATATGGGAGGTCGTCGGTGGTGACGACAGACATGAAGTGACTGCTGTCTTTGGAACTGCTGAGCAAGTGAGGCTCTGGAGAAAAACAAATGCTAAGGCGGAGTTTGTTCTCAAGAGAGCTGTTTCACCAGAGTTGTTTGATCACATCATTGGATGTGAGTCAGCTGCTGACATTTGGACAACTATTAATGAGTTGTTCAGTAGGAAGAACGTGGTGAGGCTCCAGTTCTTGGAGAATTAGTTGGCAAGGGAAACTCAAGGAGACCTAACCATCTCGAAATTCTTTCTGAAGATGAAGAGCTTGTGTGCTGAGCTGTCAGCGCTTGATCCTGATGAGCCTATTTCGGAGGCTAAGTTGAAAAGGCACATAATCCGCGGCTTGTGGAAGGAATATGTTGCCTTTGTTACATCAGTTCAAGGCTGGGCCACTCAGCCATCTCTGCCGGAGCTTGAGAACCTGCTTGCTTCGCAGGAAAGATTGGCCAGACATATGGCTGGTGTTACTGTTTCTGAGGAGAGCAGTGGAGCACTCTTCACGGGAAAGCAAAAGAAGAGATGGGAAGGGAAGAAGAAGAAAGTCGCTGCTGAGAATGAGCCTTCAACTTCTTATCAGGCAGAGAGGAGCACTGCTCCTAAGAAGGACTGGAAGAAGAACCTGAAGTGCTACAGGTATCATCAGCGAGGACACATTAAGCGGGACTGTAAGGTCAAGCTGCAGCCTGGGCATGCTGCAGGCAAGGAGGAAGCTTGCTCTAAGAGTGAGGGAGCTGGATGGGGTGGAGCCTTCATGATGGGCACTTGTGTCTGTGCCTTGTCCGCTGTGGACTTCAACGACGAATGAATCATGGACTCCGGGTGTGGTCATCACCTCACCAGAGACAAGTCGAAGTTCTCCTCCTTGTAAGCTTACTCAGGTAACGAAGCTATTATAATTGCTGATAACACTGTTTATGCAGTAGAGAAGGAGGGAGTTGTGTCTTTGGGTAGTGATAAGGGGCCACTCACCTTAAGGAGTGTGTATCATGTACCGGGCATGAAGAAAAACCTCTTCTCTGTGACCAACGCGGTCGACACAAGTTATCACGTTCTGTTTGTGCCAACAGAAGTGAAGTTCCTTCGCAACGTATCAGCGGTTAAGGCTGATATTGCTCATGTTAGGAGAAGAGTTAAGAACATGTTTGTTCTTGCAACTAACTCTTATGTTGATCGGATGAGAGCAAACTATAGCGCGGCGATATGGCATAAAAGGCTGGGGCATGTAGGAATGGATAAGCTGAAGGATATGGCTAGCAGAAGCCTTGTAAGAGGCTTGCCTAAGCTATCTTCCTATGGTGACGGTCACGTTTGCGCGGGATGTCAGTACGGCAAGGCTTATCGTCTTCTGTTTGATAAGTCACAAACGAGAAGCAAGAGACCATTGGAGTGCATCCATGGACACTTGATGGGACCAACTGTCACTGCAAGCCTTGGTGGAAGCAGATACATGCTTGTGTTGATTGATGACTACTCAAGATACACTTGGGTATATTTCTTGAAGGAGAAGTCTGAAGCCTTTCGATTGTTTGTGGAGTTCAAGGAGTTGGTGGAGAGCCGGCTTGGCTTGCGGATTAAGAAGCTTAGAACAGACAATGGCGTTGAGTTTGTCTCCTCCGAGTTTTCTAATTTCTGCAGGAAGCATGGGATCCAACAAGAGCTCACTTGTGCTCATACTCCACAACAAAATGGAGTAGCGGAGTGGAAGATCCATCATCTGACGGAGACTTGCAAATGCTGGCTTCATGTGAAAGACATTCCTAGGTCCTTCTGGGCAGAGGGGATGTCTTGTGCTTCTTACGTTATCAATCGGATGGCACTTAGCCCGATCAACATGAAGACTCCCTTTGAAATGTTGCTGAAGGAGAAGCCTAGTGTGGAACATGTTCGGGTGTTTGGATTAACTTGCTATGTGCATGTCCCGGATACTTCATGGACCAAGCTTGATACAAAGGCAAGGAAGCTTGTCTTTGTTGGCTATGATAAGCGGAAGAAGGGATGGAAATGCATGGACCCTGCGACGAAAAAGTTTGTTGTTTCAAGAGACATGGTCTTTGAAGAGCTGACGTCGTATGGAGGAGGCTCAGTTGATCTTCCAGAAAGCAAGGTTGATGGAGAACTGATGGTGGTTGCTGAAGGACTAGAAGAGGAGCTTGCTGTTTTGCCAGCAGCTCCTGTTGCTTCAAGTTCTGGTGCTGAGGCTTCTAGCTCAGGAAGCAAGGGGAGCATTGCTCAAAGCGTGCCTGAAGGTGGTGTTGAGCCTGAAGAAGCAACAGAGGTAGTGAGCAAGGAACAACCTCTTCGGAGATCAAAGAGGGTTGTGAAGCCATCGTCTCGGTACTGTGATGGGAATGCAGTGAGCTTTGTCTCCTGCTTCTTTGCAGGTCCTCTGGATGAGCGAGAGCCTGTAAACTTTAAAGAGGCCACTGGAGTCAAGAAGTGGGATGATGTCATGAAGGAAGAGATTGCTGCTCTCAAGAAGAATGAAACCTGGGACCTTGTGCCCAAGGTTGATGGCATTACTCCAGTGACTTGCAATTGGGTGTATAAGTTGAAGAAGAAGGCTGATGGGAGCATTGATAGATACAAAGCTCGCCTGGTTGCTCGAGGATTATCACAGCAGTATGGATAAGACTATGAGGAGACATTTAGTCCGGTTGCAAAGATGACTTCGGTTAGAGTGGTGATCGCCTTGGCTGCTTGCAAGGGATGGAGGATGTGGCAGCTTGATGTGAAGAACGCCTTTCTTTACGGAGAGATTGACAAGGAAATCTTCATGGATCAGCCACTTTGATTTGTTTCTAAAGTTCATCCGGACTATGTCTGCAAGCTCAGAAAGACTCTCTACAGGTTGAAGCAAGCTCATAGAGCTTGATATGGGAAGATAGCAGAGTATTTGCAATTCTGCGGGTATCTTGCTTCCAACTCGGATTCTAGCTTGTTTGTCAAGAAGAAGGGGGAGCTTCAAGTCTTGGTCCTGCTGTATGTGGATAACATGATCGTCACAGGGAATTCGGAGGAGGAAGTAGCAAGGCTCAGGGCTGAGCATGCTATACGCTTCGAGATGAAATACTTGGGAGAGCTTCATCACTTTCTCGGTATTGAAGTGGATAGGAAGGAGTTCGGGATTCTCATTTGCCAAAAAGGATATGCAGATAGCATTGTAAGTCGATTCGGCATGGGCGAAGGGAAGTGTTGCTCTACTCCACTAAAACATGGGCTGAAGCTTCGACGAGATGAAGGAAGGGTTCTTCCTGATCCCTTGGTGTTCAGGGCACTTGTAGGGAGCTTGATCTACATTACGATTACAAGGCCAGACAATGCTTATGCTCTTGGCCGAGTAAGTCAGTTTATGGCTGAACCAAGGAAGTCTCATGTAAGCCCCCCCCCCCTCCCGGATCCCAAAACACATCACGAAGGGAGAGTCTTATGCCCGGAACAGCCGCCTTGCGGTAGCATTAGCACACGGGCTAACCTGTACCACAAGACGCCTATTCCGCCGGCTACAACAATATCAATGTACAACCCCGTGTCCGGCGAGCGGGTCCCGCCAGAGAGGTTGAGCAGAGCGGCAGAAGGGTTGGCCCGCTCCCGCCCATTTCAGGCGAGCGAGCCGGCAGGCGAGCGAGCGGGTCGCACAAGGAATCCTTGGCCAAAGCAGATAAGCCCGGCGACCTGTGATATGCAAGTCGCGACCTTGATCGCGACGATCGCCGGCCAACCCGCACGCGACCTGGCTGCCGGTCCGCCCGGCAGAAGACGGACAGCTCGCCCATATCGCCTCGCGCTCGCCCAGGGAGGATAGGCGAGCCGCGAGGCCAGGCCGCGCCCGCCTCCTGCGGGGAAACTAGAGGCGAGCTGACCCCCAGGGGTGCGAATAGCTACTCAGAACAGCGGAGCCCCGCTGTTGGCATACCAGGTTGGACTGCGCATAGCTATTCAGAACAGCGGAGTTTGGCTGTTGGCAGGCCCAACCAGGGGCTTTTTGGTATTTCCAGGTCAGTTCTTTTGGTTATTGGCAGTTCAGATTCTGAAAATCTATAAATAAGACCCAAGGGGTACCTCAGAGGGGATGCTTCCAGTGCCTCCTTACTCTCATTTGTTCTCTGAGGGTACCTTAGCTCGGCTCTTGGCTAAGGAGGGGAAGCGCTCAGAGATCTTCCGGGTTTGTGGTGGGACCTCCCTGCCGAGCCCTTGGGTCTGTCCTTTCTTGTCTCTTTCGTTGTTTTTCTTGCAGGTGCAAAGTAGGCGCGAGACCACCCCTTCCCCAAGGGTCGAACTCCACAAGAGGCCGGTTTCCGGTTTCAACAATCAATAAATCATGCCAACCCAACCAAATAAATAAGCAAGAGAAGTCAAAATCCACACTAAGTATAAATGTCCAAAACATCAATAAGGGAGAAGCTAAACATGCTTCTACAATATATCAGAGTATAGCTAAACATTGCCCAAACGGGCTACATCAGAGTATCAAAAATACTAACATCCGTAACCGACGGTATCGACGCCACCATCACTTCAGGCCCTATCGTCCTGGCCTGGCTGTCCTGCTGCGTAGTCTGCGGCTGCTCTACCTGCAGCGTGACCTCCTAAAAAGGAAGACGTAGCAATTGTTAGTACAATATATAATAAGTATGCAAGTAAAGGAAGTACAAGCAGGTGGCAGTAGTGTAAGAGTAACAGTATCAGATTCTAGCAAATATTTAAGAGCTACAGCAAACTAACAAGTAGAAGTAACAGCAAGAAAGTAACTTAACTTATAAGAATGTCCATACCAACTTATAAGTTAAGGATCGGGTTACGTAAAGGTAACTCATCGTATAAGAGTGCCCATACAAACTTATACGATGAGGATCTTGTTGTGCAATGTTATGAAATGCCATGAATGTTATGCAATGACTCACTCATGCACAACATGCAATTGCTATGTCGACACAGACTTTAGTTCCCACTTTTCGAGCAGTTAGCTAACCTCTCAGGCATTAGCCGTCGTGGCCAGGCAGTGATAGTAGAACGGGCACTTCTACTACTAGGCGGGTATCCACACTACTTCAACTAGGCCTCCGTACGCCTCAACGCTAAGAACACAACAGCGGAGCCCATGCGTACTATGGCCCAGCGGGAGCCTCGGGTAGATGTGCACCGAGGACCAAGCCCCGAACTGACCTTATGTGACCCAGAAGGAGCCTCGGAGTGAGCACGAGGAACAAGCCCAACCATTCACCTGGCACGAAAGGAGCCCCGGGACGTGAACACCGAGGACCAAGCCCAACCGCCCAAAGTCTAACTGTCGACTCCTGTCGGTGTGACGACTGGCGAGCCCGTAGACCTGCCACATTATCCTTAACCCAGGATTACGACACCGCGTGTCGACTCACACCACATGCAAATACCACATCAACATAACATGGAAGGGGTCTCGGAAGTAAGCACGAGGACACAGCCCAACCATCCATCAATACCTTATCTCAACATAACCAAAACAAGTGACGGTCAACACCGCACTTACATCCCTTCACAATACTACCCGTAGGGAGACGACGCTCTAAGTATTGGACTACTAGACTCGTTTCATTAATCAAACATACTCATGGCCATAATATATTCATCTATATGACTTTCCAAAGGATGACAACGTAATATAAGCATGATGCGCATATAAAGATCTATCGCACTTTCCATTTGATAATGTCATAATATAAACATGAAGTGCACAATTATCAATCTTTCAATTCGTACCAATTCAATTCATTTAAATAAGATTGCTTCACAGTTTGATAATATGAAATCTGATTAATAAGCTACATCAGTCATGCAACAAATGATTAATTATAAGAGTTCATCCAAACCAAGTATCTTGCAATATTAATTTCACCAAATCCAAATCCATTTTATAAAAAGCCCAGAGTTTAGGTGCAGATTGAATCTGGACAGCAACTTCGACCGGATATTCCCGAAGCTACAGGAATCCGGTGAAGACGTGTAACCACACGATGGAAAGGTCTTTCCGTGGTCCACAACTTTCGTATTCATACCTCAACCCAGATTTGACATTATCCTATTTGAAATCGGACTTGAAGTCCGCTGCGTACAGAACACAATTTCTGCATGCAGGATTTATTGAACACCATTTTCGTTTAGACTTTCCCGTGGCTACAGACTTCGCCTGAAGTTGTGCAACCATTCGTTGGAAAGGTATTTGCAAGGGCTTCAACTTTCATGTTTATCCAAAAGCCCAGATCTGGCCATATCACACCTAAACATGGCCACGAAGTTCACTGCACGCAGAATACAGATTCTGCACGCATCTTAAGGCGGAGTGAACGACATCGGTTCATCTTCCTCCTCAAGGCAATCTTCCCAAATTATTCCAGAATTTTCTCCACCCTTATTCACCCTCATGAGGCCTTTGCTCTTCACGAGACCATCCCCCATCTCCACATAGAAGATCGGAGAGGTTGAAGATACCACTAACCAAGAGCACGAGCCCCGGATTGGCCTCACCCTAGAGAAATCATCTTCTCACATGTCAAGACTCTTTTGAGTCGACGTCTCGCCTAGATATCTACAGATATAGCACCAAGGGAGAGGGTAGGAAACTCACATTGTTTCCAGTGGTACCACCATTTCCGGCCATGGATCGCGTAGTTCTCCTCGGCGGCATCTTCTCCTTCACGGCGATGGCGGATTTTCCCTATAGAACTTGCTCCAGCAGTTTTCTCTCTCACCAGGAGTTCTCACAGGAAATAGGGAATGAAATGAGCATGAAAACGGCTAGGGTTTTCTCTCACCCTTATATATAAAAAGTGACACGGGTAGGGACACGGCCGTGTCCTTACCCGTGTCCTGCCTGGGCGAAGCGGCAACGACAGTTTCCATGTTGGTTCAATATTTGACACGGGTAGGGACACGCCCGTGTCCCAACCCGTGTCCCGATGACACGGCCGTGTTCCTGGCCGTGTTCTTGGTCGTGTCCTTCTCGGGTTGCATCTCGACAAACTCAACTCGACATACACGGAACACTGGTAGCGACACGCCCGTGTCTCTACCCGTGTCATATAATTCGTCGATCTCGACACGGAGTTCGTCGATCTCGACATGCCTCGTCGAGTCCAACTCGACACACACGGGTAGGGACACGCCCGTGTCTCTACCCGTGTCACATGGTGTCGACACAGCTCATCGATCTCGACATGCCTCGTCGAGTTTAGCTCGACGCATACGCGCACACGGGTAGGGACACGCCCGTGTCTCTACCCGTGTCCCTTCACAGCACTGATTTCTCTACTCCTCCACAAGTGCAGTCCAATTCCCTGCACTTCCCAGGACTCGAGTCAACCCTCCTGACTCAAAAACACACACTAGGGGCCTAGAGCGATTCGGTACGTTACAAATCCTATAAACAAAATAAAAGATTTCATCCCCGAAATCAGACTTAGGATGTGGGACGAAAAGCATAACAGACAATTTAACATATGCTTTTAAATAAAATTACCTTGAGCAAACAACTCCGGGTAGCGTTGCTACATCAAATCCAAAGGCTCCCATGTGTACTCCTCCTTCCTATGATTAGACCATAGCACCTTCACCAAGGGTATACTTTTGCGGCGCAAAGTTCTTGTCTCGCTATCAACAATCCGCACTGGCTCTAGTCGCACAGACCTATCTGACGCCACTGCACCATCAGTAGTGGGAATATATTGGTCGGGCCACAACAATGCTTTTCGAAGCGACGACACATGGAACACATCATGGAGATTCTCTAGTTCTGGTGGTAACTCCAACCGATAGGCAAACGGGCCAATCCTTTCTAGTATAGTATAAGGCCCAACATACCTTGGGCTGAGCTTTTTCACTCCATGCACCCGCGACACTCCATGCATCGGCCGAATCTTGAGGAACACTTTATCGCCCACTTGGAACTCCACCATCCGATGCTTTTTATTGTAATATTTTGCCTGTCTACTTTGAGCCTCCATCATGTGATCTCGTATCAATCTGACCGCTGCATCAGTATAATCTATATATTCATTTCCCAATACCTTCGGATCTTCATCCTGCACCCAAGACAGGGGGGTCCTGCACCTTCTTCCGTAAAGGGCTTCATGGGTCGCCATACCGATGCTCGCCTGATGGCTATTATTGTAGGAAAATTCCACCAGGGGCAAGAGCCTTTCCCACGGCTCTCCTCTATCCAACACACATAATCTCAATAGATCCTCCAATGTCCTAATGGTCCTTTCAAACTGCCCGTCCGTCTGAGGATGAAATGCGATGCTGAAGGTAAGGCGTGAGACCAAATATGCCTGTACCACCTTCCACTCCTTGGAAGTACACCGACCATCCCGATCCGAAACAATTGTCCTGGGCACGCCATGATACCTTACGAATTGCTCCACAAAAAGGCGTACCAAAACATCCACGTGTGCTTCCTTCTTCATTGGAATGAACCGGGCCACCTTTGTTAGTCGATCGACAATAACCCACACTGAATCATTCCCGGAGCGGGAACGAGGTAGCCCATGGACAAAGTCCATGCAGATATCCTCGAACTTCCATTCGGGGATGGGCAAGGACTGCAACAAACCACCGGGACTCCTGCATTCAGCCTTCACTCTTTGACAAGCTTCGCAATGTGTAACATAGTAACGAACATCCTTCTTCATTCCTGGCCAGCACAAGGTCTTCTGTAAGTCGACGTACATCTTGGCAATACCCGGGTATACAGAATATTGAGAGGAATGTGCCTCTCTCAAGATATCCTCCCGGATTTTGCCGCCCTTGGGAATATAGAGTCGGCCACAAAAATAAACGAGGCCGTCTTTTAGTGTGTACTCATCGGTGGTCCCATCTTCAATTGCCTTGATTTCCGGGGCCAAGGCCGCATCCATTCCTTTCTCCACCCGAATCCGGTCCCGGATATCACAAACCATGCTCATGTTGGCCAAATACTTCACATACTCTGCCGAAGGAGACTTGAATACTAGAGTAATATCCATCTCCTCAATCATCCAAGCCAACTCAATACTCATCAACTGAGACTCTGGGCTAGAGCCTGGCACTTTTCTACTCAAGGCATCGGCTACCGAGTTCGCTTTCCCGGGGTGGTAGTTCATGGTGAACTCATAGTCGCATAGAAATTCCAACCACCGTCATTGTCTCAGGTTCAACTCCTTCTGAGTGTGGACATACTTCAAGTTTTTGTGATCAGAAAAGATCTCGCAGTGGACGCCATATAGATAATGCCTCCAGACCTTCAAAGCGAACACCACTGCTCCCAACTCCAAATCATGGACCGGGTAATTAATTTCATGTTTCTTTAACTGTCTTGAAGCATATGCGATCACGTGCCCGTGCTGCATCAGTACCGCTCCCATCCCTTGATACGATGCGTCGGTGTAAACCTGAAATCCTTCCTTCCCAGATGGAAGTGCAAGGATGGGGCGGAGGTAAGCCTATCCTTCAGCTCTTGGAACATCGCTTCACATTATGGTGTCCACTCAAATGGCACACCCTTCTTCGTCAAGGAGGTAAGAGGAAGGGCAATCTTGGAAAATCCTTTCACAAACTGGCGGTAGTACCCGGCAAGTCCAAGGAAACTCCTCACATCGGCCGCCGACTTTAAAGGCGACCACTCCTTCACGGCTCGCACCTTTGCTGGATCCACTGCTAATCCTGCTCCACTGATCACATGCCCCCAAAAGGAAACCTCCTTAAGCCAGAATTCACACTTGCTAAACTTGGCGTACAAGGCGTGCTCCTTCAATTTCTTCAAAACCAAGATCAGGTGCTCGAAATGCTCCTCCGTCTTTGAGTAGACCAAGATGTCGTCGATGAAAACAATGACGAAGATGTCCAAATAAGGTTCAAACACCTTGTTCATCAGGCTCATGAAGGCCGAAGGGGCATTTGTGAGCCCAAATGGCATTACCGTGAACTCATACAAACCATATCTTGAACTGAAGGCCGTTTTCTGGATGTCCCCTTCTTGTATCCTCAACTGATAGTATCCAGAGCGCAAATCCAGTTTAGAAAACCAATGTGCTCCCACTAATTGATCGAACAACTCGTCGATCCGAGGTAGCGGATAAGGGTTCCGCACCGTCAACCGATTGAGTTCCCGATAATCTATGCACAATCGCAGGGTTCCATCCTTCTTCTTCACGAACAGCACCGGGGCTCCCCAGGGTGATGAACTGGGGCGAACGAATCCTGACTCCACCAGTTCTTGCAATTGAACTCTAAACTCCGCAAGTTCTTTCGGGGCCATTCTGTACGGAGCCTTGGATACAGGCTTGGCACCTGGTACTAGAGTATCTGGAAGTCAACCTCTCTATGCGGGGGCAATCCTGGCAGCTTCTCAGGAAATACCTCGAGAAAATCCCACACTACCCGTACATCCTTCACTTCTAATATTTCTTCCTTCAACTCGAACCAGACCATGAAGACCTCGTCCCCCTTCATATGGGCTTTTACAGCCTGAATAGAAGACAATATCATACGCGGCGTGAAGCCAATACCTTGGAAGATGACGTCGGAATCTCCATGTCTCAAATAGATCCGCTTCTCTGCGCACTCGATCCTCGCGAAGTGCCAGTCCAGCCATGTCATGCCCAAAACGATGTCGAACTCCGGCATTCTCAGAACCGTGGCCGGCGTATCAAATTCCTTCCCATCAATAAATAACTCCAACTCGCACTTGGCGGTTGCGATCATCTCTGAGCCGTCCGGAAGGCGTACACGTCGGGCTATGCCAGTGAAGTACTGTACACCCTCCACGTCTTTTATGAAATCCTCGGACACAAAGGAGTGTGAAAGAAATTGTACCCTAATCAGCTAGAGGGGGGTGAATAGGTAACTAAATCTTTTTTAAACTTTTAGGCAGATTGCAGATAATATCACAGATTTATAATTACTTCTTCACAGCAAACAATTAGCAATCACAGAATAAACATGCACACAGTGAACACACAGATTTATAGTGGTTCCCTAAGGTTTGGGTACATCCACTTTCCCCCTTCGCCTATCTAGTAGTATACTAGATTCGGCCAAACTCCTCCACTATATCTCAGATCCACAGATCTTACACTCAGAACCCCAAATGGTTCCTACAGCTCAGGCTCAAGGCCCTACAACTCAGTCTTCTCCAAAGACCTACACTCAGCCACAAGGCCTACACTCAGCCACAACAGGCCTACACTCAGAGAAATAGATCTCCTACACTCAGGCACACAGGCCCTACCACTCAACCTCTATAATTACAGGCTTACAACTCAGATCCCTAAGGATCCTACAAGATATTAAGAATACAAAGTGTATATACCTACAACTCTGAATAGAGAGAAGAGTTGACAGGTTCTTGATGAGTTCTTGGAAGAACTCTGCTGAGATCAACCACACTTGGCTTTCTTCAAAGCTTCTTGAATGTAGAACACAATAGGGTTGATACTCACTGCAGCTGATCTTCAATCACTGCAACTTAAGAATCAGACCTTGATCTGAAACCTTCTTCACAGCCTTGTTCCAACGGCTGTCTTCTTGGAAGGAGCTCTCTCTCCAACTTCTTAGATCTTCACTTGAAATGATTCTTCAATGAATAGCTTGATCTTGTGTGTATCCTCTTCTTCTGTTGACAGAATAGGCCTTTATATAGGCCTTCTTCATGGTGACCGGCTGATCCGGTTCCTAACAGCTTTCTGATAACTCTGACAGTTGCAGTAGACCGGCTGGAATGGCAGCTGTCATGTCATCTAGTCACTTCTTGAAATATCTGTAACTGTCTGAAAGTGTCGAGACAGTCTGTCTTTAAGTGTCAACACTTATTGACCAAGTGTCGACACAAGTAGACTAAGTGTCGACACTAGCCTTCAAGGTGTCGACACAACTCCTTGTGTTGTAGAAATTACTTCTCGACACAGCTTCTTCATCATGTGTCGACACTGATAATGTGTGTCGACACAACTCCTTGTTCTTCAGTACTTAGTTGATTTCTTGTAAGTGTCGACACAACTCCTCTGTGTCGACACATCTTCTTGTGTTGATCTTGTTCAGTGTCGACACATCTTCTTGGTGTCGACACATGCCTTTTGTGTTGATACTTGCTGGATGTCGACACTGCTCCTTGTGTCGACACATTCTTCTTTTGTTGAGACTTTGGCTGAGTGTCGACACATCTCCTTTGTGTCGACACTTGTACTTAGAATTTATTGAACTTTGCTGAGTGTCGACACAGCCTCCTAGTGTCGACACTTTCTTCTTGTATTGAGTCTTCTGCTGAGTGTCGACACATTCTTTATTATGTCGACACTTTCTTCATGTGTTGAGTCTTTTGCTGTGTGTCGACACATACTTCATTATGTCGACACTTATACTTAGACTCTGCTGACTTTTGCTGAGTGTCGACACTTCCTCCAAGTGTCGACACTTTCTAATGTAGACACAGTTCCTCTGGGTGTCGACACTGCTGCTAAGTGTCGACACAGCTTCACTGGACTTTTCTTCATTGAGTGTCGACACAACCTGTATGTGTCGACACTTTCTGTCTGGTGTCGTCTCTGCATCCCTGGTGTCGACACAATTACTCCAAGTGTCGACACTGCTTCTCTGGGTGTCGACACAACTCCTTTTTAAGTGTCGACACTTTCTTTCTGGGTGTCGACACATGGACTTAGAATCTTTTCAGCTTTCCCTGTAAATACTTGACCTGCACAACTAAACTCAAAACACATCAAATACATTTTGATGTATATCATTGAGTAGGGTGAGGCTTCTTCAAATCAGGTACATTCATTCCAATGTACCCAACAATCTCCCCCTATTTGGAGAAGTCATAACCCTTAGTCAATGATATACACCATACATAACAAAATCACAGTATGATGTAAAACAGGATTATACAATCAGGAAAAACATAAACATGTATCAAAACAAGACATGTATATACCAAAATCTCAGAACAATAATGTAATAGATTTATCACACATTACATTGTTCTAACAACTTTATCATATTCATTATTCAAAAGTTTACAGAGTGTTTAAAATCAAAAGATTACAACTGTAAACTAAAGATAAATTCTATCTTATTGCTGCTCAGTCTCCTTGATCACTATGCCCTTTCCAGATTGTATTTTTGCTTGGACTGGGGCTTCAGCATCTTCAGCAGCAGCAGGCTTCTTTCCTTTTAGATCCTTCTTTTTCTGATCTTCAGCTTTGATCTTTTGTCTTTCAAAGTAATGATAAGGCTTGGGAAAGTACTTGCTAGGCTCCTGGGCAGTAGGAGGTAGCTTTCCCATCTTTGCCTTTCTTCTGATTGCACAATGGCTTCTTGCCTGTTCTCATGCTTCCTCCACTCCACATCAGAATACCATTTGCCTCTGTCCACAATATTGTCTTTGGCAGCCTTCCATGCAGTCAGAATGATATTCCTTGAAGTGGGGCTCCACTGTTCAAAATCAGGCCTTTGTTCAACTTGCTCTCTGAACCTCTTCTTAGACAATTTGGCTTCTTGTTCCTTCAGTATAGCCTCTTGTATAGCCTCAGACACTGGCTGAACCACTTTTTCTATGATGACATTTTGCTTTCCCTCAGGTGGGCTATACATTGATTGTATGTCTGCATGTATCATATCAAAGTCTGGTGGAGGGTAAATTACTTGAGCCACTTCAGCTTGCTCCCCTCCAAGATATGCAGGATTAATCCCAGACTCTGCCACATTATCATCATCACATAATGGAGGATATCCAAGGGTGGCACTGATGGAATTAGAAATCCATGGAATTAGAAATCCATTTTGCATGATCAGAGCCTGCTTTGACTAACACCCTCTCCCCCTTTATGACTTCTCTTTCAACATGATCCCTCAGATCATCTTTCTGAAATCTTATTTGTGCATCCAAATAGTTTACTTCATCCTTAAAGAAAGGTTTCAACCTTTGGAGCTTGTCAGTTATAGCCTTCTGGGAATCTTATAAAGCAGTTTTAACAGCAGTTATGCCCTCTTGTAATGTTTTATCAAATTCTGCCTTAGCAGTAGCATTAGATGTACTCTGACCAGCAGCTATATTTTTCATTTCTGTTACTATTGCATTGTGTGAAGCAGTTAAATTATCATTCATCCTCAGCTGGTTCTCCAGAACATAGTCTTGCTTCACTACAAGTTCATCCACTTGAGCTTTGATCTTCTCTTGATGAGTTGCTAGATAGACTACTGCATTCCCTTCTTTATGGAGGCAGTCAGTCATCTCTTTCTTATTCAGATTCATCTCAAATCTGATGGACTTAATATCTTGGGCCAGATCAAACTGTAGAGATTTTTTGCCCTTCATCTACATACTTTTCTATAGCTTGCCTTTGCTCATCAAGCTTTATCTGTAATGCAACCATCAGAGAACTAAAATCTCTAGATGGTGCTGGCTGTGGTGTAGGCTGTGGTACTATAGTTTGCAGAGCTTTCTTATAATTTTGGCTCCTTCTTTTAAAGACTTGAAATTTTCTCTTTTTAGCTCTTGCAGCCTCTTCATCTTCAGAAGCAGATGTGCTATCAATAGTCACTCTCTCCTTAGGACTTGGAGGTAACTCCTTCTCAGTCCTTTGTACCTGCTCAGCAACTTGTGGCACCTCAGTTTCTTTGCCTGCAGTTTCTTGTATATTCTTTACTTGCTCCCCCTCAACATGAGCCTTCTCCCCTTCAGTACAAGCACTTTCTTTCTCAACTTCAATGTCAGTTTGAAGAAGGTCTGGGAATAGCTCTTCCAAAGTAAATTCTTGTTGAGGATGGGGTTGAGAAATTCTAATCTCATCAACAACTTGATCAGATACTACCTGATCTGCAACAGATGTGTCCTCCATGACAACATCTTGGGGTTGACTATGTGTTTGTGTTTGCTGATCAACATTATTTAATGAATCAGACAAAACATCATTCTCAATATGGAAATCTAATGCATTAATCTCAGTGATTACCTCAAGTATGGTATGGGTAGCTTGTTCACTTTCTAGTGGAGTTGGCTCTTCCACTAGTAGAGACTCCCCCTAGATGGAATCCTGGTGTACTGGGCTAGCTTGTGGTAGCTCCCCCTGCCTTGGTGCTTCTTCTTGTCTTGCTGGAGATTGTCCAGCATTTCCAACTTCTTCCTCATCAGGTGTAAAGACAACTTGCTCCTCAAAGCTGCTAGAGGATTCGTGAGCCACTGGGGCTGATTTCTTCTTCCTTTTCTGGGGTGTTACCTTCTCAGGAGTTGGCATTTCCTTAGTCAAGACCCTATCCCATCTAGAGAAGATTCTCATGTCCATTCTTCTCATGTGATTGATCTTTGATCCTGCGGCTTGGCTCATTACTTCTGGTATACTACCAGCCAAGTAAAGACTTAGAATCCTACCCAAATTGGGTTTCTTCAGGCTCTCCTTTATCTTATCAAACAATACTGCAGACCAATCAGTATTTAGTTGGAAGATTAACCTTGTCATTAGACTGAACATATATGCTGAAATCCTGTCATGTCCTCCAGACTTGCACAAGATCACTTTTCCAACTATTTCAGAGAGAAATTTGTCTTGGCTGTTCATGCCTTTTTTGTTGAACACAGAACCTATCTTCAGGTTGGAATCCAGTCCACACCATCTCAAAGCTTCTCTTGTCTTAGATGCAGAAACATCTTCTTCCTCCTTGGTTCTTGGAAGTTGTAGTACTTTCCTCAGACTTTTAGGAGAAACTTTCACCTTAGCCCCATGAGCCCTTGACTTAATCTTGAGTCCAGATTCGTCTAGGGTTGCTCCATTCAGGAATTCAAGAACTTCTTTCTTCCATATCTTGGTTGGCTCTGAAACAAGAAAATCTAACCCTGAGTTTGCAACTAGGGTTACCACATCCTTAATCTCTGGTTCTGCGTCATCAAACGCATGCCGCACCAGTTCATATCCTTCATTCACGTTCGCTTCGAGCTTGGGCGCCATTAGGGTTTGAAGAATTTGAATTGAGAGAAGAGAGGTGTCGACACACAAGTTTGGTCTCGAAACTTTAGTGAGTGTGTCGACAGACAATGGCGAAATCCTATTTATACCTTTCTAGGATTGAAGATGAAAGGGCGCGTTAAAATACTTAAATTGTGTCGACACTGATGAAAAGTGTCGACACAGACTTATAATGTCTCGAACACATATGTGTCGACACAAGTATAGTCGACAGAATATATGTGTCGACACTTGTTGATGTGTCGACACCACTTAACTCGACACTTAGTCGAGACTTTACTTCACTAATTCTGCATAAAGTCTAAGTGTCGACACCACCTTAGATGTGTCGACACCTATGTGTATGTGTCGACACTAATTTTCTGAAGTGTTGACACCAACTTCCTAGATGTGTCGACACCTTTTCTCTGAAGTGTCGACACCACTTTTCTGTCTCGACACAGAAAACTCTGTGTGCCGACACTATTTTACTTAGCCATTTCTGTAAACTTATTCTAAGTTTATCATACCTAATTCAATTTTAAACCTATTGAATTTGGTTTCTTCTAAAGGCTTAGTATACATGTCAGCTAGTTGATTATCTATATTAACATAGTCTAGTGAAATATCTTCTTTTTCAACATGTTCCCTTAGAAAATGATATTTTATTTCAATGTGTTTAGTTCTACTATGGGAAACAGGATTGTTTGCAATAGATATAGCACTAGTAGAATCACAAAATAGTGGTGTTCTACTTACCTGAATACTATAATCCTCAAGCTGATGTTGTATCCATAGAAGTTGAGCATAGTAACTTCCTGCAGCCACATACTCTGATTCTGCTGTGGAGATAGCCACACTTGTTTGCTTCTTGCTACTCCATGAAATCAGTCTTCCACCTAGGAATTGACAGGTACCAGTTGTACTTTTCCTATCATCTTTGCAGCCTGCAAAATCTGCATCTGAATAACATGTCAGTTCAAAGTCTCCATTCTTAGGGTACCAAAGGCCTAGATAAGGACTGCCCTTAAGATATCTCAGTATCCTTTTGACTGCTGTCAAATGAGACACTTTAGGGCAAGCTTGGTACCTAGCACAGACACATGTAGCATACATGATATCTGGTCTACTTGCAGTCAAATAGAGTAGGGAGCCAACTATCCCTCTATACAAAGTCTCATCTACAGGTTTCCCTGCATCATCTTTGCTAAGAGACATACTTGACCCCATAGGAGTCTTCATGGTGCTGGATGAATCCATATCATACTTCCTTATCAGTTCTAGGGTGAACTTAGAATGGCATATAAATAAATCATTCTCAGTATGTCTAACTTGGAGACCCAAGAAGAACTTAAGTTCCCCCATACTGCTCATCTCAAATTGTCCTTGCGTAAGTTTTGCAAACTTTTTGCAAAGATTACTTTCAGTAGACCCAAATATGATGTCATCTATATATATTTGGACTAGTATGATCTTTCCTCTGGATTCCTTAAGGAATAGAGTCTTGTCTATTTTCCCCCTTGTGAATTTATTCTCAATGAGGAAACTAAACAGGGTTTCATACCAAGCCCTAGGAGCTTGTTTTAACCCATACAAAGCCTTCCTAAGTCTATAGACATAATTAGGTTGAGTTGAATCAACAAAACCTGATGGCTTTTCCACATAGACCTCTTCCTTCAGATTATCATTCAGAAAGGCTGACTTAACATCCATTTGGTAAACTTTAAATCCTTGATAGGTTGCATAGGCCAAGAACATCCTTATTGCCTCCAGTCTGGCTACTGGAGCAAAGGTTTGATCAAAGTCAATACCTTCTTCTTGCATATATCCCTTAGCAACCAGTCTTGCTTTGTTCTTAATAATCACTCCATGTTCATCCATCTTGTTCCTAAAGATCCACTTGGTTCCAATTATGTTGTGGTCTTTTGGTTTAGGAACAAGTTCCCAGACTTTGCATCTCTTGAACTGATTCAGCTCCTATTGCATTGCCTCAATCCAATGAGGGTCTAGGATGGCTTCTTCAAATTTCTTTGGCTCTACTTGGGATAGAAAACTGGAGTAGAGTACTACACTCAGATTTTTGCTCCTTGTTTGTACCCCTTGTCTTAGATCACCAATAATTTGATCTACTGGATGATCTCTTAGATGTCTATTAGCTGGTGGCAGCCTGGCTTCAGGTTGAACTCCTTCAGCTTCTTCAACTTGCTGCACTCCATGATCTTCTTCTGCATCAGGTGCATGTAGTACTCCCCCTGAACAACAGCCTCTATCTTCTACTTGCTGTCTTGCAGTAGGTCCTTCTTCTATAGTGAGCCTGTCCATCTTCTCAGTCACACATGTGGAGCTGTAAATACTACTAGACAACTCATTGTTAATAAGTCTAGCTTCATCAAATACTACATGAACTGACTCTTCTACAACTTGTGTAGTCAAGTTGTAGACCCTATAAGCCTTACTGTTGTTGTTGTACCCAACAAAGATCCCCTCTTGGGATTTGGCAGCAAACTTGGTTAAGTAAGACTTACCATTGTTAAGTATATAGCATTTACAACCAAAGATCCTGAAATAGGATAGATTTGGTTTTCTTCCTTTCACAATCTCATAGGGGGTCTTATTGTGGCTTTTATTAATGGTAGCCCTATTAATTACATGGCATGCAGTATTAACTGCCTCAGCCCAGAAATATTCTGGGAGAGAGGTGTCACTTAATAGGGTTCTACCAGCCTCAATCAAGGTTCTATTTTTCCTTTCAGCAATGCCATTTTGCTGAGGTGTTCTTGGTGAAGAAAATTCCTGAAATATCCCAAATTCTTCACAGAGTTTTGTCATACTATCAGACTGAAATTCAGTACCATGGTCACTTCTTATTTTGACCACTGTACTGTCTAACTCATTCTAAATTTATTTGACAAAACTATAGAGGATACTAGGTGTTTCAGATTTCTATCTAAGGAAGAACACCCAGGAAAACCTTGAGTAGTCATCTACAACCACAAATGTATAGACCTTCCTACCTAGGCTGTGAACTGGCATAGGACCAAAGAGATCCATATGCAAGAGGTATAAACACCTCACAGCATCTTTGTTCTCAATGCTATTAAAGGTGGATCTAGTCTGCTTGCCCTTTTGACAAGTTGAACATATTCCATATTTAATACACTTAACTTGATGACCATTCCTCACTAACTCTTTGCTATAGAGTTGTCCAATTGTCTTGTAGTTAAGATGGGCTAGCCTCTTGTGCCATTTGACACAATGAGATACTTTCTCATCAGCTACAAGACACACTGGAGAAGCATTGTTCTCACTCATAATGTCTAGACAATAGACATTTCTTTTCCTGTAACCAGTCAAAATGATCTCTTGATCATTTGATCTCCTGATATGACAACCATCTTTGACAAATGAGATGTCATATCCTAAATCACTCAGTTGACTTATACTAATAAGGTTATGTTTCAAACCTTTAACATAAGCCACTTGAGGAATAGTTATAAGATTGCTAGAAATGTTACCAAAAACCCTTGATGGTTCCTTTTTCAGAACCACCAAAGGTGACTTTAGGATCATCCTTGATTGGTGTGAAGTCCTTTAGCAATCCCCTAGTTCCAGTCATGTGTCTGGAACATTCACTGTCCAAGTACCATATTGGGGCATGGCCACTTGGACTCACCTGCAAAATAGATTAGTTGACCTTAGAACCCAAAGAATTCTTGGGTCCTTAGTGCTGGTTAGTTTGCCTCTTAACAAAGCTACCTGCAGATTTTCCAACAGGCAGTTTGCTACTCACTTTGGCACTTGAATTGTGCCAACAGTCCATGGCAAAGTGGCCTACCTTGCCACAGCATAAACACTCAAATTTATTGTACTTTTGCTTAGGTACAACCCTAGCTGTTCTATCTACAGCAGGCTTGTTGAGTACTGGGGCTTTGCCCTTAGACTTGGACTTTACAGTCCTGGCAGGGTTAGTAAACTCCAATCCAGTTTTACCCTTTTGATAAACAAATTCATCTATCAAAGGTAGAACAGACTTTGGTTTAGAAAACCTTGCAACTATATCTCTCTCCTTCTAAAGACTAATCTCCAGATTATTTGATTTGATCATTCTTAAATGTTATAGTCCCCATCTGAATCACAGTTATGTGCTTCAGTCTGGCTATTTCATTTAGTTTTTGATCATTCAACTTCTCAAAATCAGTTGCAGCCTCTTTGAGACTAGCAATCTCCTTTGCTTGACTCTTGGCCAAGGATTTGCTTTTCTTAAAAGCTTGCAACAGAACTCTATATTCATCAATCAGCTGATGAATATCCTCTTCAGATTCAGATCCACTGGCATCACTTGATGCAGATGTAACTGAATCTGAACTAGCACTAGAAATTGAACTTAAAGAACAATTTTGTACCTTACTAGGTCCAGGCTGATCCTGGATTTTGTCACCTTCTGACAATGCCATCAGTCCTTGGCACTGATTGTCCTCTTGCTCATATATAGAGTTCATTAGCTGGATGAACTCCTCTTCCTCTTCTCCAGCAAATAGTTCTATGTAAGCTTCAGCTTCTGACTCAGTTTCTGAAGAAGACATGTCTGACAGGCCTTTGTCCTTCTTGGCAACAAAGGACCTTTCCTTCTTGCCCTTGAATTGAGTCTTTTTCTTATCTGTTGACTCTTTCCTTTTCTCTGGACAGTCTGCAACAATATGTCTTTGTCTGTTACAGCAATAGCATACAATTTTTGATAAAGTTGCTTTGCTTGACTTGGGCTTTCTCCTGTCTTTCTTTGATGACTTCTTGTTCTGATAATAGTCATCTTTTCCCTGTGAAGTGGATGGCTTTGACCTCCAATGTTTCTTCTTTAGAAACTTCTGAAAGTGTCTTGTGAAGGCTGCAAAGTTCTCATCACTCTCACTGCTTTCAGAATTTCTGCTTTCTGATTCATCTGACTCAGTCTCAGCCACTTTTGGAGGTAGAGATGGAGACTTACTTTTGTATTTCCTAGTGGCTTCTGTCTTGAATGTCACTGCTCTTTCTTTATGCTCACTTCTTGTAGTCTTCTCCTCCTCCTTCCTTACCATCAACTGCATCTCATAGGATAGCAGTTTTCCAAACAATGTTGGAGGAGGGATATCTACTAACTTGGCCATTTCCCTTATGGCACAGATCTTGGTGTCTCAATCCTTTGTTAGAGACCTCAAGAACTTATCATTCAGCTCATAGTTGCTGAATTCTCTTCCATTAGACATCAACTCATTGACTATCCTATAGAATTTCTTATAGCATTCTGTTATGCTATCAGACCTGCCTTGCCTGAAACTTTCATATTCCTGGTTTAACAAAGACTTTCTGTCCTGCCTAACTTCTTCAGAACCCTCCATATACACTATCAAAGTATCCTACATCTCCTTAGATGTCTTACAGTGTATCAAGTTCTGAAATGTAGCATCATCTATGGCACTCACAATGATATTCTGAGCCCTCTTGTCCATGGTGGCCAGAATAATCTCTTCTTTTGTCATTTCAGAAAAGTCCTTAGGTGTTCTCTGATTTGCATCCAGGACTGAAACCTTCACAGGCACATATGGCCCTTCTTTAACTGTGATATAAATTCTAGGGTCTGAAGCTTCCATAAACAGTCTCACCCTTTCTTTCTAGATGCCAAAAATCTCTTTTCTGCAAATGGGCAATTTCATGGATCCAAGTTCGTTATGATTCTCTGTTGAACCCATTTTCTTGATTTTCTTGATTATGCTGAATCTGTCTTTGATTTCACTGAATCTGCCAACAGGATCTCCTCAGACAGTTATGTCCTTTTTTTTGAGGAACCTCGCTTTGATACCACTTAAAAGAAATTGTACCCTAATCACCTAGAGGGGGGGGAGTGAATCGGTGACTAAATCTTTTTAAAACTTTTAGGCAGATTGCAGATAATATCACAGATTTATAATTACTTCCTTCACAGCAAACAATTAGCAATCACAGAATAAACATGCACACAGTGAACACACAGATTTATAGTGGTTCCCCAAGGTTTGGGTACATCCACTTTCCCCCTTCGCCTATCTAGTAGTGTACTAGATTCGGCCAAACTCCTCCACTATATCTCAGATCCACAGATCTTACACTCAGAACCCCAAATGGTTCCTACAGCTCAGTCTCAAGGCCCTACAACTCAGTCTTCTCCAAAGACCTACACTCAGCCACAAGGCCTACACTCAGCCACAACAGGCCTACACTCAGAGAAATAGATCTCCTACACTCAGGCACACAGGCCCTACCACTCAGCCTTTATAATTACAGGCTTACAACTCAGATCCCTAAGAATCCTACAAGATATTAAGAATACAAAGTGTATATACCTACAACTCTGAATAGAGAGAAGAGTTGACAGGTTCTTGATGAGTTCTTGTAAGAACTCTGCTGAGATCAACCACACTTGGCTTTCTTCAAAGCTTCTTGAATGTAGAACACAATAGGGTTGATACTCACTGCAGCTGATCTTCAATCACTGCAACTTAAGAATCAGACCTTGATCTGAAACCTTCTTCACAGCCTGGTTCCAACGGCTATCTTCTTGGAAGGACCTCTCTCTCTCCAACTTCTTAGATCTTCACTTGAAATGAATCTTCAATGAATAGCTTGATCTTGTGTGTATCCTCTTCTTCTGTTGACAGAATAGGCCTTTATATAGGCCTTCTTCATGGTGACCGGCTGATCCGGTTCCTAACAGCTTTCTGATAACTCTGACAGTTGCAGTAGACCGGCTAGAATGGCAGCTTTCATGTCATCCAGTCACTTCTTGAAATATTTGTAACTGTCTGAAAGTGTCGAGACAGTCTGTCTTTAAGTGTCGACACTTATTGACCAAGTATCGACACAAGTAGACTAAGTGTCGACATTAGCCGTCAAGGTGTCGGCACAACTCCTTGTGTTGTAGAAATTACTTCTCGACACAGCTTCTTCATCACGTGTCGACACTGATAATGTGTGTCGACACAACTCCTTGTTCTTCAGTACTTAGTTGATTTCTTGTAAGTGTCGACACAACTCCTCTGTGTCGACACATCTTCTTGTGTTGATCTTGTTCAGTGTCGACACATCTTCTTGGTGTCGACACATGCCTGCTGTGTTGATACTTGCTGGGTGTCGACACTGCTCCTTGTGTCGACACATTCTTCTTTTGTTGAGACTTTGGCTGAGTGTCGACACATCTCCTTTGTGTCGACACTTGTACTTAGAATTTATTGAACTTTGCTGAGTGTCGACACAGCCTCCTAGTGTCGACACTTTCTTCTTGTATTGAGTCTTCTGCTGAGTGTCGACACATTCTTTATTATGTCGACACTTTCTTCATGTGTTGAGTCTTCTGCTGTGTGTCGACACATACTTCATTATGTCGACACTTATACTTAGACTCTGCTGACTTTTGCTGAGTGTCGACACTGCCTCCAAGTGTCGACACTTTCTGATGTAGACACAGTTCCTCTGGGTGTCGACACTACTACTAAGTGTCGACACAGCTTCACTGGACTTTTCTTCATTGAGTGTCGACACAACCTGTATGTGTCGACACTTTCTGTCTGGTGTCGACTCTACATCCCTGGTGTCGACACAATTACTCCAAGTGTCGACACTGCTTCTCTGGGTGTCGACACAACTCCTTTTTAAGTGTCGACACTTTCCTTCTGGGTGTCAACACATGGACTTAGAATCTTTTCAGCTTTCCCTGTAAATACTTGACCTGCACAACTAAACTCAAAACACATCAAATACATTTTGATGTATATCATTGAGTAGGGTGAGGCTTCTTCAAATCAGGTACATTCATTCCAATGTACCCAACAGAGTGTGAGGCACCGGTATCGAACAGCGCATAGGCCGTCTTTCTGCCAATAACCAAGGTTCCTAAGTACCAACAACCAAAACTTATTGCTAGGTATCTAGTAAGTCTTAATCAATTCAAGTTAGACCATGAAAATATGTTAATTAATTAAATCATACCTGCAATCACATCTTGTGGGTTCCGTCCCTGCGCCATGTCAAGCGCGTACACCTGATCCCTAGTAGGGCCGGGGTTACCTCCTCGCAGTCCTCGTCCTCGACCACATATATATCCCCGTCCTCGTGGAGCTGCTGGAGGGAGAGCAAGAGGGAGAGTAGGAGGGACGTTCCCAAATAACTGTGGGCAGTAACGTCGGATGTGGCCCGGCTGGTTGCATTCGAAGCACACCATCCCACGACGCCCTTCAGGTTGTTGAAATTGCTGAGGCTGTGGGGTTGGAGGTAACGCAGGCGGCTGCGGATCCGGATGCTCCACCCTATAGTTTCGGTGGACACGCCCTCCACCTCATTGTTATCCTCTACCTCCTCTAAAGTCTCGCCTCCTTCTATTCCATGGGCCGGCTTCCATCACGTCCTCCGCAAGCCTCTTACTGCATCCCAACTGGTCTGCCTCCAATCTTTTTGCCATATCAATGATCTCCGCCAAGCTTCCATCCGCTATAAACAAAAGGGACCTCCTTAGGGGATCTCGCAGCCCTTTGTAGAAGCGCTTGGCATAACCTCTGTCATCCAACTCGTAAGAATTCGCAAACCTTGCGAGATGCTGGAATTCTCGCTGGTATTCTGTAACCGACTTTGATCCCTGCTTTAGTAGAAGAAACCTCTGCTCAAGCTCATCTCGGGCCGATGTAGGGATAAAGTGCTCCAAGAAAACACCCGAGAATTCACTCCAACTTATCTCTGTGTAGACCCGGCCTTGGAAGGTAGATCCCATGAGGGACTTCCACCACCTCTTAGCATGTGAGTCCAACACGGACACCGCCAATGTCACTGCCATGTTGGCCGGGCAACGGATACCAGCCAACAACTCCTGAACTGTGTGTAGACAATCCTCTGTACGTACGGCTGACTCCGTCGCAAGGTAGGCGGGAGGGGAGAGAGCCCGGAAGGTGCTCAGCCAGTTGGAGCTCGGGTCCTATTGTTGCACCGGGGGCTGCTGCACCCTAAAAGCATCGAGGATGGCAGTGAGCGTCAGCCCCAACTCAGATTGTTGGAACTGAGTGGGAGTGGGTATGGAGGGCGTAGGAGTGCCTCTCACCTGCTCAACGAGCGCTGGGATCTACACATAAAATGCAAACGTACGGTCAGGTTGGCTAATCTTAAGGTCAAAGTTGGACATACTTAGCGTGAATTAAATATGGGCACAGCACTGCTTCCGCTAAGTCAGTTTGTCCCCAAACTGACTAATCAAACGGGGGTGGCACCATTGTTGAATGACTTCTTTAGTTGAGGATCGTGGCAAACTGATACCATTTGTAAGGCCCCCCCTCCCGGATCCCAAAACAAGGCACGAATGGGGAGTCTTATGCCCGGAACAGCCGCCTTGCAGTAGCATTAGCACACGAGCTAACCTGTACCACAAGACGCATATTCCGTCGGCTACAACAATATCAATAAATCATGCCAACCCAACCAAATAAATAAGCAAGAGAAGTCAAAATCCACACTAAGTATAAATGTACAAAACATCAATAAGGGAGAAGCTAAACATGCTTCTACAATATATCAGAGTACAGTTAAACATTGCCCAAACGGGCTACATCAGAGTATCAAAAATAATAACATCTGTAACCGATGGTATCGACGGCACCGTCACTTCAGGCCCTATCGTCCTGGCCTGGTTGTCCTGCTGCGTAGTCTGCGGCTGCTCTACCTGCGGCGTGATCTCCTAAAAAGGAAGACGTAGCAACCGTTAGTCGAAACGACTAAGTGGTTTCACATCCGCTCCCCCGACGACTCCTCGGCACCGGGCGGGGAAGAGGAACAAGAGTACAATATATAATAAGGATGCAAGTAAAGGAAGTACAAGAAGGTGGCAGTAGTGTAAGAGTAACAGTATCAGATTCTAGCAAATATTTAAGAGCTACAGCAAAGTAGCAAGTCGAAGTAACAGCATGAAAGTAACGTAAATTATAAGAATGCCCATACCAACTTATAAGTTAAGGATCGGGTTACATAAAGGTAACTCATCGTATAAGAGTGCTCATACAAACATATACGATGAGTATCTTGTTGTGCAATGTTATGAAATGCCATGAATGCTATGCAATGACTCACCCATGCACACACATGCAATTGCTATGTCGACACAGACTTTAGTTCCCACTTTTTGAGCAGGTAGCTAACCTCTAAGGCATCAGCCGCCGTGGCCAGGCGGTGACAGTAGAACGGCACTTCTACTACTAGGCGGGTATTCACACTACTTTACCTAGGCCTCCGTACGTCTCAACGCTAAGAACACAACAGTGGAGCCCATGCGTATTATGGCCCAGCGGGAGCCTCAGGTAGATGTGCACCGAGGACCAAGCCCCGAACTGACCTTGTGTGACTCGGAAGGAGCCTCGGAGTGAGCACGAGGACCAAGCCCAACCGTTCACCTGGCACGGAAGGAGCCCCGGGACGTGAACACCGAGGACCAAGCCCAACCGCCCAAAGTCTAATGGTTGACTCCCGTCGGTGTGATGACTGGCAAGCCCGTAGACCTGACACACTATCCTTAACCTGGGATTACGACACCGCGCGTCGACTCACACCACATGCAAATACCACATCAACATAACATGGAAGGGGCCCTCGGAAGTAAGCTCGAAAACACAGCCCAACCATCCATCCATACCTTATCTCAACACAACCAAAACAAGTATTGGACTACTAGACTCGTTTCATTAATCAAAGATACTCATGGCCATAATATATTCATCTATATGACTTTCCAAAGGATGACAACGTAATATAAGCATGATGCGCATATAAAGATCTATCGTACTTTCCATTTGATAATGTCATAATATAAACATGAAGTGCACAATTATCAATCTTTCAATTCCTGCCAATTCAATTCGTTTAAATAAGATTGCTTCACAGTTTAATAATATGAAATCTGATTAATAAGCTACATCAGTCATGCAACAAATGATTAATTAAAGAGTTCATCCAAACCAAGTATCTTGCAATATTAATTCCACCCAATCCAAATTCATCTTATAAAAAACCCAGAGTTTAGGTGCAGATTGAATCTGGACAGCAACTTCGACCGGAGATTCCCGAAGCTACAGGAATCCGGTGAAGACGTGTAACCACACGATGGAAAGTTCTTTCCGTGGTCCACAACTTTCGTATTCAGACCTCAACCCAGATTTGAAGTTATCCTATTTTAAATCGGACTTGAAGTCCGCTGCGTACAGAACACAATTTCTGCATGCAGGATTTATTGAACACCATTTTCGTTTAGACTTTCCCGTAGCTACAGTCTTCGCCTGAAGTCGTGCAACATTCGTTGGAAAGGTATTTTCAAGGGCTTCAACTTTCATGTTTAGCCAAAAGCCCAAATCTGGCCATATCACACCTAAACATGGCCACGAAGTTCGCTACGCGCAGAATACAGATTCTGCACGCATCTTAAGGCGGAGTGATCGACATCGGTTCATCTTCCTCCTCAAGGCGATCTTCCCAAATTATTCCAGAATTTTCTCCACCCTTATTCACCCTCATGAGGCCTTTGCTTTTCACGAGACCATCCCCCATCTCCACATAGAAGATCGGAGAGGTTCAACACACTACTAACCAAGAGCACGAGCCCCGGATTGGCCTCACCCTAGAGAAATCATCTTCTCACATGTCAAGACTCTTTTGAGTCGACGTCTCGCCTAGATATCTACAGATTTAGCACCAAGGGAGAGGGTAGGAAACTCACATTGTTTCCAGCGGTACCACCATTTCTGGCCATGGATCAGGTAGTTCTCCTCGGCGGCATCTTCTCCTTCACGGCGATGGCGGATTTTCCCTGTAGAACTTGCTCCAGCAGTTTTCTCTCTCACCAGGAGTTCTCACAAGAAATAGGGAATGAAATGAGCATGAAAATGGCTAGGGTTTTCTCTCACCCTTATATATGAAAAGTGACACGGGTAGGGGCACGGCCGTGTCCTTACCCGTGTCCTGCCTGGGCGAAGCGGCAACGACAGTTTCCATGTTGGTTCAATATTTGACACGGGTAGGGACACACCCTGGTGTCCCAGCCCGTGTCCCGATGACACGGCCGTGTTCCTGGCCGTGTTCCTGACCATGTAATTGGTCGTGTCCTTCTTGGGTTCCATCTCGACAAACTCAACTCGACATACACCGAACACGGGTAGCGACACGCCCGTGTCTCTACCCGTGTCATATAATTCGTCGATCTTGACACGGAGTTCGTCGATCTCGACATTCCTCGTTGAGTCCAACTCGACACACATGGGTAAGGACACGCCCGTATCTCTACCTGTGTCACATGGTGTCGACACAGCTCGTCGATCTCGACATGCCTCGTCGAGTTCAGCTCGACGCATACGCGCACACGGGTAGGGACACGCCCGTGTCTCTACCCGTGTCCCTTCACAGCACTGATTTCTCTACTCCTCCACAAGTGCAGTCCAATTCCCTGCACTTCCCAGGACTCGAGTCAACCCTCCTGACTCAAAAACACATACTAGGGGCCTAGAGCGATTCGGGACGTTACAAATCCTATAAACAAAATAAAGGATTTCGTCCCCGAAATCAGGCTTAGGCTGTGGGACGAAAAGCATAACAGACAATTTAACATATGCTTTTAAATAAAATTACCTTGAGCAAACAACTCCGGGTAGCGTTGCTGCATCAAATCCAAAGGCTCCCATGTGTACTCCTTCCCATGATTAGACCATAGCACCTTCACCAAGGGTACACTTTTGCGGCGCAAAGTTCTTGTCTCGCTGCCAACAATCCGCACCGGCTCTAGTCGCACAGACTTATCTGACGCCACTGCACCATCAGTAGTGGGAATATATTGGTCGGGCCGCAACAGTGCTTTTCGAAGCGACGACACATGGAACACGTCATGGAGATTCTCTAGTTCTGGTGGTAACTCCAACCGATAGGCCAACGGGCCAATCCTTTCTAGTATAGTATAAGGCCCAACATACCTTGGGCTGAGCTTTTTCACTCCACGCACCCGCGACACTCCATGCATCGGCCGAATCTTGAGGAACACTTTATCGCCCACTTGGAACTCCACCATCCGATGCTTTTTATTGTAATATTTTGCCTGTCGACTTTGAGCCTCCATCATGTGATCCTGTATCAATCTGACCGCCGCATCAGTATCATCTATATATTCATTTCCCAATGCCTTTAGATCTTCATCCTGCACCCAAGACAAGGGTGTCCTGCACCTTCTTCTGTAAAGGGCTTCATGGGACGCCATACCGATGCTCACCTGATGGCTATTATTGTAGGAAAATTCCACCAGGGGCAAGAGCCTTTCCCACGGCTCTCCTCTGTCCAACACACATAATCTCAGCAGATCCTCCAATGTCCTAATGGTCCTTTCAGACTGCCCGTCCGTCTGACGATGAAATGCGGTGCTGAAGGTAAGGCGTGAGCCCAAATATGCATGTACCGCCTTCCACTCCTTGGAAGTAAACCGACCATCCCGATCCGAAATAATTGTCTTGGGCACGCCATGATACCTTACGAATTGCTCCACAAAAAGGCGTACCAAAACATCCACGTGTGCTTCCTTCTTCATTGGAATGAACCGGGCCACCTTTGTCAGTCGATCGACAATAACCCACACTGAATCATTCCCGGAGCGGGAACGAGGTAGCCCATGGACAAAGTCCATGGAGATATCCTTGAACTTCCATTCAGGGATGGGCAAAGACTGCAACAAACCACCGGGACTCCTGCATTCAGCCTTCACTCTTTGACAAGCTTCGCAATGTGTAACATAGTAACGAACATCCTTCTTCATTCCTGGCCAGCACATGGTCTTCCATAAGCTGGCGTACATCTTGGCAATACCTGGGTGTACAGAATATTGAGAGGAATGTGCCCCTCTCAAGATATCCTCCCGGATTTTGCCGCCCTTGGGAATATAGAGTCGGCCACGAAAATAAACGAGGTCGTCTTTTAGTGTGTACTCATCGGTGGTCCCATCTTCAATTGCCTTGATTGCTGGGGCCAAGGCCGCATCCATTCCTTGCTCCACCCGAATCCGGTCCCGGATATCACAAACTATGCTCATGTTGGCCAAATACTCCGCATACACTGTCTAAGGAGCCTTGAATACTAGAGTAATATTCATCTCCTCAATCATCCGAGCCAACTCAATACTCATCAACCGAGACTCTGGGCTAGAGCCTGGCACTTTTCTACTCAAGGCATCAGCTACCGAGTTCGCTTTCCTGGGGTGGTAGTTCATGGTGAACTCATAGTCGCATAGAAATTCCAACCTCCGTCGTTGTCTCAGGTTCAACTCCTTCTGAGTGTGGACATACTTCAAGTTTTTGTGATCAGAAAAGATCTCGCAGTGGACGTCATATAGATAATGTCTCCAGACCTTCAAAGCGAACACCACTGCTCCCAACTCCAAATCATGGACCGGGTAATTAATTTCATGTTTCTTTAACTGTCTTGAAGCATATGCGATCACGTGCCCATGCTGCATCAGTACCGCTCTCATCCCTTGATACGATGCGTCGGTGTAAACCTGAAATCCTTCCTTACCAGATGGAAGTGCAAGGATGGGGCGGAGGTAAGCCTATCCTTCAGCTCTTGGAATGCCGCTTCACATTGTGGTGTCCACTCAAATGGCACACCCTTCTTCGTCAAGGAGGTAAGAGGAAAGGCAATCTTGGAAAATCCTTTCACGAACTTGCGGTAGTACCCAGCAAGTCCAAGGAAACTCCTCACATCGGCCGCCGACTTCAAAGGCGACCACTCCTTCACGGCTCGCACCTTTGCTGGATCCACTGCTAATCCTGCTCCTCTGATCACATGACCCAAAAAGGCAACCTCCTTAAGCCAGAATTCACACTTGCTAAACTTGGCGTACAAGGCGTGCTCCTTTAATTTCTTCAAAACCAATGTCAGGTGCTCGACATGCTCCTCCTCCGTATTTGAGTAGACCAAGATGTCGTCGATGAAAATAATGACGAAGATATCCAAATACGGTTCAAACACCTTGTTCATCATGCTCATGAAGGTCGAAGGGGCATTTGTGAGCCCAAATTGCATTACCGTGAACTCATACAAACCATATCTTGAACTGAAGACTGTTTTCTGGATGTCCCCTTCTTGTATCCTCAACTGATAGTATCCAAAGCGCAAATCCAGTTTAGAAAACCAATGTGCTCCCACTAATTGATCGAACAACTCGTCGATCCAAGGTAGCGGATAAGTGTTCCTGCACCGTCAACCGATTGAGTTCTCGATAATATATGCACAATCGCAGGGTTCCATCCTTCTTCTTCACGAACAGCACCGGGGCTCCCCAGGGTGATGAATTGGGGCGAACGAACACTGACTCCACCAGTTCTTGCAATTGAACTCTAAACTCTACAAGTTCTTTCGGGGCCATTCTGTACGGAGCCTTGGATACAGGCTTGGCACCTGGTACTAGAGTGATCTGGAAGTCAACCTCTCTATGCAGGGGCAATCTTGGCAGCTTCTCAGGAAATACCTCGGGAAAATCCCGCACTACCCGTACATCCTTCACTTCTAATGTTTCTTCCTTCAACTCGAACCAGACCATGAAGACCTCGTCCCCCTTCATATGGGCTTTTACAGCCTGAACAGAAGACAATATCATATGCGGCGCGAAGCCAATACCTTGGAAGATGATGTCGGAATCTCCATGTCTCAAATAGATCTGCTTCTCTGCGCAGTCGATCCTCGCGAAGTGCCAGTCCAGCCATGCCATGCCCAAAATGATGTCGAACTCCGGCATTCTCAGAACCGTGGCCGGCGTATCAAAGGCCTTCCCATCAATAAATAACTCCAAATCGCACTTGGCGGTTGCGATCATCTCTGAGCCATCCGGAAGGCGTACACGTCAGGCTATGCCAGTGAAGTACTGTACACCCTCCACGTCTTTTATGAAATCCTCGGACACAAACGAGTGTGAGGCACCGGTATCGAACAGCGCATAGGCCGTCTTCCCGCCAATAACCACGGTGCCTAAGTACCAACAACCAAAACTTATTGCTAGGTATCTGATAAGTCTTAATCAATTCAAGTTAGACCATGAAAATATGTTAATTAATTAAATCATACCTGCAATCACATCTTGTGGGTTCCGTCACTGTGCCATGTCAAGCGCGTACACCTGATCCCTAGCAGGGTCTGGGTTACCTCCTCGTGGTCCTCGTCCTCGACCACGCATATATCCCCGTCCTCGTGGAGCTGCTGGAGGGAGAGCAGGAGGGAGAGCAGGAGGGACGTTCCCAAATAACTGCGGGCAGTAACGTCGGATGTGGCCCGGCTGGATGCATTCGAAGCACACCAGCCCACGACGCCCTTCAGGTTGTTGAAATTGTTGAGGCTGTGGGGGTGGAGGCAACGCAGGCGGCTGCGGAACCGGATGCTCCACCCTATAGTTTCGGTGGACACGCCCTCCACCTCTTTAATATCCTCTACCTCCTCTGAAGTCTCGCCTCCTTCTATTCCATGGGTCGGCTTCCATCACGTCCTCCGCAGGCCACTTACTGCATCCCAACTGGTCCTCCTCCAATCATTTTGCCATATCAATGATCTCCGCCAAGCTTCCATCCGCCATAAACAAAAGGGACTGCCTTAGGGGATCTCGCAGCCCTTTGTAGAAGCGCTTGGCATAACCTCTGTCATCCAACTCGTAAGAATCCGCAAACCTTGTGAGATGCTGGAATTCCCGCTGGTATTCTGTAACCGACTTTGATCCCTGCTTTAGTAGAAGAAACCTCTGCTCAAGCTCATCTCGGGCCGATGTAGGGATAAAGTGCTCCAAGAAAACAACCGAGAATTCACTCCAACTTATCTCTGTGTATACCCGGCCTTGGAAGGTAGAGCCAATGAGGGACTTCCACCACCTCTTAGCATGTGAGTCCAACACGGACACCGCCAATGTCACTGCCATGTTGTCCAGGCAACGGATACCAGCCAACAACTCGTAAACTATGTCTAGCCATTCCTCTGTATGTACGGCTGACTCTGTCCCAAGGTAGGCGGGAGGGGAGAGAGCCCGGAAGGTGCTTAGCCAGTTGGAGCTCGGGTCCTGTTGTTGCACCGGGGGCTGCTGCGCCCTAAAAGCATCGAGGATGGCAGTGAGCGTCAGCCCCAACTCAGATTATTGGAACTGAGTGGGAGTGGGTATGGAGGGCGTAGGAGTTCCTCTCACCTGCTCAACGAGCGCTGGGATCTACACATAAAATGCAAACGTACGGTCAGGTTAGCTAATCTTAAGGTCAAAGTTGGACATACTTAGCGTGAATTACATATGGGTACACCACTGCTTCCGCTAAGTCAGTTTGTCCCCAAACTGACTAATCAAACGGGGGTGGCACCATTGTTAAATGACTTCTTTAGTTGAGGATCGTGGCAAACTGATACCATTTGTAAGGCCCCCCCTCCCGGATCCCAAAACACGGCACGAAGGGGGAGTCTTATGCCAGGAACATCCGCCTTGCGGTAGGATTAGCACACGGGCTAACTTGTACCACAAGACGCCTATTCCGCTGGCTACAACAATATCAATAAATCATGTCAACTCAACCAAATAAATAAGCAAGAGAAGTCAAAATCCACACTAAGTATAAATGTCCAAAACATCAATAAGGGAGAAGCTAAACATGCTTCTACAATATATCAGAGTACAGTTAAACAATGCCCAAACGGGCTACATCAGAGTATCAAAAATACTAACATCCGTAACTGATGGTATCGACGGCACTGTCACTTCAGGCCCTATCATCCTGGCCTGGTTGTCCTGCTGCGTAGTCTGCGGCTGCTCTACCTGCGGCGTGACCTCCTAAAAAGGAAGACGTAGCAACTGTTAGTCGAAACGACTAAGTGGTTTCACATCCGCTCCCCCGGCGACTCCTCGGCACTGGGCGGGGAAGAGGAACAAGAGTACAATATATAATAAGTATGCAAGTAAAGGAAGTACAAGCAGGTGGCAGTAGTGTAAGAGTAACAGTATGAGATTCTAGCAAATATTTAAGAGCTACAGCAAACTAGCAAGTAGAAGTAACAGCAGGAAAGTAACTTAACTTATAAGAATGCTCATACCAACTTATAAGTTAAGGATCGGGTTACATAAAGGTAACTCATCGTATAAGAGTGCCCATACAAACTTATACGATGAGGATCTTGTTGTGCAATGTTATGAAATGCCATGAATGATATGCAATGACTCACCCATGCACACACATGCAATTGCTATGTCGACACAGACTTTAGTTCCCACTTTTTGAGCATGTAGCTAACCTCTCAGGCATCAGCCGCCGTGGTCAGGCGGTGACAGTAGAACGGGCACTTCTACTACTAGGCGGGTATCCACACTACTTCACCTAGGCCTCCGTACGCCTTAACGCTAAGAACACAACAGCGGAGCCCATGCGTACTATGGCCCAGCGGGAGCCTAGGGTAGATGTGCACCGAGGACCAAGCCCCGAACTGACCTTGTGTGACCCGGAAGGAGCCTCGGAGTGAGCACGAGGACCAAGCCCAACCGTTCACCTGGCATGGAAGGAGCCCCAGGACGTGAACACCGAGGACCAAGCCCAACCGCCCAAAGTCTAACTGTCGACTCCCGTCGGTGTGACGACTGGCGAGCCCGTAGACCTGCCACACTATCCTTAACCTAGGATTACGACACCGCGTGTCGACTCACACCACATGCAAATACCACATCAACATAACATGGAAGGGGCCTCGGAAGTAAGCACGAGGACACAGCCCAACCATCCATTCATACCTTATCTCAACACAACCAAAACAAGTGACGGTCAACACCGCACTTACATCACTTCACAATACTACCCATAGGGAGACGACGCTCTAAGTATTGGACTACTAGACTCGTTTCATTAATCAAACATACTCATGGTCATAATCTATTCATTTATATGACTTTCCAAAGGATGACAACGTAATATAAGCATGATGCGCATATAAAGATCTGTCGCACTTTTCATTTGATAATGTCATAATATAAACATGAAGTGCACAATTATCAATCTTTCAATTCCTACCAATTCAATTCTTTTAAATAAGATTGCTTCACAGTTTGATAATATGAAATCTGATTAATAAGCTACATCAGTCATGCAACAAATGATTAATTATAAGAGTTCATCCAAACCAAGTATCTTGCAATATTAATTCCACCGAATCCAAATCCATCTTATAAAAAGCCCAGAGTTTAGGTGCAGATTGAATCTGGATAGCAACTTTGACCGGAGATTCCCAAAGCTACAGGAATCCGGGGAAGACGTGTAACCACGCGATGGAAAGGTCTTTCCCTTGTCCACAACTTTCGTATTCATACCTCAACCCAGATTTGATGTTATCCTATTTGAAATCAGACTTGAAGTCCGCTGCGTACAGAACACAATTTCTGCATGCAGGATTTATTGAATATCATTTTCGTTTAGACTTTTCCGTGGCTACAGACTTCGCCTGAAGTCGTGCAACCATTCGTTGGAAAGATATTTGCATGGGCTTCAACTTTCATGTTTAGCCAAAATCCCAGATCTGGACATATCACACCTAAAAATGGCCACGAAGTTCGCTGCGCGCAAAATACAGATTCTGCACGTATCTTAAGGCGGAGTGAACGGCATCAGTTCATCTTCCTCCTCAAGGCGATCTTCCCAAATTATTCCAGAATTTCCTCCACCCTTATTCACCCTCATGAGGCCTTTTCTCTTCACGAGACCATCCCCCATCTCCACATAGAAGATCGGAGAGGTTGAAGACACCACTAACCAAGAGCACGAGCCCCGGATTGGCCTCACCCTAGAGAAATCATCTTCTCACATGTCAAGAATCTTTTGAGTCGACGTCTCGCCTAGATATCTACAGATCTAGCACCAAGGGAGAGGGTAGTAAACTCACATTGTTTCAAGTGGTACCACCATTTCCGGCCATGGATCGCGTAGTTCTCCTCGGCGGTATCTTCTCTTTCACGGCGATGACGGATTTTCCCTGTAGAACTTGCTCCAGCAGTTTTCTCTCTCACCAGGAGTTCTCACAGGAAATAGGGAATGAAATGAGCATGAAAACGGCTAGGGTTTTCTCTCACCCTTATATATGAAAAGTGACACCGGTAGGGACACGGCCGTGTCCTTACCCGTGTCCTGCCTGGGCGAAGCGGCAACGACAGTTTCCATGTTGGTTCAATATTTGACACGGGTAGGGACACGCCCGTGTCCTAACCCGTGTCCCGATGACACGGCCGTGTTCCTGGCCGTGTCCTTGTTCGTGTCCTTCTCGGGTTGCATCTCGACAAACTCAACTCGACATACACGGAACACGGGTAGCGACACGCCCGTGTCTCTACCCGTGTCATATAATTCGTCGATCTCAACACGGAGTTCGTCGATCTCGACACGCCTCGTCGAGTCCAACTCGACACACACGGGTAGGGACACGCCCGTGTCTCTACCCGTGTCACATGGTGTCGACACAGCTCGTCGATCTCGACATGCCTCGTCAAGTTCAGCTCGACGCATACGGGCACACGGGTAGGGACACGCCCGTGTCCCTACCCGTGTCCCTTCACAGCACTGATTTCTCTACTCCTCCACAAGTGCAGTCCAATTCCCTGCACTTCCCAGGACTCGAGTCAACCCTCCTGACTCAAAAACACATACTAGGAGCCTAGAGCGATTCGGGACGTTACATCTCATCTGATGGCGGCGAAGAACATTCTAAAGTATGTCAAGTCAACTTCTGATATGGGACTCCTCTATAGTAGAGATGCATACTTTACTCACGGATGCTGACTATGGTGGGGACTCGGATGATCGGAGATGAGCTTCGGGTTTTGTTTTCACTTGTGGTTCAGCTTGTATTTCGTGGTGTAGCAAGAAGCAGGATTCAGTGTCCGTGTCTACTACAGAAGCTGAGTATAAGGCTTCGGCCTTGGCTGCTCGGGAAGCCATCTGGTTGCGGAGGCTTATAGAGGATGTTCATGAAGAAGTGCAAGGGCCTACTTTACTCCGGGGTGACAATGAGAGTGCTCTCAAACTGGTAAACAATCCAGTGTGTCACGCAAGGACCAGGCATATTGAGATCGAGTACCACTTCATAAAGGAGAAGGTGTTGGAGGGATCTCTTCTGGTCGGGCATGTTCGGAGTGAAGATATTCTTGCTGACATCTTCACGAAATCGCTGTCGAAGGGGCCTTTTCAGCGGTTATATAGCTTGCTGGGCTTGATCACCACTTCTCACTTCAAGGGGGAGTGTTGAAATTTATGAAGTGGAAGTGGGTGATGGATAAGCCGGGCGGACATGGCCTGGGTGGATTGCAGGTTGCGGACTGGGTGTTGGCTGTCTTGGTGGCTTGGCTGATTGAGAAGTGGCTTGAGCGGCCTGGTATGCGGCTTTGTTCGGTCTGTTGTGCGTCCTGGTTGGCCTATGGCCAAGTGTGTCGGGCTTCTGGCGAAACGGACTGAGCGGACTGAGGTTTGCGGGCTATAGGTTATGCTCTGTTCAGCGGCCTTGTGTGTTGCAAGTTTGTGCTAACTAGCGGGTTGTGTGCCTTATCTGCGGGAGGCTTACGGACTTGCGAGTCAGCGGTGTCCGCTGTTGCAGACTGGCCTTGGAGTTCGGCTGTGGCCCTTGCCGAGCTTAGGTGGTGCAGTGATGTTCTGCTGTGGAGGACTGTGCAGACTGGTGTTGGAGTCCGGCAGGTGACCATTGTGGAGAGTTGTACGGGTAGAGCTTGCGGACTCTGCCCTTTTCCGTGCTTTGGCATCCGCGGAGTCCGCATCTTTGTGGACGGTGCCTTGCTTCTTGCCGAGCTATCCATGATGAAGTGGATGTTATCCATCCTGGGGCGGACTGTCCTGATGGTTGGCGGTCTGGAGCTTTTGTGTCCGCCATGCTCGCGCCAGTGCTTGGTGGGCTGCTGGACTTGGTCATTTGCTATGACAAGGTCTAAGTGTCCGCAGTATCCGAAAAGTCCGTTGTTGACCGGGCGGACTGCCTGTTGGTCGTGGACTCTTGGCGGGGTGGCGTTTATTTGCCGAGCTCTGCGGATTGTCTCCTGAGTTCGCGTGATATGGTATTGCGGGCTGTTGCAGCTTGTGTTGCACGGGTGTCCGTGTGCTGTATTGGGTGGCGGTCTAGCGTTGTTTTCTTTGGGCGGACTGGCTTTGTGTCAATGATAGGCAGGTCGGCAGCATGTGACTCAGCATAGAGGCGGACTGGTTTTTTGTTCTGGCTCCTAGAGGTATGGTCTAGTCAAGTCCGTGCGGACTTGGCGGACTGGGTTGTGTTAGCGCGCGGGCTGGGGCGGTGTTTCTATTCACTAGGGTGGTGACCACACTCCTCACCTCTCCTATAAATAGAACCCCCCCCCCCCCCCCCAGCACGTCTACAGTAACTGAGTGAACAGTAAGTGGGGCTTGGTCGATTGTTGCGGTCTGAATTTCTCTGTCCGCGCGGGTTGAGTAGAGCTGACGTTTTGCTGTGTGCAGGTCACGCGGCTAGCTTCAAGGAGCCAGGAGTTTGGATTTGACTCCAGTCAAGTACTTGGAAGTGTGCGTCTCTGCGGTCTCAGCTAGTCGCTTTTGCGGCTTGTCAATGGTTCTCTGCTTCATCTTGTTCAAGTTCCAATAACCTGTCCGCCAGTCTCAGGCGGGTAGGCGGTCTGTTCATCAGTTCCTCAGCAGGCAGCGAATAACGATGTGTCCGCCCGACCTCGCCGTCTCAAGCGGACTCTGTGTTCTATTCGGCGTGTTGCAGCAGTTCGGGCGGCTTCAGCGATCTTGGCAGACTGAGCGGTCTCGACGGTTTCATTGCTGTCCGCCAGGCTTGTTTCTGAGCTTTTTGTTTGTACCTTTTGTACTAGCGAAATCATGTCTCGCTACGTATACCTCGTTTTGTAAAGAAGTGAATGAATATAAGACCTGCTTGTTCTTCCATTTATGGTTGGTGCTAAGCTTGTTCCTTGGGTTTCCGCATGATCAAAGTGTGCACTGAGTAGTTCTGAGAATATTAATTTGGCTTCAGCCTACCTTGCTGACCGTTTTGAGAAAATTTAACATGCTTGTCATGTCCTATTGGGTCGCCCTTGGCTTTATGACCGGGATGTGATTCATCATGGCCAAGCCAACACGTATGGGTTTCATTATAAGGGCAATAAGGTTATCTTAAAACCTACTCCACCCAAGGAGCCCTCCAGATCATCTAAGGACACTACCATCCTTGTTGAGAGGAAAGCCTTGAGTTTGTTGGGTAGACAGGAATTTACTCGTGAGTCTTTTTTTGGGGGAGTCATGTATGCTTTAGTCTGTATTGTTGCTAAGCAAGATTCTAATATCTTGGGAGATGTACCACTTGAGTTGAGGGATTTATTGGAGGAATATAAGAACGTTTACCCGAATGAGTTACCTTTGGTGTTGCCACCGATGCGTGATATCCAACACGCTATAGATTTTATCTCGGGCTCATCTTTACCGAACCTCCCTCATTACTGTTTGAATCTCGCTGCCCATCAGGAGTTACAATCCCACATTTGAATCTCTTGCATAAGGGATTCATTAGGCATAACATTAGCCCGTGTGCGGTACAGGCTTTATTAGCACCTAAGAAGGATGAGACTTGGAGGATGTGTATTGATAGTCGTGTTATCAACAAGATCGGCACAAAATACTGTTTCCCTATTCCCCATTTGGACGACTTGTTGGATATGTTAGTGGGAGCCACGATTTTCTCAAAGTTGGATCTTAGGAGTGGCTATCACCAGATTAGGATTCGGTAGGGAGACGAATGGAAAAACACCTTCAAATCTAAGGAGGGGCTATATGAGTGGTTAGTCATGCCCTTTGGACTATCCAATGCTCCTAGTATCTTTTCTCGTATGATGACTCATGTCTTTAGGCCATTTATGGGTAAGTTTATCGTAGTCTATTTTGACGACATTCTAGTCTATATTACCTCACCGTCCGATCATGAGTCCCACCTACGCCTTGTGTTTGCCACTCTTTGGCGTGAAACATTATTTCTAAACATTAAGAAGTGCACTTTTGGCGTGAGGTCGGTTGAGTTCCTTGGATATATAGTAAGTTCTGAAGGCATTCATGTAGACCCCAAGAAGGTCCAAGCCATCTAAGAGTGGCCCGAGCCCTCCACCATTCTAGACGTTCGTAGTTTCCATGGCCAAGACACTTTTTATCGCCGGTTTATCCGAGAGTTAGTAGCATCATGACACCAATTACCGAGTGTATTAAGAAGGGAGAATTTAAGTGGTCAAAGTCCGCGGCCAATGCTTTGAAACTAATTAAAAATAAAATGTTGGAAGCAACTGTTTTACACCTCCCAGATTTTCGCAAAGTCTTTGAAATCACTTGTGATGCGTCGGGTGTTGGTGTCGGTGGTGTGTTAAGCCAAGAGGGCCATCTAGTAGGATACTTTAGTGAGAAGTTGTCGGGTCCCAAATTAAATTATTCAAATTATAATAGAGAATTTTATGCGGTGATCTGATACCTCCATCATTGGCGACATTATCTTCTCCCCAAGGAGTCTGTATTATTATTGGATCATGTGGCTTTAAGATTTATAAATTCCCAAATAAAAATGAGCCCTTGACATGCGAAGTGGGTCTCCTTCTTGCAAGAATACACGTTTGTCCTTAAACACCTTAAGGGTACCCAAAATCGTGTGACTGACGCTCTTAGTCGTGTCTCTTTGTTATTAACGACGATGACAGCCAAGATCATAGGATTCGAGCGCATTAAGGAAGAATACGCAAGTTGCCCCCATTTTAAGGACATTTACTTATCCGCCTTAGACGAATCACCCACCTCCATTTATGCTTACTATCTTCGCGAAGGGTATCTTTTTCGACACTCTAAGTTAAGTATTACACATTCATTACTCTGTGACTTTATAGTTTGAGAATTACATAGTTGTGGCCTTGGGGGACATTTTGGGCGTGATAAGACCATCACTTTAGTGGAGGATAAGTTATATTGGCCGGGCCTTAAGTCTTTAGTTACTAAGATTATTAGTAGTTGTCGTATGTGTCAGTTAGCTAAGGGAAATAAGACAAACGTTGGGTTATATACTCCTCTTCCAATCCCATCCATTCCTTGGGAAGATGTGAGTATGAATTTTATTTTAGGCCTCCCTCCCACGATCCAGAGGCATGACTCAATCGTCGTAGTGGTAGACCATTTCTCCAAAATGACCTATTTTATGCCTTGCAGCAAATCTAGTGATGCATATCACATTGCTAAATTATATTTTAAGGAGGTCGTTAGCCATCCGGGAGTGCCTAAGACGCTAGTAACCGATCATGACGTGAAATTTACAAGTTATTTTTGGAAGACCCTTTGGAAGCTTATGGGCACCAAACTATTATTTTCTACGGCCTATCACCCGCAAACGGATGGCCAAACAAAGGTGGTAAATAGAAGTTTGAGTTTGTCATTACGGTGTCTTGTGGTTGACCACAAGGGCACTTTGGATTTAATTCTCACGCATGCCCAACTAGCATATAACAATTCTAAGAATCGGTCAACGGGTCTTTCGCCGAATGAGATTGTGCACGGTTACAAGGCTCTTGTGCCTCTTGACTTGGTCTCATTACCACCAACGTATAAATCAAGTCATTTTGCACAAACCTTCGCTCAACACGTTCATGATTTGCACAAACAAATTCAAGAGAAATTGGCCACTCAATATGAATCTTACCAATCACAAGCTAACTTACATAGGCGAGTATCCCATTTTAATGAGGGCGATCTAGTTTTGGTCAGTTTACTCCCAGAACGGTTACCTTCGGGTACCATTAAAAAGTTGGCCCCTAGGCGAGGCGGTCCTTTCAAAATTAAAAAGCGATGGGGTGACAATGCGGTTGTTTTGGACTTGCCGGCTGATTGGGGAATTTCTCCTACATTCAATGTTTCCGACTTAACGTCTTATGTCTCTCCACTGCCAGAGCTTTTCCCTTCGTCTGCTTTCTCTTTTTCTCCTTTGTCTCTTGGGGTTGGGAGTGATTTGGGTCATGCGTCCGGATTCCACTTTAGTTACTACAGATGGTGATTATGCTACGCTGCCTTCTTCTCATGCTAATCCGTTTCCTAGATTGTCGCAGACCATTGTTGTGCCTAACAGGATTTTAGCTGAGGACGTTCTTCCTACCGCTGATGGTGACATCCGCCGTTTCCATATCCGTTTGCGTGACCGCCCTACCTCGGATGATTCTTGGGTGACCGAGCTAGAGTTACTATGCTTGGATGCTGCTTGTCTCCACCGCTATCTCACGGACCACTCATCGGTGATGAGTGCTTTTGAGAGGGGGAGAATTGATGTAGATCATGATGGAGATGGAGATCGTGTTGAGGATTGTGTGAAGCTTGACAGTGATGTCATCCCGATACCATGCAAAGACTCACGGCGCCGCGATAACAATTTGGATGCACGCCATCGCCGCGTCAACAATTTGGATGCACGTCATCGCCGCGTCAACAATTTGGATGCACGTCATTGCCATTACAACCTCCGCCCGCGACCGTAAAATAATGCTTAATATATTTCGGCATATTAAGCGGCGCATTTATTTTAGTTTATTATTGCTGCAGTTTTATCTTTATTTAAGCTTTTATCTTAAATAGTTTTTATTTCATCTTTGTTTTGAAGACTAGGATGAACCCTCTTGTACGTCTGGTTGGGATTGCACAAACTAAGCCTATATATATAGCCAAAAAGTTGGTGGTCAATTATAAGAATGAAATAGAATTGTTGAACCCTAAAAAAAGAGCAGCCTTGTGGATCTCTCAACCAGCCCGACCCCATCCCGCCCCCAGCGCCTCCCTCCCTGGTCGGCCCTCCGCCACTTTGGTGGCCGCTCCACAATGTGGAGAACTCCGTCGGTGAGATTCCGAAATTGGAGGACGTGCATAGTCTCCCCCGGTGTGACTCCGGTCAGGGGAGGATCCAGGAATCTTGGCTAGGGGGGGGGGCCCAGTCAGGAAGCCAGTTTTTTAAAATAAAATATTTAAATACAAAAGATATATAGACAATTTTTCGACAAAATCACAAAATATATCATATATCTTCAATGTGCAAAAAAGTTACAAACAACCACATACATGTTACTTCAATTGTGCACGACGTTTTTTCACTTCATAGAATTCATTTATGATACAATCTTTGTTAATTTTCTCCGTTATTTCTCGCTCAATATATAAAGTCATGCAATTAGCAAGAAATTCATCTTCCATATTATTGCGAAGTCTTGTCTTTACCAGTTTCATAGCAGAGAAAGACCTTTATGTGGTTGCTGTTGATACCGGAAGAATTAAAATGAGTCTGATAATTTTGTCAATAAGATAGTAGGTGTTCGATTTTTTCGTTTCCACCAATTTTTGATAAAGCTCGGAAATTGTAATCAAATTCTTGAAGTCCTTGTGGGAAGAAATATCAATCTGATAATGTTGCAACTGAGTATTCAACACAAAAATTTCATGCTCGCTGAAATCTTTAGGATAGAAATTCTTTGCAAGGACACATATATCATCAATATTGAAAGATGTGTATGCATCACTTGAATCTAAAGCCATACTTAGACGAAGTATTTCCATAGAATTTTCACTGAATCTTGAGTTGAGCAATGCAACACACAATCTATTGTGGAGTTGAAAATGTCCACTCGAAAATGATGTTCCACTGTAATGATATCACGTGGACTTCGAAACCGACGATTACTAAATTGAGCATTCATGTCGGGTACTTCGACTTCATTTTTCTCACAAAATATGTTCACAACCTTTAAGAACTTTTCCCGGCCAGATTCCCGCAATTTTGAATTAGAGCTTTTGTTGTCGAAACTAAATTTATAACATTTCATATATCCTGAGATTGATGTTGCAGTGCTTTGCATAAAACGTCACTGATTCTCAAAACTTCTTTCATCAAATGCAAGATAAATATAAATTCGAATACTCCCATTTTTCTAAATGCTGCTTCTGCATCTCCACGCTGAGCAGATGTCCCTCCATTTTCACTAATATCAAGCAACACAGAGCACGTGACATTGTACATATTTAAAACACTACAAACAGAGTTTAAATGAAATGACCACCTAGTATCACCATGTCGTTGTAGTGAACCAATTTTATTGGCTCCTGTGCCCGTTTCAATTTCACCTAGAACAATCATGTGATCGAAGTATTCCTTTTGAGCAGATCGCAATTGATCATTACGTTTGGAGGAAGCACCAACAATATTAACAATATATATTAATTCATTGAAAAAATTATGTAATGTCTTCACTTCTCTTGATGTTGCAACAAGTACTAACTGAAGTTTATGTGCAAAACAGTGAACATAATAAGCTTGTGAATATTCATTAAGGAATAACGTTTTTAGACCAGCCAGCGCAAGGAGGAGAGGAGGAGGAGAAGAGGTATAGAGATTTGCCGCTTGAGTTTTAGCAGCAGGAAGAACATAAGCTGCATGAGGAGGAAAAAATATTTACAACCAGCCAGCGCAAGAAAATATCTTGACGAGCTTTGCAAAGAAGAAGAAGGAAAAGGACTTGCATGAGTCAATATGCGAGCTTTGCTGCTAACCAAAGAAGAGGAAAAGAGGCGAGCTTTGCTACTGTTTGAGGCGCGATTTGCCGCTGACAGAGGCGAGCTTTGCCGCTGTTCGATGGAGCAGAGAGAACGCGGGAGGAGAGGAGGAGGAGAAGAGGTATAGAGATTTGCCGCTGGTTAGGGCTTGCGTCGAAGAGGTATAGAGATGTGTTAAAGGCGGGAGACCGGAGACGTCGGAGGAGATGCGCTTTCGGTGTGGGTGGCAGTCGAGGAGTTGAGAAGTGATAAAGCATGCTGGATATATGCTGGCGGGAGGAGTTGAGGGGAGAAGACGATGGATCAGGGAGAAAGCCTGCGGGCTTTTTCCGAAATGATGAAAAAGCATGGGGGAGCGGGAAAGAAGAGGTGCCGAAATGATGAAAAAGCATGGCATGATTTTTTTTATTTCTTGGGGGGCCCGGGCCCCCCTGGCCCCCCCTTGTATCCGCCCCTGACTCCGGTGGATCCGTGGCGTGTGACTCGCCGCAAAACTTATCTTTGGATACGAATCTCTATACCTCTCCTTGTGTGTTTCCTCTTCCATGTAACGGTTTGGTGGAAGATTAAGTCGTGATTTTCGGATAGCTTTGGATCAATCGTTGCACGTTTCAAAACCAATCTCTTTGTGATTTTAAGCATTTGTTTTTTTTTTCTGAATGATCCGGTGAATCCTACGCCAAAGCTGTTTTGGGATTTGAATCCGACTAAACTTGATCTTCAAATTTTAGTGGGGTGATCTCCCTTTGATTGTGCTTGCGAAAGAAATAACATTTATTATAGGTGGCTAATTCTCTTGTGAAATTTGTGAGCGTATTTTGGATGGGTTAGAGCGAGGGTTCGCCTTGCGTCGCAATCAGGAGGCCTGGGTTCATGCCGGGCTTGGGACGGGTCGATCGGGCCCGGATATTCTACCAGCTCGGCCCGTGCTCAGTTTGAGCCGGGCCGGGCTCAGTCTCCCTCTCAAAGTGGGGCCCGATAAGGCCCTTCATCCCGGGCCGAGCCGGGGCCGGCATGAATACCAAAGGCGGGATTAAAATCCCACCTAAAAAGACGGGATTAAAATCCCACCTATGATTAGGCGGGATTAAAATTCCGCCTTGGTGGGATATCTGCCTTAGTCCGGGTGCCGGGCTCAAGCTAGCCCGGCGCCCGGGCTTTTCCCGGGCCGGGCAACCGGCTAAAATGGGGGCCCGATAAGGCCCCCAAGCCCAGCCTTGGCCTAGACCTGGACTAGCCGGGCCGGGCCCGGGCGAGCTTTTCCGGAATGGACTTTTTGCCCACGACTCACGGCCTACCATTTTCTATTCTGTGAACTAAAATTATTCACGGTTTGCTGCTAGGAAATTATGTTCTTCAATTAAAACACAAAGCGCACAACATAAACTCAATGTGTTAAGAAAATCAAGTACTGAATGCTATATAATATAACCCATTACACATATAAAATTGGGAACAATGATCTAATAAAGCTTTAGAATTTCTTAAAATGCCTCTCACCAAACATTATACTCCAAATAAAAGCGCTTTGAAGGCTTGGTTGGGCATTGAAGAGTTGGTAGGAGGAGTGCATGTCACATTTAAAAATAGGCTCACATTCAAAAGTAGGGACATAAATAGGTTAGGTGAGGGTAATGAGGGGAGAGTTATGATGAGCTCTAGGGGCATTTTGGGCTACCCCTCTTGGTCTTCCAGTTGTTGTAGCAAGGACAGACCCCCTTGTTCCCATGATATCCTGGGGGCACGCAGAGGCACGTGTTGCAGCACTTGTTGCAGAAGAAGAGGCATGGCTTCTTGTACCGAGTCTGCGAGCATCTCCTACTGCACTGAGAGGGGCATTCTGGGAGAAGGAAGAAATGATAACTCAACAGCATGAGGGGAAAGATGTTTTTTTTAATCTTGCTTGATTTTTGGTTTCATGTAAACCATAGTTCTATGATCTTGCATAAGGCTATATTGAAAAGTTTGTATTAGGAGAGATTCTCTTCATTTGGGACCTCAAATGAAGTTCATTTCACAGCGTAAATCCTTTCTCACGTGATTTAGGCTCCGTTAGCGGGATTTATTTTCACCGGTCTACTTCATGCGGTCGTAACCGCTTTACCGGTGAAAATAAGTACTCCCAAACAAAGCCTTAATGGTGTAGAATTTTTTGATTAAACAAAAAAATATAAAAGAATAGAATTAGTATCCTCCCCATTTGAAGTGAAATAAATAATATTCATTTAACGATAGAGATCTATTTCTGGTTGATCAAAAAAATTCTACATCATTAAATCAAGTGAGAAAACATCCACATTATGAATGAATCTTTACTTGAGATTCCAAATCGAGAGAATCCTAATTCAAATTGGTGACCCCATTGAATCAATCAAAAATAGATCTTGATCGTTAAATGAATACTGTGTATTTCACAATACTAGTTCGATATATTAGAACCCTTGAAATAAGTGTAGGATATGAGCCTGAAAAATCACTACACTTGAAATAAAGGAAACTTTAAGCATGGCCTTTAACTAGCCTACCAATAGTTTCACTAATTTTGGGTACTAATATTCCATTAATGGATTATTAAACGCTATTTAATTATTTATCTCCAACTTGTCACTAATCATATAAATTTAGGTGATTGTTCTTAGCACTACAGTTTTGACTAATTGCACAACGTTTTTTTCTAATTTTTCACGGCTTTTGAAAATACGTCTTGTACATGCATTTTTAGGAAAAATGTTCCCCACGAAAGTTGTAAATATCGCTGATATCTACAACTTTCGTGTTGGAACACTATTACTAAAAATTAGGGCTGAGCATATTATTCGAAACTCGAAAATCGCTCGAAAATCGTTCGAAAATTGAGCCGAATCGGAATCGGTTAAAATTGATTTGACTCAATTTGAGTCGATTTAATTTGACTCGAATCTGATTTCGAGTCGATTTCGAGCCAGCCCTGAATCGCTCGAAATATGATTCGAATCAAGTCGAATTAATTAAAAAAATTATGTATTTATTAATATATTCTAATTTTAAGATTAAAAATAACAAAAATTAAACCTAAATAAAAAGAATGTAGACTTTAAGTGTTTCATTTGCTAAATTTATAGGTTGACCCATTTTATTTTGAGCAAACTAGAAATAAAACGAAAAATTGCTAAATTTCGAGCCGAGTTGATTCGATTTCGAGCCGACTCGATTCGATTTTGAGCCGCCTTGATTCGATTTCGAGCCGACTCGATTCGATTTCGAGCCGACTCGGAATCGAACCATTTCGAGTCGAGCCGACTCGACTCGAAATCAATTTCGATTTCGAGTCGATTTCGAGCCGAGTTCGAGTCGAAAATTTCGATTTCGAGCCGAGTCAAAATCGCTCAAACTCGACTCGATATCAGCCCTACTAAAAATACATGTACAAGATGTATTTCCAAATGACGCAATAAATTAGGAGAAAACGTTGTGCGACTAGCCAAAACTGTAGTGCTAATAACAATTACCTAAATTTATTATGTTCATTTTTTTAAAGTTATTTTATGGGCGATGCTATCCGCACCGCAGATCCACAACTTTCATATTGAATATTTTTCCTAAAAATACATGTACAAAATACATTTACAAAAACGCAAAAATAAAAAAAAAATAGGATACTACAGGTCAAAACTGTAGTGCCGATAACAACGCCCTATTTTATAGGGCATTGTTTGTTTGGTGTTTTAACTCTTTCCTTGAGATAGTAATGCCAACAGAGAAATCTGTTTTAGCATCCATTTTGGAGGCCACGGTGCCGTGGTAAAGGCCCCCCAAAAAATTAACTCATTGTGAGCTCCATTTTCCAACGCCGGAGGGGAGGATCCGCCACCACTGTCCCAAACGGAGCTAGAGAATTTCCCCAAATCAGCACTAAGCTGACATTAATATAATAAAAAAATAAAGAAATTGAACAGAGATTCACAGGTTCATAAACCAAACAAGGAACATGAGAAAATCGGAAGAAAGCTGAAGGAGAAATACTCACGGTATCGCCTCAGGCTGCCTTGTCCATAGTTTGCCTAAAAATCGCAAAGAGAAGAAAAAAAATTAGGTCATTAGCCGCAGATTTGAGCATTTTCGTGCAAATCTAAAGCAGCGTACCTTGTTCTGTCGATATGCGTCCTCTTCATGGCTTGCCTTATTAGCCAAAATCGTCACCAGAATGTGGGGGAGAAATGGCAGATTCAGTATAAATCCGGCTAGTAAACCCTAAAAACCGAACTCAGATGTTATTTAATGATAATTTGGTTTAGAAGACTCGCCGCGGAGCTGGATTCGGCCATTAAAATGGCGAAACAAGCTACAGCGAGGAGAAGAAGGAACTTGACTGCAGTGGCCATTGCTGCTCAAAACCGAGATAGTGGGAGCTTTTTTTAGAGAGGGATGATGAATGGTCTGAGTAATGGTGGTGTTGAGAACGTGGGTTGGAGTGGAGGCGTATAAATAGATGGAAGGAAGTCTAGGCGTATAAATAGGAAGTCTAGGCGTATAAATAGATGGTGGTCGTAGTAATTGCCCTCTCTTTTCATATGCACTCTCTTTTCATATGCACGGGAATTGATTTTGAAAGTCACATAATTTATGATGAGATCATTTTTGGAATCAAATTTTTGACGGTATCTTTTTTGGATTTTTTGGAAGCCGCACAATCTCGCCTAACTGTCTCGCCGGATGGCGGGGCGATTGGCCAGATGGTAAACAACTCGCGATCCAAGAGCTCTCTCTCGCATCCTTATATCCTTCCTAACCCGCTGACCCGGCGCCTCCTCTCCCAGGAAAGACTTGGTGAGTACTTGGACCGCTGGGGTCGAGCTGTAACGCCCCAAAACTCGTTTATGTATGAGTAGTGTTTTTGAGAGCTTTGGAGCCATTATGGTTTCACACGGCCTGTGACACTGGTGTGTCCAGGGCCGTGTCCTTTTCTGGAATTGGCTGAGTTTTCTTCAAGTGTTGAACACGGACTGGGACACGGGCGTATCCAGGCCGGACACGGGCGTGTCAAGGGCGGACATGGGCGTGTCCGAAGCCGTGTCCTGCTCTGTGTTTGACAGGCTGTGTCAAGTGAGAAACACGCCCTGGGACACAGGCGTGTCCAGGGCGGACACGGGCGTGTCCAGGGCGGACACGGGCGTGTCCAGGGCGGACACGGGCGTGTCCAGGGCGGACACGGGCGTGTCCAAAGCCGTGTCCTATTTGGGCGTGACGGTTTCTGTGTCGATTGAGGCACACGGCCTGTGACACGGGCGTGTACAGGTTTGACACGGGCGTGTCCAGAGTTGACACGAGCGTGTTAGAAGCTTTGTCCTGATTCGGAGATCGGCGAATTCTTGTACGAAAGTGAGACACGGCCTGTGACACGGGCGTGTCACAGGCCGTGTGCGGACCCAGGAAGACAATTTTAAGGGTTAATCAAGGCCTTTCGTTTTATTTAAGAGTGATCTGGCGGCCCAGAATCCTTCCTGTTGGTATATAGCTGGGAAATGAGGGTTTAGGCCTCATTCCATTTGGTCATTTTTCTTTCTAAGAGTAAGAGAGAGGGGAGAGCAAAGAGAGAAGAAGGAGGATTCCGGCCATTGTTGGAGCTTCGGAGCTCTGAATCGCGAGCCGAGTCCAGATCCGGAGAGGCGAGTCCGTTGCGGTGAAATGTAAAAGAATAAGATTAGTATCATCCCCATTTGAAGTGAAATAAATAATATTCATTTAACGATCGAGATCTATTTCTGATTGATCCAAAAATTCTACACCATTAAATCAAGTGAAAAAATATCCACAATGAATCTTTATTTGAGGTTCCAAATCGAGAGAATCCTAATCTGAATTGATGACCCCGTTGAATCAATCAAAAATAGATCTTGATCGTTAAATCAATACTATCTATTTAACAATATTGGTTCTATATATTAGGACCCTTGAAACAGGCATATGATATGAGCCTGAAAAATCACTACACTTGAAATAAAGCAACCTTTACGCATGGCCTTTAACTAGCCCACCAATAGTTTCACTAATTTTAGGTACTAATATTCCATTAATGGATTATTAAAAGCTATTTAATTATTTATCTTCAAATTTTCACTAATCAAATAAATTTAGGTGATTGTTATTAACACTACAGTTCTGATTAGTCGCACAATATTTTCTCCTAATTTCTCTCGACTTTTGGAAATACACCTTGTACATGCATTTTTAGAAAAAATATTCAACACTAAAGTTGTAGATCTCGACGAGATCTACAACTTTCGTGTTGAACACTTTTTCTAAAAATGCATGTAAAAGACGTATTTCTAAAAAACACGAAATCTGGGTGTATTTCTAAAGTACACCTTGTACATATATTTTTAGGAAAAGTGTTCAACACGAAAGTTGTAGATCTCATCGATATCTACAACTTTCGTGTTGAACACTTTTCCTTAAAATGCATGTACAATGTGTATTTCCAAAAATGCGAGAAATTAGGAGAAAACGTTGTGCGACTAGCCAAAATTGTAGTGCTAATAACAATTACCTAATTTTATTATGTTCACTTTTCTAAGTTATTTTATCGGCGCTGCTATCCGCAACGCAGATCTACAATTTCATGTTGAACATTTTTCCTAAAATGCATGTACGAGACATATTTTCAAAAGACACGAAAAATTAAGAGAAAGTATGATACGACTAGTCAAAACTACGATACGGATAACAACGCCGCCCTATTTTATATAGCTTTGTTTGTTTGGGTGTTTTAACTCTTTCGTTGGGATAGTAATGCTGTAACAGCCAATAGACACGTGTCTGTATTAGAGGTTAAGTAATTTGTAATTGTTTAATTAGTCCTATAAATAGGGGTCTTTGTTTGTAATGAGGATTAAGGAAAAAGTTTAATAAAGTTCTGTGTTTACTCCTCTGTTTTCCCGACCCCCTTCTTCTCTCCCACCTCCGGCCATCCCCGGCCTTTCTTCCTTTTCCTCGTCTCCGGCCACCTCCTCCGGCCATTCTTTTGTATCTTTTGGATTACGTTATTTTTGTCCGTTACAATTGGTGCCCTTGTTGAGATCTTCATCCTCCACCTCCACCGGCTTCTTCTTCCTCCATCGCCGGAATATAGTTTGAAGCAGAGTTCCTCCACCGCTGGTTTACACAAGAACAACAACTGCAAGCCTCCAAGAACTGCTGCCTGCCACCGCAGCTGTGCCTCCGCCGCCACTGCGACGCCACCGCCGCTGCACCTTCCCCGCCTCTTCGCCGCCGGACTGACGTGAATCCGCCTCATCTTTGCTTAACGCAAGATCTGCCACGGCAAGCCACCCAAGATCCACCACCTACTCTTCATCGTCCCCCACCACCGCTGTTTCATTTTCTACCATCACTGTGTCAAAAAGCGTTTCGTGCCACACCGGCAAACATCTCCGGCGATCAAGAACTCTCTCTCACACCGGCGATCCAGATCTGTACACCGGCGAATATATATCCTTGGCAACCTCATTCTACTGCTGACGACAACTTCAATCCGCCGCCACTGCCACCGCCGCTCCACCTCCCGGCTGAAATCAAGAACGCCGGCGAACATCTCCGGCGCTCAAGAACTCCCTCCCACATCGGGGATCAGGATCAGTACACCAGCAAGTAACATCGGGCAACTTTATTCTACCGTCGCTGCGCCGCCACCACCGCTGCGCCGCCACCGCCGGCCTCTTCCACATCCGCCGGCCCGTTGTAAGAAAACATGGCCACCCCTATTTTATTTTTTCACAAGATTCACTGCGCCGCCGCCGCTGCGCCGCCACCGCCGCTGCGCCGCCACCGCCGCTGCGCCGCCACCGCCGCTGCGCCGCCACCGCCGCTGCGCCGCCACCGCCTCTGCCGTGAAGACAAGCAACAACCAGCCTAAGTTTTTAAGATTGTGGTCATCTCTCTCACCTCTGTAGATTCGACGGGACAACCCGTCATTCAAGTTGCTTTTTAAAAAAAAAATAGGCCCTGCTTACTTTTTTAATAGAAAGAGAGAAAAAAAAACTTCAATTAAAATTTTCAGCTACCAGAATTTGTTCTGCCAGCCCGGCTGCAACTCAATTAAAGAGGCAGGACAATTTGAAAAGTGAGTTTAAAAAAAATTGTAGAACTTTGATCTGCAAAGGTCAATTTCCCAATCGTCTACAATGAAAGACTTATATGAAGCTATTGAGGCCTTCAAACAAAAGATGTTACATAGTTTTGATGCTCTGGAGCAAAGCATGGACAACAATTATCAACGCCTCATTGACACCACACAACAACAATTTTCTGAACTTCGACACTCTACATTTACCATGCAAAGAAAACAAGAGCAGAAGATGAATCAAACCTTGCGAAAGCTAAATGATATAAATATTGTTCTTGTTGATGAAGTGGAACAAGATTCTCTTCCAATTATTTTGGAGGAGCAGATCTCGTCAATCATCAATTCAACGGTGACAATAATAGAAGATTTTCCCCATGGTGTTTTTGGACAGAACTCAACCGCCGAGCCATCTATTATTCACCATATAGTTCTGGAAAAGATCAACTCAACCTCCGCGTCACCGATGCGTGTTGAATATGATTTTGTGTTGCCATCTAACACCACCAAAATCAAAAGCATCTACAATGTTGTCTTTGGCAACAACTATTCAGACAAAAATGGCGTAAAATCAGTGCTTACAAAAGAGTTCGTTGCAATTGAGTTCGCCACAACAAAGATCGTTGCAACAAGATTCGCTGCAGCAGAGGTCGTTAAAAAAGATCAAAGAACATCAATAATTTTGGTGTTTGATCCTGGTGGAACTCGTTTCATATTTAGGGTGACCAAGACTTGCATTGCTATATCAATGGACGCCTTGTGTTTTTTTTAGTGATGATCTAACGACGAGCACGTCGTTTTTAAAGGCGAAGGCAATGTAACAGCCTATAGACACGTGTCTTTGTATTAGAGGTTAACTAATTTGTAATTGTCTAATTAGTCCTATAAATAGGGGTCTTTGTTTGTAATCAGGATTAAGGAAAAAGTTTAATAAAGTTGTGTGTTTAGTCCTCTGTTTTCCCGACCCCCTTCTTCTCTCCCACCTCCAGCCACCCCCGGCCTTTCTTCCTCTTCCTCGTCTCCGGCCACCTCCTCTGGCCATTCTTTTGTATCTTTTGGATTAGGTTATTTTTGTCCGTTACAAATGCCAACAGAGAAATCTGTGTTAGCATCCACTTTGGAGCCACTGTGCCGTGGGAAAGGCCCCAAAAAAATTTAATTCATTGTGAGCTCCATTTTCCATCGCCGGAGGGGAGGATCCGCCACCACTGTCCCAAACGGAGCTAGAGAGTCTCCCCAAATCAGCACTAAGCTGACATTAATATAATAAAAAAATAAAGAAATTGAACAGAGATTCACAAGTTCATAAACCAAACAAGGAACATGAGAAAATTGGAAGAAAGCTGAAGGAGAAACACTCACGGTATCGCCTCAGGCTGCCTTGTCCATAGTTTGCCTAAAAATCGCAAAGAGAAGACAAAAAATAGTTCATTAGCCGCAGATTTGAGCATTTTCGTGCAGATCTAAAGCAGCGTACCTTGTTCTGTCGATATGCGCCCTCTTCATGGCTTGCCTTATTAGCCAAAATCTTCAAGAGAATGTCGGGGGAGAAATGGCAGATTTAGGATAAATCCGACTAGTAAACCCTAAAGACCGAGAGCAGATGTTACTTTTAATGATTTAATTTGGTTAAAAAGACTCACCGCGGAGCTGGATTCGGCCATTAAAATGGCGAGGCAAGCTACAGAGAGGAGAAGAAGGAATTTGACTGCAGTGGCCATTGCTGCTCAAAACCGAGAGAGTGGAAGCTTTTTTAGAGAGGGATGACCGATGATGAATGGTCTGAATACTGGTGGTGTTGAGAACGTGGGTTGGAGTGGAGGCGTATAAATAGATGGAAGGAAGTCTAGGCTACGACAAAATTTTACAGCTCCAGAGTCTGGATTTAGATCTAGGTTCGGGGCCGTACGATTTTTACATAGAGGGTTGTAGACTTGTAGTAATTGCCCTCTCTTTTCATATGCACGGGAATTGATTTTGAAAGTCACATAATTTATGATGTCAACGTTTTTGGAATCAAATTCTTGACGGTATCTTTTTTGGATTTTTTCGAAGCCACACAATCTTGCCTAACTGTCTCGCCGGATGGCGGGGCGATTGGCGAGATGGTAAACAACTCGCGACCCGAGAGCTCTCTCTCGCATCCTTATATACTTACTGACCCGCTGACCCGGCGCCTCCTCGCCCAGAAAAGACTTGGTGAGTACCGGGACTGCTGGGGTCGAGCACTCGCCAACCCGCATTGCGAGACCAGAATGAATGGTCTCGAGCACAACCTTCATGAACTCGCCAAATTGTCTTTTAGTCACGGGACTGTCTGCAGGTGGGGAGTTGTCTGGGTCAGTTCCTTGTCGTTCATCTCCAACCATGACACTCGCTTGAGATTTTCCTGACGAGCTACGGGTCCACGCTCACCGCACCAAAAATGTTGAACCCGGAAACCACGGTTCAACGAGTTCGGACCTGGGGGTAGCTTGCTTTTACTTCCCTCAAGCTAATGCCTCAGCTATGGACTTAGAGTTCAATAACCTTCCCACCAGAACAACCTCAAACAAACCTCGAGTCGCAGTGAGGAGGTCTCATCACACACCTGAAAGATCTTAGATTGCTTCCCCTCCCAAAGCAAAGGTGGATCGAACACCTTTGGAGAGCCAAGAGAGCTTCCGACCACCAACCCGAAAACCACGGTAAATGAGGAGCAGAAGCTCCTGCCAACCAAAGTTAGCCAGGGGAGAGGAAAACTTAGAAAGAGGTCCTCTCCAAAGGTGTCATTGGGGGTCTATTTATAATTTTCCAGAGATGATAGGTCAATAGCGAGATACCGCCTTCTGGAAACTGTTAAATGCATCCCAATGTGGTCTGTCAATAGCGAGATCCCGCTGTCTAGAGCAACTAAAGGCAGGCCAGAAATGAGTTATCAGAAAAAAGAGAAAGGAAAAAGAATATGCTCTAATGGCAAATCGACACATCTCAGCCCACTCGCCGAGGCGGCGAGAACACTATGTGACTGAGCTCTCGCCACTCGTCCGGTCGGCGAGCACTCGATGGAGCTGGGCACTCGCCACCTTGTTTTTTGCCCATAGGCGAGATCTCAACTCACCGTGTTGGGTACATTGGCTAAATGTACCTGATTTGAAGAAGCCTCACCCAACTCAATGATATACATCATAATGTATTTGATGTATGTTGAGTTTACATGTGCAGGTTAAGTAATCACTGGACTGAAGCAAAAAGTTTCTAAGTCCATGTGTCGACACCCAGAGGGAAAGTGTCGACACTCAAGAAAGCTTGTGTCGACACTCAGACAAGCAGTGTCGACACTTGGAGTAATTGTGTCGCACTTGGGATGCAGAGTCGACACCAGACAGAAAGTGTCGACACTTGGAGCTGTGTCGACACTCAGTGAAGAAAAGTGCAGACAGAGAGTGTCGACACAAGGAGCTGTGTTGACACCCAGAGAAGCTGAGTCTACACCAGAAAGTGTCGACACTTGGAGCTGTGTCGACACTCAGCAAAAGTTTGCAGAGACTAAGTACAAGTATCGACACTCAACACAATGTGTCGACACTAAGCAGAAGAGTCAACTTGAAGTAAGTGTCGACACCCAGCACAATGTGTCGACACTCAACAGAAGAGTCAGCATTTGAAGTATGTGTCGACACCCAGAACAATGTGTCGACACACAGCTGAAGACTCAACACTTGAAGAAAGTGTCGACACAAGGAGCTGTGTCGACACTTAGCAAAGAACAGAATTATCTCCAAAATATTCTAAGTACAAGTGTCGACACTAAGGGAATCGACACTCAGCTGAAGTCTCAACAAGAAGAAGGTGTGTCGACCAAAGCTGTGGACACTCAGCAAGTATCAACATCTATGTCGACACCAAGAAGTAGTGTCGACACTTCAGATTCAACACAAGAAGTTGTGTCGACACAAAGGTGATGTGTCGACACTTAGAAGAATTCAGTACAGATAGAAGAACAAGTACTTGTGTCGACACTCAATTTCAGTGTCGACACATGCAGAAGAAACTGTGTCGAGACATACAAGGAGTTGTGTCGACACCTTGTAGACTTGTGTCGACACTTACACAACATGTGTCGACACTTGGTCTAAAAGTGTCGACACTTAAAGACAGAAAGTCTCGACACTTTCAGACAGTTAGATATTTTCAAGAAATGACTGGATGACTTGCTGAGCCGGTCTCTGTCAGAGATATCAGAAGTTAGTTATGGACCGAGACCAGCCGGTTCATGAAGAAGGCCTATAAATAGGCTCATACAGTTTACAGAAACTGAGTTGTTGAGGTTGATCACATTGTTGAAGAACAAGTTATTAAAGTGGTACATAGAGTATCAACACAGAAGATCTTGCAGTCCAAGTGCAGATCTAAGAAGTTGGAGAGAGAGGGCTCCATCCAAGAAATCAGCCTTTGGAACTAGGCTGAGAAGAGATTCAATTCATTCTGGATCTTAAGTGGCAAGGTCAAGAATGCAGGAGGATTCAGTCTTATTCAGTTCTCTCAAGAAGCTTTGAAGAAAGCTAATCAGATTGAATCCACTGAGTTCTTCCAAGAATCTCAGAAACTCTCAACTCCCCTCTTTTATTTCTGAGTTGTTGAGTTAATATTTGTAATACATTTTTATCGATCCTTTGGATCTGAGTGAATTGTAAGCCTATAATTATAAAGGCTGAGGGTAGGGCTTGAGAGCCTGAGTGTAGGAGATTGAGATCTCTGAGTGTAGGCCTTGTTGGCTGAGTGTAGGCCTTGGTTGGCTGAGTGTAGGCCTTGGTTGGCTGAGTGTAGGCCTTGATTGGCTGAGTGTAGGCTTTGGGATAAAGCTGAGTTGTAACTTTGGGCCTGAGGTGTAGGAACCAATTTGGGTTCTGAGACAGTGGAGGAGTTTGGCCGAATCTAGTACACTGCTAGATAGGCGAAGGGGGAAAGTGGATGTACCCATATCTTGGGAACCACTATAAACCACTGTGTCTGCTGTGCTGTGAATGTTATTTGCTGTGTATGCTTAGTTATTGCTGTGATAAAATAGTTAGTAATCTGTGATATAACTGTCTGCTACCATTAAAGGGATTAGGTCACCTATTCACCCCCCCCCCCCTCTAGGTGTTTAGGTACCATATCTTTCACACCGGCTCTGCTCGCATATTACTACACTGGATAAGCAGCGAGCGCCTGATAAAACTTACTTTTTGCTCTCTGCCTTTGGGTCAGTCGGACCCACTCGATCAATACAGAGTTGTCCACATATATTGTCATTAAAAAGGGATATGGTTATAGAGGTGATGTTTATCCTCATGCATTTCTCATTCGTTTTTTACAAAAATGATTTATAAGAAATAATGACATCATTATAGAGAAGAATTTTCATTAAGGCCTCATTTGGTAACCTGCTTTGTGGTTTACCGTTTCCAAAAACGCAAAAAACGGACGTATATGCGTTTGTTTTTCCGCTTCTTTTTCGAGCTGCACCCCGTTTTATGACTTCTGAAAAAACCGCGGGCTGAAACCCTCACCATTTCCTCCTTTCTGTCGCGTTCCCCCCCCCCCCCCCCCCGCATCGCCTCAATCTTGGGTTTTCCCCGCCGCATCATCGCCACCCTGCGGCATCGTCTTCGACGGCATCGCAGAACGATCCACCGCATCGTCGACACCCCGCGACATCTTCTTCGACGGCATCGCAGAACGATCCGTCGCATCGTCGCCACCCCGCTGCATCGTCTTCTTCGACGGCAGCTATGAGAGGATCCGCCGCATCATCGTCGAACATCCTTTTGCTTCCTGCTGCATCTTCTCCCACGGAATCAGACAGCGGATCGAACATCCCTTTTGATCCTCTTCTCTTGCCGGGTATGTTTCTTCCCCCTCTCTTGCCGATCACTTCTTCCTCCTCTCCTCTACATCGATATGGCTTCACTGATTTGCATCTTCTCCTTATTTTGCAGCAGTCCTCTCCATCGATCCTCTTCTCTCGTTGATCCATTGCTCCTTGCTGTGAGAGTGTTGATCCGCTGCTCCTACAAACTTGCAGCAGGTATATAGTTGCTTTTTGTGTTGATCCATTGATCCCTGATTTGTTTTTTACTCCTATGGTAGCATCTTGTGGTATAATTTTATTTTTTGTATATGTGTGTGTGTTTGTTTTTGTGCATGTGTGTGTGAGTGCATGAATGTTTGTTTTTGTGAGTGTATGAATTTTATTATGTGTTGGACATGAATATTTGTTAGGTGTGTGTGTGTATATAATTGTGTATTTTATACTTGTGTAGGTGTGTGTGAATGTTGAAAGTGTGTGTATGTAATGTGTGTGTGAGTGCATGTAATGTGTGTGAGTGTATGCATGTGTGTGTGTGCGGGTGTGTGAGTGTAATGTGTGTGTGTGTATGATAATGTGTGTGAGTGTAATGTCTGTGTGTGTGTGAGTGTGTGTGTGTGTGTGTGTGAGTGAGTGTATGTACTGTGTGTGAGTGTAATGTGTGTATGTTTGTTTTTGTGTAATATGTGTGTGTGTGTGAGTGTATGTATTGTGTGTGTGCATGTGTTGATATTTGGGGAAACAAGCATGTGTGAGTGTATGTGTTCTGTGTGAGTGTGTTGAGCCTAGCTTATGTGTGCATGTGTGTATGATAATGTGTGTGAGTGTATGTAATGTGTGTGTATTTATGTGTGTGAGTGCATGTGTTGATTGTTGAGGAAATATGTGTGTGTGTGTGTATGTTGGACATGAATGTTTGTGTAGGTGTGTGTGTATATGATTGTGAATTTTATGCTTGTGTAGGTGTGTGTGATTGCTGATAGTGTGTGAATGTAATGTGTGTGTGAGTGCATGTAATGTGTGTGAGTGTATGCATGTGTGTGAGTGTATGTATGTGTGTGAGTGTGTGTATGCATGTATGTGTTGATTTTTTGGGAAGCTTGTGTGTAATGTGTTTGTGAGTGTATGTATTGTGTGTATGATTTTGGTGGAAATATGTATGTGTGTGTGTAGGAGTATAGTTTGCATTTATGTTTGACTTTGTTTCTTTCATTAAGTTTATGCGTTATGGGTAAACATAAAGAAGCGTTGTTAGTGCAAAATGGGAGGTGGGCGATGTTCTGATTTTTTGTGATTTGTGCTTGAAAGAAATTGAGTTGGGTAATCGCCCAACAACGCACTTTAGCAGGGATGGTTGGTCCAACCTAACCACATGTTTCCTCGCTCGTATGGGAAATTCTTACGATTGAAATCAAATGAAGAATAAGTGGGATCAACTTAAGAAAGATTGGAAGTTATGGCGAGAACTTAAGGGCCGTGAGACAGGTCTGGGATGGGATCCAATCCGCAAGACAATTGCTGCTCCAGAAGATTGGTGGACTGAACGCCTCAAGGTATGCATTTAAATTTTAAACCTCTTGTTGTAATTATTGTACAATAGATTATTCAAATGATAGTTATTACTTTTCATCGCAGGTGCTTCCAAGTGCTAGGAAATTTCAGTTCTCTGGAATACCCCCTGAGTTAGAGAATACGCTAAATATGTTGTTTAGCCCGGTCGTAGCAACTAGGGATCTAGCTTGGGAACCCAATTCAGGACAGTTTGAGCATGAGTCGATTGATGAACATGACATACCTGCTGGTGATGACACACATTCAGTTGAGGCAGGGAACAAACGAATGATCAGTAATGGTAAAAGCATGATGACAAATAAAAGAACAAGGAGATCGACACTAGATGATATAGCTGAGACATCGCGCATGTTGGATCCCTAGTTGGATTTGGGCTAGGTTCACTAAACTAGGATTATTGACCCACCTTGTATAGCCAGGGTCATGTCTGTGTCCTAGAACCTAGGCTATGTCCTTAGATTCAACACTGCATGGACCAGCCAACAACATACAACAGAAGACTCAAGACTTAGAGAAAAATCAGTTTCAGGAAAGTGAGTTCGACGTTCGTCGAACTCAGCTCGACGAAAGTCATGCTCAGCTCGACGAACTCAGAGACAATTCTCGGAGTTGAGCTCGACGAACTTAGTTCTCAGGTCGACGATTTCTAGATGCTCTACTTAAATATTCTAAGTCCAGAAACATTTCTCTGAACTCCAGTCGACGAAGTTAGATTATCAGCTCGACGATCTTAGTGTACAGAATTGACAAGAGTTTATCAGAAAGCAGTTAGCTGTTCTCATGTCAACAATCTTGGATCTCAGGTCGACGAATAACAATTATCTAGTCGACGAACATGACTTCTCAGCTCGACGAACGCTGGACCCAGGTCGACGAAATCTGTTCATTGCTCGACGATTTCTGTGCAGTTCCATACTTAGATTTTTCCTTCCTTCTACCTTTATTTTATTGTAGTAATTCCTGAGTAATCAATGCTTAATATTCTCTGAATATTACCGTTAGAAGCAGCATTGATTATGACATTCATCAGGATTATTACTTGCCGATTTTCAATGTAATTTTATATTCTCCAGGCCGTCAGCAATCAATGAGGAAGGAATTCAAAAATTCGAAGGAGAAATTCCACTAGAGATAGAAAAGTGATTCTCTTCCTTAGTACAGAACACACAGAGGAACAGATAGAGAATAACACAACACACAGTGACAGAGAAGACACACAACAACATTCATTAAAATTCTTCTCTATGCAGAAAAAGAATCTGGTCTTCACCTTGACATTGCTGAAGAAGAAGAAGAACATCCATCCAAATCAAGAGTCTTCTTCATTCTTCACTGCAGGATTCTTCAAAGACAACAAATCTTGTCAAGAAGTTTCTGGATCTCTTCTCATCAAGGCTGAAGATAGAAGACCTACTCACCCTGAAGCAAAACTCCAATCTTCCTGAACAACTCAATAATTCAGGGGGAGCTTTGATAACATCAAAGATCCACTAGTCTTCTCAGTTGTATTTGAGAAAGAGAAGACACCATAACTCTCTCATCCCAGCACTGTATAAAGGGTTCTTTAACTCCCTTCAAAAGTTATTCCTTGGTTGTAAGTCATCTGATCAAAAGACTTGGGTTAGTGTTTGAGCACCTGATCAAAACCTGTTAGTAGATTCCTACCAGGGCGGTAGAAGAGTGGATATACCCAAGTTGGGGAACCACTATAAAAATTCTTATGTTGTCTGGTTGCCCTCTTTCCTTTTTATTCTTGTTGTGCTTGTGTTAGTTAGATTAATTTTTACTGTGCTTGTGGTAGATTAGTGTATCTTAGGATTTCACTTTTATTTATAGCAAATTGGTGTCATATAGTTGCCCTACTCTGAAGTGTTTTTATTTATAGCAAAATTTTTTAAAGATTTAATAGATACTCTATTCACCCCCCCCCCCCCCCACCTCTAGAGTATTTAAGGTCTAACCCTCTCTTTCAATTGGTATCAAAACAGTGTTTCTTTGGTTGTACAAGTTAATCCTTGAACCAAAAGATCATGTGTTAGATCTAAACTTTTGTTTCTTTTAGGATTATATTCACAGCATGGCACAAAACAAGGACTATGCAAGCACCAGACTTCTAGTGTGCAACTTAAATAAGTTTGACATCTGGAAGATACCAATCTCCCTCTATTTGGATGAGATCACTAATTACAGAAACAAATCATTTACAAAGTATGAAAAATATATCTGACAGGAAACTTTAAAATATGCAGCAGATATATATATATACAGTAAGCTTTGTATCAGGAAATAAATAAACAGATTTAAGACAACAGAAAGATTAAACAGATAAAATTCATTTCTTCTGCTTTGGTTCCTTTTGCTTATTCGCTTTAGCTTTATCACTAGCCTGAGTAAACTTGATTTCCCTGTTTAGATTGGCTGCTTGAGTCTTTGTCATTGTCATATCAGCAGCTCCAATAATATTGAGGGAAGTAGCCCAGTTTAGCTCCTCCTTCCTGTATTTGGACATTGTTGAGTATTGAGAGGGATCCTTTCCTTCAGCTTTGGCTTTGTTGATCATAGATATGCCAACCAATTCTTGGAATCTGGCCATCCTTGCAGTAATAGTTGTTTTCCGGGCCTCAAAAGGTATAGGAGGAGATTCAGGTCTCTTTGGGCTTTCAGCCTTTTGATGTTCAGTAGTTTATTGTAGATGTTGCTGTTGATGTTGATGTTGCTGTTGCTGTTGATGCTGCTTGCCTGAGGAGTAGTGCCTGTGCTGGCTGCTTCTAGAAGAAGAGGATGCTCTACCCTGATGCATCTGATAGGTTTGATATTGGGTAGTCCTCTGAGATGACGAGCCTGAAGCATCAGTAGTAGGTGGAGGAGGAGGAGGAGGGTCTTTCTTGTATCTCTGTGGATGGGGTGAGTACTTGCTGCTTTTCGTCCTATCTTTCTGCTAATTTTTGGACAGCCACATCCAAGCTGACATGCCCTTGTATGGAGTAATATTCTGAAGAATATAGTATGGAGTATCATGTGTTGGGTTTATCTTTGGAGCAGGAGGTGGAGGAGCTTTCCTCTTCTTATAAAGTTTCTTTTTCTTAGCAGAGGGACTGTCATCTGAATCCACTTCATCATCATCATCATCTGAAGAGTCCTGTGGATTATCATATAAAACATTAATCTCTTTCAATACTTCTGCAGATATCCATAATTGTTCAGCCTTGGGAGGAGCAGGAGGAAGAGCTGGAGTTGGAGAACTGAGTACATCAGTGCTTTCAGTAACTGATTTATTCTCTTCTTCAATATCAGCCATGATCAACTCATCAAGATCAGGCATGGGGCTATCATCCATAATGAATGTTGGAGCAGAGATGACTTTGGGAGGGGATGAAGTAATAAAGGAATCAGCTCTTGGTGGAGATGGAATAATAGGAGCCTCTGTAATAACAAAACTAGCCTTGAGTTACTTGGCAACTTTGGAGCTTATTGGGGAGGTATAGGGAACTATAACTATGGATGGATTTATGCTGTATTCTGGAAGAGAATTTAAGTAAACTATATCAAAAAATTTCAACAAATTCACAATATCTACTGTGGGATTTATTATATAATCACCAACAGTCTTTATTTCCTCTGTGACTATCACATCCAGATCCATATCAGATTCAATAAAATTAATTTAATCAAACAGATCATCAGCTTCTGCTTCTGCTTCTGCTGCTTCTTCTGTTGCTACTACTGCTGCTGCTTCTGCTACTTCTGCTACTTCTTCACAGAGTATCTCCCCCTGCCTGATTTCAGTGGGTACTGAAGCCAGGCCCCTGACTGAATAAGGAGGGATGGAGAGAGTAGAGATTTGAGCAGCAAGTGAAGAGAGTGAGGAAGCAAGAGGGGAAATAGCCTCTGCTATGATGGTTTTGAGGAGGGGAGTGATACGTGATAGAAGAGGTGGAATGATGGAGGGGTCCAGTTGTAGGAATGTAGGAGGTGTATCAGTGGAGACAGAAAGGTGGATGGATGATGATGGTGGAGGGGAAGGGAGAGAGTCTTGCATTGGTTCATCTGGGGAAGAAGAAGTATGAAGAGGGGATGAAAGCAGATTGAATGATGGTAGAGATGACAGATTGGAGATGGGAATGTCAGCCAAATGTGGTGATAGAAGAGATGAGGGTGGTGATGGAATTGGTGTACCATGTGGTGATGGAATTGATGTACCATGTTGTGATGGAATTGGTGTACCATGTTGGGATGGAGGTGAGGTATGAAAGTTAATATGAGTTTGGAATGGATGTACTGGGGTGGATGGAGGTGTAGGAGTGTGGACTATGGTGTGAACTGGTGAGTGGAGTTGGTGTACCATCTGAGGATGACTTTGGATGGATGGAGGTGGTGGAGGAGGAGGAGGGACAACCTCAGTAGGGTGGGGAGTGGCTAGAACAACCCTTGTACTATCAGAAGGCCTGGAGGAAGAGGAAGAAGTCTTGGATGGCTTGGTGATGTTTCTCTCCCACCTGCCAAAGAGGGCACAAGTGAGTCTCTTGGAGGCATTCATGAATATGGTCGGTGTGACCAGAGATTCAGCAGCCTTTTCCTAAAGGAAGATTGCCAGAACCCTTCCAAAACACACCTCTTTCTTGGTGTTCTTTTTCTTGATCAACTCAAACATAATCTTAGCCCAATTTACAGGCTTCTTATTCACCACAGCACACATCACCAGGAATTGATGCCTAGTGATGTAGTCATGGGCTGTGTGTTTGCCCAATAGTACTTTGCCCACAACATTTGATAGAAACTTATATTCAGCAGATAAGTGTTTCTTCAGCAGTTTGTTGGGTGTTTCTCTAGAATAACCCATGTTATTTAACATTTCATCAAATTCATCACTGGCAATCTCTAGTTCTTCTTCACCATTAACTAATCCAAAAATCTCGGTCAGGACGGCGGGGGTAAGAGAGACTGCATTACTCGATATTGTGCCTGTCATGGTGTTCTCATCTGCGGTGGAGGAAGTGTAAACTCATTCTCTGATCTCTGTGCTTGCTATCTTTATTCTGGTGGTCATGAGATTTTTTAACTGCTGATCTTCAAGCAGTTTCAGAATGTTCAGGAAGATAGGATCCGAGTGTTGAAACTACTTAAAATTTATATCAAATCCAGTATCAAACTTCATGGCTCCAAGACTGCCTGCGGGAATCGCCATGAGTGCGCCTGCAACAAACAAGAGAGATTAAGTGCAATGGAACTGAAAGCGCGAGATGGAGGTCGAAGAAAAACCTAGATATAAGATTTTTCAGAATATGAATCGACAAACTCCGTTCAGCGAAAATTAAAGAATTCTTCGATCTAAGGTCGACGAAATATTTTGTAGTTAAAAAATTCGTCGATCTTAGTATGAAGATTTGAAAACATTTCGTCGAGCTCCGTTCGATGAAAATAAATTCACTCACAGAGAGTTCGTCGATCTCCGTTCGACGAATATCTCTAAAACTTTTCTCTGTTCGTCGATCTCCGTTCGACGAACTTTGAAAAATTCATCGACTGCAGACAGAAATTAAATTAAAGCTTCTCCATTTATCATTCCAAGTTGATTTATAATTAACAAGTGATTTCTTTCATCCAGGGGTTTGGTGAAAATATCTGCTCTTTGTAAATCAGTGTAGATATAAACAAGTTTAATTTTATTTTTGTCTACACACTCTCTAATGAAATGATGCCTAATGTCTATATGCTTGGTCCTATTGTGATGGACTGGATTTTGTGTTATGAATATAGCACTTGTGTTATCACATAAGAGTGTTGAATTATTTAAGTTGAACCCATAGTCCAGGAGTTGGTTTTGAATCCACAGCATCTGGGAACATCAACTGCCAGCTGCAATATATTCTGCTTCAGCAGTTGATGTAGACACAAATGACTATTTCTTGCTAAACCATGAGACTAATCTCATACCAAGGAACTGACATGTTCTAGAGATACTCTTTCTGTCTACTCTGCATCCAACAAAGTCAGCATCTGAGTATCCAGTTAACTCAAATTCTGACTCAGTAGGATACCAGAGTCTTAGACTAGGACAACTCTTTATATATCTCAAAATTCTTTTTAGGAAAACTAGATGAGATTCTTCGGGATTCACTTGGAACCTAACACAAAGACATGTAACAAACATTATGTCAGGTCTGCTAGCTGTAAGGTATAGTAGGGACCCAACAATACCCTATATAATTTCTGATCAACAGGTTTCCCATGTTCATCAGAATCTATTACAGCATTAGTTATCATGGGTGTTTTCTTTGATGAGGCATCAGCCATCCCAAACTTTTTAATAAGCTCTTTAACATACTTAGCCTGGGATATGAAGATGTCATCAGGTAGATGCTTCACTTGGAGTTCAAGGAAGTAGGAGAGCTCACCCATGCTACTCATTTCAAACTTTAAATGCATGAGGTCAGAGAACCTCTTGCATAGTTTGGAATCTGTAGACCCAAATATAATGTCATCTACATAAATTTGTACCAACAAGATTTGGTCCTTATGGTGCCTAGTGAATAATATTCTATCTACAATGCCTCTAGTAAATTTATGCTCTATCAGAAAGCTAGCTAAGGTCTCATACCAAGCTCTTGGAGCTTGCTTTAAACCATAAAGAGCTTTATGCAATCTAAAGACATATGAAGGATAAGTTGGAGAGATAAAACCCGGATGTTGTTCAACATAAACCTCTTCTTTAAGAACTCCATTCAGAAAGGCACTCTTGACATCCATCTGATAGACTTTAAACTTCTTGTAAGCAGCATAAGCATGGAAGATCTTGATTGCTTCTAACCCTGCAACTCGTGCAAAAGTTTGGTTATAGTCTATTCCTTCTTCTTGCCTATAACCTTAGCCTAGTCTTATTTGTCACAATTACACCTTAGGCATCTAGCTTGTTTCTATATACCCATTTAGTTCCAATGATTGGGTAGTCTTTGGGTCTTGGAACTATATCTCAAACTCTGCATCTCTCAAATTGATTGAGTTCCTCTTGCATTGCAATGATCAAGTGGGGATCTTGCTCAGCATCTTTTATGGATTGAGGCTCAACTTGAGAGAGGAAACAAGCATGCATCACATCTTGGTTGAGTTGATGTCTTGTCTGTACACCTACTGACATGTCTCCAATCATTTGAGATCTAGGGTGATCCTTTAGTGTGACAAGATCAGTGGGTGAAGTTGGTTCAGCAACATCATTTGGGGTTAATTCCTCTTGTAGAATATTGTCTGCTGTTGAATGAAGTTCAACCTATTCCAAAAGTTCTTCTTCACTGTCTTCATCAGCTTGTGGAGTAGGAGGTGATGTAACCTCTTTTGGAAGGTTTAACTCACCTAATTTCTCACACAAGTGAGGTACCTGCAAAATATTTGAGGTAGAAGAGTCATTCTCCTTATAGTACATGTTAACTTCATCAAAAGAAATATGTACAGATTCTTCTATTTTTAAGTATGATTTATTGAATACCCTATAAGCTTTGCTAACTTGGGAATATCCCAGAAACATTCCCTCTGTAGCTTTAGCTTCAAATTTTTTAATGTGTTTCTTGTTATTGTTATGAATGAAATATCTACACCCAAAAATTCTAAAGTAATCAATTTTAGGTTACTTCTCTTTGAGTAATTCATAGGGGGTCCTGCCCTTTAGTTTGTATATCAAACTTCTATTCAGCACATAGTTTGTTGTGCTCACAGCCTCTGCCCAAAAGGATAGGGGCATGTGTGCATTTGCAAGCAATGTTCCTGCAGATTCAATGATTGTTCTGTTTTTTCCTTTCTGCTACCCCATTTTGTTGAGGAGTTCTAGGAGCAAAGAAATAATATTTGATACCTTCCTCCTCACAGAATCTTTTCATGAGAAGAGATTCAAACTCAGTACCATGATCACTTCTGATCAATGCAACTGGAGTAGAATACTCAATCCTTATGCCCTTAAGAAAATCTGTAAGGACTTTAAAGTTATCTGACTTGTTTCTCAAGAAGAAAACCCAAGAGAATCTAGAGAAGTCATCTACAATAACTAAGGTGTAAGACTTCCCTCCTAAGCTTTGTACAACATTGGGTCCAAAAAGATCCATATGTAGCAAGTACAAAATCCTATGTGAATCACTCTTATAAATTGACTTAAAGCTGTTTTTAGTTTGCTTGCCTTCTTGACAAGCCTTGCATAGGCTTTTCTTCTTGTAGGGGCCAGAAGGTAATCCTCTGACAAGGTTATCCCTAGATAGCTTAGAGATATTTTTAAGGTTCACATGATCTAGTCTTTTATGCCAATGGATATTGTTGTTACTAATTTGGTTGAATAAACATATTTCTGAGTTAGCAGAATTAAAGTTTACTAAGTATATATTCTTTTGTCTACACCCTGTTAAAATAGTTTGATTATTTGAAGAAATAATGCATTTAGAATTGGTAAAACAAACCTGATAACCTGCATCACATAATTGACTTATGGATATTAGGTTATGTTTGAGACCATTGACATATGCCACTTTTCTGAAGGTGACAGCTCCACTGTTGAAGTCTCCATAGCCCTCAGTTTGTCCAAAGCTGAAATCTCCAAAGATCACTTTTGGACCCAGCTTTGCCTTGAAGTTGATTAGGCTTTTCTTGCATCCAGCCATGTGCTTGGAGCACCCATTATCCAGATACCATTTTTGATTAACAGCTGGACAACTTTTTACCTGCAAAGAAAACAATTAGTTTTTCTTGACCCAGGTTACCTTGGGTCCTTATTTCTTTACATAAGAAAAGCTGGAGATATAAGAGCACTCAGGTTGGCTTTTGTATCCTAAGGGGTGATATCTTCTTGGTGGAATTATCCAATCAGCAAGAGAATTAAAAGGTTTTCTGGATTGATTAGTGTTTCTGTCAAAATTTTGATTTTTATTAAGTCTGATTGGGTTCGACGAAAAATTGTAAGTTCGTCGACTAGAGTTCGACGAAGTGGGATGAGATCGTCGATCTCTGCTCAGAGAATGAACATATTCATTTTTTATGCCCCAAGTTCATCGATCTCTGCTCGACGAACCATACATAGTTCGTCGATCGCAGTAAGACGATTTATTATAGCTAATGTTGGTGTTCATAGATCGTCGATCGGAGTTCGACGAACTAGCTACATTTCGTCGAGCTGAGTTCGACAAAATCTGTTGAACTTGGTTTTTACTTAAAGTTTTCTGGTTTCTGTTATTTTGATGTCTAAGGTTAGGTAACTCTTCTGTGGTTTACTTATTGTTTTATTACCTTTTTGCCCTTAGCTGAAACAAATCTAATAGGGGTTGATAATATATTCTTCTTAAGTAAGGGGGGTAAACTGGATGATGCACCCAATCCCAGTTTACCATTAAGTCTGTCATTGACTTGTTGAATTTTCTCAAAGTGGTCAGCAAGATAGCCCAAAGCCAAATTAATATTCTCGGCACTACCCAGTCCATACTTTGATCTAGCAGAAAACTCAAGGAGCAAGCTCAACACACCAAGCACATGGAAGAACAAGCAGATCTTATATTCATTACACTTCTTTACAAGACGAGGTATACATAGTGAGACATGATTTCGCTAGTACACAAGCTATAACAGAAAGCACAAAACCAAGCCGGGCAGACAACACCGGAAACCGCCGAGACCGCCGAAGTCGCCAAGCCCGCCGAAGCCGCCCGAGCTGAAGCTGTAACTCGTCGAATAGACACAGAGTCCGCCAAAGCCGCGAGGCCGCACGGACACACCGTTATTCGCCTACTGCCGAGGAACTGAAGAACAGACCGCCTACCTGCCTGAGACTGGCGGACAGTTTATTGAAACTTGGCAAAGCTGAAGCAGAGCACTGACAAGCCGCAGAGCGACCCGCTGAAACCACAAAGACCGCACACTTCCAAGTACTTGACTGAAGTCAAAGCCAAACTCCTGGCTCCTTGAAGCTACCCGCGCGACCTGCACACAGCAAACAGTTAACTCCAATTCAATCCGCGCGGACAGAAAACTGAGACCGCAGAACTTTGACCAAGCCCCCACTTACGGTTCCCTCAGTTACTGTAGACGTGTCGGGGGGTCCTATTTATAGGCGAGGTGAGGAGTGTGGTCACCGCCCTAGTGGATAGAGACACCGCCCCAGCCCGCGCGCTAACAAACACCCGTCCGCTGAGTCCGCAAGGACTTAGCCGGATTCCAAGGAACAACCCGCCAAGAGCAAGGCACCGATCACAACAAGGCGAACTTGCCTCACACTATGCGGACAAGGCACAGTCCGCACAACACCAAATGGACAGCCACCTCCCCTACAGCAACAGTTCGCACACTAAAGAGGCAGTCCGCATAGTACATGACCAAAACCTCCATCTGCCACAAGTCCACGACCAAAGACAGAGTTAGCAACAGGCCGCCCGGTCAATAGCGGACTTGGCGGATACAGCGGACACACTGGACTTGTCACAGAATGTGACCAAGTCCAGTAAATCACAAAGGACCTAACGCGAGCTTGGCGGACAAGGCTCAGTCCGCCAATCACCCAACACGAAAACGCCAACACTCCTCCAGAGTTAGACGGAGTCCGCAAGAAAACTCGCACGGCTACCCAAACGGCCAAACTGTCGGACTCCACACACCAGTCTGCCACAGCACCAACATTGTTGTACTATCAGAGCTCGGCAAGGCCACAGCCAAACTCCTAAGGCCAGTCCGCAATAGCGGACACCGCGGACACGCCTGTCCGCAAGCCTCCCGCGGATAGAACCCAATCCGCCGGTTAACACAAGCTTGCAACACGGCCACTGAACAGAGCACTGCCTTCAGTTCGTGAACCTCTATCCACTCAGGCCGCTCCTTCAATAGCCAAAGCCACCAGGACAGCCAACACCCTATCCGCTGACAGCAGTCCACCCAGGCAATTCACCAGGCTGTACAAGGTGCTTCTCAAGAACAGCCAAGCCCAAGCAGGCCTTACAACCAGGCCGCAAATAGCAGCCCGCCCAGTCCGCGGACTCTGTCCTCACAGGCCGCCCGGCCTGCCCATCAACCACTTTCACTTCACAAATGTCAACACTCCCTCTTGAAGTGAGAAGTGGTGATCAAGCCCAGCAAGCTGCGCAACCGCTCAAAAGGCCCCTTCGACAGTGGCTTCGTGAAGATGTCAGCAAGATTATCTTCACTCCGAACATGCCCGACCAGCAGAGATCCCTCCAATACCTTCTCCCTTATAAAGTGGTGATCGATCTCTATATGCTTGGTCCTAGTGTGACATACTGGATTGTTAACCAGCTTGAGAACACTCATTGTCACCCCGGAGTAAAGTTGGCCCTTGCACTTCTTCATGCACATCCTCTACAAGCCTCCTCAATCAGATGGCTTCCCGAGCAGCCAAGGTCGAAGCCTTATACTATACCTCCGTAGTTGAGACGGACATCGAGTCCTACTTCTTGCTACACCATGCGATGCTAGTTGATCCGCAAGTGAACACATAACCTGAAGTTGACTTTCGATCATCCGAATCACCGCCATAGTCAGCATCCGTGTACCCAAGCAAGGCAAAATCCGAGTCCATTTTGTAGAGAAGTCCCATGTCAGAAGTTGTCTTGACATACTTCAGAATGTTCTTTGCCGCCACTAGATGAGACTTCCTTGGTTCAGCCATAAAACGACTTACTCGGCCAATAACGTAAGCAATGTCTGGCCTTGTAATCGTCAGGTAGATCAAGCTCTTAACAAGAGCCCTGAACACCAAGGGATCAGGAATAATCCTCCCCTCATCTCGTCGAAGCTTCAGCCCATGTTCCAGTAGAGTAGAGCAACTCTTTCCTTCGCCCAGGCCGAACCGCTTCACAATGCGATCTGCATATCCTCTTTGACAAATAAGTATACCGCTCTTCTTCCTCTCCACTTCCAGACTGAGAAAGTGATGAAGCTCACCCAAGTCTTTCATCTCGAAGCGTATAGCAAGCTCAGCCCTGAGCCTTGCTACTTCCCCCTCCGAATTTCCTGTGATGATCATGTCATCCACATACAGTAGGAACAAGACTTGAAGCTCCCCTTCTTCTTGACGAACAAGCTAGAATCTGAGTTGGACGCAAGATAACCGCAGAATTGCAAATACTCTGCTATCTTCCCATACAAAGCTCTAGGAGCTTGCTTCAACCCATAGAGAGCCTTCCTGTGCTTGCAGACATAGTCCGGATGATCTTCAGAAACAAAACCAAGTGGCTGATCCATGAAGATGTCCTTGTCAATCTCTCCATAAAGAAAAGCATTCTTCACATCAAGCCGCCACATTCTCCATCCCTTGCTAGTAGCCAAGGCGATCACCACTCTGACTGAAGTCATCTTTGCAACCGGACAAAATGTCTCCTCATAGTCTTCTTCATACTGCTATGAGAATCCTAGAGCAACCAGGCGAGTTTTGAACCTATCAATGCTTCTATCAGCCTTCTTCTTCAACTTATACACTCACTTGCAAAGTCACTGGAGTAATGCCATCAACCTTGGGCACAAGATCCTAGGTTTCATTCTTCTTAAGAGAAGCAATCTCTTCCTTCATGGCATCTTCCCACTCCTTGACTCCAGTGGCCTTATTGAAGTTTGCAGGCTCTCGCTCATCCAGAGGACCTGCAAAGAAGCAGGAGACAAAGCTCACTGCATTCCCATCACAGTAACGATCTGGTGGCTTAATAACCCTCTTTGATCTCCGAAGGGTCTGCTCCTTGCATACAACCTTCCGTTGCTTCTTCAGGCTCAACTCCTACTTGGGGCAAGCTTTGAGCAATGCTCCCCCTGCTTCCTGAGCCAGAAGGCTCAGCCTCAGAGTTTGAAGCAATAGGAGCTGCAGGTGAAACAACAAGCTCCTCTTTCAGGCCTTCAGTAGCCATCAATGGTTCTTCATCAACCTTGCTTCCGGTTAGCTCAACTGAGCCACCTCCATACGACGTCAGTTCGTCAAAGACAACGTCTCTTGACACAACGAACTTCTTCGTCACAGGATCCATGCATTTCCATCCCTTCTTCCGCTCATCGTAGCCAATAAAGACAAGCTTCCTTACCTTTGCATCCAGCTTAGTCCGTGAAGCATCCGGGACATACACGTAGCAAGTTGAACCGAACACCCGAAGGTGTCCCACACTAGGCTTCTCCTTCAGCAACAACTCAAAAGGAGTCTTCATGTTGATAGGGCTGAGCGACATTCGGTTGACAACATAAGAAGCACAAGACATCCCCTCCGCCCAAAAGGACCTTGGAATGTCTTTCGCATGAAGCCAGCATTTGCAAGTCTCCGTCAGATGACGGATCTTCCGCTCCGTGTTGTTGTGGAGTGTAAGCACAAGTGAGCTCTCTCTGAATTCCGTGCTTCCTGCAGAAGTTAGAAAACTCGGAGGAAACAAACTCACCCTCATTATCTGTTCTAAGCTTCTTGATCCGCAAGCCAAGTCGGCCCTCAACTAGCTCCTTGAACTCCACAAACAACCGGAAGGCAAGGATCCAGGAGAACTCAACCCCGAGAAGTACTTGCAGTTACATTGCATATTTTAGGTCATAATGTACCCATGCAAATTGTAGGCGAACGATTCCAACACTCTATAGAAACTATTAGCAAGTTTTTCTCAAAGGGAATCACTGCTATTAAGAGGTTATCTTCAGATGTCATTATGTCGGTAGATCATATTTTCAGGGATATTCCCCCCCCCCCCCCAATTCTGAATGATTCTCGATACATGTCGTTCTTTAAAGACTATATTGGGGCTATTGATGGGACACATGTTGATGCTCGTGTTTCCTGCTGATCAACAAGTTTTGTACATTGGCCGTCATGGGACAACAACACAGAATGTTATGGCGGTTTGTGATTTCAATATGTGTTTCACATTCGTACTTGCGGGTTGGGAAAGATCTACTCATGACAGCTGTATTTTTCACCGTGCCCTTATGGATCCAAGTTACAATTTTTCGTATCCTCCACGAGGTGAGACTTGTATTTCTTAAGATTTCAGTAGTTTTTAATTACTTTGTTTGACATAAATTAAATTTAAAACTTGTAGGCAAATATTATGTCGTTGATGCGAGATACCCTCTCAAACGTGGTTTCTTGAAACCATATTCAAGCACACGATATCATTTACCAGATTTCAGAAGGGGCAGCAAGCCTATACAAGGACGTCGAGAAATATTCAATCGAGCACACTCATCCTTACGAAGTGTTGTAGAATGGTCATTCGGAGTTTGGAAGAAAGAAGAATGGATAGAGTTTACTGTAAGGGATTATGTCGATCCTTATAGTTTGGCAAAGCAAAGAGACATTGTAATTGCAACATATGTATTCCATGTTTTGGATATTCGCATGTATTTGGATGTTTAGATGTTTGTATGAATGTTGTCCTGCTGCATACATTGTGACGTACATATATTTTCTGCAATTTACATAGAACAAAAAAATTGTATAATTTTTTTATATAAAACGCCACCACTGTATTGCCAAACAGTTCTCTGTTTCAAACAGCTCTACAAACACAGACTACCCAAACAAATCTTCATTTTCACCAACCAGTTTCCAACAGCTACATTTACAAACCTCCATTTACAACAACTCCTTTTACAACCGCAACCGCTAAACCAAATGAAGCCTAAGTTTAAAGAATCAAAGTAATCTTTTAGCCCTAATGAGCTTTTTGAATTGAATATCACTTCAATCAAATTCAAATTTGTCATAGAATGCAGAGATCCATATTCAGATTCATTCGATTATTTGAATTCGAATTTGTCCGAAAATCTTGTATTCGAATTTGGATTCGAGTTTGGATTTGAGTTTGGATTTAAATTCAAGTTTGGATTCAAATTCTAGTTTAGATTCGAATTCGTGTTTGGATTCAAATTCGAATTCACTTCAAATGATGGATCAATTAGATTTTGATCAGGCAATTGGGATCATGTTTATCTATACTAATATATAAAGATATCCATTTGTGGTGTAATGGTGTGGATCATCAAAACAATCATAGTTCTTAATTTAATCATGAAAATCCGGATTGAATTAAGAATTATGATTGCTTTGATGATGTAGGTGGTTATCCTTTCAAATAATGCAGAGATACGAATTTAGATTCGTTTGATTATTTGAATTCGAATTCGTCCTGAAATCTTGTATTCTAATTTGTATTTGAATTTAGATTCGAGTTTGGGATTCGAATTTGGATTCGCGTTTGAATTCTAATTCAACTTTGGATTCAAATTCGAGTTTAGATTCGAATTCGAGTTTGGATTCAAATTCGAATTCACTTCAAATGATGGACCAATTAGACTTTGATCCGGCGATCGAGATCATGTTTATCTACACTAATATATATCCATTTATGGTGTATTGGTGCGGATCATCAAAGCAATCATAGTTCTTAATTCAATCATCTCCTATTCTCTTTGTTTTTATCTCATTAAATAAAAATCTCTCCCTCCTCACGATGCCCTTGGGACTGCAACGTGCCATCGGGGCTACGAGTGGTAGTAGTGCCATCGTACTGGGCACTATGACGGTCACGGTACTATCGTTGGCCGCACGAGGTCCCCTGTGCAATGTCACTCATAGTACACACACACACATATATAGTAAACGTCATTGTGCCATTTAAACAAACAGATACCTTGCAAGAGAAGTGGTATATTTTTGGTGGAATTGTTGTATTTGTCATTTGGGCTTGCTTCCAGAAGAGTAATGGATTCCTGGTAGAGAGAGAGACCATAATTGGATGTCCTCTACTGTTAGACATCAAATCCCAAGAAATGAAGAGTAAGAAGGCTGGCAGTGGAGAGAGGGAGAAGAGATAGAGAGAGTGCCTTAATAAGTGCGACGCTACTCTGACATAACTGAGGTAGTTCTTGGCCAAGATTTGCCTGCGTTCCAGGGGAAAAGCCTTAGTGCTGACTGTAAGAAGGCGAGGGGGAAACATCGTTAGAATTTTGCGGACCCTTGGAGTGTTGCGGACCCTTAGAAAAGTGGTGATACACACGGAGATTCTAGCAGAGAAAGGGTTTTCTGCGGAAGGGTATGGCGATGGGGATGATTGTTGACGCCGAACATCGCCGATGGGGAGCTCCAGTTGATGGGGGTCGATGCTTGCAGAACGTTGCCAATGGGGGTTTTCTGCGGAAGGACCCGGGAGGCGCTAGGGAATGAGGGTTCCGGGAATGAGAAGAGCGAGCGAGAGAGAAATCCTCCTACAAGAGAAAAAGGGGGAGCGAGAGAGAGGCTGTGGGAGAAAAAGTTTTTAATTTTTGTTTAAAATAATTTCAGTTTGATTCAGTGTACTGGAGTGAGGCCCGATCGAGGGCGCCGGGTTCCTCTCTCCTATGAGAGGGAAAGGGGGAGAGAAAGAAAAAGAGGGGGAGGAGAAGGAAAGTGGGAGAGGGAGAAAAAGAGGAGAGAAATGAATAAAAAATGAAGGGAGGAAGTAAGACAACGGTACAGTGTGATAAAAATAATTAGTTTTATTTTATTGCTAGGACTAAAGTATACAAACAATAAAATTATAATACTAAAACATTTTATTCAAATTTTAATAAATTAAAATACAAAATATCTACGTCAACACCACATTAGCTCCGAGCACCACCACATATCTTAAAGATTAAAAGTTTAAGAGAAGTTAGTCTTATGACATATTTTAAACTTAATATGTAAGTTCATGAAGAGGCTCATATATGACCCACGCACAGCCATGGAAACAAAGTTCAAGAGAGTGACATAGAGGGAAGGAGAGAGAGATCGACGTTCATCCAAGAAAAACAGTGAGGGGGAGAATGTTAGAAGTATTGACTATGTGCACATCAAAATAACTTTTATTTTATTCTAAAATTCCTGACGTAGAACAACTACCCATACCTAGCCTTGAGCCGCACTTTTTCATAATGTGCACTCAATTGTGTAATTGACCGCACATGATAACTTGTTTAACAAAATGACATTGAAAACCAAATTACATTAAAAAGATGGATCCACATTCATATCATCATCAACATAGTTCCCACAAAGGCAACCCAACACAAACATAAGTTACTTGCATCATAGAAGCATGCATGTAGTAACCATGCACACATTTTATTCTTCATAAGATAATATAACACACACAGACACAAAAACACTAGGCCAAACTTCATCTTCTTCCTTCAAGTTCATCTCACTTGCTGGTGCAGGGATCACATGTGTAGTTGGATCCACACTTGCATCCATTCTCGAACCCCTCAGTCATCTCAAATTCCTCAAATTCTCTATCAAATTCCAAATTCAATGCAAATTCATTAGCTATCAACAAAATTCCGATCAAATATCACATTTCACCCAGGTATATCTGATTTGAGATTGCATAAGCGCAAGTGAATAACAATTTCGATGAAAGAAAATATCAAAGGTTAAATTCAAACATAAAAGATCCATGCTTATGAAAAAGGAGTGAATTTTATAGAATTAAAGATATTCTTTAAAAATTGCAAAATGCATAACATTTGTTAGTGCATAGCAATGTGATGGTCGAGTTGTGGCTATTCAACCCACAATACTTTTCTCTATGGGGCATGTAACCAAAATTATCACAAAAAGTGTAATAGAATAAAACAAACTAAGCGGAAATAATATGGAGTGTTATAATTATTGAAAACAGGAGTGCAATAAGTAGAGCTGTCACGGTTCCGGTTCGGTTCCGGTTCTACTAAAACCATGAACCGAACCACTAAGGTAACGGTTCTTCAAATTAGAACCAAAACCTTATTTGATTTGACCGGTTTCGGTTCCAGCTTAATTTTTGGAACCGTCGTGTCAACGGTTCCAGTTACGGTTCAACAAGAACCAAAACCAAACCGTCCACTATCGGTTCGGTCCGATTCCATACGGTTCGGTCCGGTTCCAATCGGTTCCAACTAAAACCAAAATCAAACTTGGCGGAATGAAATAAAAACAGACTGCAAATAGTAAAACGCAAAACTACATCGAAATAGAAATAATTATGTTGTCCAATTCTCGACGGACTTTTCCACGATCGGTGGGATAATATCAATTGTCTTCCTACGCGTGTATACTTGCCACGAATTCTAGTTGTCTTACGCACGTCTTGTCGGCATGATCAACCGTAACAAGCGCCTACAATTAGTTGTCTTTCATGATTACTAATAAATAGTAGTTATATATATTCTATATTTTTTAAATAAAATATTTCAAAAAAATATGTAAGTAAAATTGAAAATATATTATATAACTGTATAAAAAAAAAAATGTATTGCAAAAATTGACTCCAAACTGCAACAATGTCAAACCATATCATATGATTTTTATGCGGTGAAGTTTTGTTATGTCCAAAATGGACCCCCTTTAGTGCGATTGCGGATTGAGTTCAAACTGCACTACCTTCACTCGTGATAGTAAGTATAAATATTATAGATAAATTATAAAATAATAACAATATAATAATAATAAACGGGTTACGGTTCGGTTCTAGTTCGGTCCGGTTCGGATCGGTTCTAAAAATCTTGAAACCGCTTGAGTCTTGTATGTTGCGGTTCCGATTCCGGTTCCGGTCCGGATAATAATATGTAAGAACCACACCCGGACCAATATTGTTCACGGTTCCAAAATTCAAACCAGAACCCGAATAATTTGCAAACGGTTCGGTCCGGTTCTTTGCGGTTCCGGTTCAGTTCCGGTTCGGTTTGCGGTTTTCGGTTTTAAGTGACAGCTCTAGCAATAAGGGATCACGGGTACACTCGACAATAATATAATAAAAATGTATGTAAAAATAATGTGACATAAATGTGGAGTGTAAAATTATTCTTTTACACTTTACAATATGAATTAGTTCGATACCATCAATAAAATAAGAGAAAATTGCAATATTTTCTATAGATACCCGCATAAATGTCTTCACTGATATTAATTGTCTTGCTTATTCCCCCTCCGATTCAATGAAACAATCTATTAAAAACATCAAGATGCCAGTAATGCATATGAACCCTGTAAAGATTGTATAACTTCTTTAGATAATACACTCAATACTATTATTTTAAAAAGTGCAGCAAGGGGATAAAAAGCAATGCATCCGCTTCAGTATGAAATATCAAGTGAGAGAGAGAGAGAGAGAGAGAGAGAGAGAGAGAGAGAGAGAGATCTATTACAAGATGTGGGGACTAAACATCCTAATTAAGAGGCTAAATGGGTCTTTGCATATATCATTCAACAAATACAATCAAAAGCAAAGTAAATTATGGCCATCAAAATGGTTGCTCATACATCGGCTCATACATCGGCTTTCCGGAGCAGATGAAATCCACCATTTCTTAAAGAGCCTAAACCCAAACTCATCATTAATGCACTTTGAAGTAGAGATTAGTAGCCATTTTGCAAAAAAAAAAAAAGAAGAAGATAAATGAGCAACAACTAAACTAAATAGTGTCAGAAAGTAAGTTGATGCAGATTTCATGGCTATCTTACAAAAATAGACAAAAGTTCAAATATGTATGTTGCTGCTGGTGCATTTTTTCATCATGGAGCACTGAGCTTCTCCATTTGCAATATTACATTTAGTTAAATCATTTAAACTGTATGATGATCAAATAAATTTCAGATTGTTTTTGTTTTTGTTGAGTGATGGAATTTTGATAATTTGTATCCATACCATATCTCCTTCCTAATGCTTAAAGAAAATTGACGAAAACATTTTAAAAATAGGATAACAGAGGACTAACAAAATTTGAGTAATCGTAAGAACTTACGAAATTATTCAGATAATTGAGTGATCCTAAACACAGCCCAGATTTGTGCAAAAAAATTTGACGTAAAATAGGTAAGCATTCTTTAAATTACGGGTTGAGTGATAAAGAAGATGAACATGCTGAAATTAGAAGGTTTAATTGTCAAAACTAACAAACCTAAAATGAAGTCGAGCACTAACAAAGAAAGTCAAACATTGTTACCAGTCCGCAGTTCACAAAGATTGTTGCAAGCTCTTTTTCTTGTTTTCATCCTTGACCTTCTGTTTGAGTTGTTCATCGGATCGGGCCGAAACTGATTCATCCCCAATACCCACGCGACTCGCGCCCAGTAAAAGAAATGTTTGGCCAACCTCTTTCAAGACGTTTAATCACCAGTCGCCGATTTCTCATATGAGCCCTCTGCTGGACTGGTCATCAAGTAATTGAGTAGTTCCTTCTCCGCTTGGGAAAATGGCTCCCCTGCAGATGGGGCGGGGATGGTGACCGCCAATATCTGATTCAAACTAGGCAACTGTTGATCGACCATAAATGGTGGACGCGGATCAATCTTGATGACAACAGACGTGTTGGCCGTACCAGGTTCCTCCGTCGTCGTGATGACTGCAGAAGAGACCGATTGATTTGAATTTGGGATGGTCGGAGATACGGTTGAAACTGATGGTTCAGCCTGCGACGATAGCAAAATTTTGAGGGAGCCTAGATCGCTGTGCTGGTGGGCCGCCTCCGAATGCGATTGCAAACGGGAATGATGACATGGTCGTGCCGATATGGTTGAAGTCGCACGCTTCTTAAGGCGTGCAGGGTACTTCCGACGATTCTGGATCTCGTTATGGGTCATCTCGAGCAGATCCTCGCGACAGGAAGCAATGCGGGCGTACGCGGGGGCAACCACTTTGGTCCAATCACTGTTGCTAGCATGCCCGACATCAATCTCTTGCTGAACCAACCGATCAATGATATCGTTCGATGATCATTCAATGAGTTGTTCGGGCGCAAAATGCAGATACGATACATGAGGTTGACATGAACTGTAATTGGCGCCGGTTGCCAATGTGACGATTCGAGTTGTAGTTGTTGTCACTGTCTCTTCCAACTACATCAAGTTGAAACTAGCAACAAGGGGCGACTGCAATGGAACAATCACTAATGCGGTTTGATTCAGGACAGTAATGATGTTGCGCTTGGGTGCTGCTCGTTGAATGGGCAATTTGAATCGGGTCTGGGCAAACATAACCTCCAGGTACTGTTTCGGGACCTGTTCCGATTTCGGCCAAATGAACTGTTTGAAAGCGAAATTGGTGCTACGCAAAGATGAGATAAGAACTGACCAAATTCGATGCAATTGTGGAAGATGAAAGGATTTAATAGGGAAATCCTTCAGATCCTGGAGTTCATCGGGTAGAAGAAATTTGAGAACAATCGTTTGGAGCAAGCGACGCTCCAAGGGGTTGATTATTGGTGAAGTGCTCATGACAGCTTCCCAGAGATTAGGCCCTTGTAATATCGATTGACGTTCACTGCCCGCTGTGTTGAGGTTGCGAGGTTTCTTATTGTGACTCGATGAAGAGCTGCATGCATGCCATGTTGGTCCTGGTTTGCGGCGCTTGCGATTGGACTAAATGGAATGGGGCACACTGCTGACTTTGACGCCAGATTCAGCGTCAATCAACCGATCGACGTCGCCAATATGGTTCAGATCACTATCGTCCTACGGTGCAACATTGTCTTCTTCAACGATGCAATGATCATTGTAAGCTCGCTCGACAACAACCGCGGCAACATCAAGGGCATCATAGACAAACACATTGAATGTGTGACTCGACCAAATTGCATTATTGGTGATTTATTCCGCGACCATTCCAAGCGATTCCAGTTGCCCTGTAGGAATTTCGGGCAGTTGAGGAATGGATTGTCCAAACGCTATCGTCAATCCAAATTCGTTGTCACAATAATCATTCGAGAGAGGCAATAGGTGAAACATCGTCGATAGAGACGCAAGCGAGAAAGTGGTGCCATCGATCAGAAACAGTGCAAGATACTGAGTGAGAATGATATGCATCCCAGAGATTGGAAAATACGCCTAGTGAGGATCGAATTGGAGTTCACCTCGAAAGTTGATTTGAGCGACAACGACATGGAGCGGCAAGTTTCCTTCTTCCAGGGATATGGTCTCCAGGCAAATGACTCGTCCAAAGCGCCACAAGTTTTTGTTCTTCCCCGATCCACGATGTCTTATCGAACTAAACAAGCGATCCACGGTGGTAGTCGATGCAGATATATACGACGTTAAGTAATTTCTGATGTGCTTTTTTACTTCCCATGGCAAGCGAGAAGTTTGCTCGTCACTATGCGCTTGGATGGGGCACATCATTCTTGATTTCTCACTTTTCAATGTGATCCAACAATGCATCCAATTTAGCCTCAATGATGGAGCCTTCCCGCATTGGAGCTTATCCAGTGCCAACAATGATTTCGGCCACGACAGACATGAATGTTTTGTGCCGAGCACGATCCGTATGATTTGAATTGTCTCTATACCTTGTGATCATATGGTGATAGTTGAGGGGAACAATGATGTTCTCGAACTCTTCCAGCCATTCCCGATCCTCACAACACTTGTCTAGGTACATGATGAGCAGCGACATATCAATACTGTAAGCGTTGTAACGTTTCAGCAAACCCCGACCAACAGATGAACGTTTTGCATTGTCCAACGTGGTTGTGAATTGATGGGAGATGATTTGTTGGCGCTCATTCATGACGGAGGGCAATCCATTAACGGGGCGAATTTCCTGCCGTTGAACTAATCCGTCAATTTCATGCGTCCTGGCAGGTTGTGATGACGGTCGACCGAGAGATGAGTCCGAGTGATGGCACCTTTCATTCAGTTGAAGAACAGGAGTTAACAAGCAATGCACTCATTGACCAGGTCTGTCAGCTTTGATTCCACTAGTCCGAGAGTGCCATTGTACCTGTTGCAATTCTGAAAAAATGACGGAAAATCTGGAAACACTGTCGGATCCTGAGGCGATGACGATGGCCTGAGTGTGGCATCCCGAGCGTTCATTTCCAAATACTATGACACGTGACCACGATATAGCGCAGCTTGATGCATGTATCGAGTCGTTCGGGCACAACGAATCACCTTGGCGACATCAACACTACTGTAATGGGACATGTACAAGTCGTATGCCATTTGAACAAGACCGACGTCGTGCGCGCTCTGTTTGAACATCTGCACTGGATAGTTAAGGATGATTGGCGTCGGGATCAACTTCTCGGTTTTGGCCTTGTCCATGACATAGAACGTGGAACCACAACAACCTGAGCTCTTCAACTGCTTGCATATGTATCGAGCACAGATAACAAATGTGGTGGTTTCGATGCAATCGATGATTTGCGGGCACTGAATTGCTTGCGGAAAAGAAAGAGAACTTTGTTGCAAGACAGACATGCACCAACTGTCACGTTGACGTCGTACTACCATTCCAGATTGATCACGAACAACGGTTTCAGCAGATACACATTCAGGTTGGGATGATTGCTCCATAGTTGCACAGGAGGATCGATTCAGATAGGGGGTCGCATGCCATCCTCAATCAATTTCAGTTGGATCTTGATCCAATCCTCCTGAATCTTGTTCAACATGCCAGATTGCTTTCCACAAACTCATGACTCACTAGTGGGGTGGTCGAATGCTGGCAAATAAAATGGTGACGTTTGGGTCGGAATCAATTCTGGCGGAATTTCAAGGCAGCGGCGGACGAGGGTCTCCACCAATCATTATGTTTTTGCAATGTCCTGCAACACAAGATCAATACCATTCATTAGTGATGATGACTAACAGGCAGACACTCTGGGAAGTATCAGGCAAAGTCAGTGGAGAGAGTAAGAAGAACAATGACTAGCTGGAGAAAATAATCCTAGTTATCTTGTGATGTAAGTGTACTCAAGTTGAAGATTGTTTATCTTGTGACATGGATGAACAAGTTGAAGGCTATGGTGACAAGAGGCCTCGTGAAAGGCTTGTCTAAATTATCTTTATTTAGTGACAGTCATGTTTGTGAAGGATGTCCATTTGGGAAAGCGCATAGTCTTCCATTTGACTGGTCTCTTTTAGGATTAAGGTGTAACGCCCCGAAACTCAAAAGAGCGACGGGAGGCATTTTGAGCCAAGTTTGGAATTTGGCAGAGGTCACACGGCCAGGGACACGGGTGTGTCATAGGCTGTGTCCTTGGCAAGTTGTGTCGTGTTTGACACAGCCCCAGCTGTGTCGACACAGGGCCAGCTGTGTCGACACAGGGCCAGCTGTGTCGACACAGGGCCAGCTGTGTCGACACAGCCAGGGCCTGCTGTGTCGGCCTGCTGTGTCGACACAGCCAGGGTGTGCTGCGTCGATACAGGTTGTGCTGTGTCGACACAGGGTGTGTTGTGGCCAGGGTGTGTTCGACACAGAGTGTCGACACAGGTTGTGCTGTGTCGACACAGAGTGTCGACACAGAGTGTCGACACAGAGTGTCGACACAGGGGTCTTGGCAGGGTCTCGGCTAAATGTCCCGGCACTGTTTGAGTTTGTTGTGGACGTGTCCTGCTCCGGTTTGTGAACCGTGCGGTGTTCGGCCAAGTTTTTCCATGTCAGACCTGGATCGTAGCCGTACATTTCTTTATGTTGGGATCCAACGGCTGGAGGTTATTCCTATTGGGATATACCCGAGTGTAGGGTTTCAAAACCCTCATCTTCTGTTCGCTGGTTCTCTGTCTAAGTTTTAGAGAGAGTGGAGAGCAACGAGGAAGAAGAAGTCTAGATCCGGTCACCGGCGGAGCTTCGGAGCTCCAAATCGCGAACCGACTTCAGATCTACGAAGGCAAGGAGAGGGCGATGCTTTTCATCCGCATACTTTTCCATGTCGCCAAGGAAGAACGCTAGGGTAACGATTCTCTACTTGAGCATGTGAAGCTCTACTTCTTTCGCATAGGGAAGCCCGCTCTCGCGAGTTTGCGGTGAGTTTGAGGCGTTCCTTCGGTTAGACATGAATAGTCCCCGTTGTGTACATGTAGAGTCCGTAATCGAGAATGGATATAAGCATGATGTGTGAAGCCTACCCAGACAAGTTGGTCTGGATCGGTGATGTTGCATTGCATAAATGGTCGGAGAAGACTCCGTGCGAATGTTTGTTTTTCGGGTTTTCTACGTGGTAGATTGCAACAAGGAGCCTTGGGGATTAACCCCAAGGTGCACCCGGAAAACTGGGCAGATGCGTGATTCTACCAACTTGGTGGCCTGTGAGCCAACTTGAACATAACCGGGTTATGTGAATTGTGTGACAGGAACGAGACTCGGGAGAAGTTTGACCCGCGCATATGGCTTAAATTGTCGTTGCAATGAGAGCATGGGTTAGACGGAACCGTACCCGATCGATGTCGTTCGGTTGGAGCCGTTGGCATAGATAAGGGTCTTCAGCGGTCTATGGCTTAAGTTGACATGACCCATGCCGGGAAGACAAAAATGCTCATGGGTTGGCCGTCAAAGTGGCGATGGTGAGACCGGAATGTTGATGGCTTAAGTTAACGTGACATTGACCGGTTCACCGAGAATGTACCCTGAGTGCACGGGGTGTGTGGCCGTGCGTGCCTACTCCTGTGATGTAGTGTTTTTATTCTACTGCTTGGTTATACTAATAAAGTGCAGGGAAGGAGCATCGCCGCCCAGAGTTTTGGGGAGGGATCGTTATAATTTGGTCAGCATAGCTAACCGTTGCCTTTGTTTGCCACCGTTGCGGTGGATTTTTGCTTACAGGTGCTACAGTACCGAGCGGTAAATAGCGGGCCAAAGCCCAAATTGCTGAGCCGGCCCTCGAAGGCCTAATTGGAGTGTTTTCCTGTTTTATTCTATTATAACCGGCCTGCGTGCCGTGGTTTGGAAAACATGTAATTTGAGAAAAATATTTGTAAGGCCATAAGGCCAGTATTTGTGTATTTGTACTTCATTCCTGTTGGCTATGTAGTGGACATTCATGCTAGTGTTGGGTTCTTTATTAATGCAACAATTTTAATTGCTTCCGCTAGAATGACTCTATGTAGGACGTTGGATTGGTTGGATGGTTTCCATTGAGTAACCACCCGGTCTGCCTGTGGTATATGACGTCGGGCCCCGGCCGGACCTACTGCTATATGCTATGCGATGGATAGGGGGTGTTACAATTTGGTATCAGACTTCTGGTTTTGGTCGGACTTAAAATGAATTCGTGGTCGAATTCTTTTTTTAAGGGGTGGTGAGCACATGTGTGTGCGTCATCGTTATAACAGTAAAATACCCCATGAATGTCCACTTAGGAATGAAAATACACGTGTTTGAGGAACCTGCGTGTTTCTATAATTGCGTTTTGCAATTTTGTTTGGTCGCTTAACGGTGTTTTGTACAACTATAGGTGACCAAAAGTGGTGATGGGCCGTCAGAACGCCGAGTTTCTGAGGCTAGTAGTGCACCAAATGGTGCTCCTGCAACACCTCCATCGGCCGAGACCATACGATTGGTGGCCTAAGCAGTGTTTGCCATGATCAACGCGCAACCTGCAAGGCAAATGCAGCAGCCCGCTCCTGCGATGGAGCAGGTACCGTTCCAAGCGGCTGAGCAGAGAAGAGTGGAGCAGGTAGTGGTGGAGCCTATAGTGCCTAGGAGGGCAACCGAGAGACAGCTCAAACATGTTATGAGCTTTAATCCTCCAGTGTTCTTAGGGTTGGGAACCCCATCGCAAGCTGAAGATTGGCTCTCCCGGATAAAGAGAGTCTTGACAGCAACTGATATGAAGGAGTGACAGATGACCACATAGCTACGTTCCTGTTGGATTGAGACGCTAGGCTGTGGTGGGAGGGTTTGGAGCTGCATCTATTGAGAGGAAGGCAACGTATAGACATCTCGATGGAGGAGTTCTCGAGACTGTTCTTGGCTAGGTACCTCCCTTCAACTCAGAGGATAGCTTTGAAGAATGAGTTCTAGAGGTTGATACAAGGAGAGAGTAGCATGGATGAGTATCTCCACGAGTTTACCCAATTGGGTCGGTACGCTAGCTCCATCATCGCGGATGAGGAGCGCAAGATGAATCGATTCTATGAAGTTTTGAGAGATGACTTGAGGCTACTACTCTCGGGGCCTATGATGCAGGGCTTCTTGACCCTGGTCAACACGGCCCGGTCCTTGGAGAAGGACATGAAGAATGTTCAAGCGAAGAAAAGCTTGGGTGATAAGAAGTCTGAGTTCAATGTGCCGACTACTTCAAAGTCCAACTATCGAAGGTTACACAAGAAGGCTAGGACTTCGGGTCCAGCCCCCTCTTCTGGTGTTTCTAGGGCAACTACGTGTCGGACCCCGGGTGCATGTTTCACTTGTGGAAAGCCATGGCACTTTGCCCGTGACTGCTGTAGCAGACGTCCCAAGTCCAAAAGGAAACCGGGAGCATCCTATGAAGAGAAGGGCAAGGCGGTGGAGTCAACCGCATCCCATTATGCTCTGGTTCAAACAAGGGTTTATAATCTTGGCCAACAGGAGGCCATTAAACAAGCGAATGTGGTGACATGTATGGTTTAAATTTATAGCAAGTCAAATTGTTTTATACTTGTTATGTGTGTGTTACCTTACCACTGCTTGTTTAGGATTTATTTTTTGATATGTGAGAATATGGCAAGAGCACTATTTGACACGGGAGCCTCACACTCCTTCTTGTCCGAAGGATTCATATCGCGCATCGGAGTACCTTCTTCGATGGCAAAGGGAAAGTTGGATGTGTTGTTGCCGAATGGGTGTTCAATGCATACGGATAAAATCTGTGACGTTAAGATCCGTATTGGGAGCCAAGAGTTCGATATGCAAGCATCGTTACTACCACTGGTGGAGTTCGACGTGATGTTTGGCATGGATTGGCTCTCGGAGCAGCAAGCCTATATTGATTGCGTTCGCAAGGAACTCAAGCTCGGAGCAGGTCGTGAGATGACTTTTACGGGATTGAAAGGGTCGAGCAAGAGGTTGATGTCTGCTCTTCAGGTGGTGAAGGCGGTTCGTGCTGGAGCAGAGCTGTTCTTTACGGTATTGGAGGTTGCAAAGCCTAAGCCCACGTTGGACAGTATTTCAGAGGTATCGGAGTACCCTGATGTGTTCCCTAGCGATCTTCCTGGAGCCCCGCCGCAGCAAGAGATAGATTTCATAATAGAGCTAGTGCCAGGTGCGAAGCCTGTGTCACACTCTCCGTATCGGCTAGTGCTTAAGGATATGGCGGAGCTGAAGGTGCAACTTCAAGAGTTGTTGGAGCAAGGGTTTGTGCGTCCAAGTTTGTCGCATTGGAGCGCACCGGTCCTCTTTGTTAATAAGAAGGATGGAAGCTTGAGGCTTTGTATTGATTACCGAGAACTGAACAAGTTGACGCAGAAGAACAAGTACCCAATCCCAAGGATCGATGATCTTTTTGATCAGTTGATCGGGTCGACGGTGTACTCTAAGTTGGATCTTAAGTCCAGTTACTATCAGCTGAGAATAAGGGAGAGTGATATTCCTAAAACAGCATTCAGTACGAGGTACGGGCATTACGAGTTTACGGTCATGCCGTTTGGGCTGACGAATGCGCCGTTGGTATTTATGGATTTGATGAATAGGACTTTCAGGGAGTACTTGGACCATTTTGTGATCGTCTTCATCGATGACATTTTGGTGTACTCGCAGAGTGAGGAAGATCACTACAAGCATCTTCATTGGTATTGGAGACGCTGAGGAGGAATCAACTATATGCCAAGTTCTCCAAATGCGAGTTTTGGTTGTCCTCAGTGGCATTCCTCGGTCATATAGTGAGTGGGGAAGGTATTGCAGTGGATCCGGCGAAGATTATTACAATACGAGAGTGGCCTAAGCTTTCTACGGTAGCGGAAGTCTGGAGCTTTTTGGGTCTTGCCGGCTATTATAGGCGCTTCGTGGAGAACTTCTCGCGGATAGCGTTACCTCTCACTACTTTGACGAGGAAAGAACAGAAGTTCGTTTGGATGTCGGAGTGTGCGCTTTTGAGGAGTTGAAGTGTCGGTTGACCCCGACGTCTGTGCTGAGTTCGCCGAGTGGGACCGAAGGTTTTGAGATTTATAGCGATGCTTCGGGCAGTGGTTTGGGTTGTGTGTTGTTACAGCATGGAAGCGTTATAGCATATGGCTCGAGACAGCTCAAGGTGCACGAGAGGAACTATCCGGTCTATAACTTGGAGTTAGAGGCCGTGATTTTTGCCTTGAAGCTGTGGAGACACTACTTGTATGGTGTGAGGGCCGATATCTATACCGACCATAAGAGCCTGAAGTATTTGATTGATCAGAAAGATCTGAATATGCGGCAGCGTAGATGGATAGAGTTCCTGGGGGACTATACGCGTAAGATTCACTACGTACCTGGTAAGGGCAATGCGGTTGCGGACGCGTTGAGTCGTCGGGCCCCAGCTCAAGCCAATTGGCTGTCGGTCCATGATGAGCGATTGGTTCGGGAGTTAGAGGCGTTGGAGATCTCTTGCGTAGACAAGCAATCAAGTGCTGAAGCATTATTGAATTGTACTGAAGTCCAATATGACCTGGCTGATCGGATTCGGCAGGCTTTGGATATGGATGTCCACATGAAGCCACTCATGATAGAGGCTCTGGATGGGTCAAATTCCCAATTCGTTGTGGAGGACGGATTACCTTGGAAAGACGGTCGTCTGTGCGTCCCAAGCGTGGGCAATTTGCGGGTGGAATTGTTGTACGAGGCGCATCATACCAAGTACTCGTTTCACCCGGGGAGCACGAAGATGTACCGCGATGTTAAGAAATTGTTCTGGTGGCCAGGATTGAAGAAGGATGTGGCACTGTACGTGGCGAAATGCCAGACGTGCACCTTGGGGAAGGCAGAGTGCCAAAAGCCGGGAGGATTCTTGAAGTCCTTGCGAATTCCAGAGTGGAAGTTTGACGACATTACTATGGACTTTGTGCACGGGTTGCCAAGGTCACAAAAAGGGAACGACGCAATTTGGGTGGTAGTAGATCGTCTAACGAAGGTGTCGCATTTTATTCTGCATAGGAATGATGATCCGGTTGAGAAATTGGCAAAGTTGTATGTAGACAATATTGTGCGGCTTCATGGTGTGCCCCGCAGCATCGTGAGTGACCGAGATGAGCGGTTCACATCCAATGATTGGAGGCTGGTGCAGCAGATGTTGGGAACAAAGCCGAGTTTTAGCACAGCCTTCCATCTGCAGACGGATGGTCAGACCGAGAGGGTCAATAGGACAATGGAAGACATGCTTCGCATGTGTGTCCTGGACTTTGGAAAGCAATGGGAAGATCACCTATACTTGGTGAAATTCGCTTACAACAATAGCTACCAGGCGAGCATTCAAATGGCGCCCTTCGAGGCCCTTTATGGTAGAAGATGTCGCACGCCGTTGTCCTGGTTGGAAACGGGTGAGTCAAAGTTGTACAAGCGACAAGAGGTGAAAGATGCTACTTCATTGGTTCGAACGATCCGAGAGAGGTTGCTTATCGCTCAAGACCGGCAAGCGAAGTACTATAATGCCAAGCACAGGAACGTGGAGTTTGCTGTTGGCGACCAGGTATACTTGAAGATCAAGCCGTTCAAGGGTGTCTCGCGGGTGCGGCGCCTGAAGAAGCTAAGACCGAGGTACCTTGGACCGTTTGAGGTTCTGGAGCGGATTAACGTAGCAGCTTATCAAATGAGGCTATTGGTGGAGCTTAGTGGTCTACACGATGTATTCCACATATCAGTGTTGCGGAAGGCGGTGCAAGAGCCTTCGCAAGTGATTGCAGTCGATCACGTGCCGGTCGACAATGGGTTGACGACGAAGGTCAAGCCCGTATGTGTTGAGGACTCGGAGGTTAAGCGGCTACGCAACAAAGAGATCAGGATGGTCAAGGTCCGTTGGGACAACTGCGGTCGGGAGGAGCTTTCGTGGGAACGAGAGCATACCATGCTTGAGGAGTACCCGGAGTTATTCCACTCAGGTACCGTTTGAGTTGTGTTTATCTTTCCTTTATGTAATTTCGGGGACGAAATTCTTTTAAGAGGGGGAGAGTTGTAACACCCCGAAACTCAAAAGAGCGACGGGAGGCGTTTTGAGCCAAGTTTGGAATTTGGCAGGGGTCACACGACCTGAGACACGGGCGTGTCATAGGCCGTCTCCTTGGCGGGTTGTGGCGTGTTTGACACAGCCCCTGCTGTGTCGACACAGGGCCAGCCGTGTCGACACAGGGCCAGCCGCGTCGACACAGGGCCAGCCGCGTCGACACAGGGCCAGCCGCGTCGACACAGGGCCAGCCGCGTCGACACAGGGCCAGCCGCGTCGACACAGGGCCAGCCGCGTCGACACAGGGCCAGCCGCGTCGACACAGGGCCAGCCGCGTCGACACAGGGCCAGCCGCGTCGACACAGGGCCAGCCGCGTCGACACAGGGCCAGCCGCGTCGACACAGGGCCAGCCGCGTCGACACAGGGCCAGCCGTGTCGACACAGGGCCAGCCGTGTCGACACAGGGCCAGCCGTGTCGACACAGGGCCAGCCGTGTCGACACAGGGCCAGCCGTGTCGACACAGGGCCAGCCGTGTCGACACAGGGCCAGCCGTGTCGACACAGGGCCTGCCGTGTCGACACAGGGCCTGCCGTGTCGACACAGCCAGGGCCTGCTGTATCGGCCTACTGTGTCGACACAGCTAGGGTGTGCTGTGTTGACACAAGCCAGGGTGTGCTGTGTTGACACAGAGTGTCGACACAGAGTGTCGACATAGGGGTCTTGGCAGGGTCTCGGCTAAATGTCCCGACACTGTTTGAGTTTATCGCGGACGTGTCCTGCTCCGGTTTGTGAACCGTGCGGTGTTCGGTCCAGTTTTTCCATGTCAGACCCGGATCGTAGCCGTACATTTCTTTATGTTGGGATCCGATGGCTGGAGGTTATTCCTATTGGGATACACCCGAGTGTAGGGTTTTAAAACCCTCATCTTCTGTTCACTAGTTCTCTATCTAAGTTTTAGAGAGAGGGGAGAGCAACGAGGAAGAAGAAGTCTAGATCCGGTCACCGGTGGAGCTTCGGAGCTCCAACTCGCGAACCGACTACGGATCTATGGAGGCAAGGAGAGGGCGGTGATTTTCATCCGCATACGTTTCCATGGTGTCAAGGAAAAATGTTAGGGTAATGATTCTCTACTTGAGCATGTGAAGCTCTACTTCTTTCGCATAGGGAAGCCCGCTTTCGCGCGTTTGTGGTGAGTTTGAGGCGTTCCTTCGGGTAGACATGAATAGTCCCCGTTGTGTACATGTAGAGTCCGTAATCGAGAACGGATATAGGCATGATGTGTGAAGCCTACCCGGACAATTTGGTCTGGATCGGTGATATTGCATTGCATAAATGACCGGAGAAGATTCCGTGCGAATGTTTGTTTTTCGGGTTTTCTACGTGGTAGATTGCAACAGGGAGCCTTGGGGATTAACCCCAAGGTGCACCCGAAAAATTGGGCAGATGCGTGATTCTGCCAACTTGGTTGCCTGCAATCCAACTTGAACATAACCGGGTTATGTGAATTATGTGACGGGAACGGGACTCGGGAGAAGTTTGACCCGCGCATATGGCTTAAATTGTCGTTGTAATGTGAACACGGGTTAGACGGAACCGTACCCGATCTATGTCGTTCGGTTGGAGCCGTTGGCATAGATGAGGGTCTTCGGCGGTCTATGGCTTAAGTTGACATGACCCATGCCGGGAAGACAAAAATGCTCATGGGTTGGCCGTCAAAGTGGCAGTGGTGAGACCGGAATGTTGATGGCTTAAGTTGACGTGACATTGACCAGTTCACCGAGAATGTGCCCCGAGTGCACGGGGTGTGTGGCCGTACGTGCCTACGCCTGTGATGTAGTGCTTTTACTCTACTGCTTGGTTATACTAATAAAGTGCAGGGAAGGAGCATCGCCGCCCCGAGTTTGGGGGCAGTATCGTTATAATTTGGTCAGCATAGCTGACCGTTGCCTTTGTTTGCCACTGTTGCGGTGGATTGTTGCTTGCAGGTGCTACAGGACCGAGCAGTAAATAGTGGGCCAAAGCCCAAATTGCTGAGCCGCCCTCGAAGGCCTAATTGGAGTGTTTGCTTATTTTATTCATGTATGACCGGTCTGTGTGCCGTGGTTTGGAAAACATGTAATTTGAGAAAAACAATTGTAAGCCCATAAGGCAGTACTTGTGTTTTTGTACTTCATTCTTGTTGGCTATGTAGTGGACATTCATGCTAGTGTTGGGTTCTTTATTAATGCAACAATTTTAATTGCTTCCGCTAGAATGACTCTGTGTAGGACGTTGGATTGGTTGGATGGTTTCCATTGAGTAACCACCCGGTCTGTCTGTGGTATATGGCGTCGGGCCCCGACCGGACCTACTGCTATATGTTATGCGACGGATATGGGGTGTTACACAATGTGTCATTAGAGTGTATTCAAGGTGACTTAATCGAACAATGAGCCATACCCACATATTTAGGAACCTAATACATGCTTGTTCTTGTGGATAAATTTTCTCCATACACGTGAGCATACTTTGTGATGGAGAAGTCAGAGGTCTTCTTGAAATTTGTGGAGTTCGAGGAGAGAGTAGGAGGGGTGCTGAAACTGCGGATCAAAAAGCTAAGAATGGACAATGGAGGGGAGTTTACTTCTAACGAGTTCTCTACTTTTTGCAGGAAGCGTGGTATTAGGCGGTAGTTATCTTGGGATCACAATCCACATCAAAATAGAGTGGCAAAAAGGAAGATTTGTCACCTGGAAAAAACATGCACGTGTTGGTTGCATGCGAAGGGAGTACCCAAAGCCTTATTGGCAGAGAGAATGGCGTGTGCCACGTATACCATCAACAGGTTGCCGCAAAGTTTGATTGACCTGAAATCCCCACATAAAATGATATTTGGAGATAAGCCAAGTGTGAAGCATTTGCAGGTGTTTGGAGTTACTTGCTTTGTACACGTTTCGGATGCTCTCAGAACCAAGTTGGATGCGAAGGCACAAAAGTTCATATTTGTTGGCTATGATGAGTGGAAGAAGGGGGTGGAAGTGAATGGACTTGCCTACACGTCAGTTCATTATTTCTCATGATGTGGTGTTTGATGAGTTGACTTTATATTAAGGTGCTTATATTGTAACCTTGGAGGAGAGTTTAGGAGAAAGAAGGGAAGAAAGAGTTACTGATAGCTCTTTGGTGGAGTTGTCTTTGTCTCTAGGTGCTCCTATTTCATAAGGCTCTAGTTCATGTGCTTTGGGTTTTTGAAGCAGGAGGAGCGATGCTTCAATTTATTCTGGCGGGGGAGTTGATGATGATGATATTGTTGGAGGGGTGGTGAGTGGTCCGACTTTTTGAAGGTCAAAGAGGATTATCATCCCACAGTGAAAGATATGGTACCTAAACACCTAGAGGGGGGGGGTGAATAGGTGACCTAATCCTTTTTAAACTTTAATGACAGTAAACAGTTAATATTACAGATTTCTACTTATGTTATCACAGCAAACACAGCATACACAGCAAATTACAACACAGCACAGCAGACACAGTGATTTATAGTGGTTCCCCAAGATTTGGGTACATCCACTTTCCCCCTTCGCCTATCTAGCAGTGTACTAGATTCGGCCAAACTTCTCCACTGTCTCAGAACCCAAATTGGTTCCTACACCTCAGGCCCAAGGCCTTACAACTCAGCTTTATCCCAAAGCCTACACTCAGCCACAAAGGCCTACACTCAGCCACCCAGGCCTACACTCAGCCAATCAAGGCCTACACTCAGAGATAACAATCTCCTACACTCAGGCCCTCAAGCCCTACCCTCAGCCTTTATAATTATAGGCTTACAATTCACTCAGATCCAATGGATCCTACAAGATAAAAATGATTATTGAAATAATAACTCAACAACTCAAAAATGAGAGAGGGAAGTTGAGAGTTTCTTGATGAGTTCTTGGAAGAACTCAGCTGGATTCAATCTGACTTAGCTTTCTTCAAAGCTTCTTGAGTAGAACTGAATAAGATTGTCTCCTTCTGCAGTTGTTCCTTGACCTCTGCCACTTAGGATTCAGAATAGATCTGAACCCTTCTTCTCAGCCTAGTTCCAACGGCTGATTTCTTGGATGCAGCCCTCTCTCTCCAACTTCTTAGATCTGCACTTGGACTACAAGATCTTCTTTTCTTGATACTTTGTGTACCACTTCAATAACTTGTTCAACAATAATCTGAACCACTGTTGATCATTGACAACAACAGATTCTGTAGACTGTATGTGCCTATTTATAGGCCTTCTTTATGGTAACCGGCTGGTCCGGTTCATAACTGTCTTCTGACATCTCTGACAGGTGCTGTAGACCGGCTGGAACGGCAGCTGTCAAGTCATCCAGTCATTTCTTGAAAATCTCTAACTGTCTGATAGTGTCGAGACTTTCTGTCTTTAAGTGTCGACACTTATAGACCAAGTGTCGACACAAGTTGTGTAAGTGTCGACACAAGTCTACAAGGTGTCGACACAACTTCTTGTATGTCTCGACACAGATTCTTCTGCATGTGTCGATACTGAAATTGAGTGTCGACACAAGTACTTGTTCTTCTAGCTTTTGCTGAATTCTTCTAAGTGTCGACACATCTCCTTTGTGTCGACACATCTTCTTGTGTTGAATCTGTTAAGTGTCGACACTGCTTCTTGGTGTCGACACATAGTCTTCTATGTTGATACTTGATAAGTGTCGACACAGCTCCTTGTGTCGACACTTGATTCTTCTGTCGAGACTTCAGCTGAGTGTCGACACATTCCCTTAGTGTCGACACTTGTACTTAGAATATTTTGGAGATAATTCTGTTCTTTGCTAAGTGTCGACACAGCTCCTTGTGTCGACACTTTCTTCAAGTGTAGAGTCTTCAGCTGTGTGTCGACACATTATTCTGGGTGTCGACACATACTTCAAATGCTGACTCTTCTGTTGAGTGTCGACACATTGTGCTGGGGTGTCGACACTTACTTCAAGTGCTGACTCTTCTCTTAGTGTCGACACATTGTGTTGAGTGTCGACACTTGTACTTAGTCTCTGCAGACTTTTGCTGAGTGTCGACACTGCTGCAAGTGTCGACACTTCCTGGTGTAGACTCAGCTTCACTGGGTGTCGACACAGCTCCTTGTGTCGACACTTTCTGTCTGCACTTTTCTTCACTGAGTGTCGACACAGCTCCAAGTGTCGACACTTTCTGTCTGGTGTCGACTCTGCATCCCAGGTGTCGACACAATGACTCCAAGTGTCGACACTGCTTGCCTGGGTGTCGACACAAGTCTTCTTGAGTGTCGACACTTTCCCTCTGGGTGTCGACACATGGACTTAGAAACTTTTTGCTTCAGTCCAGTGATTACTTAACCTGCACAAGTAAACTCAACATACATCAAATACATTATGATGTATATCATTGAGTTGGGTGAGGCTTCTTCAAATCAGGTACATTTAACCAATGTACCCAACAATCTCCCCATATTTGGAGAAGTCATAACCCTTAGTCAATGATATACACCATTCATAATTAAAAATTACAAAGTGATGTAAAGCAGGATAAAGTACAGCAGGGTAAACATAACATGTATACACATACATCATTTCAGAACAAATAAGAAATAGATATGTACACATTCACAGAACAATCATGAAATATATTGATCATATATTGTTCTAACATTTGTCTTATACATTTTCAGTAGTTTACAAAAAAAATGTTTTACATTCAAAAGATTACAAAATAATTTTCAAGTAAATTCATAATCTATTTCTGGTCAGGTTCCTTGATGACTATTCCCTTGCCAGGTTGGACTTGAGCTTTGACAGGGGCATCAACAGTTTCAGCATTAGCAGGCTTCTTGCCTTTTAGATCTTTCTTTTTGAGCTCTTCAGCTTTGATCTTTTGCCTCTCAAAATAGTGATATGGCTTAGGAAAGTACTTGCTAGGCTCCACTGCAGTAGGAGGTAGCTTTCCCATCTTTGCATTCCTTCTATACTGAACTATTGCTTCCTGCCTGATCTCATGTTTTCTCCATTCAGCTTCAGAAAACCATTTGTTCCTGTCATGAGTATTGTCTTTGGCAGCTTTCCAGACAGTTAATATTATATTCCTAGAGGTAGGGCTCCACTGTTCAAAGTCTGGCCTTTGTTCTGCTTGTTCCCTAAACCTCTTCTTAGACAACCTTGTCTCTTCCTCCTTCTGTAATGCCTCTTGCATGGCTTCAGTAATAGGCTGAACCACTTTATCCAGAATAATATTAGACTTCCCTTCAGTTGGGCTATACATCTGATGAATATCAGCTTGCACCATGTCAAAATCTGGTGGAGGATAGATCACATGAGCTACCTCTGGTTGCTCACCTCTAAGATATGCAGTTTGAATCCCAGATTCAGCAACATTGTCATCATCACAGAGGGGAGGATAGCCCAGTGTAGCTCTGATGGAATTTGATATCCATTTTGCATGGTCAGAGCTTGCCTTGACTAACACTCTCTCCCCCTTTATGACTTCTCTAGCCATACGATCTCTGACATCATCCTTCTGGAATCTTATTTGACTATCCAAGTATCTGATTCCATCTTTAAAGTATGGTTTAAGCTTTTGAAGTTGTTCTGATATGGCTTTCTGGGAGGCTTGGATAACAGTCTTTACAGCAGTAAGTTCTTCTTGAAAGACTTTATCAAATTCAGTTGTAGCAGCAGTAGAAGTAGAGGGTTCAGCAGCCTTGTTCTTCAATTCAGTGACTATAGCATTATGTGAAGCAGTCAAGTTGTCATTCATTCTTAACTGATTTTCAAGAACATATCCTTGCTTTAATGCTATATCATCTACCTGTGCCTTTATCTTTTCCTGGTGGGTTGCCAAAAACACCACTGCATTTCCACCTTTGTGGAAACATTCAGTCATCTCCTTCTTGTTGAGATTCATCTCAAACCTGATGGATTTTATTTCCTGGGCCAGATCAAATTGAAGTGATTTCTGCCCTTCATCTACATACTTCTCTATGGCCTGCCTTTGCTCATCCAACTTTATCTGTAGTGCAACCATTAAAGCACTATAATCAGCAGTTGGAGCTTGCTGAACTATAGGCTGTGGTGCAATAGATTGCAGAGCTTTCTTATAACTTTGACTTCTTCTCTTGAAGACATACAATTTCTTCTTCTTTGCCCTAGCACTCTCCTCATCTTCAGAGGCAGAAGTGCTGGCTATGTCAACCCTCTCCTTAGGGCTTTGAGGATTCTCTTTCTGTACTTCAGGTGCCCTCTCAGTTTCTTGCCTTATAGGCTCTTCCAGGACTTGCACTTGCTCCCCCTCAAGAGCAGCATTCTCTTCTTCAGCAGTATCAGCTTCCTTATCAAAATCTGCTTGATCCAGATTTAGGAACAAGTCTTCCATTGTGTATTCTGGTGGTGAAGAAGCTGGAGAAGTTCTAGGTTCTTCAACCACAGGATCAGGAATAACTTGTACAGCAGATGTGTCATCTTCAACAACATCTGGTACTGGACTATCCAGCTGAGTTTGCTGAGGAACATCAGATAAATCAGCATCTTCTATAAGATATTCTAAAGTATTTAGGTCAGTGAGTACCTCTTGTATGATGGTGGTGGCTTGCTCACTTTCCAGTGTAGATGGTGCTTCTACAACTGGAGGCTCCCCTGGCTGTGATCCCTGTGGATGGGGCTAGCTTGAGGCAGCTCCCCCTGGATCTCAGCATCAGCTGGAGGAGTAGGAGACTTCACTGCAGTCTCTTCCTCCTGGTCATCTGGAGTGAAAACAACTTGTTCTTCACTTTCAGAACTGCTGGAGGACTCTTGTGCCACTGGAGTAGTTTTTTCTCTTTTCTTTGGAGGAATCTCCTTCTCAGTAACTGCCTTCTCTGGGGTTGGCATTTCCTTTGACAACACCCTGTCCCACCTTGAAAAGATCCTTAGATCCATCTTCCTCATATGATTTATCTTGCTTCCTGCAGCAGTACTCATTACCTCTGGTATCACACCAGCTAGGTATAGACTAATGATTCTGCCTAGGTTGGGCTTATTCAAGCTCTCCTTAATCTTGTCAAACACTATAACTGACCAATCAGTTCTTATAGTGAAGATAATTCTTGTCATTATACTGAACATGAAGGCAGACACTCTGTCATGCCCTCCTGGCTTACTGAGTAAGACTTTTCTCACTATCTCAGACAGGAATTTGCCTTGGCTGTTCATGCACTTCCTGTTAAACACAGAGCCTATCTTCATTTTTGGATCAAGTCCACACCAGGTTAGAGCTTCCCTGGTCTTGAAGCTGTAACTTCTTCTTCTTCTTGAGTTTTTGGTAGCTGGAGCACCTTCCTCAGATTTTTAGGGATACCTTAACCCTTGCACCATGAACTCTGGATTTGATTTTGTATCCAGATTCGTCTATCTGAGCTCCATTTAGAAATTCAAGAACCTCTTTCTTCCAAATCATTGTAGGTTCGGAAACTAAGTATTCTAATCCAGAATCGGCGACTAGGGTTACTACCGCCTGGATTTCTTGATCTGCTTCTTCAAACGCGCCGCGCACCAGCTCATATCCTTCGTTAACGTTCTCCTCAAGCTTAGGTGCCATTAGGGTTTGTAGAATTTGTCTTTAGAAAAGAGAGGTGTCGACACAGTAGTTTTGGTCTCGAAACTTTGAAAGCGTGTCGACAAACAAAGACAGAACCCTATTTATACCTTTCTGATTTTGAAGATGAACATGCGGGACAGCTAACTTAAAATGTGTCGACACTGGCAATAAGTGTCGACACTGACTTATAATGTCTCGACACATATGTGTCGACATAAGTTTAGTCAACAGATTTTATGTGTCGACACTTGGTTATGTGTCGACACAACATATCTCGACACATTGTCGAGACTTTACTTAGAAAATTCTGAGTAAATACTAAGGCTTCATTTGTTTCGGCGGTGGCGGATCGATCCGGCGTGTGAAACGGAGTGTTCGAAACGGAGGGGGGAGGTGGCTGCTCCAACTAGCTTTTGGGGCGTTTCTCAAGGCGGGCGGGTGGAAACGGAGCAAACGCCGCCGGAGGTTCATTTGTTTACCCGCCTTCCGGCGGCGTTTGCCCAAAACGGAGCTCCGAAACGCCCAAACAAATGAACCCTAAGTGTCGACACCACTTTGGATGTGTCGACACCTACTTGGTATGTGTCGACACTAATATTCTGAAGTGTCGACACCAACTTCCTAGATGTGTCGACACATTTTTCCTGAAGTGTCGACACCACTATTCTGTGTCGACATAGACTTGTCTATGTGTCGACACCTTTTTACTTAGGCATTTTCAATTTTGTAAACTTACTCTAAGTTTATCATACCTAGTTCAATTTTGAATCTAGTGAACTTAGCTTCTTCTAGGGGCTTAGTAAACATATCAGCTACTTGATTATCAGTTTAACATATTCTAATAAAATATCTTCTCTTTTCTACATGCTCCCTAAGAAAAATGATATTTAATTTCAATATGTTTTGTCCTACTATGTGATACAGGGTTATTAGCTATTGAAATAGCACTAGTAGAATCACAGAAAAGTGGAGTTCTACTTACCTGAAATCCATAGTCCTCTAGCTGATGTTGAATCCACAGAAGTTGAGCACAGCAACTTCCTGCAGCCACATACTCTGACTCTACTGTGGAGATAGCCACACTGGTTTGTTTCTTGCTACTCCATGAAATTAGTCTCCCACCTAGGAATTGACAGGTTCCAGTAGTGCTCTTTCTATCCTCTTTGCATCCTGCAAAGTCTGCATCTGAATAACCTGTTAGATCAAAATCTCCATTCCTAGGGTACCAGAGGCCTAGATAGGGAGTGCCCTTTAGATATCTCAATATTCTCTTGACTGCAGTCAAATGAGACTCTTTAGGGCAGGCTTGATACCTTGCACAAACACATGTAGCATACATGATGTCTGGTCTACTAGCAGTCAAGTATAATAGGGAGCCAACTATCCCTCTATACAAGGTTTCATCTACAGGTTTCCCTGCATCATCCTTGCTAAGAGACATACTTGACCCCATAGGAGTCTTCATGGTGCTGGATGAATCCATACCATACTTCCTTATGAGTTCTAGGGCGAACTTGGACTGACATATGGATAATCCACTTTCAGTCTGTTTAACTTGGAGACCCAAGAAAGACTTCAGCTCTCCCATACTACTCATCTCAAACTGACCTTGCATAAGTTTTGCAAACTTTTTGCAAAAACTGCTTTCAGTAGACCCAAAAATAATGTCATCTACATATATTTGGACTAGTATGACATTGCCTCTAGATTCCCTAAGGAATAGAGTCTTATCTATTTTCCCCCTTGAGAACTTGTTCTCAATGAGGAAACTAGATAGGGTTTCATACCAAGCCCTAGGGGCTTGCTTTAACCCATATAATGCTTTCCTAAGTCTATAGACATGATGAGGTAAAGTTGGATCAACAAAACCTGAAGGCTGCTCCACATAGACTTCTTCCTTAAGATTACCATTTAGGAATGCTGACTTGACATCCATCTGGTAAACCTTGAATCCTTGATAGGTTGCATAGGCCAAGAACATCCTTATGGCTTCCAGTCTGGCTACTGGAGCAAAGGTTTGATCAAAGTTAATACCTTCTTCTTGCCTATATCCTTTAGCAACCAGTCTAGCCTTATTCTTAATGATGACCCTTGTTCATCCATCTTATTCCTGTAGATCCACTTAGTTCCTATTACATTGTGGTCTTTAGGTTTAGGAACTAATTCCCAGACCTTGCACCTCTTGAACTGATTAAGCTCTTCTTGCATTGCTTCAGTCCATTGTGGATCCAGTATTGCTTCTTCAAATTTCTTAGGTTCAACTTGAGACAGGAAACTGGAGTAGATTGCTGCATTCATGTATCTGCTCCTGGTTTGTACTCCTTGTCTTGGATCTCCAATAATCTGCTCTACTGGATGATCTCTTAGATGCCTGTTGGCTGGAGGCATTCTTACTTCTGGTTGAACCATTTCAGCATCTCCATCATGCTGTACTCCTTATATTTCTTCAGCAACTGGCACATGTAGTTCTCCCCCTGGACAACAGCTACTCTCCTCTCCTTACTGTCTTGCAGCAGGCACTTCTTCTATAGTAAGCTTGTCCATTTTCTTTGATAAACCTATGGGGCTGCATACAGTACTAGACAACTCATTGTTAATAAGTTTAGTCTCATCAAAAACTACATGCACAGATTCTTCTACAACTTGTGTAGTCAAGTTGTAGACTCTATAAGCCTTACTATTATTGTTGTACCCAATAAAAATTCCCTCTTGGGACTTGGCAGCAAACTTAGTTAAGTAAGACTTCCCATTGTTAAGTATGAAGCATTTGCAACCAAAAATCCTGAAGTATGATAGGTTTGGTTTCCTGCCTTTCACAACTTCATAGGGGGTCTTGTTTAGCCCTTTAGTGATGGTAGCCCTATTTATAACATGGCATGCAGTGTTAACTGCTTCAGCCCAGAAATACTCTGGCAGTGATGTATCACTTAATAGGGTCCTACCAGCCTCTATCAAGGTCCTATTTTTCCTCTCAGCAATGCCATTTTGCTGAGGTGTTCTAGGTGAAGAGAATTCTTGAAATATCCCAAAGTCTTCACATAGTTTTGTCATGCTTTCAGACTGAAACTCAGTACCATGGTCACTTCTAATCTTGACCACTGTACTATTTAGTTCATTCTGAATTTGCTTGACAAAGCTATAGAAGACACTAGGTGTTTCAGATTTCTGTCTTAAGAAGAACACCCAGGAAAACCTTGAGTAGTCATCTACAACTACAAAGGTATAGACCTTCCTACCTAAGCTGTGAACTAGCATTGGACCAAAGAGATCCATATGCAAGAGGTAAAAACACCTCACAGCATCTTTGTTTTCTATGCTTCTAAAGGTGGATTTAGTCTGCTTGCCCTTTTGACAAGCTGAGCAAATACCATCTTTGACACACTTAACTTGAGGACCATTCCTCACTAACTCTTTGCTAAAGAGTTTGCTAATAGTCTTGTAGTTAAGATGGGCTAGCCTCTTGTGCCATTTGACACAATGAGAGACTGTCTCATCAGCTACAAGATAAACTGGAGAACCATTGTTCTCAATCATAATGTCTAGGCAGTAGACATTCCTCTTCCTATAACCTGTCAAAAATGATCTCTTGATCACTTGACCTCTTGATATGACAACCATTTTTAACAAATGAGATGTCATACCCTACATCACTTAATTGACTTATACTTATTAGGTTGTGTTTCAACCCTTTAACATAAGCCACTTGAGTAATGGTAACCAAGTTTGTAGAAATGTTACCAAACCCTTTGATGATTCCTTTTTCAGAACCACCAAAGGTTACTTTTGGACCATCTTTTATTGGAATATAGTCCTTTAGTAATCCTCTTGTTCCAGTCATATGTCTGGAACATCCACTGTCCAAGTACCATGTTGGGGTATGGCCACTTGGACTCACCTGCAAAACAGATTAATGAACCTTAGAACCCAAAGAATTCTTGGGTCCTTGGTACATGTTAGTCTGCAATCTGACAAAGCTACCTACTGGCTTTCCAACAGGTAGTTTGGTACTCACTTTGGCACTGACATTGTGCCAACAGTCCACTGCAAAATGGCCAACCTTGCCACAACACCAACATTCAAACTTGTTGTACATTTGCTTAGGTATTGCCTTGGCTGTCTTGTCTACAGCAGGCTTGTTGAATGTTGGGGCTTTGCCCTTGAACTTAGACTTGGACTGCTCAGTCCTTGCAGGTCTAATAAAGCCCAGTCCAGCCTTGCCTTTATGATGAACAAATTCATCAATTAAAGGTAGCACTGACTTAGGTTTAGAAAACCTAGCAACAAGATCTCTCTCTTTCTGAAGATTTATCTCCAGACTCTTGATTTGATCATTTTTAAATGATATAGTACCCATTTGAATCACTGTTATGTGCTTCAACCTGGCTATTTCATTTAGCTTTTGATCAAATTGCTTCTCAAAATCTGTTACAGCAGCTTTTAGATCAGCAATTTCCAATGCCTGACTTTTGGCAAGGGTCTTGCTTTTCTTGTAAGCTTGCAACAGCACTTTATATTCATCTATAAGCTGATGAATATCATCCTCAGACTCAGATACATTCTTATCACTTGATGAAGAAGAATCTGAATCTGAACTAGAACAAGAAACTGAACTTGAACTTGAACCTTGTACCTTACTGGGTCCTGGCTGCTCCAGGATTTTGGCACTCTCTGTCAAAGCCATTAGCCCTTGGCAATGACTGTCTTCTTGTTCATAAATAGACTCCATGATCTGCATGAATTCTTCTTCTTCTTCTTCAGCAAACAGCCCTATGTAGGCCTCAGCATCAGACTCAGTTTCTGAAGAAGAAATATCTGATAGAGTCTTCTCCTTCTTGGCAATAAAAGACTTCTCTTTCTTGCCTTTGAAGTGAGGCTTTTTCCTGTCACCAGATTCCTTCCTCTTTTCAGGACAGTCTGCAATAACATGGCCCTGTCTATTGCAGCAATAGCACACTATCTTGGAACCAGTTGCCTTGCTAGACTTTGTCCTCTTCCTATCTTTCTTTGAAGGCTTTTTCTCCTAATAAAAGACTTCCTTTCCGCATATGGGCAATTTCATGGAACCCAATTCTTTGTGATTCTCAGAGGAACCCATGTTTCTTGATTTTCTTGAATTTCTTGAATCTGTATTTTGCCTTACACTAAATCTGCCAAACAGGATCTCCTTAGACTGTTAGTCCTTGTTTTGAGGAACCTCGCTTTGATACCACTTGAAAGATATGGTACCTAAACACCTAGAGGGGGGGGGGGGGGGTGAATAGGTGACCTAATACTTTTTAAACTTTAATGGCAGTAAACAGTTAATATTACAGATTTCTACTTATGTTATCACAGCAAACACAACATACACAGCAAATTACAACACAGCACAGCAGACACAGTGATTTATAGTGGTTCCCCAAGCTTTGGGTACATCCACTTTCCCCCTTCGCCTATCTAGCAGTGTACTAGATTCGGCCAAACTTCTCCACTATCTCAGAACCCAAATTGATTCCTACACCTCAGGCCCAAGGCCTTACAACTCAGCTTTATCCCAAAGCCTACACTCAGCCACAAAGGCCTACACTCAGCCACCCAGGCCTACACTCAGCCAATCAAGGCCTACACTCAGAGATAACAATCTCCTACACTCAGGCCCTTAAGCCCTACCCTCAGCCTTTATAATTATAGGCTTACAATTCATTCAGATCCAATGGATCCTACAAGATAAAAATGATTATTGAAATAATAACTCAACAACTCAAAAATGAGAGAGGGAAGTTGAGAGTTTCTTGATGAGTTCTTGGAAGAACTCAGCTGGATTCAATCTGACTTAGCTTTCTTCAAAGCTTCTTGAGTAGAACTGAATAAGATTGTCTCCTTCTGCAGTTGTTCCTTGACCTCTGCCACTTAGGATTCAGAATAGATCTGAACCCTTCTTCTCAGCCTAGTTCCAACGGCTGATTTCTTGGATGGAGCCCTCTCTCTCCAACTTCTTAGATCTGCACTTGGACTGCAAGATCTTCTTTTCTTGATACTTTGTGTACCACTTCAATAACTTGTTCAACAATAATCTGAACCACTGTTGATCATTGACAACAACAGATTCTGTAGACTGTATGTGCCTATTTATAGGCCTTCTTCATGGTAACCGGCTGGTCCGGTTCATAACTGTCTTCTGACATCTCTGACAGGTGCTGTAGACCGGCTGGAACGGCAGCTGTCAAGTCATCCAGTCAGTTCTTGAAAATCTCTAACTGTCTGATAGTGTCGAGACTTTCTGTCTTTAAGTGTCGACACTTATAGACCAAGTGTCGACACAAGTTATGTAAGTGTCGACACAAGTCTACAAGGTGTCGACACAACTTCTTGTATGTCTCGACACAGATTCTTCTGCATGTGTCGATACTGAAATTGAGTGTCGACACAAGTACTTATTCTTCTAGCTTTTGCTGAATTCTTCTAAGTGTCGACACATCTCCTTTGTGTCGACACATCTTCTTGTGTTGAATCTGTTAAGTGTCGACACTGCTTCTGGTGTCGACACATAGTCTTCTATGTTGATACTTGCTAAGTGTCGACACAGCTCCTTGTGTCGACACTTGATTCTTCTGTCGAGACTTCAGCTGAGTGTCGACACATTCCCTTAGTGTCGACACTTGTACTTAGAATATTTTGGAGATAATTCTGTTCTTTGCTAAGTGTCGACACAGCTCCTTGTGTCGACACTTTCTTCAAGTGTAGAGTCTTCAGCTGTGTGTCGACACATTGTTCTGGGTGTCGACACATACTTCAAATGCTGACTCTTCTGTTGAGTGTCGACACATTGTGCTGGGTGTCGACACTTACTTCAAGTGACGACTCTTCTGCTTAGTGTCGACACATTGTGTTGAGTGTCGACACTTGTACTTAGTCTCTGCAGACTTTTGCTGAGTGTCGACACTGCTCCAAGTGTCGACACTTCCTGGTGTAGACTCAGCTTCACTGGGTGTCGACACAGCTCCTTGTGTCGACACTTTCTGTCTGCACTATTCTTCACTGAGTGTCGACACAGCTCCAAGTGTCGACACTTTCTGTCTGGTGTCGACTCTGCATCCCAGGTGTCGACACAATGACTCCAAGTGTCGACACTGCTTGCCTGGGTGTCGACACAAGTCTTCTTGAGTGTCGACACTTTCCCTCTGGGTGTCGACACATGGACTTAGAAACTTTTTGCTTCAGTCCAGTGATTACTTAACCTGCACAAGTAAACTCAACATACATCAAATACATTATGATGTATATCATTGAGTTGGGTGAGGCTTCTTCAAATCAGGTACATTTAACCAATGTACCCAACACACAGACTCACTACAAAGAAGGTAATCTTATTAGCATGTGTTCGTACTTTTTTGTAGAGCCTCTTGATGAGCGAGAGCTATCATGTTTTGAGGAAGTCACTGGAGTGAAGATGTAACGACTCCATCCGTTCATATAACATATAATAGAAGGTCCGGCCGGGTCCCCACACCATATACTACAAAACAGGCAGCGAAGTCACGGGTTGATACCGGAGTTGCGCATCCTAACTCATAGCATTCTAGCGAAAGTTTTTAACATTAATACTAAACAGCAAACATGAATGTCCGCTAATATAAACAACCATATATATATAGGAATGTACACCAAATACAATATCTGTTGGCCCTATGGCCTTACAGTTGCTCTTTACACGTGTGGATTTCAAACATCGGTGCGCAGGCCATCCACACATGAACAAAACATAACATTCTTTCTTAGCCTTCGAGGGCTAGCAGCAACAGCAGCAGCAGGGACTTCAGCCCTTAAGTGTCCCACTTGGCTCTCCAACACCTGTACAAGGACAGCCCACCAAACGGTGGCAAACAAGGCAACGGTCAACATTCAACTGACCAATTTATAATGACCCCACCCCTTTCTCGGGGCAGTGATATTCCTTCCCTGCAGGCATAGCAATTCATATGCAGATATATAAATATCACACACTGTGCTCTCACGCACAACAATCCATCACAACCGTTAGACACGCGGCCTGACGGTCCGTGCACTCAGGGCACATTCTTGGTGTACTGGCGAACCAGGGTCCCACCACCGTTCTAGGTTCGAAACCCAACCGTAAAAATTGAACATTTAGTCTTTCCAGCGCGAATGCCTACGACTCTCATTATGCGCTCCAACTGACTACACTTTCAGGTCTTCGAGTCGGACGGACATAACGTAGGTACAGATCAGCCACCCCCCGTTGCTCAAGTCGCCTTGCCATCACCGAGTACCAACGTACCCGATGCAAAATAAAAGGCGCGGGTCAGTTTCACCTTGCTTGTTTGGCACGAGGCCTTTTCAAGAGCTCATCAAGCTCACAATAGCCATACTGTCCACCAAGGACTGGCTTCACAATAGCTACAATATCCACCGAGGACTGGCTTCACATCCATCATGGGGAGTTCATGCTAGCGTCCTTCACGATCGCTTAGCGGGTTCAGCAGAACTCACTTTCTGCACCCAACTCTGCCCAAATCCTGCAGCATCCTGCAGTGCCAGAAACACTGGTCTTACCATCGCACACATCACAAGCACTTGCGGGTATTTTCCTGGGCTTCCACGCCAGTACTTCCTGCTACCATCCTTCACAGGTACAACCCATCAAGCATCACAAGCATCACAAGGGTATTTTCCTGGACTACCACTCCAGTACTTCCTATTACTGCCCTTCACAGGTCCAACTCATCGACTCCATAAACTACAAGTTTAATCACGAAGTCTTCTCCGGTATGTAAATTCAACATCACCAATCCAGACCAACCTGTCCAGATGGGCTTCATACAGCATGCCTATTCCGTACTACACACTTCCGGATCTATATGCAAAAGAATGGGGATTTCAAGAATCAACCCAAGGGAATCCCTTCACAATCCACCATCTGGTAGGGGAATCCCATGCACATGCCAAAAAGGAGAACTTCACATGTCCAAGAAGAAAGATTGTTACCCTTGACGACCTCATTGGAGCCATGAAAATCTAGCCGATTGGTAAGCACCGCAGTAGCTTTGGCTCCACAAATCTGGCCTCGAATCTTAGCTGGGAACTCTAAAGCTCCACCAACAGCCGGATCCCTTCTCCTCCTCCTCCTCCACCTCCTCCTCCTTGCTCTCCATTCTCTCTAGCTCTTTTAGAAAAATAATGGCTAAAGGTAAAATGAGATTTATCTTCTCACTTTTGGCCTTAAAGCAGCATGGAGAAAATTGGGCCATCAGATCCCAGAGGAATTGTTGTGTACATTGGAATATATGTACCTGATTTGAAGAAGCATCACCATACTCAATGATATACATCAAGATGTATTTGATGTGGTTTGAGTTTATGTGTGCAGGTTAAGTAATTGCAGGAAAAGCATAAAAGATTCTAAGTCCATGTATCGACACCTAGAAGAAAAGTGTCGACACTTAAGAAGCCTTGTGTCGACACTTAGAGAAGCTGTGTCGACACTTGGAGTAATTGTGTCGACACCAGGAAGGCAGAGTCGATACCAGAAGGAAAGTGTCGACACATACATGCAGTGTCGACACACAGTGAAGAATTGTCTACATAATCAGTGTCGACACTTAGAAGCAGTGTCGACACCCAGAGAAACTTTGTCGACAGCAAAAGTGTCGACACTAGGAGACTGTGTCGACACTCAGCAAACTTCAACAAAGTTCAAGTACATGTGTCGACACTAGGAGGCTGTGTCGACACTCAGCAAACTTCAACAAAGTTCAAGTACATGTGTCGACACTACGAGGCTGTGTCGACACTCAACAAACTTCAACAAAGTTCAAGTACATGTGTCGACACAAGGAGATGTGTCGACACTCAGCAAAGTTTCAACACAAAAGGCATGTGTCGACACAAAGAAGATGTGTCGACACTTAGCAAATTTCAACACAAGAAGATGTCTCGACACAAAGGAGTTGTGTCGACACTTAGCAGAATTCAACTAAGTATTAAAGAAGAAGGCTTGTGTCGACACACAGAATCAGTGTCGACACATTCTGAAGAAGCAGTGTCGAGAAGCTGTTACAACAACACAAGGAGTTGTGTCGACACCATGAAGGCTAGTGTCGACACTTAGTCTACTTGTGTCGACACTTAGTATACTTGTGTCTACACATAAAGACTATCTGTCTCGACACTTTCAGACAATGACAGAGATTTCAAGAAGTGACTGCATGACTTGACAGCTGCCATTTCAACCGGTCAACTACAACTGTCAGAGCCATCAGAAAGTTGTTAGAAACCGGATCAGCCGGTCACCATGGAAAAAGCTTATTTAAAGACCTTTCTCCTTCAATCGAAGTATGAATGAATGAATGAAGTGAAAAACAACACAATAAGAAGAAGACCTTCAAGAGAAGATCTAAGTAGTTGGAGAGAGAGAGCTCCTTCTAAGAAGACCAGTTGTCGAACCAGGCTGATAAGTAAGATTCAGATTGAAATCAGAATCACAAGACAGCAGTTGATTGAAGATCATCTGCATAGAGATACAACCCTACTGTGTTCTAATTCAAGAAGCTTTGAAGAAAGCCAAGGGAGGTTGATCTCTGCCAAGTTCTTCCAAGAACTCATCAAGAAACCAGTCAACTCATCTCCCTCTTTCAGAGTTGTGGTTATAAACTTTGTAAACATTATTTTCTGTAGGATCCTAAGGGATCAGAGCTGTAAGGCTATTTTATAAAGGCTGAGTGTAGGAGACAGTGTGCTCTGAGTGTAGGTCTTGTTGAAGACTGAGGTAGGGCCTAGTGCCTGAGTTGTAGGAGACTTTGTTCTCTGAGTGTAAGTCTTGGTGAAGACTGAGTGGTAGGGCTTTTGTGCCTGAGTTGTAGGAGTGGGATCACTCTGAGTTGTAGGAACCTGTTTGGGGTTCTGAGTTGTAAAGATCTGAGGATCTGAGAAGAAGTGGAGAAGTTAGGCCGAATCTAGTACACTACTAGATAGGCGAAGGGGGAAAGTGGATGTACCCAGACCTTGGGGAACCACTATAAAATCTATGTGTACTCTGTGTGTAATTAATTCTGTGATTGTTGTGTTATCTGTGCTGAATTGTTGTAGATAATTGCAAATACAGGTCTTATAATTCAGTATTTCTGCCTTTAAAGTTAAAAATATTAAGTTCACCTATTCACCCCCCAGGTGATTAGACACTATTTCTTTCAGGAAGGAAAAGAACGGCCACAAAATTCTCTGAAAACTCATTTTTTTTGCTGACACGCCCTGTGATACGCCCGTGTCACAGGGCGTGTACCTTAAGCGGCGCACGAACTGACTTATCCAGAACATGACACGGCCATGTGACATGCCCATGTCACAGGCCGTGTGCCTTCCGACATGCACGTGTCTAGCTTTCGAGACCCACTCGAGACCTACTCGAGAGAACTACTCGAGTAGTTGGACAGGACACGGCCTGTGACACGCCCGTGTTTTAGGCCGTGTGCCTTACTCGAGTCACTCGAGCCCTACTCGAGAGCACTACTCGAGATCCACTCGAGTATATAGAGCAGGACACGGCCATGTGCTACGCCCGTGTCATAGGTCGTGTTCTCTCTTTCTCGAGTATTCGTCGACCTCATCTACTCGAGTAAAGATCGTCGACCAGAGGAGGACACGCCCCCGAGCACGCCCTCTAACACACCCGTGTCGCATGGCGTGTTCCCTCAAAAAAACTTCATCGAGCGCATTTTGTCGACCAATCATCGGGCTGCTCACCCGAGCAGGACACGGCCTGTGACACGCCCGTGTCCCAGGCCGTGTAACCCGACCTGAACCCAAATTTGGGATTTGGGGTGTTACAGCCCTCCCCTCCTTACAAAAAATTCATCCTGAAATTTGTGCACAGTATGGAATTCAGCATTCAAAATGTTATAACTTTAACATGTATATTACAACAAAAGATACACTGTACATCAGTTAAACAAACAGCTCGGGAAATTCAGCTCGCATGGTCTGATCGCGCTCCCATGTTAGCTCCTCACGGCCATAGTTGTCCCATCAAACCTTGACCATCCCGATTGTCTTGTTCCGCAACTGTTTATTGGCTTGATCCTCGATCTGAATGAGCCTAACCTTCATCGTTAGCCCATACTCCACCGGCACGCGATCGTTCTCAATCACTTGAGCTGGATCTTTGACGACTTTTCGAAGCACAGATATGTGAAACACATTATGCAATCCACTTAATTCTGCCGAAAGAGCTAGCCGATATGCAGCTTCCCCAATTTGCTCCACCACTTCAAATGGACCAAGATATCTCAGACTTAACTTTTTCAGACGCCGAATCCTGGACACGCCTTTGAAGGGTTTGATTTTCAAATATACCTAATCGCCCACCGCGAATTCCACGTTCCAGTACTTGGCATTGTAGTATTTTGCTTGACGATCCTGGGCTATCAGTAGCCTCTCCCGAATAGAGCATATCGTCGAGGTAGCTTCATCGACTTCTTTACGCTTATATAGTTTGGATTCGCCTGCTTCAGCCCAAGCTAACGGTGTACGACATTTACGACCATACAAGAATTCAAATGGTGCCATACAGATGCTTGCTTGGTAGCTGTTATTGTAGGCAAACTCCACCATATAGAGATGATCTTCCCATCTCTTGCCAAAGTCCAGGGCGTATATTCGGAGCATATCCTCCATTGTTCTGTTGGTTCTCTCAGTCTGGCCATCAGTTTGGGGATGAAAGGCCGCACTGAATGATAACTTTGTACCCAACAATTGATGGATTAGCCTCCAATCAATCGATGTGAATCGCACATCACAGTCACTCACGATGCTACGGGGAACACCGTGCAACCGTACAATCTGCTCCACGTAAAGTTTTGCCAAACTTTCCACTGAATCGTCCCGCTTATTTGGAAGGAAGTGAGCCACTTTCGTCAACCGGTCTACAATCACCCAGATTGAATCATTCTCGCGTTGAGATCTCGGCAACCCGTGCACAAAATCCATTGAAATATCATCAAACTTCCATTCCGGAATCGGCAACGATTTCAAGAAACCTCCGGGTTTCTGACATTCCGCTTTTACCAAAGCATAAGTTTGACATTTAGCCACATAGTGAGCTATGTCTTTCTTTAGTCCTGGCGACTAGAACAACTTCTTCATGTCCTTGAATATCTTTGTGCTCCCAGGGTGAATTGAGTATTTTGTGAAGTGAGCTTCGTACATCAACTCTTCTCTCAACTTACCACCACTCGGGGCGCACAAACGAACCTCTTTCCGTAAAAGGCCGTTATCCCAGGAGAATTGGTCATCTAGCCCATCCTTTGCATAGCGTTGGAGACTTTCGTCCAGCTCCGTTGCTCGTCGAACTCTGTCTGCAATGTCATATTATACCTCCATCCAGTTCAAGCATGCATCGGCTGTGGAATTATTGTCAACACAAGAAATCTCTAACGCTTCCAACTCCTGGATCAGACGCTCATCGTGCATCTGCAACCATGTTGCCCTTGCCGGAGTCCTACGACTCAGGGCATCAGCGACTACATTTCCCTTTCCGGACGTATAATGAATATCAAAGGTGTAGTCCCCAAGGAACTCCATCCACCTTCGTTGTCGTATATTCAGATCCTTCTGATCTAACAAGTACTTTAGGCTCTTATGGTCCGTGAAGATATCTACTTTCACGCCATATAGATAATGCCTCCATAGCTTAAGTGTAAAGATCACCGCAGCCAACTCCAAGTCGTGGACGGGATAATTTCGTTCATGCACTTTCAACTGGCATGAGACATAAGCAATCACCTTACCGAACTGTAGAAGAACGCAGCCTAAGCCGCTCCTTGAAGCATCACTATAGATTTCATATTCGTCTGTACCACATGGCGATGTCAACATAGGCACCGTGGTCAAACGACTCTTTAGCTCATCAAAAGCTCGCGCGTACTCTGGCGTCCAAATGAACTTCTGATCTTAATCATCAGTGTGGTCAGAGGCAAAGCGATCCGTGAGAAGTTTTCAACAAACCGTCTGTAGTAGCCTGCTAGTCCAAGGAAACTCCTGACTTCGTCCACCGAAGACAACACTGGCCACTCCTGTATGACTCTTATATTCGACGGATCCACTGCGATGCTCTCTCCACTCACCACATGGCCAAGAAAAGCCACCGACGACAGCCAAAACTCATAATTTGAGAACTTGGTATAGAGCTTATTCCTCCGCAAGGTATGCAACACCAACCACAAGTGGTTTGCATGATCAGATTCAGATTGAGAGTACACCAAGATATCATCAATTAATACAATCACAAATAGGTCCAAGTACTCTCCGAACGTTCGGTGCATCAGGTCCATGAACACCGATGGCGCATTACATAGCCCAAATGGCATTACCGTGAACTCATAATGACCGTAGCGTGTTCCAAATGCGGTCTTGGGAATGTCACCTTCCCGAATCCTCAACTGGTAATAACCAGACTTCAAATCTAATTTGGAGTAGACAGTTGATCCCTCCAACTGATCGAACAATTCATCTATCCGTGGAATCAGATACTTGTTTTTCTCTGTCAGCTTATTCAATTCACGATAATTGATACATAACCGCAAACCACCATCCTTCTTTTTCACAAAAAGAACAGGTGCGCTCCAAGGTGACATACTTGGGCATATATATCCATGCTCCAGCAACTCTTGCAATTGGACTTTTAACTCAGCCATTTCCTTTGGCGCGACGCGATATGGTGAGCGGGCCACAGGTTTCGCACCTGACACCAACTCAATTGCGAAGTCGATCTCCCGCTGGGGTGGTAGCCCAGGAAGATCCTTGGGAAACATATCTGTAAACCCTGATACAATCAGAACATCACTCATATTGGCCTTTGGCTCAACCTCCTGAATAAGCGTGAAGAACAACTCCGCGCCCTTCCAAACATCATTGACGACTTGGAGTGCAGACATCAAAGTCCCGCCCACTCCTCACATACCCGTGAACTTAATCTCAAGCTCGGTATTCTGGCCCAGTGTGATCTCTTTGTAAGTACAATCAATAAAGGCATGCTGCTCCGCGAGCCCATGCATACCAAAGATCACATCAAACTCCGATATTGGCAGCACAAATACGTTCAAACAAGACTCCCGACTTCCTATTTGCACGTCCACATCGTAAGACCTATCTGCAATCATCAAATAACCATTCGGTAAGAACACCCTTACACTGTCTGTCTTCACATGACTAGGTACTCCAATTCGAGCTATGAAGTCCTTAGATAGAAATGAATGCGAAGCACCCGTATCAAACAGTGCTCTCGCCAGCGTGTTCCGAATCATAACAAAGCCTGTGGCGCACACATCAACACAAGCTACATATAAAGTATACAATAAAAAAGCAATCAATAACTTAACTCGTACCTGTGACGACGCCACTTTACTTGATGGCCTCCTGCTGTCCAAGATTGTAGACTCGGGGCTGCACCTGGGATGCAGAGGACTCCACCACTGCCTTTCCCTTCTCAGCATAAGACACTCCCGTCTTCTTTTCACCCTTTGGTGGACCACCCCGACAATCACAGGCTATATGCCCCACTTTCCCACAAGTAAAGCAAGTACGAGACTCTGGCCTCGAAGTGGCCCCCGACAAAACCATTGAAGGAGCTTGCCCAGAAGACTTGGACCTCTTGCCCCATCTCTTTTGAGAATATGATTTCCCAGGTCGGGGCACTTTGAACTCTGGCATTGTCACAGCCAAAGCCCGTTTTCCTTGCACCCGCTTCATGTATTTCTCCAATGTACACACAGTATCAACGTTACGCCTGAAACCCTTGGTTCACATAACTAGAGAGCAGGAATCGCAACTCATCCCGCAATCCTTCATAGAACCTATTGGTTTTCCGCTGCTTATCAGCGAAGATGGAGCCTGCATAACGGCCCAACCTCGTGAACTCATGCAGGTAAGTCTGAACACTACTTTCTCCTTGTGTCAGCCGTTGGAACTCATTTTCCATGGCAATGTGTTGTGCCTCTGGTAGGTGTTTTGCTAGGAAAAGTCGCGAGAACTCCTCAATCGACACTTGTGTTAACTGCCTGCCCGCTCAGTGGTGTAACTCCATCTCATCCCATCATAGCCGGGCCTCTCCTTCCAATAAGAAGGTGGCCAAGGTGACCTTCTGATCTTCCCCCGTCCTAATCGCTGTCAATATACGCTTGTTGCGCGACAACCAATCCTCAGCCTGCGTAGGGGATCCCACACCCTTAAACGTAGGCAGATTGAAGCTCATAAACTGCTTCAACTGTCGTTCAGCTGCTTGAGTATCCACAGCCTCAACATGTTCGACCCTTAGACTAACCCATTCTGGCCTCAATGCCGGCTGCGCCTGCCCAATCGGCCGTGCTTGAATCATAGTAAACAGCGCCTCAGAAACTAAGCAGACAGTTTTTGCATAAGGCGGAGGTGTAGGCACCTCAGCTGGTGTCATATTATCATCAGAACGCTGGGGCTCCAACTGCCCAACACCACTACGAGTCACCTATAGGTGAACAAGATACACATTAGCGAACACACACAAGCAATAACAATAATGTAGGAATGCGCAGGTTCCTCAAACACATGTATCTGCATTCCTAAGTGGACATTCAAGAGTTCATTAGTGTTAACGCGGTTCGCACTTACACGTGCTCGCCACCCGACAAAAGAATTCGACCACGAATTCAAAAGGGAAAGACCGAGACAGCTGATACCAAAAATGTAACGACTCCATCCGTTCATATAGCATATAATAGAAGGTCCGGCCGGGGCCCCACACCATATACTACAAAACAGGCGGCGAAGTCACGGGTGGATACCAGAGTTGCGCATCCTAACTCATAACATTCTAGCGGAAGCTTTTAACATTAATACTAAACCCCAAACATGAATGTTCACTAATATAAACAACCACATTTATATATATATATATATATAGGAATGTACACCAAATACAATATCAGTTGGCCTTATGGCCTTACAGTTGCTCTTTACACGTGTGGATTTCAAACATCGGCGTGCAGGCCGGGCACACATGAACAAAACATAATATTCTTTCTTAGCCTTCAAGGGCTAGCAACAGCAACAGCAGCAGCAGGGACTTCAACCCTTATGTGTCCCACTTGTCTCTCTAGCACATGTACAAGGATAGCCCACCAAACGGTGGCAAACAAGGCAACGGTCAGCATTCAGCTAACCAATTTATAACGACCTTACCCCTTTCCCGGGGCAGTGGTATTCCTTCCCTACAGCCGTAACAATTCATATGCAGATATATAAATATCACACACTATGCTCTCACGCACAACAATCCATCACAACCGTCAGCCATGCGGCCCGACGGTCCGTGCACTCAGGGCACATTCTTGATGTACCGGCGAACCAGGGTCCAACCACCGTTCTAGATCCGAAACCCAACGGTAAAAATTAAGTATTTAGTATTTCCGGCGCGCAGGCCTAAGATTCTCATTATGCGCTCCAACTGACCGCACTTTCAGGTCTTTGAGTCGGACGGACATAACGTAGGGACGGATCAGCGACCCTCCGTTGCTCAAGTCGCCTTGCCATCACCGAGTACCAACGTACCCGAGGCCAAATATAAGACGCGGGTCTGTTTCACCTTGCCTGTTTGGAACGAGGCCTTTTCAAGAGCTCATCAAGCTCACAATAGCCATACTGTCCACCAAGGTCTGGCTTCAGAATAGCCACAATATCCACCAAGGACTGGCTTCAAATCCATCATGGGGAGTTCGTGCTAGTGTCCTTCACGATCGCTTAGCGGGTTCAGCAGAACTCACTTTCTGCACCCAACTCCGCCCAAATCCTGCAGCATCCTACAATGCGAGAAACACTGGTCTTACCATTGCACACATCACAAGCACTTGTGGGTATTTTCCTGGGCTTCCATGCCAGTACTTCGTGCACTATCCTTCACAGGCACAACCCATCAAGCATCACAAGCATCACAAGGGTATTTTCCTAGACTACCACTCCAGTACTTCCTGTTACTGCCCTTCATAGGTCCAACCCATCGACTCCATAAACTACACGTTTAATCACGGAGTCTTCTTCGGTGTGTAAATGCAACATCACCAATCTAGACCAACCTGTCCAGATGGGCTTCACACAACATGCATGTTCCGTACTACACACTTCCGGATCTATATGCAAAAGAATGGGGATTTCAAGAATCAACCCAAGGGAATCCCTTCACAATCCACCCTCTTGTGGGGGAATCCCATGCACATGCCAAAAAGGAGCACTTCACATGTCCAAGAAAGAAGATCATTACCCTTGATGACCTCTTTAGAGCCATGGAAATCTAGCCGGTTGGCAAGCACCGCAGCAGTTTTGCATCCACAAATCTGTCCTCGGATCTTAGCTCGGAACTCTAAAGCTCCACCAACGGCCGGATCCCTTCTCCTCCTCCTCCTCCTCCTCCTTGCTCTCCCTTCTCTCTAGCTCTTTTAGAAAGATAATGGCCAAAGGTAAAATGAGATTTCTCTTCTCACTTTCGGCCTTAAAGCAGTAAGGAGAAAACTGCGCCATCAGATCCCAGAGGAAGGAAAAGAATGGCCAAACAATTCTTTGAAAACTCATTTTTTTGGCTGACACGCCCGGTGACACGCCCGTGTCACAGGGCGTGTACCTTAAGCGGCTCATGAACCGACTTATCCAGAACAGGACACGGCCATGTGACATGCCTGTGTCACAGGCCTTGTGCCTTCAGACACTCCCGTGTCTAGCTCTCGAGACCTACTAGAGAGAACTACTGAAGTAGTTGGACAGGACACGGCCTGTGACATGCCCGTGTCTCAGGCTGTGTACCTTACTCGAGTCACTCGAGACCTACTCGAGAGAACTACTCGAGATCCACTCGAGTATATAGAGCAGGACACGGCCATGTGCCACGCCCGTGTCACAGGTCGTGTTCTCTCTTTCTCGAGTATTCGTCGACCTCATCTACTCGATTGAAGATCATCGACCAGATGAGAACACGCCCCCGGACACGCCCTCTGACACGCCCGTGTCGCAGGGCATGTTCCCTCAAAAAACCTTCGTCGAGCTCATTTCGTCGACCAGTCGTCGGGCTGCTCACCCGAGCAGGACACGACCTGTGACGCGCCCGTGTCCCAGGCCGTGTAACCCGACCTGGACCCAAATTTGGGATTTGGGATGTTACAGAAGGAGTGGGAGAAGACCATGGATGAGGAGATGGAAGCACTCAGCAAAACTTAAACTTAGGATCTTGTGCCCAAAGTTGATGGTATTACTACTGTCACTTGCAAGTGGGTATACAAGGTCAAGAACAAGGCGGATGACAGTATATAACGATTCAAGGCTTTCCTTGTTCATCAAGAATTCTCAAAGCAGTACGAAGAATATTATGAGGAGACATTCAACCAGTGGTAAAGATGACTCGGTACGGATGGTGATTGTGTTGGCGGCGAGCTATGATTTGAAGCTGTAGTAACTTCACGTGAAGAATGTCTTTTTTACGGTGAGATTGACAAAGATATTTTCATGGAGCAATCACCAAGATATGTGTTCAAGTCACATCTGGAGCATGTCTCGAGCTTGGTTTGGGAAGATAGCGGAATACTTGTTATTTTGTAGGTATTATGCATCAGATTCCAACTCGAGTCTATTCGTGAATAAGAAGAGTGGACTTCATGTGCTTGTACTGTTATATGTTGACAACATTATCATGACAGAAATGATGACGAAGATGTGATAATGCTTAGGTCGAGCTATCAATCCGTTCAAAATGAAGGATTTGAGGGAGCCACGCCATTTCCTTGGTATTGAAGTGGAGAGAAAAAGAGTTGGGTGCTGATTTCTCAAAAGGCCTAGGCGGAGCGGACTGTGGAGAAATTCAGCTTTGAGGATAGGAAGCACTGCTCTACACCACTTGAAATTCGACTGAAGCTTTGTCAGGGTGAGGGAAGGATCTTACCAGATTTTAATCCCTTTCAGTCTCTGATGGGAAGTCTGATTTATTTGACAATTACATGGTCGAATTATCTCATTTGCGGTTGGACGAATGAGCCGATATGTGCAAGGGCCTAGGAAGACTCATCTGGAGGCGGCGAAGGGGATTTTGAAATATGTTAAATCAACATCAGAAATGGGTTTGTTGTTTGGAAGAGACACAAGCTTCAGTTTACATGGTTTCACAGATGCCGACTACGGTGGGGATGCTGACGATCGGAAGTCGACATCGGGGTACGTCTTTATGTGTGGCACAGTACACGGCCGGCGACGGCGGGATTTGCCCGCCCCCTGGCGGGCTTCGCCCGCCCACCCGCTCGAAGCCTTCCCCAGCCCGCCCGACCCAGCATTTTTGGGGGTCAAGATGGTCTCAAATCGAAAAGTAATCAACATGAAAGTTGTAGATCTCGGCGAGACAAACAACTTTCATGTTGATCACTTTTTGATTTGAAATCGTCTATGCTTCCGATTTGGGCCTCGAAATCAGGGGCGGCGAGAGGCTGTACTGTAGCACTCTCGCCGCCCCCGATTTCGAGACCCAAATCGGATGCCAAGGAGGCTCCAAATCAAATATTCATCAACATGAGAGTTATATATCTATGCGATACGAACAACTTTCATGTTGATCACTTTTTGATTTGGAGCCGTCTTGGCTTCCGATTTGGGCCTCGAAATCGGGGGCGGCGAGAGGTTGTACTGTAGCACTCTCGCCGCCCTCGATTTCGAGGCCCAAATCGGAAGCTAAGACGGCTTCAAATCAAAACGTGATCAACATGAAAGTTGTTCGTCTTGTCGAGATATACAACTTTCATGTTGATTATTTTTCGTTTTGAGATCATCTTGACCCCCAAAAAGTCGCGCCCCTTGTTTTTTTTTTTAAATTTGTGTTTCGTTTAGTCCCACACCGTGGAATGGTCAATAGGTTTTTGAATATAAATACTATAATGAGCCTTTATTATTTAAAATTGGAAAGTGCAGCCTGGACATGCAGAGTCAGTTCTAGTATAGCGGGCGGGTGGACCTTTGCGGCTCCGCCAGTTGGTTTTGCTAACTCAATTCTAAAATCATTTCACATAGGTTTAGGACTGTCCTAGAGTAGGTTTAGGAAGCCTACAAAAAAGTGTGGAGAGAGGGTTGGTTTGATCGGACGACTGCTGAATAATGCATCAAGATCGGAACGGCGAAATATGTTCTGTGAATTTCGAACTCATGCTATTTGTAGACCTCAATATTTCTGTATAATATGATATATATCTATATATATATATGCATAGTCCGCTCTGTTTTGGTTCAGGAGAAGTCGACGCATACTCTGACAAGGTGATATTGAAGTCGATGCGTCCTGTAATTGGGAGATGGGCATAGGATTTTTTTTACATCTTCCTTCATTTTCCCTTCGAAGTATTTTGCTTTTGAAAGACTCTCAGATTATACTTCAAAGCCCTTCTCCATTTTACCTTGGAGCAACTAGGTTTGGTGACGAATGATATTAACATACGTATCTAAGAATTTTTTGGAATAGCTGTGATTTCTCAGCTTTTTTATAATCTGGTAGAAAATTTGAATATCTCATCTATTCCCTTTAATATTTTAGATAAAACTCGAATATCTCAGAAATTTTATATAATATCTGAGATAAATTTAGAATACTTCACATATTTTCTGGGGCAAAATTTTGTATACAATTAAAAACTCTCAAATACACCTAATCTCTTGGATACAATTAGCATCTCCCAAATACAACTAAAGTCTCTAGATAAAAAAATAGAATTATCTCGAATACAATGAAATATTAAAGGGATGTATTGATGGAAAATTAAACGAAGCGCATAAGTTCACACGTGCAGAAATATTGTATCAAAATTAATCAATGTGATGTGATCTATGCGCGCAGGATCGTCATGAACATAAATAGTTAGTTCCTACGGTGTAGTGTAATCAACGATATAATTAATCACTTGTAAATTTATGCGATCTGTTGATAATGAAGTTTATAAAATAAATATTGTACGCTGTTAAAAATTAAGTGCGGAAAAGGAAATTAAATATGCGTACCATTCTTGAATTCGACTTCGTGTCGCATGTTGCTGACATTCTTAATAATGTGCTTGTATTTCTACTGATAAAATCAGCAGCTCTCGATGAAGAATTCAGCATACAACTCTGGTTTCAAATATATGTTAAATAATAATTTGTAATCTCTGTTCTTCACAAGACCCAAAGCTTTTCCTGTTTTCAGATGTTAACTGCTCTTATGCTCTTGAAAATCAGTGGAGATTTCCCCTTTAGCGGCTCTCAATTGATGAAAATATCCCCAAAAAACAAAAACGGAGAGAATCGATGTAGCAGTCAGCGATTTTAGGCCGGATTAGAGGAAGAAAACCACCGCTTGTTTCTCCATTTTTCTCCTTCTTGATGGGAGTGCAAACAAATGAAGATGATCTGCCGATGGGAGGAGGAAAAAGATTTTGATCGTCTGCCTGAACAACACTTCACGATTTCCTGGGCTTCGTCCCGAGAGCAGTTCACGATCCAAGAAAAGACGCAAATAACCGCTGCTTCTATTCACTCTTGTTCACGAAAAGGATTTTTTTTACCCACAACGATCGGTTTTTAATTCCCTTTAATAGGAGAGGGATTGAGAGAGTGGGGAGAAAATACTAAAGGCACCTCAAATTTTCTCTCACTAAATTTATAATTTGCGCATACGTAAAATGAATCGTGCGCACAAATTAAAACCGATCAATCCGCACGTGCCAAGTGAAGACCAAGCTCGCGTAATGAAGGTCAAAATAATCTAGCCCACCTATCACGGGTTTTGATTTTTCGCGCAAACAAATTTTGACGCACACTCGCGGAAGATATAGACAAACTCGAACTAACGCACACACTTGATCGAGACGACTCGATTGAATTAGTCCAGTCAAAATTAAGAAAACTTACATGTATCAATTACCACATATCAAAATCGCACGGGCCCCAATCCTAGATCTATATCCAGGGCCAGAACTAAAAAAAAGTCTCAGGTTAGGCCTAAGACTTCAATATATCTTTCCTGTGATCGTTTGGGAATAAAAAAAGTGTTGTTATTTGTGTTGAAATTTGTGAAGTGGAAGTGGTTGATGGGACAGGCCGGGCGGCCTGTGCGGATATAGCCGGCGGACTGGGCGGACTGGGCGGACTGCTGTTATGCGTCCTGGTGATATGTCTAGTGGAAGCTGGCTGTTCTGAGCGGCTTGTGCGGATGAAGTCCGCGACCTGGGCGGACTGTTGTCTGCGGATAAGGCGTTGGCTGTCTTGCTGGCCTGGACCATGGTTGAGGGGCCCGAGCGGTCTGCGTCCGCGGCCTGGGCGGATTGCTGTGTGCGGACAGGGTGTTGGCTTTCTTGGAGGCTTAGCTGTTTGAGAAAGCGGTCTGTGCGGACAGAGGATTGCAGGCTGTAGGCAGTGCTCTGTTCAGTGGCAGTGTTGCAAGCTTGTGCGTTAACCGACGGATCGGGTCCTATCCGCGGGAGGCTTGCGGACTGGCGTGTCCGCGGTGTCCGCTGTTGCGGACTGGCCTTAAGAGTTTGGTTGTGGCCTTGCCGAGCTCTGGTAGTACAACACTGTTGTTGCTGTGGCGGACTAGTGTGTGGAGTCCGGCCGATGGCCGCTTGTTTGGACAATTGTGCGAGGTTCTTGCGGACTCTGCCTTAACTCAGGAGGAGTGTGGCGAGCTGCTTAGATGGTTGGCGGACAGGGTTTTGTCCGCCGTACTCACGTTATGCCCTTTGGTGGTTCTGGACTTGGTCACAATCTATGACAAGACCAGTGTATCCGCAGTATCCGTCAAGTCCGCTGTTGACCGGACGGACTGTTGCTAATCCTTCCCTTGGTCGTGGACTTATGGCGGTTGGAGGCGTTGCTGTGGTGGTATGCAGACTGCCTCTTGTTTGTGCGGACAGTCACTGAAGGGGGATGCTGTCCTGCAGTGTTTGGAGGCTTTGCGGGCTGGTGCCTTGTCCGCATAAGCCTGAGCGAACTGATGAGAGTTCGCCCAAAGGTGCCTTGCTCCTGGTGGGTTGATCCTTGTAATCCGGCTAAGTCCTTGCGGACTCGGCGGACGAGTGTTGTTAGCGCGCGGGCTGGGGAGGTGTCTCTATCCACTAGGGCGGTGACCACACTACTCACCTCGGCTATAAATAGGACCCCCCGACACGTATACAGTAACTGAGTGAACAGTAAGTGGAGGGCTTGTCAAAGTGATGCGGTCTCAGTTTTCTGTCCACACGGATTGAATCAGAGTTCATTGTTTGCTGTGTGCAGGTCGCGCGGGTAGCTTCAAGGAGCCAGGAGTTTGGCTTTGACTTCGGTCAAGTACTTGGAAGTGTGCGGTCTCTGCGGTTTCAGCAGGTCGCTCTGCGGCTTGTCAGTTCTCTACTTCAACTTTGCAAGTTCCAATAACCTGTCCCCCAGTCTCAGGAGGGCAGGCGGCTGTTCTTCAGTTCATCAGCAGTAGGCGAATAACGGTGTGTCGGCGCGGCCTTGCGGCTTCGGCGGACTCCGTGTCTATTCGGCGTGTTGCAGCTTCAGCTCGGGCGGCTTCAGCGGACTTGGAGACTTCGGCGGTCTCGGCGGTTTCCAGTGCTGTCCGCCCGACTTGATTTTTGTGCTTTCTGTTATAGCTGATTGTACTAGCGAAATCATGTCTCGCTACGTATACCTCGTCTTGTAAAGAAGTTTAATGAATATAAGATCTGCTTGTTCTTCCATGTGCTTGGTGTGTTGAGCTTGCTCCCTAGTTTTCCGCTAGATCAAAGTGTGAACTGGGTAGTGCTGAAGATATTAATTTAGTTTTGGGCTATCTTGCTGACCACCTTGAGAAAATTTAACATGGTATCAGAGGGAGGTTCAGTTGCTTGAGCGGTGTTCAACCAGTGTTGTTGCTCTGTGTTTGAGTTGTGTTCAACCTGTGTTGGTGCTTTGTGCTTCTGAAGGCTTAACCAAGCAGTTGTTGCAATGGAGGGGAGCTATGCAAGGGGTCTTGGTATTAAACTCTTGACCATGACTAACTTCAAGAAGTGGAAGTCGTGTATGAAGAGTTTTCTTCTTGGCGAGGAGCTGTGGGAGGTCGTCGGTGGTGACGACAGACAGGAAGTTACTGCAGCGTTTGGTATTGCTGAGCAGGTGAGGCTCTGGAGAAAAACAAATGCAAAAGCGGAGTTTGTTCTCAAGAGAGCCGTTTCACCAGAACTGTTTGATCACATCATTGGATGTGAGTCTGCTGCTAATATTTAGACAACTATTGATGAGTTGTTCAATAGGAAGAATGTGCCTAGACTTCAGTTTCTCGAGAATGAGTTGGCCAGAACAACTCAAGGAGACCTTACTATCTCAAAGTTCTTCTTGAAGATGAAAAGCTTGTGCGCAGAGATATCAGCGCTTGACCCTGATGAGACTATCTCGGAGGCTAAGTTGAAAAGGCACATTATCCGCGGCTTGCGGAAGGAATATGTTGCCTTTGTAACATCTGTTCAAGGGTGGGCAACTCAACCATCCTTGTTGGAGCTTGAGAACCTGCTTGCTTCGCAGGAAAGTCTGACAAGGCAGATGGCAGAGTGACTGTTCTGAAGGTGGCAGTGAAGCACTGTTCACAAGCAAGAAGAAGAAGAGATGGGAAGGGAAAAAGAAGAAGCAGGTCGCTGCTGAGAATGAGCCTTCAACTTCTTATCAGCCAGAGAGGAGTGATGCTCCGAAGAAGGACTGGAAAAAGACTTTGAAGTGCTACAGGTGCCATCATCAAGGGCACTTCAAGCGGGACTGCAAGGTCAAGCTGCAGCCTGGGCATGCTGCAGGCAAGGAGGAAGCTTGCTCTAAGAGTGAGGAAGCAGAATGGGGTGGTGCCTTCATGACGGGCACTTGTGTCCGTGCCTTGTCTGTTGAGGACTTCAACGGCGCGTGGATCGTGGACTCCGGGTGTGGTCATCACCTCACTGGAGATAAATCGAAGTTCTCGTCCTTGCAAGCATACTTAGGTAACGAAGCTATCATAACTGCTGATAACACTGTTTATGCAGTAGAGAAAGAGGGGGTCGTGTCTTTGGGTAGTGATCAAGGGCCACTCACATTAAGGAGTGTGTATCACGTGCCGGGCATGAAGAAGAACCTCTTCTCTGTGACCAATGTAGTAGATGCTGGTTATCACGTTCTGCTTGGGCCAACAGACGTGAGGTTCCTTCGCAATGTATCAGCGGTTAAGGCTAATGTTGCTCATATAGGGAGGAGAGTTAAGAACTTATTTGTTATTGCTACTAATGCTTATGTTGATCGTATGAGAGCCAACGATGGCGCTGCTATTTGGCATGAGAGGCTGGGGCATGTAGGTATGGACAAGCTGAAGGCTATGGCCAATAGAAGTTTGGTGAGAGGTTTGCCTAAGTTATCCTCCTTTGGTGACGGGCATGTTTGCGCGGGGTGTCAATACGGTAAGACACATCGCCTTCCATTTGATAAATCACAAACAAGGAGTAAGCAACCATTGGAGTGCATTCATGGCGACTTGATGGGACCAACTGTCATGGCCAGCCTTGGTGGAAGTAGATACATGCTTGTCCTGATTGATGACTACTCAAGATATACTTGGGTTTACTTCTTGAAGGAGAAGTCTGAAGCCTTCCAGTTGTTTGTGGAGTTCAAGGAGCTAGTGGAGGGCCGGCTTGGCTTGCAGATCAAGAAGCTTAGAACTGATAACGGGGGTGAGTTTGTTTCCTTCGAGTTTTCTAACTTCTGCAGGAAGCACGGAATTCATAGAGAGCTCACTTGTCCTCACACTCCACAACAAAATGGAGTAGCGGAGCGGAAGATCCGTCATTTGATGGAGACTTGCAAATGCTGGCTTCATGCGAAAGACATCCCAAGGTCCTTTTGGGTGGAGGGAATGTCTTGTGCTTATTATGTCATCAACCGGATGCCGCTCAGCCCGATCAATATGAAGACTCCTATTGAGTTGTTGCTGAAGGAGAAACCAAGTGTGGGACACTTTCGGGTGTTCAGTTCAACTTACTATGTGCATGTCCCGGATGCTTCTTGGACTAAGCTGGATGCAAAGGCAAGGAAGCTTGTCTTTGTTGGCTACGATGAGCGGAAGAAGGGATGGAAATGCATGGACCCTGCGACAAATAAGTTCGTTGTGTCAAGAGACGTTGTCTTTGACGAGCTGACGTCGTATGGAGGTAGCTCGGTTGAGCTAACCGGTAGCAAGGTTGATGTAGAACCGGTGGTGGCTGCTGAAGGCCTGGAAAAGGAGCTTATTGTTTCACCAGCAGCTCCTGTTGCTTCAAACTCTGAGGCTGAGCCTTCTGTCTCAGGAAGCAGGGGGAGCATTGCTCAAAGCTTGCCCCAAGTAGGAGTTGAGCCTGAAGAAGCAATAGAGGTAGTAAGCAAGGAGCAAACCCTTCGGAGATCGAAGAGGGTTATTAAGCCTATGGCTCGTTACTGTGATGGAAATGCAGTGAGCTTTGTCTCCTGCTTCTTTGCAGGTCCTCTGGATGAGCGAGAGCCTACAAGCTTCAATGAGGCCAATGGAGTCAAGGAGTGGGAAGATGCCATGAAGGAAGAGATTGCTGCTCTTAAGAAGAATGAAACCTGGGATCTTGTGCCCAAGGTTGATGGCATTACTCCAGTGACTTGCAAGTGGGTGTTTAAGTTGAAGAAGATGGCTGATGGGAGTATTGATAGATACAAAGCTCGCTTGGTCGCTCGAGAATTCTCACAACAGTATGGAGAAGACTATGAGGAGACATTTAGTCCAGTTGCAAAGATGACTTCAGTTAGAGTGGTGATCGCCTTGGCTGCTAGCAAGGGATGGAGGATGTGGCAGCTTGATGTGAAGAATGCTTTTCTTTACGGAGATATTGATAAGGACATCTTCATAGATCAGCCACATGGATTTATTTTTGAAGATCATCCGGACTATGTCTGCAAACCAAGGAAAGCTCTCTATGGGTTGAAGCAAGCTCCTAGATCTTGGTATGGAAAGATAGCAGAGTATTTGCAGTTCTGCGGTTATCTTGCTTCGAACTCAGATTCTAGCTTGTTCGTCAAGAAGAAGGGGGAGCTTCAAGTCTTGGTCCTACTATATGTGGATGATATGATCATCACAGGAAATTAGGAGGAGGAAGTAGCAAGGCTTAGGGCTGAGCTTGTTATACGCTTCGAGATGAAGGACTTGGGAGAGCTTCATCACTTTCTCGGTCTTGAAGTGGAGAGGAAGAAGAACAGTATACTCACTTACCAAAGAGGATATGCAGATCGCATTGTGAAGCGGTTCGGCATGGGCGAAGGAAAGAGTTGCTCTACTCCACTAGAAAATTGGCTAAAGCTTCGACGAGATGAGGGAAGGATTCTTCCGGACCCCTTGGTGTTCAGAGCTCTTGTTGGGAGCTTGATCTACCTGAAGATTACTAGGCCAGACATAGCTTACGCTGTTCGCCGAGTAAGTCGTTTTATGGCTGAACCAAGGAAGTCTCATCTAGTGGCGGCAAAGAGTATTTTGAAGTATGTCAAGACAACTTCTAACATGGGACTTCTCTATAAAAAGGACTCGGACTTTGCCTTGCTTGGGTACACGGATGCTGACTATGGCAGTGATTCAGATGATCGAAGGTCAACTTCAGGTTATGTGTTCACTTGCGGATCAGCTAGCATCTCATGGTGCAGCAAGAAGCAGGATTCGGTTTCCGTCTCAACTACGGAGGTAGAGTATAAGGCTTCGGCCTTGGCTGCTCGGGAAGCCATCTGGTTGAGGAGGCTTATAGAGGATGTGCATGAAGAGGTGCAAGGGACAACTTTACTCCGGGGTGACAATGAGAGTGCTCTCAAGCTAGTAAACAATCCAGTGTGTCACGCTAGGACCAAGCATATTGAGATCGATCACCACTTCATAAGGGAGAAGGTGTTGGAGGGATCTCTTCTAGCCGGGCATGTTCGGAGTGAAGACAATCTTGTTGACATCTTCATGAAGCCACTGTCGAAGGGGCTTTTTGAGCGGTTGCGCAGCTTGCTGGGCTTGATCACCACTTCTCACTTCAAGGGGAAGTGTTGAAATTTGTGAAGTGGAAGTGGTTGATGGGGCAGGCCGGGCGGCCTGTGCGGATATAACCGGCGGACTGGGCGGACTGGGCGAACTGGGTGGACTGCTGTTATGCGGCCTGGTGATAGGTCTAGTGGAAGCTGGTTGTTCTGAGCGGCTTGTGCGGATGAAGTCCGCGGCCTGGGCGGACTGTTGTCTGTGGATAAGGCGTTGGCTGCCTTGCTGGCCTGGACCTTAGTTGAGCGGCCTGAGCGGTCTGCGTCCGCGGCCTGGGCGGACTACTGTCTGTGGACAGGGTGTTGGCTTTCTTAGAGGCTTGGCTGTTTGAGAAAGCGGCCTGTGCGGACAGAGGATTGCAGGCTGTAGACAGTGCTCTATTCAGTGGCCGTGTTGCAAGCTTGTGCGTTAACCGGCGGATTGGGTCCTATCCGCGGGAGGCTTACGGACTGGCATGTCCATGGTGTCCGCTGTTGCAGACTGGCCTTAAGAGTTTGGTTGTGGCCTTGCCGAGCTCTGGTAGTACAGCACTGCTGTTGCTGTGGCAGACTGGTGTGTGGAGTCCGGCCGATGGCCGCTTGTTTGGACAGTTGTGCGAGGTTCTTGCGGACTCTGACTTAACTCAGGAGGAGTGTGGCGACCTGCTTAGATGGTTGGCGGATAGGGTTTTGTCCGCCGTACTCGCGTTAGGCCCTTTGGTGGTTCTGAACTTGGTCATAATCTGTGACAAGACCAGTGTATCCGCAGTATCCGCCAAGTCTCCTGTTGACCGGGCGGACTGTTGCTAATCCTGCCCTTGGTCGTGGACTTATGGCGGATGGAGGCGTTGCTGTGGTGGTATGCGGACTGCCTCTTGTTTGTGCGGACAATCACTGAAGGGGGATGTCGTCCTGTAGTGTTTGGAGGCTTTGCAGGCTGGTGCCTTGTCCGCATAAGCCTGGGCGAACTGATGAGGGTTCGCCCAAAGGTGCCTTGCTTCTGGCGGGTTGATCCTTGGAATCCGGCTAAGTCCTTGCGGACTCGGCGGACGAGTGTTGTTAGCACGCGGGCTGGGGCGGTGTCTCTATCCACTAGGGCGGTGACCACACTCCTCACCTCGCCTATAAATAGAACCCCCCGACACGTATACAGTAACTGAGTGAACAGTAAGTGGGGGGCTTGTTAAAGTGCTGCGGTCCCAGTTTTTTGTCCGCACAGATTGAATCAGAGTTTATTGTTTGCTGTGTGCAGTTCGCGTGGGTAGCTTCAAGGATCCAGAAGTTTGACTTTGACTTCGATCAATTACTTGGAAGTGTGCGGTCTCTGCGGTTTCAGCAGGTCGCTCTGCGGCTTGTCAGTTCTCTGCTTCAACTTTGCAAGTTCCAATAACCTGTCCTTCAGTCTCAGGCGGGTAGGCGGGTGTTCTTCAGTTCATCAGCAGTAGGCGAATAACGGTGTGTCCGCGCGGCCTTGCGGCTTCGGCGGACTCCGTGTCTATTCGGCGTGTTGCAGCTTCAGCTCGGGAGGCTTCAGCGGACTTGGCGACTTCGGCGATCTCGGCGGTTTCCAGTGCTGTCCGCCCGGCTTGATTTTTGTGCTTTCTGTTATAGCTGATTGTACTGTCGAAATCATGTCTCGCTACGTATACCTCGTCTTGTAAAGAAGTTTAATGAATATAAGATCTGCTTGTTCTTCCATTTGCTTGGTATGTTGAGCTTGCTCCCTGGTTTTCCGCTAGATCAAAGTGTGAACTGGGTAGTGCCGAATATATTAATTTGGTTTTGAGCTATCTTGCTGACCACTTTGAGAAAATTTAACAATTTGCACCCAAAAATAACAATTTAACTCATTGATATTTATAGTTTAATGAATATATTCATACCAGAACAAGCTATTTGTTCCATGAATTGATGAAATGAAAACCGAGGGGAAAATTTATAGTAGGACAGTAACACAAAAATATTACTAGATATAACTTTTTACACTATGTATTTAAATGTTTGTTTTTACAACAATGGAACTTTATACAAAGACCCAAGTTAATAGATCACCCATACAAAGATAAGTATCAGCTTTTTAGTTACGCATATATACAACAAAATAAGTATTACTTTATTAAATTTAAATATTGAAAGTCAAGGGTTGCTACTTATTTAGAGGGGGTGAATAAGTATTTTACTTGATTTTGTTTTTCTTGATGTTTTCTTTTAAGAGCACGGTAAGAAAGTAAACCAAAATAATTAAACCACAACACACAAAGATTTATAGTAGTTTCACAAGAATGAGTACATCCACTTTCTTCCTTCACCTGTCTGGCAAAGAGCTAGCTTTGGCCAAACTTCACCAAACTTTTTCTCGGATCCTCAGATCTTATAACTCAGGAACACAAGTTCCCTATCTTAGACCTTCACACAGGTCCTACCACTCAGATCTTTAATCCCAAGATTCTATAGCTCAGATCGCTCATAGATCCTACAACTCAGGCTCAACACAAGCCCTAGAACTCAGGCTCCACACGAGCCCTACATCTCAGGCTTAATGCAAACCCTAAGACTAAAATCTAAAAAGATCCTATAAGTAAAAAGATTTGCAAAGTTATGACTCAATTAAACAAAAATTGAGTCTTTAGTAAGAAGCACTGGACATGCTTCCTTCTTCTCTTCCTTGATCAACACTTGAAAGATTTGGCTTGAGTGTGTTGAAGTCTTGATCAGGAACCTTGATAGAAGGAATATTATTTAGAAAAAAATATTGCAGGGCAAGTTCTTGTAAGAATCCCTTTCTGATGCTTGTAGTGAGTGGAGAATGAAGTCACTTTTAATGTTTGATCACTGCTTAAAATTTTCACAGAAAACTTGGGAGTTGAAAATGCATGAAGGATCTCTGTGAGATATATATGTGTGTTTTTCTCATTCTTTTAAGTCCTCTTTTTATAGTGGACTTGGACGACAAAGAGCTTTGAGTGTGATATAGAATTCTTCAATGACTAGCAAACTCCTTAGGCAATAATCCAAAATGGAATCTTCAAGTGGCTAGCAATTTATGTCTAAGGAAGAAATTGAAATAAGGAATTATTCTCCAATGAATGAGAATATTCTTTCCCTATGGCAATCCCTGGAATTATGCAGCAAATCCCGACTTTCAAATTTATTCAAATTCTATGCGCATTCCAAAGCCTGGATTTAGGGACATAGCCGTTGTTGAAGCCAAATATGACCTCAACGGGAGTTCGAAGAAAAGGGGGTGCAACCAAAACCTACTTCTCTCAAGTCTCAAACCTCGACTGGATTCAAAGGACCTAAGACTGACCCAAAGCCTCAGCAGGGAGGTCCCACCTCACACCCGAAAGATCTCTGAGAGCTTCCCCTCCAAAGCCAAAACTGGGCTAGGAGCTCCTCAGAAAGTACTGGAATTTGAGAGATAATGATAGCTTGCTTTCTAAAGAGTCCTTATGGGTCTATTTATAGCATCGTGCTGACCTGAAATTACTGAAAAGCCCCTAGTTGGTCTGCTAATAGCCGAATCCCGCTGTTTCCCTGAGGGCACAGGGGTAAATTTACCTGAGGGCAATCTGGTCATTTAACCCTAGGCCTTGGCCCCCACTCGGCGAGAGCTCTGAACCGAGGGCCTTTTACCCAGAGACGGCGCGAACGGTCTCGCCTGCTTACAGGCGAGAGCCCCATCAAGATTGGAACTTGGCGCTAGCGTAAGCACTCCCGCGCTGGCCGCGCTCGACGATCTCGGCCTGTTGATCTCCATTCGACGACTTGACGCGAATGTTCCCGCCAGCTTGGGCGAGACCTCCTTTCGGGCGGGAACGTCTTTGGCTAGCTCAACTGTGACCATTGCGCCTCCTGGTCTGACTCAGCGAATATGGGGTTGTACACTATCCCCGCTCTTTTTGAGCTAGCTCTGCGCTCAAAAAGACACGTCCAACCCAAAAATATTCGCTGAGCACGTGTCACTATCAGGGAATCTTTTTGAAGGCTGTACCGTGTCTATAAATACGTGTGCCGATAGACGATCATAACACCTTCCTCGAGTCGTCATTCTTCGCCGGAGCTCTCGCTTCCTCTCGCGATGCCTTCCAAGCGTGCCGACAAACCGCTTCCGCAGGATCTGCAAGACCGCATCAACGCGGCACAGGCGCGAGCCAAGGATAACAGCGCCCAGGTTGCCCCATGGCTAGCGAGACGGTCGTCGACCGCTGAGCCTTCCCTGCCCAAGAAGAAAAAGAAGAGGGCGAAGGTGGTTCAGCGGGACCTGCCCCACGAGAACAGGAGCCCGCCCACCCCAACCCCAAGTCGCGCGGATGACCCCTCACCGCGGAAGGTATGCTTGATTTGCCAATTATTGAAAACACCAGCCGCTCAGTAGTTGACGCGATATCTCTCGCAGGAGACGGTTCCCGACGCTGCCGCGTCCCCGCACGAAGCCTTGGATCCATCCTCTCGTCACCCCGAGGATCAACCACGGGTTTCGGAGGTGGCTCCTCCACCTGACCCGAACACTGCAGGTAACTGTTCCCCTCGCACCCTTAACTCAAATATTTGAATGCTGAACTGTCTTCTCGCAGCGCCAGTTTTCGCACCGCCGGGTCTCGCCACTCGGGAGAGCGGAGCGAGGGCTGCGAATCAGCCTGCCCCTGCGATTGATTCCTCCCTACCGGCGGGAGGAAATACTGTCGAATCTTCCGCGCCTCCGTTAGATGCCAGCCATCCTGCGGGAGAGGAGACCCCCTCCCCCGCTCCCGACCAAGCCGGGATTATCATTCGCAAAATTTACCCCCCGGAAAAGGAAAGCCGATCCACCTACTCTTTGGAGCTGAGGGGGGGGGGGGTGGGCCTTCTCGCCTGCCGTCGACCGGGGGGCCTCGTCATGCTGCAGGTATATGGAAATTTTATCACAGCAATCCTCTAGCTCTCGCTATAATAGGGATTCTTTTGCCAGGGGATATGGGCTCGCAGCTTGGAGCTGAGGTAGAGGAAGAAGAAGAGGAAGAACAAGAAGAAGAAAGAGAGGGGGAGGACGGCGAGAGTTCCCCTTTCCCTTCATCTGACGAGATGGAGGAGATCCTGACCGGTGCCGGGAGCGCTAAAAGATGGGGGAAGAAGGTTGTCGCCGTCCTATCGAAGCTCATCCGGCGAGAACGGGTCCGCGACCTCGCGGCGAAAGAGTTTCGCCAATCAGTGGAAAAGAGGCTAGAGACTCTGTAGCGGGACTATCTTATCAGTGAGATGGACCGACCGGGGGGTCCACCGCCGGATCCTCACCCGAAAGGTGCATCGAGCGGATCCGGGATCTGTCTCGCCGGGTCAACCTAGGATGCACTGTTCTGTCGTCCTACTTCAACCCGCAGGCGCCTGATGATTTTTCTTGCTAACAAGTAATAATTCAACATGATTTCATTCTACATTCTAATACAATTATGTAGATGGACTTAACTAGATTGAATTAGCATTCAGGCAAGCGCACCTATCAATCGTAATATATGAGAAATCTACATCTCGTGTCGTATTCCACAGGGTCGTTTCAACTATTCGTACTCACCCTCCCTTTATTTTCATACCTCTAAATAAAAGTGATATTTAAACTACATTATCCTAACTATGACCAATTGGATGATTCAGTATTGGAGAAATAAAAATGATAACAACATGAAGCTTTTAAATAATTACATGAACAAATCCATTTATCAATTCAATTCTAAGCAATCATGACATGAAAAGAGTGTTACATTTGTTCAATGTAAAGGTTAATTTTTTATCAAAATTCTCTCTCGAGTAATTCCAAATCTAAACCTAAGATAGTAAATTTTCTCTCGAACAATTCACAATACTCAAGTTCGCATTAAACAAAATATCTTTATTATTACATAAATTCATGGATTTTATTTCTAAATTAACATGAATCCTTTTATTCGCGTTCTAATTTTCCAAACAGAATATCTCTCGATCATAAAGTTTGAAATACAAAGGGAATTATCATCACAATATGAACATACTAAAAGCATTGCAAATAACCAATTTCTCAATCTAGCCAATTGCAAATTTTGTAAAATAAATAAGTAATTCAAAGGGATGATTAAACTCTTTGTTTGATTGCATAAACACAAATAAAATACTACAAATGTAACATGAACGAGGTGATACATGATTACTAGAATGTTCAAAGCAAAATTCATGCAAATTAAAACATAAATTGAAGATGGATCATCAAGAGAAAGAAAGGATTCAAGGGATTAATGATTGAATAAAAAATACATAAGAATACCCTTCAATCCTCCTTGTCTTGAATGCTCCCCTTCGGCCTCCAGCAGTTCTCCAATCCAGAAATGATCCAAAAGTTCTAAATAAATTTTTCTACAGGAAATTTATAGTTCCCTTGCAAACAGGTCGGACACGGGGTCGCACACGGCCGTGTGCCAGGCCGTGTGGACGGTTCCTAAGCGGTTCCTGGGCGGTTCCCCACGAAAAGGCGTGTCTGGTAGTGGGCCGTGTCAGATGACATGGGTATAGACACGGCCGTGTGTGCTGCCGTGTTCCCCAGACACGGGTTGGTCGGCAGCCGTGTGCAAAGATGACACGGGTATGCACACGGGCGTGTGCCATACCGTGTGGGTTCCAGCGTCTGCGCCAAATTCCTCAGCTCCAGGTGCATAGGACACGGGTAGGCATACGGCCGTGTGTCTGGCCGTGTGCACCAAATTTCTGTCCTGTCATCAGCCATGTAGACTCCGTGAACTCCTCTGTTTGCTCCGAAACTTTTAGGTCCATTGGTTGGCATTACCTGCAATAGAAAAATAATAGACTCAGTAAATGGTTTATTATAAGAACTGACAAGGACTTCTAAATACGCTCTTCTATCTATGATACGACAATTTCTTTGATATTATCATGAAATCAACACCAAAAGGGGCAGGAAATGGTAGATATGATTACAATTATGATAGTAAAAAGCCTATCATAATCGTACTCATCAAATACCCCCAGACTTAGATGTTTGCTTGTCCCTAAGCAAACTAATTCGAACACCTGTGTTACCATTAAATAATTTTGCCTCCGCACACTGGTTGCTATGAATTTAAGAGAACTTTGGTGATGTAATCGCATAGGAAATAATTTAGCAGACTTTTCTAAATATATATTTATCTTAAAATTCCTCTAGTATATCATTTTAACTATCTCTCACTCGCTTTTAGAAATAAAAGTATAGTCATCTTTAACAAATATGAGGAGAAAATAACAATCTCTATAAGATACGTATTAGTGTTTCAAAGCTTATAAGTACTCGTACTGATAATCATGAACTTACCCTTTTTACACCCTCATCACAGCATAATTTAGAATTAGTAAGGTTGGATCCTTAGGACTTGAATTTTGGTGTAGCCTTTTTGGCTTAGGATAGAAGATTAAAGGTGAGGTAATCAAGGATAATTTTGATGAATTTTTCACACCTAAATCTTGATTGAGCCTTATGTTGGAAAATACCTTAACATATTTCAATTTTATGTAAACACCCCCAGACTTTGCAATTTGTATATTTCCCACATTTTGAAGGGCACTCTATTTTTTATATACATTTTTTTTAACCAAGGGACCATAGTAGGGATCATTCCAAGTGGGTGCAAGTATACACGCACTCAGGCCACATATCACTATGTCTTTTTTTTTTGGGTTCAAAGTAGGGATCATTCCAAGTGAGTGCAAGGATACACACACTCAGGCCACATATCACAATGAACAAATCACTCCAAGCAGGCATCAATGATAGGTGTGCTAATAGGTAGGGATTTGGCCTTGGTGAATTTTAATAGTAGAGCATCAAAAGGATGGGGATTAGGTTCAAATGGGGTGTGCAAGGGTATCATGTTAAAGGTGTTGGGATAACAAGGCTCAAGCTATCCAATAGGAGGCCTAAGTCATTTCCGCCCTTACTAATTAACTTATGTAATGTTTTGAGGAATGCTAGAGGGTGAGTCCAAGACATCAATAGGGAGTAATTTTTAATTTTAAAATCCTAATACCAAATTATAAAAAATGTTACACTCATCGACTCACTTTATCATCTAGAGTAGGCATTAGAGAGTCATCCATAACAAAATCTGGTGCTGAAACTGGCGCTGAAATATCTTCTGGAATGACCTCTAAATTAGAAGCTGAGATGGAAGCTGAAGCTGAGAGAGCAAAATTGTCACAGAGTTGCTTAGCAACTGCTGGACTAGCTGGAGAGGTATATGGTACAATAGCCAAACATGGCTTAGTAAAATCAGCTGGAAAAGATTGCATATATGCAGTATCAAAGTTACTTAACAAAATAGATAAATTCACTGTGGGATTTAAATAGAAATCACCAACATGAGTTATTTTAGCAACTGACTCATCCAAATCAATGTCAGTATCCATAAATTGAATTAACTCAATCATCTCAGAATCAAAATCTGACAAAGTTGTTGTATCCTCATCTGAATCTGTATCTGCTGGAGAGGGAACTGCTGATGTGACTATTGCTGCTGCTATATCTACATCTGCTGCAACTTCATCACTGAGCATCTCCCCCTGCCTAGGCTCAGGAAGACCTGGAGCTAGGCCCCTAGATGAAGAGGGGACAGCAGATAGAAGAGAGATTTCGGCAGATAAAGAATTGATGGAGGTCACAAGAGGTGTAATGGCCTCTTGGATGAGAGATTTGATGAGAGGAGTGAGGAAGGAGATGATGGTAAATGGATCAAATGGGGAAGGGGAAGAGGATGGAATGGGAGGAGGAATAACAGATGGAGGAGGTGCATCTGGCATAATTGTGTCTGATGGTATGTTGTAAGATGGAATGGTGGATAAGTGTGGGGGAAGAGGAGACTGTGGAGGTGTAGAAATTATTGTCTCATGAGGGGAAGCTAGAGGAATGGGTTGTTGATTAACTTGCAGAGGGGAAGATGGAGTGTTTGTTAGGTAAAGTGGTGGAGATGAAGGAGGAGTAGGTACATGAGGAGGCTTCTTTGAAGGAAGGGGTGCTGGAAGGGATGGTTGAGATGGAGGAACCTCTTCAGCAGGGTGGGAGGCGGCCTTTACAGCCCTTGTGCTCTCTGAAGTTTGGAGGGAGGAGGAAGGAACCTTTGAGGGCTTGGAGATAGTCCTCTCCCACCGGCCAAACAGAGCGCAAGTGAGGCGCTTGCTGGCGTTTATGAAGATGGTCGGGGAGACCATACATTCAGCAGCCTTCTCCTTGAGAAATATTCCCAATATTCTGCCAAAGAAGACTTCCTTCTTGCTGTTCTTCTTCTTGATCAATTCAAAGAAAACCTTACTCCAATCAACATGTCTCTTATTCACTACTGCACACATTATTATAAATTGGTGAAGGGTAATATAGTCATGAGCAGAGTGCTTTGCCATCAGTATTTTTCCCACAATGTCCGCCAGAAACTGGTAGGTGGTGGACAGTTGCTTTTTCAACAACTTATTAGGGTTGTTACCAGAATAACCCATCAGTTTCAGCATATCATTGAATTCCTCAGAATCCATTTCCATATTGTCTTCTCCGTTGATCAAACCAAATATCTCAGAAAGAACTGCGGGAGACAATGAAACAGCAGTACTCCCTATATTGCCTGTCAAAACATCATCCTCAGAAATTGTAGATGTGTAGACTCATTCTCTTATTTCAGTAGCATGTAGTTTAATGCGCCTGGTCATGAAATCCTTTAAATTGAGTTCTTCCAGTAATTCCAAGATATACAGAAAGATGGAGTCAGAATGTTGAAACGACTCAAAATCCATGTCGAATCCGGTGTCAAACTTCATCGCAACCAAAGCTCATGGGGGAATCGCCATTGATGTCCTGCAAGAAAAACACATAGAGAAATGACGATCAAGAGCAAAGGAACTGAAAGCGCGGGACGGAGGTCGAAGAAAGCCTAGATATAAGATTTTCAGAATATGAATCGACAAACTCTGTTCCACGAAAAAGAAAAATTCTTCGAACTGCGCTCGACGAAATAAATTATAAACAGATAATTCGTCAATCTCATCTAGAAGAATCGAAAATAGTTCGTCGAACTCCGTTCGACGAAATGTCTTCTGAAGCAAAGTTCGTCGATCTCCGGTCGACGAAGATTGTTTCCTCACACAGAGAATTCGTCGATCTCCGTTCGACGAGAATCTCTCAAACTTTCCCTAATTCGTCGAACTCCGTTCGACAAACTCTGGAAAATTCGTCGAATGCAGACAGAAACTAGGTTAACTCTTCTCCATTAATCATGCCTAGTTGATTTATAAAGAACAGATGGGTTTTCTCATTCAATGGCTTGGTGAAAATGTCTGCTCTCTGTAAATCAGTAGGAATATGGATTAAGTTAATTTTCTTTTTGTCTACATTATCTCTAAGGAAATGATGTCTTATTGTTGGGTACATTGGAATATATGTACCAGATTTGAAGAAGCCTCACCCTACTCAATGATATACATCAAGGTGTATTTGATGTGCTTTGAGTTTATTTGTGCAGGTTAAGTAACTGCAGGATTGCAGGAAAAGTTTCTAAGTCCATGTGTCGACACCTAGAAGAAAAGTGTCGACACTTAAGAAGGCTTGTGTCGACATCAGAAGAAAAGTGTCAACACTTGGAGTAATTTTGTCGACACCAGGAAGGCAGAGTCGACACCAGAAGAAAAGTGTCGACACATACAGGCAGTGTCGACACACAGTGAAAAATTGTCTACATAATCAGTGTCGACACTTTGAGGCAGTGTCGACACCCAGAGAAACTTTGTCGACAACAAAAGTGTCGACACCAGGAGGCTGTGTCGACACTCAGTAAACTTCAACAAAGTTAAAGTACATGTCTCGACACAAAGGAGATGTGTCGACACTCAGCAAAGTTTCAACACATGAAGGCATGTGTCGACATAATGGAGATGTGTCGACACTCAGCAAGTCTTAAGACAAGAAGGCATGTGTCGACACAAAGGAGTTGTGTCGACACACAGCAGAAATCAACTAAGTATTGAAGAAGAAGTATTTGTGTCGACACACTCAACCAGTGTCGACACATTCAACAGAAGGCTTGTGTCGACACTCAGGATAAGTGTCGACACATTCTGAAGAAGCAGTGTCGAGAAGCTGTTACAACAACACAAGGAGTTGTGTCGACAACATCAAGGATAATGTCGACACTTAGTCCACTTGTGTCGACACTTAGTCTATTTGTGTCGACACATAATGACTATCTGTCTCGACATTTTCAGACGGTGACAGAGATTTCAATAAGTGCCTGGATGACTTGACAGCTGCCATTTCAACCGGTTAACTGCAACTGTCAGAGCTGTCAGAAGGTTGTTAGAAACCGGATCAACTGGTTACCTTGGAGGAAGACTATTTAAAGACCTTTCTCCTTCGACAGAAATGATGATCAATGAATTGAAAAACAACACAAACAAAAAAGAAGACCTTCAAGAGAAGATCTAAGAAGTTGGAGAGAGAGAGCTCCTTCTAAGAAGAACAGCTGTTGAACCAGGCTGAAAAGTAAGATTCAGATTGAAATCTGAATCTCAAGACAGCAGTTGATTGAATATCATCTGCACAGAAGATTCAAGATGCTTTGAAGAAATCCAAGGGTGGTTGATCTCTGCCTAGTTCTTCCAAGAACTCATCAAGAAGCCAGTCAACTCATCTCTCTCTTTCAGAGTTGTGGTTAAACACTTTGTAAACTTTATTTTTTGTAGGATCCTAAGGGATCTGAGTTGTAAGCCTATTTTATAAAGGCTGAGGTAAGGATATTGTGCCTGAGTGTAGGAGATTCTATTCTCTGAGTGTAAGCCTTGATTGAAGGCTGAGGTAGGGCTGTTTAGCCTGAGTGTAGGTATTGGTGAAAACTGAGTGGTAAGGATTTGTGCCTGAGTTGTAGGAGTGGGGACACTCTGAGTTGTAGGAACCTGTTTGGGGTTCTGAGTTGTAATATCTGAGGATCTGAGAAGAAGTGGAGAAGTTAGGCCGAATCTAGTACACTACTAGATAGGCGAAGGGGGAAAGTGGATGTACCCAGACCTTGGGGAACCACTATAAATCCTGTGTGCACTCTGTGTATGGTTGATTGTATGGTTGCTGTGTTGTGATAATTGTAGAATTACATTTACTGTACATTATTTCTGCCTTAAAATTAAAAAGATAAAGGTCACCTATTCACCCCCCCTCTAGGTGAGTAGGCAATATTTCTTTCAAGTGGTATCAAAGCGAGGTTACTCAAAAAGGACATAACAGTCTGAGTAAGATCTTGTAGGCAGAATCAGAATAAATAAGATTCAAGAAAATGGGTTCTATTGAGAATCACAAAGAGCTGGGGTCCATGAAATTGTCAATCTGTAGAAAAGAGATATTTGACATATGGAAAGGGAGGGTTAGACACTTTATGGAAGCATCTGACCCAAGAATATACATCACAGTCAAAGAAGGGCCATATGTGCCAATGAAGATATCCATTTTAGATGCAAATCAGAAAACTCTTAAGGACTATTCAGAAATGACCAAAGATGAAATCATTCTGACCACTATGGACAAGAGGGCCCAGAATATTATTGTTAGTGCAATTGATGATGTAACATTTCAGAATTTAATTCATTGTAAAACTTCTAAAGAAATGTGGGACACATTAATCTTTATACTATAAGGAAACCCCTAATGAGGGGGTGGTGTAACATTTAAATCCTAATATGCCCTCCAAAAATCGGATTTTGTGGGTTAATTGAAGGGTATTTCGGTCATTCGGTTGGATTATCACTTACTTAAAAGAGACGGAACTATTCCCGCAGCTCAAAAACCCGATACCCGTTCTCTTCTTCTTTTGCGCAGGGCTAGGGCTGCTGTTCGCCGCGATTTCTTCTGTTGCGGCTCGCGTGCTTCTTCCCCTACGTCTATCCCTCCTCCCGCGACTCCAGTGCTTCTTCTCTCGCTGCGGCATACTCCTCACGATGTCCAGGAGTTCCGTCGCGGTTTCTCCTCTCAACCCCGATAGAAGCCCTGGCCAGCGGGTATCGTGATCTCTCCTCCTCCCACGACTTCACAGCACCAACATCATCGCACGCCTCCGTCGCGGTTTCTTCCTCGGTTCTGTGCAGGGCATCGCAATCTCTCCTCCTCTCGCCTCCGTCTACCCTAATTCCTCTTCCCCGCTGTTCGCATCCCCGTCTACCCATCTGGGTGCCTTCTTCTGCTCGCATCTCCGCCGCATTTGAAGGGTTCGTCGGCAAGGGTGCGTTGATCCCTTCCTCTGCTCTTATTTACTCGCCGATGCAGGTACATCTACTCCTCTCCTCTCCAGACAAAGAATGCATAGGCCTCCTTATCCTCTCAAGAACTGCTTATAATGTTCCACGGTTCCCTCCGGAAATGAAGTTCCATCTCTCCAAATCTGTCTCTGGGTATTTCACACTCACATTCTGCCTCCCCCATCAACAAAAAAGATCTTCTACATCTCAAGAATTTTTATTAACTGAATGTTGGGCATACCTTCGTTGCTCAAGTGACTTGCTCACTGAGTTTCCATGCTGCAGGTTCTTAGTGCATCAAGTTTTTTCCTCTATCTTAAACTGCGGCGAAACTGAGAAATGCAAAACTTTTAGTAAATCATTGACTAAAGGTAAGTGTGGTTCTTTGAATCCATATGTATATAGGTGTTAGTATTTCGTATGAATGTTTTTCCTTTGTAAACTGGTAATGGCGTGGGCTATTTGCGATTGATTTTGATAACTCACACTTTGGTATTTAAGCTCCCCTGTAGAAAATAGACAAAAAAACAATAAATGTGATCTATTTTGGTACAACAGAGAAATTGCGCTGTAATATATTTTGGTTGCATAATTTTCTTTAGATTTCTTTTTCATTACTTTCTTCTTTACATATCTACTTTATGCACTCTGTATGAGGATTTTTCTGTGTTTTCATTTTCAGCCTTCTCATTCAAACATGGATATACAGTTATTGCCAACTCTCATTTTCTTATTTGGTCTACAATATCAGACATTTAAGCCTTCTCATTCGAAAATGGACATATTCTTTTAAATTTGTGAGATTTAAAGACAATAAAGTTATTAACTCCTTTCTTCAAAATTTTTGCGTGACAGTTCTCACTTTACTATGTCGCCTGTCAAAGTTCTAAGAAGAAATACCAGGTTCTATTCTGATATGTTTGTATAATGATTTAGGAGATATCAGCAACCCTAAATATTGCTCTGATACATTACTTTTTACTCTTATATGTTCTTTTTTTGGTATTCATAAAAAATCTGTAATTACACATTAACATTTTTGAGTTATCTGCACCTTGCAGATAATCACCACCCCCGAAGAACGTCTCTGCCCCCGACGAACGTCGCCGCCCACAATCATATCTATCATCTATGGAGAGAGTGAAGAACCTGTGGTTGGTTTTTCTATTATTTTTTATTTGAATTTCTGCTATAAATATTTATATGTTTTGATCATGCGGTACTCTTTATTTGATATGCCCTTTTACACGCATTTGTTTCTTGCTCTTTCAGACCATTAGTTGAATAGTTGTGGCGTCTAACCTTGAAGAGGAAAGTGCGAGCGATATGGTTTCTAAGACTTACATGTACTTTTGGTTGGGATTTAGGTTTCCACGACGAATATCGCATCACAACGAATGTCGTCCCCACGACGAATGTCGCCCCCACGACGAATGTCTCCCCCACGACGAATGTCACCCCCACGACGAATCTCGCGCCCACGACGAATGTCGCGCCCAAGACGAATGTCGCGCCCACGACGAATGTCGCCCCCTCGACGAATGCCGCACCCACGACGAATGCCGCACCCGCGACGAATGCCGCACCCGCGACGAATGCCGCACCAACGACGAATGCCGCACCCACGACGAATGCCGCACCCACGACGAATGTCACACCCACGACGAATGTCGCACCCACGACGAATGTCACACCTATTGGAACCAGCTTCCTGGTCCCTCCTAGAGTTCGAAACAGGATGCAGCCCCCACGTACTCTCCCTGCGCTACCGTCCTGACGAGAGTCAATGACCTGAAAACAGACCGAGGGGACTCAGCTTGGAGGTCCCGCCTCTTACCCGGAACAACTGGGAGTCTTCCCCTCCCTAGCCAGTGCTGAGCTAGGTGCCTGAGAGGAAAATAGTGGAAAGGTTCAACAACCTTCTCATGCACCTTATCGGTCTATTTATAGGCCTCTGAATCTGATCTGCAAATATCACTTCTAAATCCACCTGAAAAGACCAAAACACCCTGGGCTGGGTCTGCCAATAGCCAAACTCCGCTGTTCTGGAGAGCTATATGCAGGCCTCCAGGGGTAAAAATGTAAAACTATCTGGGGCACAAGGGTAAAATCTCCCTTGTGGGTAAAAAGGTAAAGACCATCTTTTTTCATGTGGCGACTGGGGAGGGGCCCGTCAAGTTTTAGGGGATCTCGCATGTGGGATACTCGCCCGCGCCCGGAGGCCTCGTCTAGCGAGCTCTCGCCCAGCGAGGTCTCGCCTAGCGAGGTCTCGCCTTATCTCCCGGGCTGCCCCCTCCTTTCTAGGGGGTTGCCCCCCCCCCCCCCCCCCCGTCTCGCCGGACTTCCTTCCTTGCTTTGTCGGGCTACTCGCGAGCCCAAGGTTGTACACAATCCCCGCTCTTTACGAGGTTGCCCTAACCTCGGAAAGACACGTCCAACCGTGGCTCGCGATGCTAAGATTCCTTCATGAGAATATTAGGTGGGCCCCTCCTCCCCTCATACCGCCTATAAATATGAGGAGAAAGCCTACATTCGGAACTCTTTTGCCTTCATCCTTTCTTCTTTCGGAATGTCTCATAGTCAAAGTTTCCGCGAGCATCTTGCGATTGTGCGAAGGCGAAACAAAGCCTGCACGGATGCCCTTTTTCCGGATCTGGGGCGCACTCCCCCCGTAGCCTCTCCGCCCTCTCGCACAAAGAAAGCGAAAGCTGTCTGCGCTCCTCTCTCGGCGGGCGCAACTTCTTCGGCCGCTCCGATAGACAACCCATTCTCTTCCTCAGGGGGGAGGCAGGTGATCACGTTATCTTTCCTTTCTCTTGTTTCGCCTGTGTGACTATGCTTTCTCAGGGGAGTTTCGCTGATTCGCCGGTGCCTGCCGATCCCCCTGATAATGTAAGTCAAGTTCCTCAGCGCACAGACTCGCCCAAGGTGGCCTCTCCACCTCCCGCACGGAGAGAAAACCTCTCGCGAGTTGTGGGGAACCCTCGAATCCCAAGTAAGATCTCATCCCTTCTCGCCTCTTGGTTGATTCGCCTTCTCCCATTCGGCTTGCGCGGGTTAACTATTGCTTGTGATCTCTCGCTACTTTCGCAGGCATCCATTTTGATTCCGATACTGAGGAAGCTCCCGCGTCTCCTCCCCTCTCACCTCTTCCCCATCCGGGCGAGATCGAGGACTACCTAGGTGATCCCATGGACCCTCTGGAATTGAAACGGAGGACTGCCCGGATGTTCCTCAAATATACTCACATAATCCGCGAGATGGAGCTCGAGAAGCAAGCCTCCGACCGGCGCATGGAGTGGATTGAAGCAGATCACCACCGCCTTTCCGCAATGGTGGAAGCGGACGGGGTGCTAGACGGGACCGACCCCTAGGACTTTCCATGTTGGTCGCCTTCGCGTGCTACCTGCGGCGAGAGCGTATCGAGTTTAGTCTAACCGCCTTCCGCAAGCTGTTTGTCTACCACGCCAAGGACGACGACATTTCTTACTTCACAGGCCAATGCCTTAAAGTATGCGAGACACCGAACAAGAACCACCATTGGTTGACACGGTTCGTCTTCATACGCGGGGATCTAGGAGGCATCCCCCTCGCCCCGGTATCCCCCGCCGAGTGTTATTATGATACCCCCAAGGTGGGGGGTGCCGAAAAAGAATTCTGCGATTTCTTCGTGGGGAAGAATTTTGAAGTCCAATACCTGCGGCGAGACCTGGACTCGCTCCCCGCCGTTTTCCCGGGCGAAGGTACACCTCTATTTCCTTCTGTCCCCTTAAATTCTTACCTTCCGCTGACTGTCACTTTATCTAGGAGAAAGGACCGTCCCCGTCCATCCCCCTTACCAGAGCAATTGAGCTCTCGCCTTCGCGAATATGGCGGCGGAGGCTGCGAAAGATATGCTGACCCCTGTCGCCAAGAAGAGGCCCGCGGGCGAGGGTGCCTCTCGCCTCAGCCCCAAGAAGAAGAAATCCGTATCCTTCGAGAAGGAAAAGCCGGCCAAGAGAAGATAAGAGCTAGCGGGGTCTCTAACCCCTATCACCATGTCGTCTCCCTCGCCTCCGCGACGACCCGTCTCGCCAGGCCGCGAGACGGTCTCTGCAGAACCAGCTGTCCACAGCCGGGTTCAGCCCTCTCAGCTTCCTCCTGGCAAGGCTGGCTCGTCCAGCCGCCCGGCTCCCGCCTCACACCCTAACTACAATATGGGGCCCGCGATGGAGGATGACGCCAGCGAGCCGGTTCTAATATGGGAGCAAGACCTCAACCGCGTGTCAGTGTCCACCCTTCTCCCTTCCTGGAAGGAACATGACCACCCCACCAGCCATGCCTTCTCCCTAGGCTTTGGGCTGTATGGCGGTCTTGGCTCCGAACCTGCTGACAACGAGGCATCGCGGGACCTCATTCTAAAAAGCTCCCACTCGCAGTTTCGCTCCCTGGAGCTCGCGCACCGTGTCTCGCGCCGTCTCGTCTTCAACAACAGGAAATGGAAAGAGGCGGAGACCGGTCTCGCCGCGGAGCGCGAGAAGTCCATTGACCTGGAGAAGCGGTTGAATGTTGCCGACAAACTCCTTGCACAGAGCCAGGGCGGCGTGGTAAGTTTCCTTATCTTTGCCCTGCTAGCCTTACCCTTGCTCCTTATAGTCCATTACTTTCCCCCCTCCCGCAGGATGCCGAGACGGCTAACAGGATGCGCTCGCGTATCGAGGAGCTGGAGGGGGAAAACAAGAAGCTGAAAGCCGAGAACCTTCGCCTCCGGAGCAGTGCGACACCCCCACCGGATCAGTTTCCCGTTCCTTCTCGATATTCCGTGGATGAGGTGGAGGCCATCTGCCGGGACTCAAACATCAAGACGGCGGAGGTTGTCCTCAAGATGATGAAGGAGCTGGGAGTGGTGCGCGCTGATGTGGAGACGGTGACCGTCTGTGACCTAGTCCTGCGCTTGTTCGACGAGTCGGACGACAGCGCCTCCTCTGACAACGAGTAGTGCACGATCCCCTGCAATGTCTTCCTCTCGCCCTCTTCTTTTTGTCTAACACTTATGATTCTGGTTCCCTTTCTTAAAAGGAGAGCGAGGTGTCTCTGCCTTATTAATTTTTGTTTAAAACTTTTTTTATACTAACGGCCGCTCCCTCTTTGGGGCGCTGTGTGTAATAGTTACTTAGGAGGTACCTTTTTAGATGTTATTTTAATTGCTACCTTGATCATCCACCCTCTCGCTTAGCTACTAGTCCAAGGTGTAGGGCTATTTTTTGGGACGCTGTTTAATTACTACTTTTATTGCCTTCCATTTCGCTTAAAAACCCGCGCGAGGCACCCTTTATCGCTTTTTACCCGTCTCGATTACCTCCGCTAGCGCCGCGCCGCGAGATCACCTCGCGCCGGAATCCATGGGTCTTACCGTCTCGCCCAGTCGGTTTCGGCCACTTCAGCTCACTTGAGCGTGGGATGAGGAAAATCCTCCCGCCAGTTGCGAGACCACCTGTGGCGAGTGCCGGCCAGGGACCCTCTTTCCTGGCCCAATTCCTGGCCCCTCTCTGTTTTAGGGACTATCACCCTTTTGATGAATCATGGATTTTTCCCCACGCGAATTCTTACCCTTAGACTTGACCCTTCAAGTGAGTACCGCCCTTCCGAAACACCCTCAACCACCGAGCGAGCCTACAGCCCTGCCAGCTAGATGGGAGCCTGGTCAGCGGGTCTGCTCGGGGTCTCCTCTCCAAAACACCACCGACCACCGAGTGAGCCTACAGCCCTGCCAGCTAGATGGGAGCCTGGTCAGCGGGTCTGCTCGGGGTCTCCTCTCCAAAACACCACCAACCACCGAGTGAGCCTACAGCCCTGCCAGCTAGATGGGAGCCTGGTCAGCGGGTCTGCTCGGGGTCTCCTCTTGTTGAGATTATATTAGCCAGCAGGACACGTGTGTGTGGGACCGCATGTTTGGGCTTTCCCCATCGCGTTCCAGGTCTGGGTGTTGACCCCGGTGGGCCCCCTTGTGTGGCGGAATATCCCCGCGGTCCTGTGGTTGGGGTTAATCCCACATCGCCCGCAGACTTCTCCACTTTGTGTTCATGTACCCCGCCACCCTTCATCTCAATACCTGGGTTTTGAGATGAACTAATGGGTTGGCGGGTTCTAACTTGGTATCAGAGCCAGGTTGTCCTGCTGCGGGGGTGTGTTGAGATTATATTAGCCAGCAGGACACGTGTGTGTGGGACCGCATGTTTGGGCTTTCCCCATCGCGTTCCAGGTCTGGGTGTTGACCCCGGTGGGCCCCCTTGTGTGGCGGAATATCCCCGCGGTCCTGTGGTTGGGGTTAATCCCACATCGCCCGCAGACTTCTCCACTTTGTGTTCATGTACCCCGCCACCCTTCATCTCAATACCTGGGTTTTGAGATGAACTAATGGGTTGTCGGGTTCTAACTCCTCTCCAAAACACCACCAACCACCGAGTGAGCCTACAGCCCTGCCAGCTAGGTGGGAGCCTGGTCAGCGGGTCTGCTCGGGGTCTCCTCTCCAAAACACCACCAACCACCGAGTGAGCCTACAGCCCTGCCAGCTAGATGGGAGCCTGGTCAGCGGGTCTGCTCGGGGTCGCCTCTCCAAAACACCACCAACCACCGAGTGAGCCTACAGCCCTGCCAGCTAGGTGGGAGCCTGGTCAGCGGGTCTGCTCGGGGTCTCCTCTCCAAAACACTACCAACCACCGAGTGAGCCTACAGCCCTGCCAACTAGATGGGAGCCTGGTCAGCGGGTCTGCTCGGGGTCTCCTCTCCAAAACACCACCAACCACCGAGTGAGCCTACAGCCCTGCCAGCTAGGTGGGAGCCTGGTCAGCGGGTCTGCTCGGGGTCTCCTCTCCAAAACACCACCAACCATCGAGTGAGCCTACAACCCTGCCAGCTAGATGGGAGCCTGGTCAGCGGGTCTGCTCGGGGTCTCCTCTCCAAAACACCACCAACCACCGAGTGAGCCTACAGCCCTGCCATCTAGGTGGGAGCCTGGTCAGCGGGTCTGCTCGGGGTCTCCTCTCCAAAACACCACCAACCACCGAGTGAGCCTACAGCCCTGCCAGCTAGGTGGGAGCCTGGTCAGCGGGTCTGCTCGGGGTCTCCTCTCCAAAACACCACCAACCACCGAGTGAGCCTACAGCCCTGCCAGCTAGATGGGAGCCTGGTCAGTGGGTCTGCTCGGGGTCTCCTCTCCAAAACACCACCAACCACCGAGTGAGCCTACAGCCCTGCCAGCTAGGTGGGAGCCTGGTCAGCGGGTCTGCTCGGGGTCTCCTCTCCAAAACACCACCAACCACCGAGTGAGCCTACAGCCCTGCCAGCTAGGTGGGAGCCTAGTCAGCGGGTCTGCTCGGGGTCTCCTCTCCAAAACACCACCAACCACCGAGTGAGCCTACAGCCCTGCCAGCTAGATGGGAGCCTGGTCAGCGGGTCTGCTCGGGGTCTCCTCTCCAAAACACCACCAACCACCGAGTGAGCCTACAGCCCTGCCAGCTAGGTGGGAGCCTGGTCAGCGGGTCTGCTCGAGGTCTCCTCTCCAAAACACTACCAACCACCGAGTGAGCCTACAGCCCTGCCAGCTAGATGGGAGCCTGGTCAGCGGGTCTGCTCGGGGTCTCCTCTCCAAAACACCACCAACCACCGAGTGAGCCTACAACCCTGCCAGCTAGGTGGGAGCCTGGTCAGCGGGTCTGCTCGGGGTCTCCTCTCCAAAACACCACCAACCACCGAGTGAGCCTACAGCCCTGCCAGCTAGATGGGAGCCTGGTCAGCGGGTCTGCTCGGGGTCTCCTCTCCAAAACACCACCAACCACCGAGTGAGCCTACAGCCCTGCCAACTAGGTGGGAGCCTGGTCAGCGGGTCTGCTCGGGGTTGTTTCTACAAATCATCTCGCCTCTGGTGCCTCGCAAAGGTCACCCGCACTTTCATCGCATCAAGAAAGCACATCAGGATGGTAAGCATTACACATTAATAATAATAAAAGGTGCAATGGAATAGAATGCTATGGATAAAATCTCTTCAAAGCATCACCACTCCGGGCTCGCTCGAGAGATACCCCGTCCACATCCTGGAGGTGGTACCCTCCTGACTTTAAGACTTCTTTTATTACAAAAGGACCCTCCCAATTGAGGCTCAGTTTTCCTACAAAGGCTCCTCTACCCGCCGCGTCAACCTTTTTTAGGACCAAATCTCCTTTCACAAACTGTTTTACTCTCACGTGCTTGTCGAAGTACCTCGCCATCCGACGCTTGACCTCCTCCTGCCGGACCATGGCTAAATCCCGGAGCTCCTCCACGAGATCCAACGAAAGTCTCTGTTCTTCTTCGTTCTCTGCTCTCCATCCTTCGGTTCCTTCCCTAGCTGCCGCTACTCTTGGTGATGTGACCTCAAACTCGACAGGTATGACGGCCTCTGAGCCATGAGAGAGCTTGAATGGGGTTTCCCCCGTGGCTGTGTTTGGTGTGGTCCTCAAGGCCCATAGTACTGAAGGCAGTTGCTCGACCCAGCTTCCTCTCAAATTTTCCACCTTTTTCTTTAATAGATTGACAATAACCTTATTAGCCGCTTCGACCTGTCCGTTACTCCGTGGATGATGAACAGAGGCGAAGCGGAGATCTATCCCCAAACGAATGTAGAAGTCCACGAACTCCCTGCTTGCAAACTGTGGTCCGTTATCCGTCACAATGGCTAGGGGCAATCCATGCCGGCAGATGATCTCCCCCCATACGAAGTTCTTGACTACCTGCGAGGTTACCTTAGCCAATGCTTTCACCTCCAGCCACTTCGAAAAGTAGTCCACCATGACTATCAGGAATTTCCTTTGGCCACTCTCTTGGGGGAAGGGGCCCACCAGATCTAGTCCCCATATAGCGAATGGCCAGGGAGCTGTGATGGTCCGCAACCTCTGGGCCGGCAGGAGCTGAAGGGGGGCAAATTCCTGACATTTTTGACACTTTTTTGCGTATTCCTCCGCATCTCTCCGGAGGGTGGGCCAAAAGTACCCCTGCCTCAGCACCCTCCCTTCTAAAGTCCGGCTCCCCGAGTGACTCCCACATTCTCCCGAGTGGATCTCTTGCAGAACCTTGGGAGCCTCCTCCTCTGACACACATCTGGCCAGCAGACCCAACAAGGTTTTGCGATATAGAACTCCATCCTTCAGCAGGTAATACGTCGATTTGTATCTGGTATGCTTCTTGTCGAGTTCCATTGCGGGTAACTGCCCTGATGCCAAAAAGGTGATAAAGGGGTCCATCCACGACCTCTGCTGGCATATTTCCATAAGCTCCCCTTCCTCTATAGACGGTCTGAAGAGTTCCGTCACCGTTCCCCCGGCTCGAGGGCCATGCTTGGCGAGTTGGTCAACCTGAGTGCTCTCCTCCCTCGGGACGTGCTGAATGGAGAAGCTTCGGAACTGCCCTATGATGTCTTTGACCTTTCCTAGATACAACTGGAGGGTGGGCTCCCTTGCCTCGAACTCCCCTTTGATCTGGCCTGCCACCACCATGGAGTCTGTCGAGGCCTCAATATCTTGTATGCCCAGCTCCCGGGCTAACCTGAGTCCCGCAATGACCGCCTCATATTCCGCTTGGTTGTTGGTGATTGCGAAATGGATCTTCAAGGCCTGCTCAATCTGGGTCCCTTCCGGGCTAATCAAGACCACTCCTCCTCCAAAGGAATTTCTCCCTGACGCTCCATCTGCTATCATCTTCCAGGTTGCCCGGGGGGACGCCTCCATTTCCTGGACCTCCACTATGTAGTCAACCAGGAAATCGGCCACCGCCTGTGCCTTTATGGCGAGCCGAGGGACGAAGGCGAGATCGAATTCACTGAGTTCTATTGACCATTTTGCCAACCTCCCCGAGTTCTCTACTCCCTCCAGGATGCGACGGAGGGGGTGATCCGTTACCACTTGTATGGAGTGAGCCTGAAAATACGGCCGGAGCTTTCGGGCCGAGATGATGAGGGCAAATGCTAACTTCTCAAGAATGGGGTACCCGAGCTCCACTTTTTTCAGGACCCTGCTCACGTAATAGATCGGAAATTGTTTCTTCCCTTCTTCTCTCACAAGGACAGAGCTCACCGCCACAGCGCCTACCCCCAAATATAGAAATAAGACCTCTGCTTCCCTTGGTCCCTGGAGTAAGGGCGCCTGGGTAAGCTGTTGTTTTATGGCCTGAAAAGCCGTCTCACATTCCGAGGTCCATTCGAATCTCTTGCCTCCTCGCAGCGTTCGGAAAAAGGGCGAGCACCTCTCCCCCGCTCGAGAGAGGAACCTGCTTAGCCCGGCCAACTTGCCGGTGAGGCGCTGGACTTCCTTAACATTCCTAGGGGATTCCAATTCTAGGATTGCTCTTACTTTTTCGGGGTTGGGCTCCACTCCAGATGGAGTGAGTAGGTGTCCCAGGAACTTTCCCCTGCTAGCACCGAAAACACACTTCAGGGGGTTGAGTCTCATTTTATACTCCCTTAGGGTTTCAAAGGTCTCTTCCAGGTCTTAGATATGAGCCCCGAGTTCCTTGCTTTTGATCATCAAGTCGTCTACGTAAACCTCGAGATTCCTTCCTCTCTGCTCTCGAAAAATCCGATCCATCATCCTTTGATAGGTCGCGCCCGCATTTTTCAGACCGAAAGGCATCATATTAAAGCAGAAGCATCCATCCTCCGTGACGAAGGTGACGTCCTTAACGTCCGGAGGATGCATGCGTATTTGATGGTACCCAGAAAATGCATCCAAGAAACTCATAAAGGGGAAACCGACGGCTGAGTCAACCAGCGCGTCGATTCGGGGCAGCGGGTAACAATCCTTAGGGCATGCTTTATTTAAAAGAGAAAAATCCACGCACATTCTCCACTTACCCTCCCCTTTTTTGACCATTACAACATTACTCACCCACCCCGGATACTTACAGGCGGACACAAACCCCGCCTTAAGCAATTTTTCCACTTCCTCTCTAATAGGTCCGGCCATCTTGGAGGCGATGGCCCTCTTCTTCTGTTGTATGGGGCGAGTGTTGGGGTCTAGATTGAGGCGGTGACAGGCGACTTCTGCATCGACCCCTGGCATGTCCGCGGCGCTCCATGCGAAGACGTCAATGTTTTTCTGCACGCAGGTCCTGATCTTCTCCCGGTCCTCCGGGGTGAGCTCGCCACTGATTTTTATCCTTTCTTCCCGGCCTTCCTTGGTGCGTATTTCTACCTCCAGGACTTCCACGGCCGCTTTCAGCCTTGATGGCTCTTCCTCTCCTTCCTGCTCTGCCTGCACATCCTACTCCTTGGTTTTGCCTTCTACGCTGGCCATCATCCTCTCTTCCCCCGGCTGCTCCGCCTCCCACTTGCTTGCCTCCTCTTCCTCCTGTCGTGAGGTCCTCCTCTTTCCTGGCTGGTCCTCCTCCCCGGACGGCCCTCCCTCTTCTTCCCTCTGCCTTCTCTCTCTCCTCCCCACCTCGCCTTTCAGCTCCTCTCCCCCTGCTGCATCCGTCTTTTCGTCCTCCTTTCCAGCCACTTCCAGCCCCTCCACCATGTCCCAGTTCCTCACCATTTCTCCCTCTCCCTCCGCTCTTTCCTTTTCCTTTTCTTCTACCACCACCATCTCCCCAAACTCCTCTTCCGCCATTTCTGGCTCCCCCGCAATGCCTCCCACCATTACTACTTCTTCTCCTCCCGCGTCTTCCTCCTCTCTTTGCTCTTCCTCGCCTCCATGTTCTTGTTGCAATTGCTCCATCCGCTTCTCCAACTCCTCCGCGTCTCCCTGCCAGGAGATGGTGTTCACTGCCGTCACGTAGCATTCCCTAGCGGCCTTTGGATCCCCCCGTACCCTGATTTGGGTACCTCCTGAATTCAGCTTCAAGCACTGGTGAAACGATGATGGAACGCATCTGAAAGCGCTGATTAAGGGGCGTCCAAATATAGCGTTGTAACTACTGGGGGCATCCACTATGACAAAGCGGCAATTCCGGGACAGCCCTCCCATGGTCACCTGAAGTCCCACTCCCCCCTCGACTTCTTTCCTTTCCCCTGAGAACCCAAACAGCGGTCCGTCCGCCGCCAGCACCCTCCGGGCCTCCACCCTCATTGCGTTGAATGCCTTCTTGAAAATTACATTCAGTGAGCTCCCATTGTCTACCAGGATTTGCGACACCGTGAAGTTTTTGATGGAGGTTCGTATCACAAGTGCGTCACAGAAGGGGTCCTCATGGTCAGGCATGTCTTTTCTTGAAAAGGTAATCTTCTCGTCTGGAGGGGGGATTGCGAAGTTGAGGCGACGCTTCGGCGGTACATAGTGTGAAGGCTCGCCTTTCGAGCCGCCTCTATCCCCACCCCCCCATTGATCACTCCAATTCCCCTGCGGTCTCCTTCATCTGCTCGATCCACGCAGCGATCCTCTTCTCCAGTGACTGTTACTTCCTCTATCCTCACCGGCCTGGGCTGCTCTCCTGCCCCTCGAGTTCTCCTCATCTCTAAGAAGTCTGGGCAGGTAGCCGTTGTGTGACCTTCCTCCTCGTGGAAGTCACAATATGGCAACGCCACCTCCCCCCCTGTCTTCCTTCCCGAGGGTTCCTCCTCCTTCCTGCTCCTGCCCCTCTTCCTCTCTCCCGACCCCTTCCTCTGCCTCGGCCGATGGCCATTGCCTGTTGCGGAGGGGGTAGGGGTGGTCTATGACCGTATCCCCACCCCTGCTGGTGGAACCTTCCCGGTCCTCCCTGTTGGTTCTGTTGGGTATTGTATCCACAATGTACCTGATTTGAAGAAGCCCCTGGACAAGCTAAGGTCAATAGACTATGTATTTGATAAAGTTTTTCAAAGTGTACTTGCAGTCTCTCCACGCTAAGTGCACACCAATGTCAGGGTGCAGTAGGTCAATATACACGGGTCTGCACGACGTAATCCCTCGTTGAGCAGATCAGTGTGTTGGCCTATGTGTACTCTCTCTATTGGAGTGCACTTACTTTCAAGTACAGGGCCGCTCATATGCTAGAGAAGACAAGGAGCATGGAGGATCAAGGAGCAGCTCCTAGGTGGAAGACGAAAAATCGTCCAAGGCAAATTCGACGAGAATCACCAAGTGATTCTCGCCGAATCGGCGAGAATCACTAAGTGATTCTCGCCGAATCGTCGAGAATCGTCAGTGAATCTCGCCGACTCCTTCTGGCCATCTCAAAATGGTGCCAAGTGAGATTCGGCGAGAATCACTTGTAATTCCCGCCGAACCAGTGGTCAAGCAGCCCATGAATACAAAGTCCAATTCGTTGAGAATCTACAAGTAATTCGACGAGAATCACAAACGATTCTCGACGAATCGTCGAGAATCACTTGGTGATTCTCGCCGATTCGTCGAGAATCGTCTGCGATTCTCGCCGATTTTTACTTGACGTTTTCTCAGAATGCTGCTGAACCGGATTCTGCCGCTGTCTAATATCTGGACCGGGATTTGTGGATTATTCCTGTGGGTCCCACAAACGGTCTTATTGGGGGTAGCTACAGTATTTATACTCGGGTATTTTGAACAGTAAAAACACGGAGAAAGAACCCGAGCTCAAAACCCTAAAATCGCGAAATCCTTCCGCCGCCTCCGTCGACGCTCGCGCAAGTCCGTCGCCGCCACTGATAGATCTTCTTCCCGATCTCCGGCGACAGTAGCTTAGCAAGGCTTGAGTCTCACGCGTCTATCCAGAGATCCTTTGTCTCTCGATTTGTTGATCGGAAACACTTCCCATCCGAATCGATCGAGACGACCGATCCTCGTGTGACCGTTGGTAGACCGAGCTTGCTTCGCAACGAAGTTTGGATCTCCAAGTTCAGCAGCTGCTCTTCATCGTAGCCGCCGATCCCGAAGCTAGCCGCCGCTCGTGTGCCGCCGCCGGTTCCGGGGAAATCCTCTGCAAGAGAGACCAAGGTCGTAGACTCTTCATCGACTTCAAGAACACGTCGTCGAACAAAGAGGAACACCGGAGTCTCCAAGAAAAGTTTGTATCACGTGTACATTCTACTTTTATTTTATTGTAAAGGAACTTTTGTTCCTAGTTGTAAGGGTTGGGTGCAACCCGCTTTGTGGGAGTGTTGACTCTCACGTGTGGAAGGGCTCCTTCCGTTAGTGAAGGGATTGGATTTCAATCCCGTTGGTGAAGTGACCGAGTCGTCCCTTGTTGGGGAGATAGGTCGAAGGGGGAAAGTGGATGTACCCAAGTCGGGGAACCACTATAAATTTGCTGTGTTTTCTGTGTGCTGTGTTTGTTGTTTTTATTGTGCAGGTACATCTGTAAATTCCGCAAAAGAACCACACGTCACCTATCCCCCCCCCATAGGTGCACATAGCCAACACTAAGTGGACTTTCAAGTGGTATCAGAGGGAGGTTCCTCAACAAAAAGGCTAACACCTTGAGGTGAATCCTGCCACTAGTGTCAACAAGGAGACATACAGCTACTATGGACGGGCTCAAGTACTCCGGCAAGATCCCAGTGTGCAACAGACTCAACTTTCCTATCTGGAAGGAAAGGATCAGGTTCTATATGGAAGCAGTGGACCCTCGACTGTTCATGATCGTGCTGGAGGGACCTTATGTACCCACTAAGGCCTCCACCATTGATCCCACCAAGAAAGTGCCAAAGACACTCTCTGAAATGGACAAGGATGAGATGGTCCTAGTGGGCCTTGACATGAAGGCAAGAAACATCCTGGTCAGCGCGGTTGACGACTCTATGATGCAAAACTTCAGCAACTGCAGGACTGCTCAGGAGATTTGGCAGTGCCTGATCATCCTAATGGAGGGCACGGATGAAGTGAGGGATGATCGGAGATCCCTCCTGAACCAGAAGTATGAGGCCTTCCGGCAAGGGCCTAAGGAAGAGATCGGAGTCACATACGAGAACTTCCTGAAGATTGTCAACGCCCTCAAGGGCTATGGAAGAGTGTTCACCAATGGTGAACTCAATGACAAATTCCTTAGGTCCCTTACTAAGGAATGGGACACAAAGATCTGCGCCATCAGAGAATTTGGCAGACTAGCAGAAACTGATCCACAAATCCTGTTCGGTAAGCTGATGTCCTATGAACTTCAGCTGAACACCAGGAAGGCTGAGGAAGAAGCAGAGAAGGCTGCTGCAAAAGAAAAGACTGTGGCCCTAAAAGCCAGTCACTCCAGAAAAGGGAAGGGTGCGGTGTCGTACCGTGCCAGGAATAAGGAAGAAGAGGAGGACTCCGATCCATGCTCCTCCAGCTCTGAACTGTCGGAAGAGGATTTCTCCCTCATCACTCGAGAGTTCAAGAAATTCCTCAAGTTGAGGAATCAAAGGAAGAGAGACGGCTCCTCATCCAGACATCAGAAGAAAAACTACTCTTCTGACAGGTATGCATCTAAACCTAACAAACATCGTTCTTCTGATATTATTTGCTTTGGATGCAATAAGCCAGGTCACGTCGTGGCCGACTGCCATCAAAGCAAAAGAGATAAAGGGAAAGGAGAGGAGCTCAAATCCTCCAGAGATAAGAAGGAGCGGAGCTACATCGCAAGAAGACCAAAGACACTAAGTGAGTCTGATTCCTCAGACTCCAGTGATGATGAGGAAGCCTACTTCGGGCTGGTGGGTCGCTCAGACTCAGAAGGAGAATGTCCCCCATTTACTGGGAAGGTAAAAGCTCACACCCCTCTCTCCAACTCCGACTCTGATCCTGAGTCTCAGGATGATGAACCTGAGGATGGCCCTTCGGCGCGCGAAGCTGAACTCCTCGAGAAGTATGAGCTTCTGCTCAATACTTTCGACGAGTGCCGTAAGAGACTGAGGGCTGAGAAGAAGGAAGTAAAATTCCTTAAGGGTGAGTGTGTATCCCTAAGGGAAGAGGTCACTAGTTTGATATCTCTCCGGCAGGAACACCTTGACCTGACTTCAAAGCACTCAGAGTCCTTGCAGCTCCTTGATCTCAAGCAGGAGGAAGTCAACAATTTGGAAGAACTACTTGCGGCAGAAAGGAAGATCGTACAGAGCTTCTCTATGCCAAAAACAGTGCTTCCAGTCGTTGACACCTTCTCTGCTCAGGCCAAAGGAGCTGGCTTGGGGCATATTGGGGCATCTGGTTCTTCATCTAGGAGGAACAAGAACCAGAGGAAGAATAAGGCCGCCAAGAAGGCCTCTGCTGATGAAAAGGGGAAGGCTCCTATTAGTCCTGTTGCGTTCAGAAAGCCTGGCTTTCCATGCAACCAACATGACTTTGAGTCAACATTTGGGCATCATTTCCGGCCCTCGGTTGCAAAGCCTAAGAGCCGGTATGACGGTTGGAACTTCCCCCGGAACTTTGGTGAGAGTGCCTTCAAGGCACCTTATGAGGAGATCCACATAGGAAATTATGGTCCGTTCTCTAGCGGCCATAATGGAAAGCAGGCGCCAAAAGTCAAGCCTGTTATTCAGAAGGTGACAAAGTCATGTGACTGCCGTCACCATGAGGCCTCCACCTCCAGATCCAAGGCCCCAGCTGTACCCGTTGTTCCCAGGGTAAGGCAGGAGCCTCGGAAGAGATACAACAGGTTCGACTGTTGGTGCTGTGGCAAAGTCGGTCACTTTGCCGTGGATTGTTGGTTTAATCCAAGGAACTACGAGACTCCCCATGTTAACAATGCGAGACCGACCACTCGTAGGGTTAACCGACCGAGGGGGAGTGTGCTAACCAGGAATCTAGGACCCAAGTTCGATTGGGTTCCTAAGGCAAATTAATTTTGTTTTGCAGGAATGTCCAAAGGCCACCAAAACGCCAATCTGGTATTTGGACAGTGGATGCTCCCGGCATATGACCGGGACAAGAAGCCTGCTGCGTGATTACACTCCAGTCGAGAATGGACCCAAAGTCATCTTTGGAGGGTCAGATCGAGGAGTCACCAGAGGTTATGGTATGATTTCCAACGGTATAATCTCTATCACCGACGTGGCTTATGTTGAAGGGTTAAACCATAACCTGATCAGTGTAAGTCAGTTATGTGATAAAGGTTATGACGTTAAGTTCTGCAAGGATAAATGTCTGATAATTTCACGTACCTCCTCTGAGACGGTATTATCAGGCATTAGGAGCAGAAATATCTTCTGCTTAGATTTTCTTAGTATAGATTCATCTACCCCCGTATGCCTTGTGGCAACAGGCAGTGCTTCTCTTTGTGAACAATGGCACAAGAGATTGGCACATATTAATTATAAGACAATTAGTATGCTATTTTCTAAGAATTTAGTAAGAGATGCTCCCAGTATCAAGTGCATCAAGGATAGCCCCTGTCATGCTTGCCAGATGGGCAAACAGACACGGGCTACCTTTAAGAGCATTGCAGACAAAGACTCTTCCCGATGTCTTTACCTGCTACATATGGACTTGTTTGGCCCAATGCAAGTTCATAGTTTGGGAGGCAAGTCATATACGCTAGTGATAGTTGATGATCACTCACGGTTTACATGGGTGTTCTTTTTGAAACGAAAGTCAGATACTTTTGACATCTTCACTAATTTTGTCAAGCAAGTTCAGAACGAATTTAACTGCTCCGTGGTCAAAATCCGAAGTGACCATGGAACAGAATTCGAATCTGGTGCTATGACAGAATTTTGTGAAGAACAAGGTATCTTTCATGAGTTTTCCTCCCCGCGCACTCCTCAGCAAAATGGAGTTGCGGAGAGGAGAAATAGAACTCTCATTGAAGCCTGCACGACCATGTTGAAAGATGCTTCTCTCCCGGAATACTTCTGGGCAGAGGGTGTCAATACGGCATGTCATGTACAAAACCGAGCTTTGATCAACAAACATCATCGTAAGATGCCCTACGAGCTACTGAAAGGCAGGAAACCAACCATGTCCTACTTGAGGATCTTTGGTTGCAGATGCTATGTACTAAATAATGGGAAGTATCCGCGTACTAAATTCGGTGAAAAATGCTTCGAAGGCATATTCATGGGATATAGTTCCCATAGTCGGGCATATAGGGTCTTCAATAAGAAAACCTTAGTGGTAGAAGAATCAATAAATGTTGTATTTGATGAAGGAAGTTTGCTTCACTGCAACTCTTCCAGTGGTATTCTTGAAGATGCAGGTGCCAGACTTGACCAGCTGAATCTGGATGAGACCCCTAAAGATGACGCACCCAAGTACGTCAAAGTTTCCACCTCCACGTCATCTGAAAATGTTGAAGATCAAGATGGAACACCTCTCTTAGAAGAAAGAGAAGCACAAGAAGTAGTTGCAGCTCCAGACGCCAGACTTCTAGAGCTCCGGCACGTGAGAGATCATCCTAGAGAACAGATCATCGGGGATCCACGTGTTGGCGTCAGAACTCGAAGAGGTACAACTAACGAAGTACTGCATCTTAGCTTCCTGTCACAGGTTGAGACAAAGAAGTTCGACGAAGCGAACAAGGATGCGGCATGGATTCTGGCCATGCAAGAGGAACTACATCAATTCGAACGATGCAAAGTTTGGACGCTGGTTCCCAGACCATACAAGCAGAATGTGATCGGCACAAAGTGGATCTTCAGAAACAAGCTGGATGAACATGGTGTCATCATAAAGAACAAAGCCAGGCTGGTGGCTCAAGGTTACCGACAGGAGGAAGGGATTGATTTCGACCAGACCTTTGCACCAGTAGCAAGGCTCGAGGCAATCCGGTTGTTCCTGGCGTATGCTTCACACAAAGGATTCACAGTCTACCAAATGGATGTGAAATCTGCATTCCTGAATGGAGATCTGAAAGAGGAAGTATACGTCGCTCAACCCCCAGGTTTTGTCGACCCTACTTATCCCAATCACGTTTATTTTCTTAATAAGGCCTTATATGGGTTGAAACAAGCTCCACGAGCTTGGTATGAGACTTTATCTAGTTTTCTTCTTGAGAACAAGTTCTCCAGAGGTAAAATAGATAAAACATTGTTTCTCAGGGAAGTCAAAGGCAAGATTTTGCTGGTGCAAATCTATGTCGATGACATAATATTCGGCTCAACGGACAACAATCTTTGCAAAAAGTTTTCTAAACTTATGCAAGGAAAGTTCGAAATGAGCAGTATGGGAGAGCTCAAGTATTTCTTAGGCCTTCAAGTGAAACAGTCTGAGGATGGAATCTTCATCTCTCAGACGAAGTTCACAAATGAACTCCTTAAGAAATTCGGTATGGAGAGTGCAACCTCTATGAGGACTCCAATGGGATCCACAATGTCTCTGGATAAGGATGAGAAAGGTAAACCTTTCGATGAAACCAAATACAGAAGCATCATTGGATCCCTGCTCTACCTTACTGCCAGTAGACCGGATATTATGTTCTCCACATGTGTATGTGCCCGATATCAGGTGAACACTAAGGAATCTCACTATGTCGCTGCAAAGCGAATTCTAAGATACCTTAAAGGTACTCCTAATCTTGGCTTGTGGTACCCGAGGAACAATGATGTCGAGCTAATAGGCTTTTCAGATGCTGATTTTGCAGGGAGCAGAGATGACAGGAAAAGCACCTCCGGGACGTGTCAATTCCTCGGCAGGAGGCTTATCTCATGGAACAGCAAGAAACAAAATTGCGTTGCAACCTCCACAGCAGAGTCAGAGTATATCTCGGCAGGAAGCTGTTGCGCACAACTTCTTTGGATCAGAAATCAGTTGGCCGACTACAACCTTCAGTTCAAGGAAGTTCCAATGTACTGCGACTCCTCCAGTGCAATTGCCATTGCCAACAATCCGGTGTCGCACAGCCGAACGAAGCATATTGAAGTACGCTACCACTTCATTCGGCAGCACGTGGAGAACAAGGATATCTCTCTCTGTTATGTCCCCACGGACAAGCAGATTGCTGATATATTCACAAAGCCCCTAGACGAGGCCAAGTTCAATCTTTTCAAGACTGAATTGGGAATGCTCAACTATGAGGAGTGAAGACTACAGAGGCTCCCAACTCGTGCATAATCTGAGGGGGAGCCGGGAACTCCAGCGTGAGTACAGATGCAAGAACTGAGGGGGAGCTAAGGGCCAAAGGTTCCTGACCCCGATTTGCCGAAGCCGAAAAGGGGGAGATAACCCTCTCGGGGTCCTCTCGGGGTCAAGGCTAAGGTGACTCCAGCTTGCTCCCAAGCACTCGGTATTGGTAAGGAATGTCTTCACTTAATGATGTTAAGTTTATGGTCTTCAATTGCTTTCCTTTTCATTTGCTCTATTCACCTTAGCATGTAGGGTTTAGGCTTCTTCAAATAGGGGGAGATTGTTGGGTATTGTATCCACAATGTACCTGATTTGAAGAAGCCCCTGGACAAGCTAAGGTCAATAGACTATGTATTTGATAAAGTTTTTCAAAGTGTACTTGCAGTCTCTCCACGCTAAGTGCACACCAATGTCAGGGTGCAGTAGGTCAATATACACGGGTCTGCACGACGTAATCCCTCGTTGAGCAGATCAGTGTGTTGGCCTATGTGTACTCTCTCTATTGGAGTGCACTTACTTTCAAGTACAGGGCCGCTCATATGCTAGAGAAGACAAGGAGCATGGAGGATCAAGGAGCAGCTCCTAGGTGGAAGACGAAAAATCGTCCAAGGCAAATTCGACGAGAATCACCAAGTGATTCTCGCCGAATCGGCGAGAATCACTAAGTGATTCTCGCCGAATCGTCGAGAATCGTCAGTGAATCTCGCCGACTCCTTCTGGCCATCTCAAAATGGTGCCAAGTGAGATTCGGCGAGAATCACTTGTAATTCCCGCCGAACCAGTGGTCAAGCAGCCCATGAATACAAAGTCCAATTCGTTGAGAATCTACAAGTAATTCGACGAGAATCACAAACGATTCTCGACGAATCGTCGAGAATCACTTGGTGATTCTCGCCGATTCGTCGAGAATCGTCTGCGATTCTCGCCGATTTTTACTTGACGTTTTCTCAGAATGCTGCTGAACCGGATTCTGCCGCTGTCTAATATCTGGACCGGGATTTGTGGATTATTCCTGTGGGTCCCACAAACGGTCTTATTGGGGGTAGCTACAGTATTTATACTCGGGTATTTTGAACAGTAAAAACACGGAGAAAGAACCCGAGCTCAAAACCCTAAAATCGCGAAATCCTTCCGCCGCCTCCGTCGACGCTCGCGCAAGTCCGTCGCCGCCACTGATAGATCTTCTTCCCGATCTCCGGCGACAGTAGCTTAGCAAGGCTTGAGTCTCACGCGTCTATCCAGAGATCCTTTGTCTCTCGATTTGTTGATCGGAAACACTTCCCATCCGAATCGATCGAGACGACCGATCCTCGTGTGACCGTTGGTAGACCGAGCTTGCTTCGCAACGAAGTTTGGATCTCCAAGTTCAGCAGCTGCTCTTCATCGTAGCCGCCGATCCCGAAGCTAGCCGCCGCTCGTGTGCCGCCGCCGGTTCCGGGGAAATCCTCTCCAAGAGAGACCAAGGTCGTAGACTCTTCATCGACTTCAAGAACACGTCGTCGAACAAAGAGGAACACCGGAGTCTCCAAGAAAAGTTTGTATCACGTGTACATTCTACTTTTATTTTATTGTAAAGGAACTTTTGTTCCTAGTTGTAAGGGTTGGGTGCAACCCGCTTTGTGGGAGTGTTGACTCTCATGTGTGGAAGGGCTCCTTCCGTTAGTGAAGGGATTGGATTTCAATCCCGTTGGTGAAGTGACCGAGTCGTCCCTTGTTGGGGAGATAGGTCGAAGGGGGAAAGTGGATGTACCCAAGTCGGGGAACCACTATAAATTTGCTGTGTTTTCTGTGTGCTGTGTTTGTTGTTTTTATTGTGCATGTACATCTGTAAATTCCGCAAAAGAACCACACGTCACCTATCCCCCCCCCATAGGTGCACATAGCCAACACTAAGTGGACTTTCAGGTTCCTCCCCCCTTGGGGAAATCCCCTACCTTGTCCCGGGACTGGGACTCCCTGCTGCCTCCATCCCAGCTCCGGATAGGCCTGCACCCTTGGCTCCTCTCTTCTCCTCGCCTCCGGTTGCCTCCCACCTGACTCTTTTGATTCTACCTCAGTAAGCCTTGCTAGCTTCTTTGCAAAAGCTGGGTTCGCCGCCTCCATCGCTATTTCCTTTGCCGCCTTCTCCATCAAGCCCTCAAAGGACAGCAGCGCCTTCCGGGTGAGGCTCATATTGAAGAATCCTTCCCGCAGTCCCACCGTGAAGGCCATCTGGAGGGCAAACCCCGGCACCTCCTGTATATCCAGAATCTCTTCTTGAAACCTGTCCACGTACTGAGCCAGCGACTCCTCCGCCTTCTGCTTAATTAAGAAGATCGACTCCGGGTTCTTTTTCCTTTTCTTAGATGTGGAGAACCGGAGCTGGAAACTCCTACTTAAGTCCTCGAAGCAGTATATCGAACCTGTCGGGAGTTGATGGAACCAGTCCCTAGCTTTGTCTTTTAGGGTGATTGCAAAAAGGCGGCACTTAAACGCGTCTGTCATGGGTCTGATCGAGACAGCGTCTTCTGTTGAAGTTGGTGACCGGGCGGTCTGGCGGTTTGTCTTGGCGGGTTGAAGACCGCGCGGTCTGGCGGTTTGTCTCAGCCGGCTTGGAGACCGGGCGGTCTGGCGGTCTACCCTGGCAGTCTCTCTTCCTCTCTGGTGGTAGCCGTGCGGTTTGCCCTGCTGTCTAACCGCGCGGCTTGTGCGGTTTGTTTTGTATAGTCTGCTTAGTCCTGTAAATTATAGTCCCACATCTCTTATTTGTATTCTCTCATCTCTCCTCCATTCTATATAAAGGAGGGCATACCTTTGTAATAGATATCTTTTTTGGATAATAAAATTTCAATTATTCAAAAGTTTATTCGCTTGTTCTCTACTTTTCGCTTCTTTTCGCTACTTTCTAACATGGTATCAGAGCACACGGTCATTTTCTCCTGATTCTGTGCGCTCTCTGTTGTTCGCGGCTTGTTTTCCGCATTCTGCGACTTAATTCGCGGCTTGCCTTCTCTTCTGTCCGCGCGGCTTGTTTCTATCCGCGCGGCTTGTTTCTGACCGCTGCCCTGTTCGCGCGGCTTGCTTCTTCTTGGTTCTCTTCTCCTACTGCTCTTTGTCGCAGCGACCTGTTTCCTTGTCGCCGCGCCCCTTGTTCTTTCCTGCCGCTCCGACTTCCTAGTCGTTGCGGTCTGTCTCTGTCCGCGTGTCTTGTCTCTCTACTCGCGGTTTGCTGCTGTGATCTGCCTGACCGTGCGGGTTGTTCCTTTTACCCGCATCTTGGTCGCGGTCACCTGCTCTTCTCCTCTCTTCTGTTCGCTCGGCCTTTTCAGTCCGCGCGACCTCTTCCCCGCTGTGCCTTTGACCTCTTGCTCGCCGCTACTGTTCGCGCTTTACTTGTTGTTCCCTTCTACCCGCTCCTGCTTGCTAGTCGCGCCGGCCTCATCTTTTGCCGTGCGACCTGTTCTCCTCTGTTCGCCCGACTTTTTCAAGCCGTGCGACCTCTTTCCCTCTGCATTGCTCTGCTTCTTGGTTGCGGCCTTCCTAGCCGCCCGACCTGTTTTCTGTTCGCCCGGCTTGGTGCCTTTTCTCTTCTCGCGGCTTGTTCTTATCGTCGCGGCTTGCTCCTCTCTTGCCTCCATGGCTTTCCCCTCCTCCAGCCTGTCCGCCTCCGTGGTCACCTCTTCTGGTAGTGCTCATGTTGTTACTCGCGGAAGATGGCTCATCGACTCTGGTGCAACCAATCATATGACAGGCAATCCTCAATGTTTCTCTCTTCTCGACACACATGCTCAGTTGCCCCCGGTCATTGTTGCTGATGGATCTCCCTCCCCGGTCCATGGGACGGGCATGGTTCAAGTCACTCCATCTCTCTGCCTGGCTGATACACTCTATGTGCCCAAGTTTCCGTGCAATTTATTATCGGTTACTTCTTTATGCAAGCAACTACGGTGTTTTGTCATATTCACCCCTAGCTCGTGTGTTTTTCAGGATCCGGACTCCCAACGGACGATTGCTACCGGGACTGAGAGTGGTGGCCTCTACTTCCTCGACAACGTTTCTGCTCTATCCGCCTTCTCCTCCTCCTCTACAGATATTCTCCAATGGCATCTTCGCCTTGGACATGCTCCTCCCCGCATTCTCCGCCAACTCCTGTCACACCTCCCACCTCATCATCCTCCTCTCAACTGTGATGCATGTCAACTTGGCAAACATCACCGCTCCTCCTTCCCACCAACGCAAAGTCGGGGCTCTTCCCGTCCGTTCGACCTCGTTCACTCTGACATATGGGGTCCCGCTCCTAACCTCACCATCGGTCGGGGTAGTTCCTATTTTGTCACCTTCATTGATGATTTCTCTCGATGTACGTGGGTATATCTTCTCAAAGATCGCTCCGAGCTGTTCTCTGTTTGGACCTCCTTTTATTCTATGGTTAAGACTCAGTTTGATACGTCTATTAAACTCCTTCGCTCTGACAATGCTAAGGAGTATCTTAGCCACGACTTCTCCTCCTTTTGTACTCACCATGGTGTTATTCGTCAAATAAGTTGTGTCTACACCTCCCAACAAAATGGGGTGGCGGAACGCAAAAACCGTCACCTCCTTGATGTCGCTCGCACTATGATGACTCAAATGCATGTTCCTCGCTCCTATTGGGGATATGCTGTCCTCCTCTCCTGCTATCTCATCAATCGCCTTCCCTCCACAGTTCTCCACGGTGCTACCCCCTTCTCCATTCTTTACCCGGACAAGGATCCCTTTCCTCTCCCTCTGCACATCTTTGGGTGCACCGCTTTTGTGCACTCTCCTACTGCCACCCGTGATAAACTCTCCCCACGTGCCACCAAATGTGTCTTTCTGCGCTACTCTCCCACTCAAAAAGGATATTGCTGCTTTGACCCTGTTACCCGCAAACAATTTGTCTCTGCGGATGTCACCTTCTTTGCCAATGCCCCTTACTTCTCTCCCGCTTCCTCTTCTACTCCTCCTGAACCTACTTTTCATACCGACCCATCCCTTCCCTCTGCTCCCACTGATGTTCCGCCCTCTCTACCCACTCCACCGTCTTCCCCATCCTCATCTTCTCCACCCTCTACTCCGCTTTCTCCCTCCACTCCGCTGCCATCTCTCTCTACTCCCGGGCCAGCTCTCTCCACCACGGATACTCCGGATACTGAGGCACCTGCTGACCTGGATCTTCCGATTGCTCTTCGCAAAGGGATTCGGGCCTGTACCCAACACCCGCTTGCTGCAGTTGTTTCCTATGATCGTCTTACCCCTGCTCGCAGAGCTTTTGCCCTGGCTATCTCGGCCACTGCCACTCCCCGTTCCTACCAGGAGGCCCTTACTATTCCTCATTGGAAAGCTGCCATGGATGAGGAGATTGCTACTCTCACTGAACGGGGTACCTGGACCCTTGTTCCTCCTCCTTTCGGCACGGATGTTGTTGGTTGTCGCTGGGTCTTCGTGGTGAAGTTTCTCCCAGATGGCAGTGTGGATCGTTATAAGGCTCGCCTGGTTGCCAAGGGTTTTACTCAAACTTATGGGATTGATTACTTTGACACTTTCTCTCCCGTGGCTCGTCTCAGCACTATTCAGGTTCTTCTCTCTGTGGCTGTCAACCGGGATTAGCCCATTTCGCAGCTAGATGTTAAGAATGCCTTCCTCTATGGTGATCTGCAGGAGGAGGTTTACATGGAGCAACCTCCTGGGTATGTTGCTCAGGGGGAGACACGGGTATGCCGGCTAAAGAAGGCTATCTATGGCCTCAAGCAGAGTCCTCGTGCCTGGTTTGACAAGTTCAGTGGCATTGTTGCGGCCATTGGTTTTACAAGAAGCTCAGCAGATCACTCCTTGTTTGTTCGGAAAACAGCCTCTGGTCTTGTTATTCTTGCGGTTTATGTTGATGACATTCTTCTTACTGGCGATGACCAGGATGGGGTATTGATGACCAAGAAACACCTTAGTTAACATCTGGTCACAAAAGATATGGGCTACCCGAAATACTTTCTGGGGATTGAAATCTCTAGAAATCCCAACTCCATGGTCCTTTCACAACGGAAGTATGCTCTTGATCTTTTAAAGGAGGCAGGACTGACTAGTGCTAAACCTGCACGATGTCCTATGGCTCTTGGAGAAGACAAAACTTGGACAGATGACTCACCTCTTCTCTCCGATCCTACGAGATACCGACATCTGGTGGGCAAGCTCATATATCTCACGGTAACCAGACCCGACATCTCTTATGCTGTTGGCAAGGTGAGTCAGTTCATGCAAGCTCCGAGGGAGTGTCATCTACAATCTGCTCTGAGGATATTAGAGTATATTAAAGCTGCTGCAGGGAAAGGACTCCTATTTCAGAAAAATGGTCACCTTAGGGTTGAAGCGTACTCTGATTCAAGCTATGCGGATGACAAAGGGGACCGCAAATCGACTTCAGGTTTCTGCACATTTGTTGGAGGCAATCTTGTGAGTTGGAAGAGCAAGAAACAGTCTGTCGTTTCCAGGTCTAGTGCAGAGGCGGAATATCGCAGCATGGCATCTACTACATGTGAGTTGAAGTGGTTGCGGGCTCTCATGCTTGCCTTAGGAGAGTTTTACAACTATCCTCTTCCTATGTTCTGTGACAATAAGGCCGCGATACACATTTCCAAAAATCCGGTCTTTCATGAGAGAACAAAACACATAGAAGTCGACTGTCATTTTATTCGGGAAGAAATATTGAAGAAACAGATTTGCACTCCATTTGTGACTTCCGACAACGAGTTGGCAGATGTCTTCACCAAGCCGGTGTACGCTTCCTTTTTCCACATCTGCGACAAGCTGGGCATGATCGATATATATGCTCCAGCTTGAGGGGGAGTGTTGAAGTTGGTGACCGGGCGGTCTGGCGGTTTGTCTTGGCGGGTTGAAGACCGCGCGGTCTGGCGGTTTGTCTCAGCCGGCTTGGAGACCGGGCGGTCTGGCGGTCTACCCTGGCAGTCTCTCTTCCTCTCTGGTGGTAGCCGTGCGGTTTGCCCTGCTGTCTAACCGCGCGGCTTGTGCGTTTTGTTTTGTATAGTCCGCTTAGTCCTGTAAATTATAGTCCCACATCTCTTATTTGTATTCTCTCATCTCTCCTCCATTCTATATAAAGGAGGGCATACCTTTGTAATAGATATCTTTTTTGGATAATAAAATTTCAATTATTCAAAAGTTTATTCGCTTGTTCTCTACTTTTCGCTTCTTTTCGCTACTTTCTAACATCTTCGAACCACTGCAAGTGGTGGAGAGGATCATCCTTCCCTACGTAGTAGTTCATCTCGGGCTCTCGGAAGCCCTCGGGGACGGGAGCGGACAGGATCAGCTCGCAAAAAGGGGACCCTCTCGCCGCAGGTCTCGCTGCCCCTACTCGCGTGACGACCTCTCCAGGCGAGATGGCACTCGCCGGGCTTGGGAACAGCTCCCTTCCCGCCATGTCCCTCCCGCTCCCTTCCATCATCACCTCCTTCCCCGGCCTTCTCCCCGGGGCATCCTCTCCTACTCGTGTCGAGACGAGTTCTTCCTGAGTCGCGAGGGCTGGCACTAGAGGCAGTGGAGTTGAACAGTCTCCCTACCGCGAGATCCCTTGCAGTAGATCCATGATCCCCTTGATCGAAGCCATAAACTCCGCTCTCCCTACAAATCCCCCCTGGTTGTCCGACACCCCTCCTTCTCCTTCTCCGTGATCTCCCGCCATGTGGTTGCTCAAGGTTCTTCTCTGAGGGCTACTTTCCACGCTCACCGCACCAAAAATGTTGGAACCAGCCTCCTGGTCCCTCCTAGAGTTCGAAATAGGATGCAGCCCCCACGTACTCTCCCTGCGCTACCATCCTGACGAGAGTCAATGACCTGAAAACAGACCGAGGGGACTCAGCTTGGAGGTCCCGCCTCTTACCCGGAAGAACTGGGAGTCTTCCCCTCCCTAGCCAGTGCTGAGCTACGTGCCTGAGAGGAAAATAGTGGAAAGGTTCAACAACCTTCTCAGGCACCTTATCAGTCTATTTATAGGCCTCTGAATCTGATCTGCAAATATCACTTCTAAATCCACCTGAAAAGACCAAAACACCCTGGGCTGGGTCTGCCAATAGCCAAACTCCGCTGTTCTGGAGAGCTATATGCAGGCCTCCAGGGGTAAAAATGTAAAACTATCTGGGGCACAAGGGTAAAATCTCCCTTGTGGGTAAAAAGGTAAAGACCATCTTTTTCATGTGGCGAGTGGGGAGGGGCCCGTCAAGTTTTAGGGGATCTCGCCTGTGGGCTACTCGCCCGCGCCCGGAGGCCTCGTCTAGCGAGCTCTCGCCCAGAGAGGTCTCGCCTAGCGAGGTCTCGCCTTATCTCCCGGGCTGCCCCCTCCTTTCTAGGGGGTTGCCCCCCCCCCCCGTCTCGCCGGACTTCCTTCCTTGCTTTGTCGGGCTACTCGCGAGCCCAAGGTTGTACAACACCCACGACGAATATCGCACCCACGTCGAATGTTGCCCGCACGGGGTCCCCCGTGCACGACTGCTTGTAGTCTATATGGAGGGATCAGAAGAAGTAAGACAAGACAGAAAGTCTTTGTTAAATCAAGAATATGAAAGCTTCAGACAAGGAAAGTCTGATAGCATTACTGAATGCTACAAGAAGTTCTATAGGATAGTAAATGAATTGATGTCCTATGGAAGAGAATTCAACAACTATGAGCTGAATGACAAGTTCTTAAGATCCCTGACTAAGGCTGGGATACCAAAATTTGTGCCATTAGGGAAATGGCCAAATTAGCTGATATACCTCCTCCAACTTTGTTTGGAAAACTGTTATCTTACGAGATGCAATTATTGGCTAGAAAGGAGGAAGAGAAGACTACTAGAGTGGAGCACAAGGAAAGATCTGTGGCCTTTAAGACTGAAGCCACTAGGAAGTATAGAAGCAAGTCTCCATCTCCACCTCAAATAGTTGCTGAGGCTGTGACAGATAATTCAGAAAGTAAGAATTCAGATAGCAGTGAAATTGATGAAGATTTTGCAGCTTTCACTAGGCATTTTCAAATGTTTCTGAAGAAGAAGCAGTGGAGGTCTAAGCCTTCCACTTCTCAGCCAAAAGATGACTATTATCAGAAAAGAAAGTCATCAAGGAATGACAAAAGCAGATCCAAGCCAAGCAAAGCTACATCTTCAAAGATTGTGTGCTATTGTTGCAATAGACAAGGACATGTAGTGGCTGACTGTCCTGAAAGAGGAAGGAGTCAGCTGACAGAAAGAAGACACAGTTTAAGGGCAAAAAGGAAAAGTCCTTTGTTGCCAAGAAAGACAAAAGTTTGACTGATCAGTCATCTTTAGAAACAGATTCAGAAGCTGAAGCCTATATTGGTTTATTTGCTGAAGAGGAAGAAGATGAGTTCATGCAGCTAATGAACTCAATTTATGAGCATGAGGACATTCATTGCAAGGGACTGATGGCCTTATCTAAAGGAGACAAAATCTAGGATCAGCCTGGACCAAGTAAGGTACAAAGTTGTTCTTTTAGTTCAATTTATAGTACTGAGTCAGAATCAGATACATCTGCATCAAGTGATGTGGGTGAGTCTGAATCTGAAGGAGATATTCATCAGTTAATTGATAAATATAGGGACTTGTTGTAGGCCTTGAATAAAAGCAAAACCTTAGCCAAAACTCAGGCAAAGGAGATTGCTAGTCTTAAATTGGCTGTTGCTGATTCAGACAAGTTGTTTGATCAGAAACTGAATGAAATAGCCAGGCTGAAGAACATTACTGTTATTCAGATGGGTACTATTACATTTAAGAATGATCAAATTAGAAATCTGGAGGCTAGAATTCAGAAGGAGAGAGAGATAGTAGCAAGTTTTTCTAAACTAAAATCTGTTTTACCTTTGATAGATGAGTTTGTACCTCATAAGGGTAAAACTGGATTGGGGTTTACAAGACCTGCCTGGACAGTTAAGTCCAAATCTAAGGGCAAAGCCCCAGCACTAAACAAGAAGGCTGCAGTAGATAATCCAGCCAGGGTTGTACCCAAACAAAGGTACAACAGGTTTGAGTGCTGGTGCTGTGGCAAGATAGGCCACTTTGTCATAGATTGTTGGCACAATTCAAGTGTCAAGGAGAGTAGCAAACTACCTGCTAGAAGATCTATAGGTAGTTTTGTTAAAAGTCAAACTAACCTGCACCAAGGACCCAAGAATTATTTGGGTTCTAAGGTTAAGTAATCTGTTTTGCAGGTGAGTCCAAGTGGCCATGCCCCTATATGGTACTTGGACAGTGGATGTTCTAGGCACATGACTGGAACTAGGGGATTGCTGAAGGACTATACACCAATCAAGGATGATCCTAAAGTTACCTTTGGTGGTTCAGAAAAAGGAATCATCAAAGGCTTTGGTAACATTTCTAGTAACCAAATTATAATTACTCAAGTGGCTTATGTAAAGGTTTTGAAACATAACCTCATTAGCATAAGTCAGCTGAGTGATTTAGGATATGACATCTCATTTGTCAAGGATGGTTGTTATATCAAAAGGTCAAGTGATCAAAAGATCATTCTGACAGGATATAGGAAGAGGAATATCTTCTATCTTGACTTTGTATGTGAGAACAATGTTTCTCCTATTTGTCTTGTAGCTGATGAGAAAGTCTCATATCGTGTTAAATGGCACAAGAGGCTGGCTCATCTTAAATATAAGACAATTGGCCAACTCTTTAGCAAAGAGTTAGTGAGGAATGGTCCTCAGGTTAAGTGTATAAAGGATGAGATATGCTCAGCTTGTCAAAAAGGCAAGCAGACCAAATCCACCTTTCATAGCATTGAGAACAAAGATGTTGTGAGGTGTCTATACCTCTTGCATATGGATCTTTTTGGTCCTATGCCAGTTCACAGCATAGGTAGGAAGGTCTACAGATTTGTGATTGTAAATGACTATTCAAGGTATTCCTGGGTGTTCTTCCTTAGACAAAAATCTGAAATCCCAAGTATCTTATCTAGTTTTGTTAAACAAATTCAGAATGAATTGGACAGTATAGTGGTCAAAATCAGAAGTGACCATGGTACTGAATTTCAGCCCGACAGTATGACAAAACTGTGTGAAGAATTTGGAATTTTTCAGGAATTTTCCTCACCAAGAACACCTCAGCAAAATGGTATTGCTGAAAGGAAAAATAGAACCTTGATAGAGGCTGGTAGAACCCTATTGAGTGACACATCTCTCCCAGAATATTTCTGGGCTGAGGCAGTAAACACTGCTTGTCATGTGATCAATAGGGCTACTATCACCAAGAGGCACAAGAAGACCCCCTATGAGATTGTGAAGGGCAGAAAACCAAATTTATCCAATTTCAGGATCTTTGGTTGCAAGTGCTATATCCTTAACAATGGTAAGTCTTATCTAACCAAATTTGCTGCCAAATCCCAAGAGGGGATCTTTGTTGGGTACAACAATAATAGTAAGACTTATAGGGTCTACAACTTGATTACTCAAGTTGTAGAAGAGTCTGTTCATGTAGTTTTTGATGAAGCTAGACTCATTAACAATGAATTGCCAAGAAGTGTTTGCAGCTCTACAGGTGTAATTGAGAAGATGAACAAGCTTACCTTAACAGAAGGTTCTTCTGCAAGTCAACAAGTGGAAGATGATGGCTGTTGTCTAGGGGGAGTACAAGATACTCCTGATGCTGAAGAAGACCAACAGATGCAGCTAAATGAAGAGACTGAAGGTGTACAACCTGAATACAGGCTACCTCCAGCAAATAGGCATTTGAAGGATCATCCAGCCAATCAAATAATTGGAGATCCCAGACAAGGGGTGCAAATAAGGAGCATGAATCTAAGTACAGTTCTTTACTCCAGTTTTCTATCCCAAGTAGAGCCAAATAAGTTTGAAGAAGCTATCCTAGACCCTCATTGGATTGAGGTCATGCAAGAGGAGCTGAATCAATTCAAAAGATGCAAGGTATGGGAGCTAGTTCCTAAACCCAAGGATCATAACATAATTGGAACTAAGTGGATCTTTAGGAACAAGTTGGATGAGAATGGAATCATCATAAAGAATAAAGCTAGACTTGTTGCAAAGGGATATATGCAGGAAGAAAGTATTGATTTTGATCAAACCTTTGCTCCAGTAGCAAGACTGGAAGCAATAAGGATGTTCCTTGCCTATGCAACATATCAAGGATTTAAGGTATATCAAATGGATGTTAAGTCATCTTTTCTGAATGGAAATCTGAAGGAAGAAGTCTATGTAGAGAAGCCATCAGGTTTTGTTGATTATCTTAAACCTGATTATATTTATAGACTTAGGAAGGCTTTGTATGGGTTAAAACAGGCCCCAAGGGCTTGGTATGAAACCCTGTCTAGTTTCCTCATTAAGAATAAATTCTCAAGGGGGAAAATAGACAAGACTCTATTCCTTAGGGAATCCAGAGACAAGATTATCTTAGTCCAAATCTATGTAGATGACATAATATTTGGGTCTATAGAAAGTAGTCTTTGCAGAAAGTTTGCAAAACTCATGCAAGGATAATTTGAAATGAGCAGTATGGGGGAACTTAAGTTCTTCTTGGGTCTCCAAGTTAGACAGACTGAAGATGGATTATCCATATGTCAGTCTAAGTTCACCCTAAAGTTGATAAGGAAGTATGGTATGGAATCATCCACTACCATGAAAACTCCTATGGGGTCAAGCATGTCTCTAAGCAAAGATGATGCAGGGAAACCTGTAGATGAAACTTTGTATAGAGGGATAGTTGGCTCCCTACTGTATTTGACTGCTAGTAGACCAGATATCATGTATGCTACATGTGTCTGTGCTAGGTACCAAGCTTGCCCTAAAGAATCTCATTTGACAGCAGTCAAAAGAATTTTGAGATATCTTAAGGGCACCCTTATCTAGGCCTTTGGTACCCTAGGAATGGAGATTTTGTACTGATAGGTTATTCAGATGCAAATTTTGCAGGATGCAAGGAAGATAGGAAGAGTACTATAGGAACCTATCAATATTTAGGTGGAAGGCTGGTATCATGGAGTAGCAAGAAGCAAACCAGTGTGGCTATCTCCACAGCAGAGTCAGAGTATGTGGCTGCAGGAAGTTGTTGTGCTCAACTTCTATGGATTCAACATCAGCTAGAAGATTATGGTATTCAAGTAAGTAGGACACCTTTATTTTGTGATTCTACTAGTGTCATTTCTATTGCAAATAATCTCGTCTCCCATAGTAGGACTAAGCACATATAAATTAAATACCATTTTCTAAGAGAACATGTGGAAAAAGAAGACATTTCCCTAGAGTATGTTAAGACAGATAATCAGTTAGCTGATATGTTTACTAAGCCCTTAGATGAAACCAAATTCAATAAGTTTAAAATTGAATTAGGAATGATAAACATAGAATAGTTTACAAAAATTGGCTAAGTAAAATAGTGTCGACACACAGAGTTGTCTGTGTCGACACATAGAAGTGGTGTCGACATTTCAGAGAAATGGTGTCGACACATCTAGGAAGTCTGTGTCGACACTTCAGAGAATTAGTGTCGACACATGCAGTGTAGGTGTCAACACATCCAGGGTGGTGTCGACACTTAGGATTTACACAGAATTTGTCGAGTAGAGTCTCGACTAAGTGTCGAGCTAAGATATATAAGTGTCGACACATATATTGACGGAGCCGACCCTCTCCAACCCGCGGCCGTTGATGTTGAAGCGCTTACGGATGACACGCCGCCATTACAAAGCATTGAAGCGCTTACGGATGACACGCCGCCATTACAAAGCAAAGCTCTGCGGCGACATAAAGGCGTGGGAGCGCGGCGCCGCACCCCTTCCCACTACCATCTTCGCTCGCGAGATATCATCATTAAATGACGTTGTTGTCATAAAAACTGCCGGGCTGCGGTTAACAAGTTTATGCTATGTTTTGTTATTTGGTGGCCTGCATTTAGCCTCCAAAATGCTTTTAATTTCTGCAATATTTTTATGTAAACTCTTATTTAGAGTGGGCCATATATATAAGGCATCCACTCCCTTGGTTTGGTATGAAGATTATAACCTAAAAAAAGGATTTCAGCTTTGAGAGCCCCTCTCATTTCCGCCGCCCCCTTTGCCCGCCCCATTGAGGGTTTCAGCCAAGTGCAGGCCGCCTCTCCCTCTTCCGGCGTGGGAGCTTCGCGGTGTGACTCCGTTGAAGGTGGACGTGCAAGCTCCATCCGGTGTGACTCCGGCGGAACCGTGGTTGAGCGATTCTCCACGTGCAACTATCTACGAGTTGGGGTAACGATTCCTCTTCTCTATCTTGTGTGCTTCTTCTACAACCTCCGCATATTTCTTGTGAAAGTTTTGGTGTGAGATCTGAAATTTTATTCATCGAAGTACTTCCACTTGATTTTTCGCATTTGATTTTCCGAGTTTCTCGCAACCGAAGAAGGGTGGTGACCTTTGGTTTTCTTTAGTCGGGGGAGATCAACCACTTTCCGAATCATTTTCTTTGGGTGGATCTCCTTGGTGCGACTTCACTCGACCGAGCCGTGTGGGTTCATTTCGCCGGAAAGGATAGTGGCCTCTAGTCACTATTTGATCCTAAGAGGGTTCGCGATCCTCACGTCGTTGTGTGACGATAAACGTTAAATTAAATTGTGGCTGCGCTCGCGTGTGGTGTTTCCAAATTAGATCGTGTGGGGGTAGATTTAGTCGCTAGAGAGTGCCGGACATTGCGCCCCGCTAGCCTACATCAATTTGAACCTCGCTTTGATACCAAATTGATGTAGGCTAGCGGGGCGCAATGTCCGGCACTCTCTAGCGACTAAATCTACCCCCACACGATCTAATTTGGAAACACCACACGCGAGCGCAGCCACAATTTAATTTAACGTTTATCGTCACACAACGACGTGAGGATCGCGAACCCTCTTAGGATCAAATAGTGACTAGAGGTCACTATCCTTTCCGGCGAAATGAACCCACACGGCTCGGTCGAGTGAAGTCGCACCAAGGAGATCCACCCAAAGAAAATGATCCGGAAAGTGGTTGATCTCCCCCGACTAAAGAAAACCAAAGGTCACCACCCTTCTTCGGTTGCGAGAAACTCGGAAAATCAAATGCGAAAATCAAGTGGAAGTACTTCGATGAATAAAATTTCAGATCTCACACCAAAACTTTCTCACAAGAAATATGCGGAGGTTGTAGAAGAAGCACACAAGATAGAGAAGAGGAATCGTTACCCCAACTCGTAGATAGTTGCACGTGGAGAATCGCTCAACCACGGTTCCGCCGGAGTCACACCGGATGGAGCTTGCACGTCCACCTTCAACGGAGTCACACCGCGAAGCTCCCATGCCGGAAGAGGGAGAGGCGGCCTGCACTTGGCCGAAACCCTCAATGGGGCGGGCAAAGGGGGCGGCGGAAATGAGAGGGGCTCTCAAAGCTGAAATCCTTTTTTTAAGGTTATAATCTTCATACCAAACCAAGGGAGTGGATGCCTTATATATATGGCCCACTCTAAATAAGAGTTTACATAAAAATATTGCAGAAATTAAAAGCATTTTGGAGGCTAAATGCAGGCCACCAAATAACAAAACATAGCATAAACTTGTTAACCGCAGCCCGGCAGTTTTTATGACAACAACGTCATTTAATGATGATATCTCGCGAGCGAAGATGGTAGTGGGAAGGGGTGCGGTGCCGCGCTCCCACGCCTTTATGTCGCCGCAGATCTTTGCTTTGTAATGGCGGCGTGTCATCCGTAAGCGCTTCAATGCTTTGTAATGGCGGCGTGTCATCCGTAAGCGCTTCAACATCAACGGCCGCGGGTTGGAGAGGGTCGGCCCATGTGCCGTGCCGGCCCTGTTAGCCCCCAAAAAGGACGGTACTTGGAGGATGTGTGTCGATAGTAGGGCGATTAATAAGATCACTATTAAATATAGGTTCCCTATTCCCCGATTGGATGATCTCTTGGATATGCTTGCCGGAGCCACGATCTTTTCCAAGCTGGATCTCAAAAGTGGCTACCATCAAATTAGAATTCGAGAGGGGGATGAATGGAAAACGGCGTTCAAGACTAAGGATGGTTTATATGAGTGGCTTGTCATGCCCTTCGGACTTTCTAATGCCCCAAGCACATTTTCTCGGATGATGACTCAAATATTCCAACCCTCATGGGAAAATTCGTCGTAGTGTATTTTGACGACATCTTGGTGTTTAGCTTGACGCCCACTGAACATACCAATCACTTGAGGGCAGTCTTAACTACTTTGAGGAAGGAGAAACTATTCTTAAATCTGAAGAAATGCACCTTCCTTGTCCGTGAGGTTGAGTTCTTAGGATATCTTGTGGGAGCGGACGGCATTAGAGTAGACCCAAAAAAGGTGCAAGTTATTAACGAGTGGCCGGAGCCCAAGTCCATCCGTGACGTTAGAAGTTTCCATGGACTCGCTACTTTTTATCGGCGTTTTATTAAAAATTTTAGTAGCATCATGGCTCCTTTGACGGAGTGCATGAAGAAGGGGGATTTCCAATGGACTAAGTCCGCCACTCATGCCTTCCAAACGATCAAAACTCTCATGACGGAAGCATGCGATGCGTCCGGGGTTGAATTAGCATGCGATGCGTCCGGGGTTCCAATGGACTAAGTCCGCCACTCATGCCTTCCAAACGATCAAAACCCTCCTACGCTTACCGGATTTCTCTAAGGTGTTTGAATTAGCATGCGATGCGTCCGGGGTTGGGATTGGAGGAGTATTAAGCCAAGAGGGTCACCCCATTTGCTATTTTAGTGAGAAGTTGTCCGGGGCTAAATTAAACTACTCCAATTACGATCGGGAATTTTATGCGGTGGTCCGAAGTTTACACTATTGGAGGCACTATCTCCTTTCCAAAGAATTCGTGCGACTTTCGGATCATGAAGCTTTGCGTTTTATTAACTCCCAACATAAAATCAGCCCCCGACATGCTAAGTGGGTGTCGTTCCTCCAAGAGTACACGTTCACTCTTAAGCATCTTAAGGGGTCCAACAACGTGTGGCCGACGCCCTTAGCCGACTCTCGTTACTATTGTCCACCATGCACGTTAAGGTGATTGGTTTTGAACGCATTAAGGACGAGTACGCGACATGTCCGGACTTTAAGGACATCTATTTTGCCACCCAAGAGGAGTCCCCCTCCACTATTTCGGCATTCTACATCCGGGATGGTTACTTATTTAAGCACACGAAGTTGTGCATCCCGCAAACTTCCCTCCGCCATCATATCATTTGGGAACTTCATGGTGGGGGCCTTGGTGGCCATTTTGGCCGGGATAAGACGCTAGCTTTGGTGGAGGAAAAATTTTATTGGCCGGGCTTGAATTCTCTCGTTGGTAAAATCGTTAGTAGTTGTCGTACTTGTCAACTAGCTAAGGGTAGTAAAACAAACGCCGGTCTCTACACCCCTCTACCCATCCTTCTATCCCTTGGGAGGATGTGAGTATGGACTTCATCTTAGGCCTCCCGCCCACCTTCCGCCGACATGACTCTATTTTGGTAGTCGTAGACCGATTTTCAAAGATGGCGTACTTTATTCCGTGTAGCAAAACTAGTGACGCCTCGCACATGGCTAAAGTTTATTTTAAGGAAGTTGTCGGGCACCGCGGCGTTCCGAAACTATCGTTAGTGATCGGGACGTCAAATTTACTAGTTACTTTTGGAAGACGCTTTGGAAACTTATGGGAACCAAACTTTTGTTTTCGTCCGCCTATCATCCGCAATCGGATGGCCAAACGGAAGTCGTAAATCGAAGCGTGGGCAATCTTTTACGTTGTCTTGTTGGGGAGCACAAAGGCACTTGGGACCTCATTCTCCCGCACGCACAACTCGCTTACAACAATTCTAAGAATAGGTCTACCGGGTTGTCGCCAAATGAGATTGTGCACGGTTATAAGGCGCCCGTGCCACTTGACTTGATTCCCCTCCCGCCCACTTATAAATCAAGTCACTTCGCACAGGAATTTGCCCAACACATTCAAAATTTGCATAAACACATACAGGAGGTGTTAGCCACGCAATATACGTCCGATCAGTTACACGCGAATTTGCACCGCCGAGCCGTCCATTTTAATGTTGATGATTTGGTTTTGGTTCGTCTCATTCCCGAGCGGATGCCTTCGGGTACCGTCAAAAAGTTGGCCAATCGGCGAGCTGGCCCCTTTCGAGTTGCGAAGAAATTAGGCGACAATGCGTATCTTTTGGATTTACCATCCGATTGGGGTATATCCCCTATTTTTAATGTTTCCGATTTAACACCTTATACTTCTCCGCCACTTGAAATATGCAACTCCCCTTTCTCTTCTTCCTCTCGCTCTTCTCTTGGGTTTGGGGGGGAAAGGTCTCATGAATCGCCTCTTCCTTCGGATTCCGTTGGAGGTACGTTGGTGGATGCTTTTGCTTCAGTCTTACCTTTTTCGACTAATGCTTTTCCTAGTTTTCCCAAGACCTCTTTCTTACCAGACAGGATCCTTGCCGATGAAGTTCTCACATCTCCACTTGGTACCACTCGCCGCTATTTGGTTCACTGGCGTGATCGCCCATCCTCCGATGATTCATGGGTTCCCGAAGTTGAAGTGGCTCGCCTGGACGATGCTCTCCTTCGCCGCTACAAAGACGCCAACTCCTCGGTGATGAGTCCTTTTGAGACGGGGAGGATTGACGGAGCCGACCCTCTCCAACCCGCGGCCGTTGATGTTGAAGCGCTTACGGATGACACGCCGCCATTACAAAGCATTGAAGCGCTTACGGATGACACGCCGCCATTACAAAGCAAAGATCTGCGGCGACATAAAGGCGTGGGAGCGCGGCACCGCACCCCTTCCCACTACCATCTTCGCTCGCGAGATATCATCATTAAATGACGTTGTTGTCATAAAAACTGCCGGGCTGCGGTTAACAAGTTTATGCTATGTTTTGTTATTTGGTGGCCTGCATTTAGCCTCCAAAATGCTTTTAATTTCTGCAATATTTTTATGTAAACTCTTATTTAGAGTGGGCCATATATATAAGGCATCCACTCCCTTGGTTTGGTATGAAGATTATAACCTAAAAAAAAAAGGATTTCAGCTTTGAGAGCCCCTCTCATTTCCGCCGCCCCCTTTGCCCGCCCCATTGAGGGTTTCGGCCAAGTGCAGGCCGCCTCTCCCTCTTCCGGCGTGGGAGCTTCGCGGTGTGACTCCGTTGAAGGTGGACGTGCAAGCTCCATCCGGTGTGACTCCGGCAGAACCGTGGTTGAGCGATTCTCCACGTGCAACTATCTACGAGTTGGGGTAACGATTCCTCTTCTCTATCTTGTGTGCTTCTTCTACAACCTCTGCATATTTCTTGTGAGAAAGTTTTGGTGTGAGATCTGAAATTTTATTCATCGAAGTACTTCCACTTGATTTTCGCATTTGATTTTCCGAGTTTCTCGCAACCGAAGAAGGGTGGTGACCTTTGGTTTTCTTTAGTCGGGGAGATCAACCACTTTCCGAATCATTTTCTTTGGGTGGATCTCCTTGGTGCGACTTCACTCGACCGAGCCGTGTGGGTTCATTTCGCCGGAAAGGATAGTGGCCTCTAGTCACTATTTGATCCTAAGAGGGTTCGCGATCCTCACGTCGTTGTGTGACGATAAACGTTAAATTAAATTGTGGCTGCGCTCGCGTGTGGTGTTTCCAAATTAGATCGTGTGGGGGTAGATTTAGTCGCTAGAGAGTGCCGGACATTGCGCCCCGCTAGCCTACATCATATATTCTGTCGACTATACTTGTGTCGACACATAGTTGTCGAGACATTAGAAGTAAGTGTCGACACTTTTCAACAGTGTCGACACATTTCAAGTATTTTGACGCGCCTTTTCACCTTCAATTTTAGAAAGGTATAAATACGTCTTCACCATTATTTGTCGACACGCTCACCTTAGTTTCGAGACCAAACTTGTGTGTCGACATCTCTCTTCTCTAAATTTAAAATTTCTGCAAGCCCTAATGGAGCCCAAGCTAGAAGAGAACATTAATGAAAGATATGAGCTCGTGCGACACGCCTTTGATGACGCGGAACCAGAAATCCAAGGTGTCATAACCCTAATTACAGAGACTGGATTAGAGTATCTTGTATCAGAACCAATCAAGATCTGGAAGAAGGAGGTCCTTGAATTCTTGAGTGCAGCTACTCTTGATGAATCTGGACTCAAGATTAAGTCCAAAGTTCATGGGGCAAAGGTGAAGGTATCCCATAAGAATCTAAGAAAAGTTCTACATCTCCCTAGAACTAAAGAAGAGGAAGATGTATCTGCTTCAAAGACAAGGGAGGCACTGGCATGGTGTGGACTTGATTCAAGCCTGAAGATAGGATCAGTTTTCAACAGGAAAGACATGAACATGCAGGGCAAGTTTTTATCTGAGATAGTTGGCAAGGTAATACTGAGCAAGCCTGGTGGGCATGATAGATTTTCAGCTCACATTTTCAGTTTGATGACAAGGATAATTTTCAAACTTAATACTGATTGGTCTTCAGTCATGTTTGATAAGATAAAAGAGAGTCTGAAGAAACCCAACCTGGGTAAAATTCTGAGTTTATACTTAGCTGGTAGTATCCCTGAAGTGATGAACCAAGCTGATGGTTCTAAGATAAATCATATGAGGAGAATGGATGTAAGAATTATTTCAAGATGGGATAGAGTGTTGACAAAGGAACTGCCAACTCCAGAAAAGGAAACACCTCAGAAGAAGAAGAAGAAGAGAGCCATTGTGGCTCAAGAATCCTCAAGTAGATCAGAGGAACAAGTGGTTTTTAGTTCTGATAATGGAGAAGATGACAATGCTGGACAGTCACCAGCAAGACAAGAAGATGCTCAGAGGTTGGGGAGCTACCATCAGCTAGCCCTATTCACCTGGATCCACTCCAAGGGGAGCCTCTACATGTGGATGAACCTTCCCAATTAGAGAGTGAAAGGGCTACGCAAACAATACTAGAGGTAATCACTGAAGTTAATCAATTAAATTTCAATATTGAGGATGAAGTTCTGACTGAATCATTACTTGATGTTGATCAGCATACACAGTTACATAGTCAACCAGAAGATGTTGTCATGGAGGACACATCTGTTGCTGATAAAGTAGTTGGTGAAATAAGAGAGTCCCCAGTCTATCCTCAATAGGAGTTTACACTGGAAGAGTTGTTTCCTGATCTTTTACAGACTGACTTGGAGGGAGAGAAAGCAGTTGTTGAGGGGGAGCATGTGAGATCCCAGGAGGAGATTGCTAGGAAAGAAACTGAAGAGCAAAGGACTGAGGGGGAGCTACCAAAGACTGCTCAGGACTTACCTCCAACTCCACAGGATAGAGTAGATATAGCTAGTACCTCAAATTCTGAAGAAGCTGATGAGGTTCAGGCAAATAAAAGGAAGCTAATGGTCTTCAAGAGAAGGAGTCAAAGCTACAAGAAAGCTTTACAAACAGTTGCTCCACAACCTGCCCCAACTACTCATTATAGTTCTCTGTTGGTGGCATTGCAAATAAAGCTAGATGAGCAAAGGAAGGTAATGGAAACTTATATGGATGAGCATCATAAGGAATTACAATTGTCATTAGCTCAAGACATCAAATATATTAGATTTGAAGTTAATCAACATAAAAAGGAAATGACTGATTATTTCCATAAAGAAGGCAATGCAATGGTATATCTGGCTACACATCAAGAGCAGATAAAAACACAAGTTGATGACATGGCTGTCAAACACGGATATGTTCTTGAAAACCAGATCAGAATGAATGAAAATTTAACTGAATCACATAATGTGATAGTCACTGAAATGAAGAATCTTGCAGCTGCTCAGACTGCAGCAAGTGCTTCTGCCAAGGAAGAGTTTGATAAGCAACTCCAAGAAAGCCTACATGCAGTTCACACGGCCATTGCAGATTCTCAAAAGATTATTACTGACAGACTCCAAAGGTTAAAACCTTTTTATAAAGATGGAGTTAACTATTTGAATGCTCAAATCAAATTCCAGAGGGATTATCTTAGAGATCATATAGAAAGAGAAGTCATAAAGGGGGAGAGGGTATTAGTCAAAGCAGGCTCTGATCATGCAAAATGGATTTCAAACTCCATCAGAGCTACCCTTGGATATCCACCCTTGTGTGATGATGATAATGTGGCAGAGTCTGGCATAAATCCTGCATATTTTGGAGGAGAGCAAGCTGAAGTGGCTCAAGTGATATATCCTCCTGCAGATTTTGACATGATACATCAGGAGGTACAATCTATGTATAGTCCCCCTGAGGGTAATCAGAATGTTATTCTTGAGAAAGTTGTACAGCCTATGCCAGAGGTAGTCCTAAAAGAACAAGAGGCCCAATTATCTAAGAAAAGGTTCAGGGTGCATGCTGAATTAATGCCAGACTTTGAGCAATGGAGCCCAACCTCTAGGAATATCATATTAACTGCTTGGAAGGCTGCTAAGGATAATTTCCTAGAGAGGGGAAAATGGTATTCTGACCAGGAATGGAAAAAGCATGAAGCTAGGCAAGAGGCCATAGTACAATACAGAAGGAAGGCAAAATTAGGGAAGCTACCTCCTAATGCACAGGAGCCTAGCAAGTATTTCCCTAAGCCTTATCATTATTTTGAGAGACAGAAGATTAGAGCTGAAGAACAGAAAAAGAAAGATCTTAAGGGAAAGAAGCCTGCTGATGACAATGAAGCTCCTGTTCAAGCAAAGATTCAATCTGGAAAGGGCATTGTTATCAAGGAACCAGAGCAGCCATAGATTAGGATTTTCTTAAGTTTACAACTCTGTAATCTTTTACATTAAAATTAATGTAAACTTTTGGTTTATGAAACTATTGGAAGTTATAACAAAATAATATTTGATCTGTTACATTTGTATTCTGTAATGATTGATTATACATGTTTTGTTTATACTTGTTTAGTATTTACCCTGTCATTTAATATTGTTATACATCATATTGAGTATTTGTTATGTATGGTGTATATCATTGACTAAGGGTTATGACTTCTCCAAATAGGGGGAGATTGTTGGGTACATTGGAATATATGTACCAGATTTGAAGAAGCCTCACCCTACTCAATGATATACATCAAGGTGTATTTGATGTGCTTTGAGTTTATTTGTGCAGGTTAAGTAACTGCAGGATTGCAGGAAAAGTTTCTAAGCCCATGTGTCGACACTAGAAGAAAAGTGTCGACACTTAAGAAGGCTTGTGTCGACACCAGAAGAAAAGTTTCGACACTTGGAGTAATTGTGTCGACGCCAGGAAGGCAGAGTCGACACCAGAAGAAAAGTGTCGACACATACAGGCAGTGTCGACACACAGTAAAAGATTGTCTACATAATCAGTGTCGACACTTAGAGGCAGTGTCGACACCCAGAGAAATTTTGTCGACAACAAAAGTGTTGACACTAGGAGGCTGTGTCGACACTCAGCAAACTTCAACAAAGTTAAAGTACATGTGTCGACACAAAGGAGATGTGTCGACACTCAGCAAAGTTTCAACACATGAAGTCATGTGTCGACACAATGGAGATGTGTCGACACTCAGCAAGTCTAAAGATAAGAAGGCATGTGTCGACACAAAGGAGTTGTGTCGACACACAGCAGAAATCAACTAAGTATTGAAGAAAAGTATTTGTGTCGACACACTCAACCAGTGTCGACACATTCAACAGAAGGCTTGTGTCGACACTCAGGATTAGTGTCGACACATTCTGAAGAAGTAGTGTCGAGAAGCTGTTACAACAACACAAGGAGTTGTGTCGACACCATCAAGGCTAGTGTCGACACTTAGTCCACTTGTGCCGACACTTAGTCTATTTGTGTCGACACATAATGACTATCTGTCTCGACATTTTCAGATAGTGACAGAGATTTCAAGAAGTGACTGGATGACTTGACAGCTGCCATTTCAATTGGTCAACTGCAACTGTCAGAGCTGTCAGAAGGTTGTTAGAAACCGGATCAGCCGGTTACCTTGGAGGAAGACTATTTAAAGACCTTTCTCCTTCGACAGAAATGATGATCAATGAATTGAAAAACAACACAAACAAAAAAGAAGACCTTTAAGAGAAGATCTAAGAAGTTGGAGAGAGAGAGCTCCTTCTAAGAAGAACAGCTGTTGAACCAGGCTGAAAAGTAAGATTCAGATTGAAATCTGAATCTCAAGACAGCAGTTGATTGAAGATCATCTGCACAGAAGATTCAACCCTACTGTGTTCTATTTCAAGAAGCTTTGAAGAAAGCCAAGGGTGGTTGATCTCTGCCTAGTTCTTCCAAGAACTCATCAAGAAGCCAGTCAACTCATCTCTCTCTTTCAGAGTTGTGGTTAAATACTTTGTAAACTTTATTTTCTGTAGGATCCTAAGGGATCTGAGTTGTAAGCCTATTTTATAAAGGCTAAGGTAGGGATATTGTGCTTGAGTGTAGGAGATTCTATTCTCTGAGTGTAGGCCTTGATTGAAGGCTGAGGTAGGGCTGTTTAGCCTGAGTGTAGGTCTTGGTGAAGACTGAGTGGTAAGGCTTTGTGCCTGAGTTGTAGGAGTGGGGACACTCTGAGTTGTAGGAACCTGTTTGGGGTTCTGAGTTGTAAGATCTGAGGATCTGAGAAGAAGTGGATAAGTTAGGCCGAATCTAGTACACTATTAGACAGACGAAGGGGGAAAGTGGATGTACCCAGACCTTGGGGAACCACTATAAATCCTGTGTGCACTCTGTGTATGGTTGATTGTATGGTTGATGTGTTGTGATAATTGTAGAATTGCATTTACTGTACAATATTTCTGCCTTAAAATTAAAAAGATAAAGGTCACCTATTCACCCCCCCCCTCTAGGTGATTAGGCACTATTTCTTTCACTTATTTCAATATGTTTAGTCCTAGAATGGTGAACTGGATTCTGTGCTATAGCAATAACACTAGTATTATCATAAAATAATGTTGAATTATTTAAGTTGACACCATAGTCTAAGAGTTGGTTTTGTATCCATAACATCTGTGAATAGCAGCTGCCAGCAGCCATGTATTCTGCTTCTGCAGTTAATGTAGACACAGATGTCTGCTTTTTACAAAACTAGGAGACAAGTCTCATACCTAGGAACTGGCAAGTTCCAGAGGTACTTTTCCTGTCCACTCTACATCCAACATAGTCAGCATTTGAGTATCCAGTTAACTCAAACTCTGACTCTACAGGATACCAGAGTCCTAGACTAGGGCAACTCTTTATATATCTCAAAATTCTTTTTAGAAAAATAAGGTGAGATTCTTTAGGGTTCACTTGGAACCTAGCACAAAGGCATGTGGCAAACATTATACCAGGTCTACTAGCTATTAGGTATAATAGGGATCCAACAGTTGCCCTATAATTTTTCTGATCCACAGGTTTCCCTGCTGCATCAGAATCCACAACAGCATTTGTAGCCATAGGGGTTTTCATCCCTGAAGCATCACCCATCCCAAACTTTTTGATAAGCTCTTTAACATACTTAGCTTGGGAGAGGAAGATACCATCTGTGAGCTGCTTCACTTGGAGACCAAGGAAGTAGGAAAGCTCACCCATACTACTCATCTCAAATTTAAAATGCATTAGGTCAGCAAACCTCTTGCACAATTTGGGATCAGTAGACCCAAAAATGATTTCATCCACATATATTTGTACTAATAAAATTTGGTCCTTATGATGTCTAGTGAAAAGTGTTTTATCTATGGTTCCTCTTGTAAATTTATGTTCTAAAAGAAAGCTTGCTAATGTCTCATACCAAGCTCTTGGAGATTGCTTTAAACCATAGAGAGCTTTATGCAATTTAAGAACAAAAGAGGGTTGAGTTGGAGAGATAAAACCTGGAGGTTGTTCTACATAAACCTCTTCTTGAAGTACTCCATTCAGAAATGCACTTTTGACATCCATCTGATAGACCTTGAATCTCTTGTGAGCTGTATAGGCAAGGAATATCCTAATGGACTCTAACCTTGCAACAGGGGCAAAGGTTTGGTCATAGTCTATTTCTTCCTCTTGTCTGTAGCCTTGAGCAACAAGCCTAGCCTTGTTCCTCACTATGTTGCCTTGAGCATCCAACTTATTCCTGTAGACCTATTTGGTTCCAATAACTGGGTAGTTATGGGGTCTTGGAACCAAATCCCAAACTCTACATCTCTCAAACTAATTTAGTTCCTCTTGCATTGCAATGATCCAGTGGGGATCTTGCTCTGCCTCATGAATGGTGAGAGGTTCAATTTAGGAGAGAAAACAGGCATGCATCAAGTCTTGGTTGAGTTGATGCCTTGTCTGTACACCTGCTGAAATGTCTCCAATCACTTGAGATCTGGGGTGATCTCTAAGTGTGACAAGATCAGTTGGTGGAGTTGGTTGGTCAACAGCTTCTGTGTTTAATTCCTCTTGGGGAATGATACTAGATGTAGAGGGAAGTTCAGCCACTTCCTCTTGACTTTCCTCTTCACTATCTTCAGCAATCTGTGGAGTAGGATGGTTTGATACCTCTTGGGTAAGGTTCAGTCCATCCATAGACTCACACAGTGGTGGAACCTGCAAAGAGCTTATGGTAGAAATCTCTTGCTCCTTGTATGACATGTTAGTCTCATCAAAAGATACATGAATAGATTCTTCAATTTTAAGAGTTGATTTATTATACACCCTATAAGCTTTACTGATCATGGAGTATCCCAGAAACACTCCTTCATCAGCTTTAGCTTGAAATTTTGCTATGTATTTCTTATCATTATTGTGAATGTAACAAATGCAACCAAAAACTTTAAGATAATCTACTTTAGGTTTCTTCCCTTTGAGTAATTCATAAGGAGTCTTGCCCTTCAGCTTGTGTATCAAACTTCTATTCAACACATAGTTGGAGGTGTTCACTACCTCTGCCCAAAAGGATAGAGGAAGGCGAGCATCTGACAACAATGTGGTAGCAGATTCAATAAGGGTTATATTTTTCCTTTCAGCTACCCCATTTTGTTGAGGAGTTCTAGGAGCTGAGAAAGTGTGTCTGATCCTTTCACTCTGATAGAACTCTTGCATAAGAAGAGAATCAAACTCTGTCCCATGATCACTTCCAATCAGGGCAATGTGAGTATTGAACTCACTCTGTATGCATTTAAGAAACTCTGTCAAACACTTAAAGTTATCAGACTTCTTCCTCAGAAAGAACACCCATGTGAATCTAGAGAAGTCATCTACAACTATTAAAGTATAAGATTTCCCTCCTAAACTTTGTACTGTAATGGGTCCAAAGAGATCCATGTATAACAGATGCAAAATCCTAGGTGAATCACTCTTATTAAGTGACTTGAAGCTATTTTTGGTTTGCTTGCTTAATTGACAAGCCCTGCAAAGTCCTTCCTTCTTGTAGGGGCCACAACGTAGTCCTCTAATATGGTTATCCTTGGATAGCCTAGCAATGGTTCTAAGGTTTATATGTCCTAATCTTTTTTATGCCATAGTTCATTAGGTCTACAAATGGAATTGAACAAGCATATATCTACCTTAGTTGAAAGAAAATCCACAAGATAAATGTTACCTTTCCTTTTACCTGTCAACACAATTGTGTTGTCCTATGATTTGACTTTGCATGAGGATTTGTTGAAGGTCACTTGGTAGCCTTCATCACACAGTTGACTGATGCTGATTAAGTTGTGCTTCAGTCCTTCCACATAAGCTACTTTCTTGAATGTGACTGAGCCAATCTGGACTGCACCATATCCTTTTGTTAGTCCAAAGTTTGAATCACCAAATATTACTTTTGGTCCAAGTTTGGCTTTGAAGGAAGTGAAATTCTCCTTGTTTCCTATCATGTGCTTTGAGCACCCACTATCCAGATACCATTGTTGGTTTGATGTTGGATAGATCTTCACCTGCACATAAAATAATTTATTTGTTTTTGACCCAGTTTACCTTGGGCCTAGGGTGATAGCCTTTAAATTCTGAAATAAAAGACATCCCAGGTTGACTCTTATAGCCTTCAGGATGATATCTCCTAGGAGGTATTATCCATTCAGTATAAGGGTTAAACCTCTGAGATGTAGGACCTTTAGGATTGAAGTTTGATTTACCTTTGAAAGATTTTTCAAAGCTCTGAGCTCTGTTCGACGATCTCTGAGATGAGTTCGATGAGCTTGGGTCAGATCGTCGAGCTCCGTTCGAAAATCGACTATACCAGAGTTCAGGGTTCAGAGATCGTTGACCTGAGTTCGACGATTTATCCTGAGATCATTAAGATCCATTCGGTGATCGTCGAGCTCCGTTCGATGAACTCTGTTGAACTTTTGTTTTCTTAGGTAAATCAAAATTCTTCCTAGCCACCTCTACAACTCCCTTACCTTTATTTGAGATAAACTTGATTGGGGTTGTTAACACTATAGGTTGGCTGGATGAAGCACCCAAGCCCAGTGTACTATTGAATCTTGAGTTCACTGTGCTTGTGATGTCCATTAGTTTGATACTTCTCCCATTGAGGGATTCTTCAAACTTCTTGGCCTATGATAGTTCACTTTTCAGTGAGGCTATCTGCTCCCTACAGCATTCCAACTCATCAAAGAGTTTGAGGTTATCTGATTTTAAGGTGCTTTGTTCAGATAGTTGATTTCTGAGAGAAATAATCTCGTTTTCATATTTCAATAGATCTAAACAAAGTGCCTTAAATTCACATTTAAAGTCCTCTGAATTAAAATCAAATGAGTCTATTACCTGATCCTCTTCAGATTAATTTTCTGACTCAGACTCTGACTCTTGTTCTGCATCAGTATTGTGTTGAGAGGCATTGATAGCCATCATGTAGAACTCCTTTTCTTCAGCATCATCTTCATCATCACTTGAGCTGGATGAAGCTTCTGATTCTTCTTCTGTTTCACTCCAGGTTTCAGCTACAAACCCCTTCCTGGTATGTTTGTTCTTGCTGGAGGAGGGTTTGTCATTGCTGTTTTTCTTGAAGTCTTTGTCTCTTTTCCTTTCTTTCCTGTCCTTCTTGTCCTTATACTGATTTTCTGGACAGTCAGACACAATGTGGCCTGGTATCCTGCATCCAAAACAGATAATTTCTTTGTTATTGGACTTATCATACCTTGTCTTTTCATGCCCTCTGAATGACTTTTTCCTGAAGTCCTTCCTGGCCATTTTATAAAACCTTTTGGCCAGTAAGCTTAGCAGCTCTTCATTGCCCGTGACCTTGTCTTCAGGCAGATCTTCAATAGCTTTGAATGCTATTAATTTCTCTTTTCTGATTACTGGTGAAGCAGCCTTCTGCTCTTCTTCTTTGTTCTTGATGAGCAGCTCATAAGACTTGAGCTTGCCCAAAAGAGCCTCAGTGGTGATCTCATTTAGGCTTATGGCATCCTTGATTTGCCAGATCCTTGAGTCCCAAGTGATGGGGAAGCACATTAGGATTTTGTCATTGAGTTCAGTCAATGAGATCTCCTTGTCCAAGGTTTTCAGTTCATTGACTATAAGACTGAGTCTGTTATACATATCAGCAACTAACTCACTTTCTCCTTTCTTTAAGTTCTCATACTGAGTTATGAGATGGGATCTTCTATCTTTCCTTTTATCTGCAGATCCTGATACTATTTCAGATAGTTTGTCCCATATCTCCTTTGCTGAGTTGCATTCAGCTACTTTCTGAAATATTTCATCAGACATGGTTTGTGCCAAAATGTTCATTGCTTTGGCATCTGCAACTTTTCATTTTTTGATTTCTGCATCTGTTCCTAAAGGAGGTGGAACTGCACTTGTACTTGTATTTTCTGGGGGTCTTGGACACACTGTCAAAACAGAATTAAAGATATCTTCATCAATAGAATTCATGTACAATCTTATCCTTGCCTTCCAAAGTGCAAACTTAAATAGATTACACACTAGAGGTCTGGTGCTAGCATAATATTTGTTTTGGGCCATGTTCTGTGAAGAATTAAATCTAATAACAGACTTAAAACAGATCTAACTAGAGGGATCTTTGGGTTCAGGTGTTAGCCTGTGCAACCACTAAGGTGTGGTATTTTAACCAACCTTGCTCTGATAACCATTGAAAGTGTAAGTTAGATCTGATATACTCTAGAGGGGGGGGGTGAATAGAGTATGGTGCTCACTAAAAACTTTTTACAACTTTTGTTGTATTCCTAAGTGAACGGGGAAGCAATTAAAATAAAGCAAGCATAGCAACTACCTAATCACAAAGCAATCACAGAGCACAGCCAGAAAATAAAAGAAAATAAAAGATCAACCAGATGACACAAGGAGCTATAGTGGTTCCCCAATCAATCTGGGTACATCCACTCTTCTACCACCCTAGGTAGGAATCCACTGCAGGATGAGTTGATCAGGTGTCCTGACACCAATGAGCTTTTGATAAGGTGCTCAAAAACCAAACCTCAAGTCTTTTGGAAGGAGACTTGCAACCAGAATAATTTTGAAGGGATTTAAAATCCTGTACAGGAATTGGTAAGAAGGTGATAATGTCGTCTCTGTCAACAATCAGAGAGAAGACTTGTGGATTGATTGTAGCAGATCTTGCTCCCCCTGAGATCTTGAATTGGTCAGAAATGCTGGAGCACTGCTTCAGGGTATTAGGTCTTCAAGGACCTAGAATGCCTGGACCAGAAATGCTTCAGGAACCTCTTTTGACAGATAAAGCTTGGTTGTCCTTTGAAGTGGTCCTGAGAATAGAGAGAAGAAGACTCTTGATTGAATTTGATTGTTCTTCTTCTTCCTCTTAAAAAGGTTCTCTGGTCAAGGCTGATTGCAGTCAAGAACTTTTGATTTTAGAATGAGTGTTCTTCTCTGCAATCTGAGAGTGTGTCTGTCTGATTGTGTGTATTGCTTGCTGTACTGTGTTTTTGTTACTCTATCACTTCTTGATCCTTCTCTTTCTTCATGTGTGTCTATGACTGACTGAGGAACATTCAAACTTTTGAATGTCGAGCAGTAATTGCAGTCGGCCTTGGAAAGAATCAGCAATCAATGACTTTCCTAACTGTCCCATGGAAAAACGGCATGTAATCGTCCATAGTAAATGCGCGTTCTAACGGTAACATTCCGAGAAGATCTGGCATCAAATGTTCAGGAATCATCGTCAAGAAACGGAACGGGAAACTTGAAGAAAACCTAGTCTGGATTCGTCGAGCGGAGAACATAATTCGTCAAGCTGCACTTGTGTTCGTCGAGCTGAACTTGATTTCATCGAGCTGAGCTTGAGTTCGTCGAGCTGAGCTTGAGAAAGTTCGTCGACCAGACAATCTTCATTAGTTGAACAAACACTCTTCATTATAAGACAGTATTCGTCGAGCTGAGAATCAAATTCGTCGAGCTGAGAAAAGTTCTGGACTTAGGCAAAATATCCTGCATCTGCTGAAATGCTGTGTCGACAAAAGTTGGTGTTGATAGATTGATCTTGGTGTCGACACAAGTCCTTTGGTGTCGATATAAGCTGATTTCGACTGATATCCTGGTGTCGACACAAATCCTCTGGTGTCGACATAAGCTGGTGTCGACACAAATTGTCTGGTGTCGACACAAACCCTAAGTGTTGACACAAATTCTCTGAATCTATAAGTCATCGAGTAGAGTACAGCATTCGTCGACCTGAGATATTGACAACTTGAGGTCCAAGTTCGTCGAGCTTAGAATATAATTCGTCGACCGAAGCTTGAAGCTGGACTTAGAAAAATTTGAAGTTCTCCTGACTTTGGCTTGAAGTAGAAACCGAGTCTTCATCGAACAGAGAACACAGATCATCTAGCTCAGCACTAAGAATAGTCTCACGATCGTCGAGCGCAGAACTCCTTTCGTCAAGCTGAGTTTGACGAACGTCGAACTCACTTTACTTAGTCTTGAAAACTTGTTAGACTGGAGTCTCTGATGGTCTTGTTGAAAGCTGGTCCATCTGGAGTTGAGCCTAAGGACTTGACCTAGACTCTAGGACACAAATTGACCCTAGCTATACATGATGGGTCACATCCTAAGTCAGTGAACCTAGCCCAAATCAACTAGGGATCCAACAGAAATGTATTCGTTTTTATTTTTCGAGAATTCTGACTTCCCCTTTATTTTCAAAAACTTTTGCTCGGTTAATTTTAATTTTCACTTTTTACGCATTCCTACCACATTCTAGCGGTAGAAATGTAGTTGTTTAATTTTTCAGTAACTTCATTTTTCGCTTTTTTTTCGTATGTGTGTGTGAGTGTATGAGTTAGTATTTATAGCTTACTTTTATTTCAGTAGAGTGTGTGCGTGTATGAGTTAGTATTTATCGCTTTCTTTTCCTTTTTGTAGAGTACGTGTGTTGGCTTAATTTCAGTTGAGTGCGTGTGTTTTTATTTTCAGTACATGGTTTGTGAGTATTTCATTTCATGTCGAATGTGTGGGTGGGTGCCTGTGTTTTAATTTCTGTAGAGTGAGTGTGTTTTAATTTTACTGTCGAGTGCATATGTGAGTGCATTTATTTCCTCCGACTCATTTGAGTAGGACTCGCTTTAATTTTTCGCCTACTCATTTGAGTAGGACTTGTGTGTGTGATTTTTTACTTTCTCTCGAGTGTGTGTGTGTGTGTGTTTTCATTTCCATAGAGTGCATGTGTGGGTGCATTTATTTCCTCCTACTCGGTTGAGTAGGGCTCGCTTTCATTTCCCGCCCACTCATTTGAGTTGGACTTATCAATTACTGCCTTCTTTACAGCTTTCCTTTATTGCTTTCCTTTTACTGCTTTCTTTTTATTGCTTTCATTTTCTCGCTTTTTCCCGCAAGCCGTCCCCATTCCGATGAGTGGCTAACCGCTCTTAGCCCTCAGTATCGAAGAGCGTTGGGATAGACAAAATAGCTTTAAATAATTAAAGGTCTTGTTTTTCTAATTAATTAAATTACTTAAGATTTGCCTCGGGTTTACGAAGCGTAGAACCACATAATCGATGTGTGGGCTCTATTTCCGTAGTTCATACGCTAGCTAGCCAAGAAGCCGTGCGTTTGGACCGTTGGCCCTATGTAAATGGAGTTCCACACTAACCCTCGAGAGAGGAGGTGCGCAAACTCTACCGGATTGGGTTCCCCACCCAATAGCGGGGTTCTTAACGTAATGCGGGCATTAAGAGGAATCCTTCGTCGGACGAGAGCCTGGTCGAATAGTCTTAATGTTCAGGTGAGCGATAGTCCTAGAGATAGGTGAGCTCATTTTAGTGGAACCTCCACGACCAAGTCTCGACCTTAATTAATTTGAAACTTAGAATCTCTTTTTATTAAAAGTTTATTTTGGTTCAAATTTTATTCGATGCGGTTGCGTTAAGCTTTTCATCGGCTCCATCTTTTAATGCTTTGATTTTCTTATATATATATATAATTATTATCCTGACAAGGTAAAAATATCAGTAAAATAATAGTCCCATCCAGAGAAGAGTAGAAATAATCAACCTGACACCGAGAACAATACGTCCTCGATATTCCACACCGGAATATCTTGTACTACACACGATAGGTACACTTGCCTCCTTTCATTAAAACTCGGTTTCAACTTTTTATACTTAATAAATCTGCGCGCCCCGTCCTTCCCATATAAAATAAACCAAATTCGCTCTTTACTAAATAAAACCCGCGGGGCGCCGCGAGTTTTAACCATCAACACCCCAAGCTCGATGTTTTTAGTATGTTAATTCTTCCATTGGTGTTGTGGCTGTGATGTTATGTGGTTGTGCGGTGAAGTTTTCTTAAAAATTTGGCTGAAAGTGTATTATAAAAATCTGGAAAAAGAAAAGAAAAGAAAAAAATATATATGTGTTGATTGTATAAAAAAGAAAGTTAAAATGAAGAACCTATTTGTCTTATTATTTTGGGATAGGCGGTGCACACACCCGTGTTGTTAAGTTCAAGTCTGGTGGTGTGGTGCACCGACATGTTTTGTTGGCAAGAGGATTGCATTTGTATGTGCTCATTTGGGTTGTGCGCAGCCATCATTTTTATCCTTTTGTCTCCTTACCTACGTATATACCCAAGCCCCATTAATTTCCGAAAGCCCTACAGATTTACGCTTGAGTCATACTAGCGCTGTGGAGAGAGTGTGAACGGGCAAGCATATGGTCCCCAACATTGATGAATTTCTTTAGAGGTGATCCCGACCCCCGGTCTTTGGCAATGCTCAACTGAGTGGCCTGCCTACTTTCTTCCTACACATGACTGAACGATTCTCCAGGATTCTGTTTTTGAGTAGTTACAATATTTATTTACACCTGTCGAAATTTATAAACTTCGTAGAATAATTACAAATTATATCTATTATATTTTCTATGCCCATGTAGTATTTGATTTCTCGCTTTACTTTATTTGGAAATTTCTAAGCCAACTATGTATTTTCTAGTTCACGGAGAGATGATTTGCTCAGGACGAGCAAATGTTTAAGTCTGATGGTGTGATGAGTCCGATAATTATAGGGCTTTTCAGACTCATCTGGTTTGCTTTTCTCACTCGTGCACTGCATTTCAACCGGTTATCGGTTATATTTGCATCGTTCGGTCATGGACCATTTTGTGCACTGTTTTGGCCTGAAGGTGTGCAATTGTGCATTCTGTTGTTGGGGGTATGCACCCCTCCATCGCCTCCATTTTGCGAGGTGTCTCATGCAGAAAAAGGAATCAGAAGCTGAATGTCGAATCAGATAGAAGGTTCACATACCTCATGGGCGACCTCGGCACCGGCCACCGAGCTGGACCCCGGGAGGTCATTCGCAGGAGAATGCCTGACGATCTTCCCTTTCTTCAGCCTGAAGAGGGAGTCGGGCGATCCACGTGCCAACCATAGGGCGGCGTCAAGAACTTGCTCCCTTGTCCCCTCCCTTGTGGCTGCTAGGCGTGCTCGTATCTCTTCAGACACCAGCATCGTCCAGCTACAGTTCACAAGGGGGTTAAAGGAAGACAAGATTTCACCAGAAGGACCGGTAGCATATTTATAGCATACTGGTGGGACCCACCAAAAGATTCTCTCCAGCTCAGTAAAGCACTCACCGAACACGTGGGGTTGGATGATTCTTTCCGAGTTTTGCCAAGCACAAAAAGAGTGGGGATTTTGTACACCCCGTGTTCACCGAGTGGGTCCACCACGCCAGGCGAGCGGGCCGGAGCAACTGACCCGCGACAGAACAACAGGCGGGCGAACCTGGACGATCAGCTCGCTCTCGCCAAAGCCAGGCGGGCGAGCTGCACGAGTCAGCTCATCCATCCCGCGCCCGCCTTGGCGACCTCGTCACCAGCCCGCCTCTGAGTAGGGTAGGCGAGCCATTGCAGCCCGGCTCGCGCTCGCCTAATGATGGAAGAGTTGCGGGAGCAAGGTCGCATTCGCCCATTAGAGTGGCGAGCTGACCCCCAGATCCTTGGAACCTGCCCAGTGGGGCCCAAAGGCAGAATTACCTGGGTGCAAATATCCTACTATAACACGAAGTACGTTGTTGGCAGGCCACTTTTGGCTGCACATAGCAGTTCAAAACATCGGAGGTTGGCTATTTGCAGGCCGATTCCAGAAAACTATAAAAAACCCAAAGGGGTATCTCAGAAGGCACTACTTTCGTGTGCCCCAGTCTTCTAGCATTTTTTGAGATATCCTTAGCTCGGCATTTGTCTAAGGAGGGGAAGCGCTCTAAGTTATTCCAGGTGTACGGTGGGACCTCCACGCCGAGCCCTTGGGTCCATCCTTGTCTCATTTCCTTTATCGGTTGGCTCGTGGGGAGAAGTAAGTGCGCGATCACCCCTTCCCCAAAGGTGAACTCCACAGAGATCGAGTTTTCGGTTTTAACATCGATGATTCCAATTAGCTGTAATGAAGAGAACAAGGATTTGAGGAAGAAATAATGTGATGGAGCTAGAGGAGAAGGGATTAAGAGAGTCTTACCAGTGATGGTAACATCAAATATAGATGGAACGACAAGGAGATGTGTTGCTAGATTGAGAGAGGGCGGAGACGAGATTTCAGGGTATGGACAAATCCAAAACCGAGACTTTGAAGGGTTTTTTAAGGGCACTACTTAGAGTTGTGTTAATTGGAGGGTTGTTTTTTAGTGTAAATTGAATCAGACGGCTCAGATGACTTTGAAATGCCTTTAAAGTTATGTCGGTATGGCAAAGTATTTCTTTGAATATAGTATATAATAATAAAATGTTAATTGGGATTTTTTACAATTATTTTTATATCTTATTTACATATAAAAAGTTATTCTTTAAAAATAATTTGTATAGATATTGCGCCCTTTAAAATTTGACCGAATATCATTTTTTTCTTCATTTTTAATCGCAAATTTTGACGATAGCCTGATAGTAGAACGGATAGACCAAATTTGACGTAGACCATGCTTTGGTTTGCATCTCGTACCAAAAATTCTCCTCTAGCCTTTATCCTGAGCACGAGTTCCTCAACCATTATCTTGAGCTGGCTTGAGCGAATCTTGTCTGTCCGAGAGAGAGAGAGAGAGAGAGAGAGAGAGAGAGAGAGAGAGAGAGAGAGAGCAGAGAGAGAGACATGATGAATGGAGCATTTTGATTGGGTTATTATTGTGGATGCACGAAGCACAGTACATTATCACTCATACAATATGTTAGGGCGGTTCATGCTCAAAATATTCTACAATACCTCATAGAGTTTGGAGTGAGTATTTATACTACCTCCAGCATGGATTCTTATCCTAAATAGTCACTAATGCTCGGTCACAACGATATCAATCTCTTATGTCTGAGAATTCACTGATTTCTAGAGACATCTAAGATGACTACATATATAGTAGATTGATGCCTCTGATGATTGGATCATCCACTAAGGCACTAAGGATCAGACTACGAGTCAGACATTAGAGAACAAAGCATAGATACTAGCCCTGCATGCATCGAAATGACAGACAATGACCTGGATGCAATCTTGACTAAAACTGTACGCAGGACTCACAGATCATTGGCAACATGACAAAGGAACAAGAAGACTTCTACACTATCCACTAATTTGACAAAGGCTTCGACATGACTCTAGGATAGAGAGAAGAGAGAGGACGTGACGAGATGAAGCTGACTAGATGAAGCATTATGCTTGAGGACAGGGAGAGATTAGCATAGTATTAGAAGTCATGAAGGCGACATACATGATTCTATGAGTGTCTTAGTGTGATTGAATATATAAGCATGGATACTAAGACTTTATTCAAGAAACACAAGCTCTAGAGTACAATCAATTCAACTTAAAGATGGAGGGGAGAAAGATAGCATCACAGACAATTCACAGAGCGAGACTAAAGATCATGAGAAACTAACTCTTAGAAGATGTTTGTTAGGAAAGCTTTTATGAGATTGACTAATGACCTAGTGCTTATTGATTGAGAGGTAAAATGACTAAGATGAAGTACACTATCTATACTTGTTGAGATTATTCATATGGACATGTGACCTTATTCATATATACACAAAAGCACCTAATTCATTACTTTAGATTTCTTCTATTATGGTTATTTGTTTTTATTAAGAAAGTTGTCTCTTGATAAATTCAAGATATTCAAGACTAAAGTCGATTAGTTATTAAGATGTCTGATAGAGGTTGCGAGTATTTTGACAACATCCTTTGAGCTTCATAAGGGTCCTTTGCCAAGTACTTGGAGAGTTGTAGCATTGTCTCTTGATACTCCATTCAGAAAGTCTTGAATATAATAGTGTGGATGAAAAATACAATCACACCTTAAGGATGTGATGAGGAGCATGATGAGTAGGGAAAATCTTACTGATTTGTTTTGTGGTGAAGCTTTAGGAAGACAATTTACATACTTGATAGAGTTCTATTAAATCAGTGCCCCAAACGTCTTTTGAATTATGGATTGGTATACGGCCTAGCCTATATCACTTATGTGTTTGGGGTTGTCCCACGGAAGTCTGTTTATATAATCAACTAGAAAGCAAGATTGCAGCTTGGTCTTCTCGTTGATATTTCATTTGCTACCTAGATCATTCAAATCGGTTTAAGTTTATTGGCCTTCAGGAGGTTTTAGAATTGTTGCATCACCAACCAAGTTTTTGGAGTTTGATGTTGTTAAGCAATCTAGTTGTTCTTATACCATTGAAGAAGTCGACAAAATTAGAACTATTAATTATACTATTCCTATTATTGAAAGACTAGAGGTGCCTGAGCGTATAGTAAAGCTTGTAGACGATGTGGACTCACCTTACAACCGTCTCCCATACAGTTACATCAGCAGACTTATGTTGTTCAGACATATTCTAAAAGATCCAATAAGGAGAGGAGGTCTGTAATTTCCTCCGACAATGAGTTTATTTGGGTGAGAGCAGTTTTTACATTGATCATGTGATAGTTCCGATGTCATTTACTGAAACTATTTTTGGACCTCAATTGATTTATGGTGGGATGTGATGAGAGATGAGATGGATTCTATGAGGCATAATAAAGTTTGAGAATTAGTAGAGTTACCCAAAGGCTATAGGTCCATTAGTTCTAAATGGGTATTCAAGACTAAGAAAGACTCTAAGGGCAATATCGAGCGGTTTAAAGACAGACTGGTTGCAAAGGATTCACTCAAAGAGAAGAGATCAATTATCATGAAATTTTCTCTCCCGCTTCATCTAAAAGACTCATTTAGAGTCATTATTGCACTTGTAGCTTATTATGATTTGGAGCTATACTAGATGGACTTTAAAACCACATTCTTGAATGGCGACCTTTAAGAGGAAGTCTATATGGTGAAGCCCAAGAGATTCAATTACGTTCATATCGAGCAACTTATGTGCAAGTTCAATAAATCTTTATATGGTTTAAAGCAAGACTCAAAATAATAATACCTAAAATTTGATGAGATGATTATTTCATTTGATTTTGTTGAAAATAAAGTAGACCGCTGCATATATATCAAAATCAATGAGAGCAAATTCATCTTCTTAATTCTATATGTAAATGATATTTAGCTTACGAGCAGTGATTTGTGACATCTGCATGAATCTAAGCAGTTGTTATCTAAATATTTTGATATGAGGAATCATTGAGATGTTTCTTTTGTTCAAGGCATAAAGATCATTAGGGACAGATCTTGTCATGCATTAGGACTCTCTCAGAGGGCTTACATTAGGCATGTACTTGAGTGATTTAGATTAATCAAATGTAATGCTAGCGATGTGCCAGTACTTAAGGATGATAAGTTACGTCTATCATAACTCCCAAGAAATGATGTTGTGAGAGTGAGAGAGAGAGAGAGTTCATGAAGAATTAACCCCATGCCAGTACAATAGGCTGCCAAGAATGTTTTGAGGTATTCAACGAGAACAAAAAATTTTAAATTTGTCTACTGTAGAGAACAAAACCTAGAATTAATGGGCTATACAAACTCAAATTTTGCGGGTTATGAGGATAATCATAAGTCAACATTAGGATATATTTTCAAGTTAGCTGGAGGGGTTGTTTCATAGAGGAGTGTCAAACAAACACTAATTACTTCTTTCACGATGCATGTTGAGTTTGTTGCTCTTTTTGGCACGGCTACTCACGCAGTTTGGCTCAAGAACTTCATCACTGAATTGATGGTCGTTGATATAGTTGTTGTGCCCATTCATTTGTACCGTGACAATAATTTAGTTGTGATACTCTCTATGAATAACAAAAGTATCTCATGGTTTAACACATAAAGATTAAAATTCTTGGTCGTAAAAGACTTTGTTAAGAAGGGTGACCTCATTGTGGAGCATATTGGGACATAAGATATGATAACTGATTGTGGAGCATATTGCTCTTTTTGGCACGGCTACTCACGTAGTTTGGCTCAAGAAATTCATCACTGAATTGATGGTCATTGATATAGTTGTTGGGCCCATTCATTTGTACTGTGATAATAATTCAGTTGTGATGCTCTGTATGAACAATAAAAGTATCACATGGTCTAAACACATAAAGATTAAAGTTCTTGACCATGACAAACTTGGTTAAGAAGGGGGACATCATTGTGTAGTATATTGGGACAAATGATATGATAGTTGATTCACTTACAAAAGGATTTCACCTTAATATATTTGAGAAGCATGCCTACAGTATGGAGCTTATGGAGTCCATTGATGTACTTGATTAATGGAAGGCTATATTCATAGTTCTATTTAATATAATTTTCATTTATTATTTTAATTGCACTTCAAATTTTCTATATGCATTAATTTTGCAAATGAATATAGTTTGAATTCAAACATAAATCATATAATCATATGTGGTATTATTCATTTCCGATACTCACACCTTCATGTGACATGTCATAATTCATAAACAAATCTTGAAGTATGTGTCATTTTCAAGCATAAGCTTAAGACATTCATTTAATTCATAAAGTCTTGATCGTGTGTCTCATGACACATTAATAAAATCTTAAGATATTCATTTAAGAAACATACACACTCTTTTGAGTGTTAATAAATTTTCAAAGTATGGTTTAGTGCATTTAGTAGAGAAATTAATTGACCACTAAGTTAAAACACAATAATATATAATTAAACTTTAGTATGTTGTTTTGACTCTTTATGACTACACTATATCCATATCGATTGAATCTGCAAGCTTTTGTGACCATGGAAGGTATCGTGTCGCATAATGATGCAGTTGCCGCCATGATTCAGAGTGAAGGGTTTAGTTGGACCGGATTAAAGCGTGGAGAACACACAAGATGCAAGCTTCACTCTGGTATCTTAATCAAATGGAGTGATTTGATCTACGATCGACCTACATTACTATTGAAATAGTCCAAGTGTGAGAAAGTAAGCTTTTCTAGTAATGTGATCTCGCGCGTTGTGCATCAAAATTGGCTTGTGCGAATTGTGGAAACCAGTGAAAGGTGGGCTAGACTAATTCAGACCTTCATTATACAAGTTTGGTCTTCCCTTGGCACGTTCAAATTGATCAGTTCTAATTTGCGTGATCGATTCATTATACGTATACACAAATTTTAGATGAAGTAAGAGTTGAGGGTGCTTTTAGTATTTTTCCTCTACACTCTTAATTCCCCTCCTATTTTTGGATAAAAGGCCGATCAATTTGGTGGGTAAAAAAATTGAATTGTGAACAAGTGGGAGTGGTGGCTTGCGTTTATCATGCCTCTTCCCAAAAATCGCGAACTGCTCATCTCCGGATGAATCCCAACGAACTTTAATCTCCTGCTCTGAAGCATTAGTGTCGAGCGGTGATTCCTTCTCCGCTTGAGTTTTCTCACCTATTGGTGAAACCCATTGCTAGTTTCTACGATTTTCTGCTGACAAAAAGGATCAGAACCATTAACGATCAATGAAATAGAAAATATGTTGTTTGAGGACCATTTTTTCCAAGAGGAAGCAGTCAAACATATCAGCATTTCCAATGGGGATTTCTATATTTAGACATTCCTATTGTACCATATTCTCCAAATATGGAGAACATGGTTAGAGCAACTTCAACGATATTCTCCATATTTGTAGAACATGATATTTTCTTTATGTATATAGAGGTATATATAATGTAAATAATATTTATATTTACATGTATACATAAATATATAATAATTATAATGATAAATTATTATTTTTATTAATTTTGTATTATATATATATATATATTTATTTATTTTTTTATTTTTTTTAATTTTTTTTCAAATTTGATTACATAAATAAAATACAACAAGCATTACATAATTCAAAATAGATACATTATATTTGGAATTAATACTAACATTCTGGGAGGTCATCATCAGGTTCGCTATGATTTTCGTGCGTGCTTTCTTCGTGTTATTCTATTCCATACCCTGACATATCATAGTCGCTTCCTCCATACTGACTTCCTATATGTTGGTCCCCTCTGAAATAAGGTCCTCCATATTAGCTTCCACCATACCGGCTTCCTCTAATTTGAGATCCTTTAAATTGAGGCCATCCAAATTGAGGTCCTCCATGTAGGTCTCCACCATACTGGCTTCCTGTATATTGGCTTCATTTATGCTGACCTCCTTATAATTGAGGTTCTCCATGTTGGTCTCCTCCATGATGACTTCCTGTATAATGACTTCTTCTATAACCACTATCTCCATATATTCCTCCATATTCAGTTCTTTCAAGTGATGAAGATCCTCCAAATAGTGTTTTTTTAATGTTTTTATTCATAATAGCTTGTTTTTATTGTCAAAAAAACTGCCACTCTGGAGTTTCTTTGATGCTATCAAATCTATCATCATGATATCGTGATCTTGTTTAGCGCTCTGAAGCTCTAGTCTTCTCTTTTCATTTTCGACTTTTAACCTCATAAGTTCTTGCATAGAAGACCTATTATTTACTCGATGTTCTTACCCTCTCTTTAAAATCTCTTAGATTTCATCATTTTTGTAGTGTGAGCTTCAATATCACAACTCTTACCACTCAATTTTCTCCTCCTCTCTTTTTCTTTCTTTCTTATAGTAAGTCGATTAATGGAATTTGAGATCGAAGAATCTTCATCACCAGTACTAGCATGATTCATTTCATTATTTAAGTCTATACTTTTTCGATGACTGTGAGAGTTAGAATCTAAAGTTTGTGACATGTCAATATTCTAAGATTTTATACCTTTTATAAACCCAAATGTATCTATTCACTTTTCTGTATTTTTCAAGATTGACCAAACATGATCAAACAAGAAGGTTTTTTCTCTTTTGGATTGAAGGTAATCAACCGAAGGAGGAATGAAGGTAACATTAGACTTTGAAATGAGTACTTCTCTGACCATCTCACATATGGGGAAACATTTTTTCGAAGAAGATTTTGAATGTGAAAGAATCTTTTCCTTCGCATTTGTCGCTGCTGTGGGATCGCATGATTGTTTTTTCATTCAAAAGAAGGATAATGTTAGTAAACTTGGATTATCAAGTTTACAAAAAATTACATCAGCAATTCGTATGTTGGCATATGGAATGTCAGCTGATAATTTCGATGAATACATTAAAATTGGTGAGTCAACTGTGATTCAATGCTTGAAGAGTTTTTATAGGGCGATGGTACAAGTGTACAAAGATGAATATTTGAGATATCTCAATGCGAATATTGTAATAAGATTATTATAGAAAGGTGGAGAACAAGAGTTTCCAGGGATGCTGAGAAGTTTAGATTGTATACAATGACAATGGAAGAACTGCCCAACATCATGAGCAGATCAATACTCAGGACGTCATGGTGGACCAACAATCATTCTCGAGACAGTAATATTGTATGACTTGTGCATATGACATACATATTTTGCTTACCGGGCTCTAATAATTTTATCAATGTCCTGCAGTCGTCTAATTTATTTGCCAATTTAGTACAAGATATTATGCCTCCTACTCATTATACAATCTTGGGAAAAAATGATGTTGGTTATTATTTAACTGACAAAATATATCAGAAATGGTCAATACTAGTTCAAACTATTTCTCAATCATAAGATAAAAAACAACACTTCACAATAATGCAAGAAACATGCCAAAAAGATGTAAAGCGAGCATTTGAAGTTCTTCAATCACAGTTTGCAATTATTAATGGCTCATGCTATTTTTGGGATAAACAAGTGTTACATGATATTATGACAGCTTGCATTATAATGCACAATATAATTGTCGAAGATGAGCGAGATGAAAATGAATATGTCGATATTTTTATGCCGCCACTTACTCAAAATGTTGAAGAGATGAACATAAGTGAAGCCGAGAGATTTCGTCAGTTCCTAAATCAACATAAAAAGATCAAAGAGAGAGATGAACACTTTGTACTTCGAGATGTACTGATTGAACATTTATGAGCACGACATGACAATGAAGCAGTACAATTTTAAAATTTTATGCATATTAATTTGAATGTATTTTGACATATGCACATATTTAATCAGTAAAACGTCTTATCTTCTTTTTGTATGATAAATAGTAATTAGAAAATATTCAATATTAAGTTCATTTTGTAGGTCTCGAAAAATAATTTTATTGATATATTATATGTCATATTTGGAAAAATATATTGACAGTTACAGAGATTATAGATTTATATGAAAATTTTGTAAATAAACAAATTTAGGATTAAAAATACATAAAAAATTTGGTGCATTTCCTCTCCCCCTCCTTTAAATTTAGAGGAGAAGAGAGAGGATTGACAAAAATGGAGGCCCATTTGCCGAACGGTTGGAGCTTAGTTTTCCGGGAAAATGGCGATTTAGGCTCTGTTTGATAACCCGACGAGGAACCAGTCCGGTGGGAATGATCCAGACTTGCAGTGTTTGGGTAGAAAAGACGACCACCGGCTCACGCCTGCCGTTTTGAACGGGCTGGAGGCACGACATTTGGAAAGAAAGGGCGACCGCCAGCTGACGACGGCTGGCGGGGCCAAGCCGGAGAAAACGCGCTCGGGACACCGACACGCCTCCCTTCAGTGACGAACCTTTCGAACAGGAGCAAACCCCCCCTTTTCACGCTGGTCCTGGGAGCACTAGTCGACGTCCCGCCGGCCGTTTGGGACAACATCGTGCAGGTTTCTCACTCCTCCCCAGCGTGCCAGTTCTCAGCCGAAAACTTGCTAGCACTGTTTCACCGTTCAAGCTGGCCAGTTCTCTCTTCTTCGGCTTGACCCCCGAAACGGGCTCCCAATGGATTGTCAACCATAACCTTAGAGAAAAGAGAACGATTGGAAATGCTCTGAAGAAGAAACACTGTCTCCGTCCGACTCTACATTATTTCTTGAACACTATTGTAATGCAATGCTGGAAGAAAAGAGGACAACAAACAGAATGCTATAGTGTTTTTTTCATCAGAATCAACAAAACTATAGTGCAAAGAACACCCTAATCCTCTACTGTTATTGTGTTGAGAGGAGCATCAACGTGAGGTTCAAAATCATCATCTTCTATTTAATTAAGGGCACTAATATTTGCAGGCACTATTTTAAAAATTCATCTAATTTATAACCTAAATAAAAGATCATAATTGCAGCCTCATCTATGCCCATTTCACGATTTCTCTTCTGCACGTTCGACTTGAACTCCCACTGCCGCCCGGAGAGTTTCAAAACGCCTCCGGTACCCCTCCAAAGCCCCTTGACGACGTAGCCTCTGCATGGAGTGGTCGTCGCCGCCGCTGCTTGTCGCCCGAAGTGCTCCCCAAAACAGCGCTCCTTCTGCTCAAAATCACGATTACACGCGAGTGGCTCCCGAACCCACGCCGTCACCGCCACATGGAGTACTCGAAACCGCCACCGGAGACCCTCCAACACCTTCTTGCCACCATGGACGCTGTCGCCTGGAGAACTCCGACATTAACAACGATGAAATCACGGGGGCGAAAAACATGTGGCGAGGGTGGGGACGAGGGCGGAGGCGGGAGGAGAATCTCACAGAGGGCAGCGAGATATCGCTCTTGGATGAAATTTGGGAAGATCCATCGGCGAGGAACCTAAATGATTTCTTCATCGACATTATTGTGCTTATAGAACAAAACTGTTCTAACCACTGCTTAGGAGATGCCGGGTGAATGTTCAAAATTAAGGATTAAGATGAACATTTTCTCCGAGTGGAGAATGATAGTTGCAGCCTTGCAGGGGGCAAAAGTCTTTTTTATCAATCCTGTATTACTAAAACAATTCAAGATTTTCAATGGGAATTGACAACAATTCGAAATATCATTTTTATTTTTAAAAAAGTTATTTGAAAGATAAAATTTAGATTTGTTCCAATGATAGATTTGTATTTTTTTGGTTTATTTAATATTATTACTTAGTAGGATGAAAAAAATGTTAAAGAAAATTAATTTTAAATTTTTTTTTAAAGAAGGGCTGCAAATATCTATTGGGCTTGCAAAAATCGATTTGCGAGTTGCAAATATCCAAGTACTACAAATATCGATTATGGACTCCAGATATCAGCGCCGATTGAGTCCAATATTTCAGTTAATTGAAATAGTCATTAATAGTTCACAATGAAGAGGATCTAGGATTCTCATATTCTGACGTTATTTATTTCTTGAATGTTTGTCTAATTATCTTAAAATATCTTCTTTGCTAAATAAAATAATAGATTTACATAGTTGATGTTTTCTTGTCATTAAGGGTCTCCAACTTCATCAAAAGGAACACACGTCCTTTATTGGGAATGGACTTTATAGCATATATATTTCTTTTCATAAACTTCATTATTTGTTATCGTATAATTATTACAAGTGATTAATTTTATCAATTGATTACACCAGAGTAGATCAGGAATTGCTTAATTGTGTTCAGGAGGATCCTGTACTCACAAATCACACAGATTATTTGATTTAATAAATCTTCTTTTGTGCATATTGTTTGTGACCTAGACGTTTGTTGTGGTTAACTCGACGTCCTGGTCGGAGCAAAATACTTGGACCATATTAGCTCTCGAAACGGTCGAGCGCGCACACAGTCTAAATGATATGCTGGTTGTACAAAAGTAGTTCTAACGTGGAAAACCCCTCAACTTGCTAACAAATCACGTGACCGAATCTGTGCCGGTCAAAATCCACTATTTCTTGGGGATTACAACTGGTTTGTCGAGGGTGACATGCCACATCTCGTTACAATTATCGGGTGAGAGAACACTTGACACACGGCGGGACGACATACTGTCATGCTAGAAGTTGTTACAAATTGTGCTTCGCGCTCGTGGTCTTCGGATAGCGGTTTGCTGATTCTGGATGGGGGGCGGAGCACCTGAACTTGCTGTTGCAGGGGCCACTTGGAACTTGAACAATTTCGCTTCGTCGGATGGCTTTGACCTGACCCGCTTGTAGCTCGAGTGCAGCTCATATGTGGCTCGTCAGAGGAAATTGGTATATCTTCGACCTGAGGAAGAAGAAAACTCAGAAGAAAAAGATGGAAAATGAGAAGCCCTGGAACTCCTTTTATATGCTCCAGCTGGAAGTTATGGTGGTTACGCGGTCATCCGAACAATAACCACCCCCATAATTGCTTTTAGTATAGTTTAAATGCGCATATTTTGCTATCTGGAAACCACTTAATATATTATATAAAATATTAATTAAATCCCCCCCCACAAACCCGGTGGTTAGTGGGTGGTTATGCGTAAATTGGACGGCCGGGAGTGTTCCCCGACGATCGGATGGTTGGAGTGGGACTCCGCGGGCGGCCGACGAAATCGCTGCAATGTTTGCCGGCGATGGGACAACAGCCGACGGCGGTCGGGACGGAGCGACCGCTCCCCTTGGTCGTGCGCCGGCGGCCCCTCGGCCGCCCCCTTGGTCGCGGTGGTGGCATAGGAAGGGCACCGGCCGGGCTGCCACCCCCTAGGCCGCGCCGGCGGCCGAGGAAGGGGACCGCCCGGGCGGCCGCGCCGGCGGCCGAGGAAGGGGACGGCCCGGGCGGCCACGCCGGCGGCCGAGCAAGGTGCGGCCCGGGCGCCCGAATCCTCGGCTGCGGCCACGGCCGGCGCGGCGCAAGAGGGCGGCCAGGCGGCGTCCGCGGATGAGGCCGGCCGCCCGCCGCCGGAGAGGTGGAGCTTGCGGCGGTTTGTCCATTACGCGTCATGGGATCGGCGCGCGGGGGATCGGGAGCAGTGATCGCCCGCGTGGTTGATCTCATGATCCCACTTCCTTTGAGGTGGAGATCATGAATGTGCGGTTATGTGCACACCCGATTTCTATAAATTTATACCAAAAAAAAGATCACTGAGTCCAAAATTTGGAGTTCAATTTCGTTAGGATGAAATTTGTCTGCACATGACGCAATTTTTTCCATTGTGGTTCTATCCACCGTCCGCTCCACATCTGATGACCACATACGATTTGGAATTTTTCAATAAATAAACCCTATGATTTCTTTACCTTATCGCAGGAGATAGCAGCCAAAAGTTGAGAGCCGGCCCTGTTTGTTTTACACGCCTGGTAGATTGCTGACCCTGTTAATTGGATCCGTTTGCTCCCGACTCCATTCCTAAAAAATATCTCAAGTCAACCCCTTAAGCAAAAAACAAGCGATCATCATAGCTGTGATATGACAAGTTTTAAAATAATTAGCTGTGATTGACACGTTCGGTGCGTACGCCAAAATATTAAAAAATTCCTACACACTACGCACGCACGGGAGAATGGTGCGCGTGTTTCCGGCTCGCCGTCTTAATTATCCACCCTGCTCGCCGTCCGATCAAACAGGTCGCATCTATTATTTTATTTTTTTCTCTGTTTTTTGTTGGCGGTTTAGATCCCAAATTCGATCACTAGCTTTCTACACACACCTAGATTTATGTGCACGCACACACCTAAAAATCTCTCCCAAAATATATGGAGTCAACCTTTAACCAACCAAAATATATAGCAAGAAGCAACAATCATGTGATATCATATCTATAATTTACTACAAGTTGCTAAAATATTTTCATCCGTACAGCGCGTGACCCTGACCAATGGTGTAGGTGCATTATAAGTTGAAATACTTTATATGATTAAAACTGAGTTGGACGACTAATGTATGCCTATGAATACTATCTACAAGCAAATTGTTCTTTATAGGTGCTTTCTACAATGGTGTAGGTGCTATCTACCATGGAAATTTTTCGGTGTTTTGGGCGCATCATGCTCTACGTGCACATATAAATAGTCAAAATTGAAATGGGCCCCAACTCATTTCCCTCACTCCCCCTCGCGATTAGGGCTTTGAAAATGTTTCTCTCCAGTCGAATCACTCCCTCTTCTGGCGAACCACCTCTCAACATTAACGAGGGAAAACGAAGCCTTAGAGGCGGGAAAAACGCATGAAATATTTGCAGGTTTGACGAAGGCACGGAGGAACGTTTTATTACTAATACATTCTTCTTGGCCTATGGACATTCCGGAACGAGGAAGGAGATGAGTGAGCGAACCATTTACAAAGATACTTTCCAATTGAAAGTTGTTACTTCCCATTTATCAAGTTTTTCTGTTGTGATTCCTATCAGAAATTGAACTTTTCCGATAAGAATCTTTGCAATTACTATCTGAATTGCAACAATTCCAATTATAATTACTAGTAATTTAATACATTTTACTCATTTTAGTTGTATTTTCATAATATCACTTTGATTTTTAATTGTGCATATGCCAGAGAGTAGCTATCTATACAAAAGATATGTCATTTCTACATTCAAAGAGCATGCACTTTCATTGGTGCATGTTTTTCGGAAAAATCGAAAGCTGAACTTCAAAATACCAGATTACTTTCTCAACTTTACACTCATAATTAACATACCTGAGAACATTTGATTGTTATATTTTCTGTTCAAGTTTTATTCTATTCAAAAGAAGATATTTCTGTTGGGTAGATCCCACATTAAATTTACAATTGAAGTTGCTCTTATTCTTGGACTTTCAAACCTTGTCCGAAAGTTCAATTTTCATAGAATCCTCCTTGCAGACATCAAACATGGAGACTTGATGATGGAGTTAACTGATCTTTCTAATGAAGAATGTTCTCCTACCTTGAAGCACCGTTGTGTTATTGCATTGGTAAAATATGCTTGGTGTGATTTTTCTTCTCATAGAAGGGTTTGAAAATTCCTACTTGTTCGAAGAATCTTAGGGGTTGGAAGAGTTTAAAGATTGTAATTGGCCCAATGCCATCCACAAGTTTCATCATACACAGCTTGATAATTTGAGTAACATTGTTGCTAGTTTTGAAGGATCAAACTTGGATTATTTTGAAGGATGTTCCATTGTATTGATGGTAAGAATCACTCAATTCTCTTAGTTCTATTTTTTCTCTTAATAATATTGTTTGATGCAGGTGTGGTTCTTCAAGCACACCTCTAAGCTATTGTTGTTGGATGAGTTACTGTTGGGTATTGTATCCACGATTACCTAGATTTGAGGAAGCCCCCTGTCGAGCTAAGATGAATTCACAATGTATTTGATGAAACATTTCCAGTTGTGCTTGTAGTTTCTCCACGCTAAGTGCACACCAATGTCAGGGTGCAGTAGGTCAATATACACGGGTCTGCACGACGTAATCCCTCGTTGAGCAGATCAGTGTGTTGGCCTACGTGTACTCTCTCTATTGGAGTGCACTTATTTTCAAGCACAGGGCCGCTCATATGCAAGAGAAGACAAGGAGCATGGAGGATCAAGGAGCAGCTCCTGGGGTGGAAGACGAAAAATCTTCCAAGGCAAATTCGACGAGAATCACCAAGTGATTCTCGCCGAATCGACGAGAATCATTAGTGATTCTCGCCGACTCCTTTTGGCCATCTCAAGACGGTGCCAAGTAAGATTCGGCGAGAATCACTTGTGATTCCCGCCGAACCAGTGGTCAAGCAGCCCATGTGTAAAGAAAAATTCGTTGAGAATCGACAAGTGATTCGACGAGAATCACAAACGATTCTCGACGAATCGTCGAGAATCACTTGGTGATTCTCGCCGATTCGTCGAGAATCGTCTGCGATTCTCGCCGATTTTGACTTGGCGTTTTCTCTGGAATGCTGCTGAACCAGATTCTGCTTCTGGATTTGTTTGAACCGGATTTTGGGGATTTCAATTGTGGGTCCCACAAACGGTCATATTTGAGAATCCTACAGTATTTATACTCAGGTACTTTTGAACAGTAACAACACGGATAAGAGAAAAAAAAAAACAAGCGGCGACGTAACCCTAAATCCGCGAACTCGCTCCGCTCCGCCGCCGCCGCTCGCGTCAAGTGGTCGCCGCTGCTGATCGCTCTTCTTCCCGATCTCCGGTGACAGAAGCTTAGCAAGGCTTGTGTCTCACGCGTCTATCCGGAGATCTCTTGTCTCTCGATTCGTTGACCGGGAAAAAACTCCCCCGTCCGAATCGATCGAGACGACTGATCCTAGAGTGACCGTTGGTAGACCTAGCTTGCTTCGCTACGAAGTTTAGATCTCCAAGTTCTGCAGCCACTCTTCATCGTAGCCGCCGATCCCGAAGCTAGCCGCCGCTCGTGTGCCGCCGCCGGTTCCGGGGAGATCTTCTCCAAGAGAGACCAAGGTCGTAGACTCTTCATCGACTTCAAGAGCACGTCGTCGAACAAAGAGGAACACCGGGGTCTCCAAAAGAAGTTTGTATCACGTGTACATTCTACATTTTCATTTCGTTGTAAAGGAACTTTTGTTCCGAGTTGTAAGGGTTGGGTGCAACCCGCCTTGTGGGAGTGTTGACTCTCACGTGTGGAAGAGCTCCTTCCGTTAGTGAAGGGATTGGATTTCAATCCCGTTGGTGAAGTGACCGAGTCGTCCCTTGTTGGGGAGATAGGTCGAAGGGGAAAGTGGATGTACCCAAGTCGGGGAACCACTATAAATTTGCTGTGTTTTCTGTGTGCTGTGTTTGTTGTTTTTATTGTGCAGGTACATCTGTAAATTCCGCAAAAGAACCACACGTCACCTATTCCCCCCACCCATAGGTGCACATAGCCGACACTAGGTGGACTTTCAAGTGGTATCAGAGGGAGGTTCCTCAACAAAAAGGCTAACACCTTGAGGTGAATCCTGCCACCAGTGTCAGAAGCATGGATCTGGATTATGACGTATTGCCACTCAAACTCCCTGCATGCACAAAGGATTATTATCCTATCTGGAGGATGAGAGTGTTATTTCACCTGGATGCCATCGATCCTCGAGCATCCCTCATCCTGGAAGAGGGTCCATTTATCCCTATGAAGACCACCGACTCGGGGACCCAAGTGCCCATGTGCATCCCTGAGATGACAGAGATGGAACTCTCATTTTTCCAACTGGACCAGAGGATTCGACAAATTATTATGGATGTCTGGTCTGGAGCCTCTCGCTCCAGGTTGGAAAAATGTAAAACGGCTAAATCTCTATGGATGATGATCTCAGAGCTGATGGGGGGTCAGAGGAAGCTGAAATTTGCTGCCAATCTGAGGATGAAGCATATGTGGGGGTAATCACTTCTGAAGATGAATGCAAGGATCCTTCGGATTGCATCAGAGCTCCAGTATCCTTGTCAGAGACTGAAGAAGATAGTGAGGAAAGCAGCTCCGACGAGGAAGAACCATTGGTCACTGATTCTAATGACAATAACCCAGATGAGCAGGTATCATCTTCATCCTGTCCCACATCTTTTGACTTCTCTGAAAACAGAAACTGCTCTCCTCCAGAAAATACTGATTCCCTGAAGAGAGCCCTTCAGGAAAGCAATCTACTTGCTGAGGAGCAAGCTCGAGAGATTGCTCGACTGAAGATCTTGTTGGTTCTCCAATTGAGGTCCAACAAGGTCAAGGACTCTAAGATCTCAGCTCTAGAAAATAGTCTAGATAATGAGAAACGTATAGTATCTAACTTTTCCAAAGTTGATGCTATAAAGAGAAAACAAGAAACCGGGTGGATCTCCCGGATTATCCAGGGATGGAGAAATGGGGAAACGGTGTTCCGACCTCCCACTCCAAGCGGGAAGGCAACTCATCATGCCTTCAGATATGACCACAGAAATAATCGTGGTCACTGCAAGGGTGAATTGTCCCCATGTGGAAACGTCCATAGTGCAAGAGGCGTCATGGCAACCCATGAGGAAATACCTAAGGCTCATTCTGAGCCCTTTGTATTCACGGCCACTGCCACAACAAAGTGTGGATCTGCAGGTTCTAGTTCACAGAAGAACTCTCTCCATTCGAGGACACGGGATAGGGAGAATAGAAGTCATGATGTCAGGCGTCATGGAGCCTCAGCAAGGAAGATGCCTGAAAGAATGGCACCACCTTCTCGGCCTCATAACGCTCACATCATGCATTCGTTCCACCCTTCATCATGCCTCGATGGAAGAGGAATTTGTGCAACAAGAACATGCCCTATCCCTTTGAGACCTAGGACCGTGACTACATCAGTCACTAGATCAGGTCAAAAACGGCGATACAACATTCACTCTTGTTGGTGCTGCGGCAAAGTGGGACACTTTGCCATTGACTGTTGGCACAACCTCTCTGTGCCCACAGCAAGGGCTTCTCCACATTATAGGGACAGAGGCAGTCTTCCAGACAGGTTTTCTCAAGGAAGGCAGTTGCGTGTTCATGCTAATAGAAACCTAGGACCCAATATGATTTGTGTTCCTAAGGTAAAGTAATTCTGTTTTGCAGGGTAGTCTAGATCCCCGTGAATACTTGGGAACTAGACAGTACGTGGCTCAAGGCTAACTTGGAACAAGCGTCTACAATAACAGACGTGCTACCTGTTGAGCATAATCACTTTAAGCTACTGATATGTTCTACCTGTGGGACTAAGACGATGACTCTCCATATCCCAGGTAATTTTGATCAGTTCAAGGACTTGTGTCATGATGCATCCTCATTCAAAGTAAATATATATACATTTCTATCATTGTGTATACGTATACTTATGTCATTGCGAATTTTGACAACACACAATTGACATTTAGAAGACTTTGCAAAAACCTCCATAAAATTCAAATAGATTGACTTTAGAATATACTTGTATTTATCATTCCTTTTATTAACTTGACATCGGAAAATCTCTAAAATGGTGCAATGCTTCCCAAAGTAGTCAAGAAAACCATCAATATATACTCCGAATCTCGCCGACCCATTTTATATCTCACCGAATTAGACAAACGGTATTAGAAATCAAATTAGACAAATCTCGCCGAATCCCGTCGAAGGAACTCGCGACCGCTCGGCTTCCCCGAATCCCGACGACTCCTATAAATCCCGCCGAAAGAATCTCCGCCTGTTCACCTTCCTCACGACTCGCGCAGGAGACCTCTGGACGACCCTCGCCTTCCTCGCGCAAGTGCACTTCCGCGAACTCGCCGACACCCGCAGCCCTCCGACGCTCTCGTCGACGCCGTCGAATCGCTTCTGTGCGTGATCTTCTTCTCCCGAAGCTCACCAACTCCCGAAGCTCCCGTGAGATTCTAACTAGGTCGCATCCCACGGGATACTCTTCCCTCCACCGAAGCTCTTCCCGAAGCTCACCAACTCTCTTCCACCGAAGCCCTTAGGTAACCTCCTCCTCACTGGCTCCAAGGCCGAACCCCATGTGATGCCTTCTTTTTTGAATGTACACTAATGCTTGGAGTCGGGCTTCTGTTTAGATCCTCAATGGCCCCAAGGACGACTGCAGGCTTGATCTCTGGTTGCGAGCTGGTTCGCACTGGTTTTTCTCATGCCTCGGACGAGTTCCGGAACATCATTCTCATGCTGGAAGAAGCCGGGCTAAAGTTCATATTGGAGCATCCTTGCAAAGTCTTAGATAAAGAAGTGCTGGAGTTCTTCTCTACCGCAAGGCTCCGAGACAGAGACTCCATCATCAAGAGCAAGGTGGGTGGGACTAAGGTCAAGATGTCTGCCGGTAAGCTAACTCGCTACCTGCAGCTCTCAAATGCGGAACAGGAAGACTATTTGGAGGACGAGGACAAAGCCAGAACCCTCCTGTTCTGCAGTCTACCAAGAGGCACTCGATCAATAAAGCGAAAAGAGATGAATGAAGAAGGGAAGCTCCTAGCTGACATCATAGGAAAAGTACTCATCTGTAAGCCAGGCTCCCATGATCATATCTCCAGAGATATGTTCAAAATTCTCATAGCCGTGGTCTGCAGAAAGAGGTTCAACTGGGGAGAGTTGATGTTTCAAAAGATCAAGGATACTCTGGGCACTCCAAGCTTCGGCCGCATCATCAGTCTATATCTCAACCAGCTCAACGGAGACAGATTCGACATGAGCAAAGGAGTTCCTCTACATTACTTGAAAAAGATGGATGCTACTGTGTTTGATCGATGGGAGCGGCGCATCGGGCAGCCGGCTGTGGAAGAGCAAGAGGAAGTATCTCCAGCAACCTCCCCCCGTGAAATTCCTGATACCCTGACTGCAGGAATCGAGGGGGAGACTCTACCCACTCATCTGGATATAATATCTGAAATCGCCCAGGTGGCAAGGGATGCGGTGGCAGAAGTTCATGAAGAAAGTGTACCTGGGTTGGAGGATGAGGAGGTCCTGAACAGAAACACCCACGGAACTGAAGCTGAGGCACTGGACACTGCTGATCAAGAAGTGGAAGAAGATGCTGATATGGATGAGTTTTTGGATGAGGATGGAGAGGACGAGGTAAATGAGGGCCATGAAGTGTTTGAATCTCCGGATACTGATGAACCTCCTACTGATAAGTCTGCACCAGTGGAGGGGGAGGTAAATGAGGCCACCAACGTTCCTCCCATAGAGGCTGTGATCGTATCCAGCTCTACTGATGCTTCTGCTGCCGAGCCAGAGCAAGGCCAAGAGGTGCCTCCGGGTATTCCACTACGAGATGAGCTGGCCACTCACACCATCACTGTCATTCAAGGAATAGTGAACGAGCTTAAAGATTCTTTTGATACAGCTCATAAAACACTGCTGAAAAAGATCAAGACTTCCGAAGATCTCATGTTGAAAAACATGGTGGAAATCAACCATAAGCTGGATGTGATGGAAAAGAAATTCGAAGAAAAGTATACTGCGGCCGGCGAAGCAGTCACACTGTTAATGGCTGGATTGAAAAAGGCTACTGATACTCTGGCTGTTGTCAATCAGAACGCCCACGTTGTAGCCAAGAACATTCAGCAGTTTGATGGTAATATGGTCACCTTAAATGCAAATCAGCAGGCCCTAATCACTGAATTCGGCAAGACAACAAAGCACATTGATGACTCCTTGCACTCATATGCCAATTGCATAGCTGAAGAAGCCAAAAAGGGGGAGAAGGAGTATATCGCTAAGATGGCCGAGCTCCAGAAAAGCATGGATTTGCTCCAGAAAAGCATGGATGCAAACTTTGTGAAATCAAGCAACTACGTCTATGAGAGTTGCTGGTGGATGCTACAACAGGCACTGGGCACGTTAGGCGTCGTCCTACCTGACCAACCTGCCGGTGTTCAGGTTCCTGAGACTTCTAAGGCTGCTGAGGAAGTACATATTGCTGAGGATGTAAGTACAAGTGCTGCTGATATTTTCACTGATGAAGCTGACGCTAGGGCCATCTCCAAATCTAAGCTGAGAAGTATGTTTGACCAGGAGGCTTTAGCTAAAGCAAGGGGAAAGAGGAAAGTTCAGGAAGGGACATCAAAGGAGACACCAACTCAAAAGAGGATCAGACTAAGTGAGGAGGAGGTAAGAAACGAAAGGTGGAGCCCAGTCTTAAGGAACATCATCCTAGACACCTTCCGGCTGCAAGAAAGAGGAGAGATAAATCGAAATGAAGCATATAGCCAGTATGAATGGGAGACACACAAAGCATTTGAAGCGAAACGCAACATTTTCTTCAGAAACAACAAGGATCCAGACAAAGTTGCTCCTCCTAGGTACTACCCAAAGCCCAAGGAATACATGGAAAGGCAGAGCAAAAAGTACTTGGCGCAAACTCTTAAGGGTGACGGAGCTAAGGACAAATAGTCATTATATTATAGCTGGTCACGGTGTATTAAGAACATTTAACAATTATTACTGTCGTGTGAACAATTCTGACTTTCATGTGAATATATTTCTCTTGGTATATATATATTCTTGAATGTGTGAATGACTCAAGTCCTGTTCTGATTGCATATATTCCCTTGTGTCGCATATTTAATCTTTAAATGCTATTATTATTATTTGATAAGTGTTATTCATCTTAGCTAGTAGGGTTTTGGCTTCGTCAAATAGGGGGAGATTGTTGGGTATTGTATCCACGATTACCTAGATTTGAGGAAGCCCCCTGTCGAGCTAAGATGAATTCACAATGTATTTGATGAAACATTTCCAGTTGTGCTTGTAGTTTCTCCACGCTAAGTGCACACCAATGTCAGGGTGCAGTAGGTCAATATACACGGGTCTGCACGACGTAATCCCTCGTTGAGCAGATCAGTGTGTTGGCCTACGTGTACTCTCTCTATTGGAGTGCACTTATTTTCAAGCACAGGGCCGCTCATATGCAAGAGAAGACAAGGAGCATGGAGGATCAAGGAGCAGCTCCTGCGGTGGAAGACGAAAAATCTTCCAAGGCAAATTCGACGAGAATCACCAAGTGATTCTCGCCGATTCGGCGAGAATCACTAGTGATTCTCGCCGAATCGACGAGAATCATTAGTGATTCTCGCCGACTCCTTTTGGCCATCTCAAGACGGTGCCAAGTAAGATTCGGCGAGAATCACTTGTGATTCCCGCCGAACCAGTGGTCAAGCAGCCCATGTGTAAAGAAAAATTCGTTGAGAATCGACAAGTGATTCGACGAGAATCACAAACGATTCTCGACGAATCGTCGAGAATCACTTGGTGATTCTCGCCGATTCGTCGAGAATCGTCTGCGATTCTCGCCGATTTTGACTTGGCGTTTTCTCTGGAATGCTGCTGAACCAGATTCTGCTTCTGGATTTGTTTGAACCGGATTTTGGGGATTTCAATTGTGGGTCCCACAAACGGTCATATTTGAGAATCCTACAGTATTTATACTCAGGTACTTTTGAACAGTAACAACACGGATAAGAGAAAAAAAAAACAAGCGGCGACGTAACCCTAAATCCGCGAACTCGCTCCGCTCCGCCGCCGCCGCTCGCGTCAAGTGGTCGCCGCTGCTGATTGCTCTTCTTCCCGATCTCCGGTGACAGAAGCTTAGCAAGGCTTGTGTCTCACGCGTCTATCCGGAGATCTCTTGTCTCTCGATTCGTTGACCGGGAAAAACTCCCCCGTCCGAATCGATCGAGACGACTGATCCTAGAGTGACCGTTGGTAGACCTAGCTTGCTTCGCTACGAAGTTTAGATCTCCAAGTTCTGCAGCCACTCTTCATCGTAGCCGCCGATCCCGAAGCTAGCCGCCGCTCGTGTGCCGCCGCCGGTTCCGGGGAGATCTTCTCCAAGAGAGACCAAGGTCGTAGACTCTTCATCGACTTCAAGAGCACGTCGTCGAACAAAGAGGAACACCGGGGTCTCCAAAAGAAGTTTGTATCACGTGTACATTCTATATTTTCATTTCGTTGTAAAGGAACTTTTGTTCCGAGTTGTAAGGGTTGGGTGCAACCCGCCTTGTGGGAGTGTTGACTCTCACGTGTGGAAGGGCTCCTTCCGTTAGTGAAGGGATTGGATTTCAATCCCGTTGGTGAAGTGACCGAGTCGTCCCTTGTTGGGGAGATAGGTCGAAGGGGAAAAGTGGATGTACCCAAGTCGGGGAACCACTATAAATTTGCTGTGTTTTCTGTGTGCTGTGTTTGTTGTTTTTATTGTGCAGGTACATCTGTAAATTCCGCAAAAGAACCACACGTCACCTATTCCCCCCCCCATAGGTGCACATAGCCGACACTAGGTGGACTTTCAGTTACTAAGACCCCGACTATAATGATGGTATTCTAAGAATAGTTATATTGCAAACTTTTGTTTGGAGTTATGTTAAAGATTATCAAAGCCTGAGATAGTAAGTATTATTATTATATGAAACCTCTTAAAATGCATTATTTGAGGTTTTAATTTCTAATATATGTTATGTTTTGTGAGGTAGATAAAATGTTCATTTTTATTCTTAATGAAGAGAAGGTTTTTTGCTTGGAATAGATGGTGGCGAGGAAGATTCAAATTTTGAAGAAATAAAAGAAAAGAAAAGAAAAAACATTGTATTTTAGAGGCGCTAAAAAGAAGAAAGTGGTAGGATAAAAAGGGAGGGAAGTTAGGAAGGAGACGGATGGGGAGAAGAAGGAGGGCAGGAGGAGGAACATGAGGGGGAAATTAAAGAATGAGAAGGAGAAGTTGTAGGAGAAGAGGGAGAGGTGGAGGAGCATGAGGGGGGAAGAGAAGGAGCGGAGGTGGAGGAGCAGGAGGGGGGACGAGAAGGAGCAGAGGTGGAAGAGGTGTTGAAAATTTGATATAGCGGAAGACGTGAAACCAGGCGCAGGAAAACTCAACCTATCCGAGCCCAAATAAACCAAATGCAAAACAGAAAAGCAAGAATCTTGTACTTTAATCAACTTCTTTACACTGCGAGACATACATGACGAGACATGATTCGCAGATGTATCCAACGAAGCAGAAAAAATACAAGGCAAATATCAGTTCGCGCGGACTCAAGGAGTAACCGCCGTACCAATTGCTGCACTACGGAGTCCGCATAGCCCGCCCAGTCGCCAGACCGCAACCAGGCCGCGCGGACTGCCTGTTATTCCAATGCAAGCTCTACTCGTCGATCTGCAAGCCGCCTAACCGCGAGGTCGCCTAGCCGCCAGACTGCACGATCTGCTGCTGCCAAATTGAATAGGCCGCTAGAAGAGGACAACTTATTGAACCAAGAAACTAATTGCAGAAGAGACACCGCCTAGCCACAACCCATGACCAGCTGTTAACCGCTGGTTGCTGTCTGTAGAGTCCGTACTGTCCCTGATCGAAATCAGAACCAAGTTCCTGGCTTTCCAGCGCTATCCGCACAACCTGCACAACACAAATCGGTCAACCTCTTCAAACCGGACGGATACAAAAAACTAGTCCGCAGCAACTATCCGCGAGTTCACTTACTGTTCATTCGTCTCTACTGTTGATGTGATAGGGGGGGTCCCTTTATAGACACAATGAGGAGTGTGGTCACTGCCCTAGCCGATAGGATAACCACCCCATCTCACTACAAGCACCAAGTGTATCCGCAAACCGCGAATACACATCCAGTCCGCCGCGACCTGTGTGAGATAGCCAAATCGCCAACAGCATCACCAAGACCGGACAATAATATTATCCGCCATGTCACCAAAGGCCAAGCCAGGGATAGGCCGCCACCAGCAGACCCTGCGGCAACAACACCTGTCCGCATGCCAGCGGACACAGCTCCAGTCTGCACGCCCATCAGACATAACTCTAGTCCGCTCACTCCGAGCCCGCAGCAAAGGCACAAGCTGTCAGCTGCAAGACTCGGCGGACAAAGAATTCAGTCAGCACGCCCAAGCGGACACTGCTCCAGTCCGCACTCACCAAGCTCGCAATCAAGCACGTCAACTACTGCCGAGCTTGGAAGACTGAAAAGCAGTCTGCGCTTAACCGTGTGATCTCCCCTGACTGAGCCAACATGGACTTGGTTCAGAACCAAACAAGTCCACACCACCGGCCACAAGGGCCAGTCCGCACTTACTGGCGGACACAGGCACCAGTCCGCCTGCCCCGGCGAACTCCATCACCTATCCACTCTAACCGGCGGACTCCGCGGCTACCACCTGCCACGCCACCAGAGCAAGACCAAGACATCTTCCATGCCGGTCTACCGAGCTCTGGTCCAGTTCACACCTTGTCGGACTCCGTGGATACAGAAGCTATCCGCCCGGTTGCCTTTTGGGTACAAACTGCCTGCCGAGCATAAGCCGACCTGGTTGGCCACCACCTTTATCTGCATAGACTGTGCGAACAGACCACCCAGGCCGCCAAGGAACAAGCCGACTGCAACAGCTCTGCCAACCGGCTATCTGCCAGTCCTCTCGGCATAGTCCACGCGGACATGTCGCACAGGTCACCCAGGTCGCCCAATCACCCACTTTCACTTCACCATTTTTAACAAGAGGAGCAGTAGGGTGGACGAGAAGAAGGAGAGGAGGTGCAGAGGTGGAGTAGGAGCAATATGGTGGAAGAGAAGAAGAAGGAGAGGAGGTGCATAATGGGCAATCTCCAATGGGGTTGTTACATTTAAAAAATGTGATGATAGTTTGGATGTTATCATTACTATGCCCATCAATAATTTCTTGTTCTATAAAAACTCCACCAACAAAATATTCTGTCAATGATGGTTAACTATAATAAATGGTGCACAAGCCAAATTATAATCGCTTAATATAAATGTTGTATCAAATATGGTAACATCATAAAATAATCATAATCAATCTTACTATGTCTGTTAATCGATAAAAAACTTGTAAGCATGTTCAGTTCATCTGTTTGAACATCATAAAAGAACATGTCCTCCGACTATCTTTATTGTAGTATTTTCAACAAACTTACTACCTCACCACTTTATACTAATGATTTTCTTTCTCGCTGAACAAAATTATATGTATCACTCTTACAGAAACCCACATTTTCAACACCTTCAACTACATTATCTGGGAACTTATATGTGTTGATTATTCTAATGCCCTCTCTGGTCATATTCTTAATAAGACTCACTTGATATTAGATATACTACATTGAGACCACAACCAATGCGTGTCATTTTTTGATGCAAGAGGGTTATTTTGTTCCTCCATAAACTTGGTGACCTCCAAATTCTTACAATCTTTATCAATAGTGAAGGTAATGCATTCAAAACATCCGGTACAAGTATCCAGTTTATGGTACTTTTGATGTACTTTGTTTTGCGGCTTTGAAAATGTCAAAACATAAGATAATCTCAACGATCAGGCAGACAGTATTTGCGGATATGTTTTGGCGGTCTGGCAGACATCATTAGAGGATAGATCATGACGGTCTGAAGAACATATCTGGTAGACATGCTGTAATACCCCCTATCCGTCGCATAGCATATAGCAGTAGGTCCGGCCGGGGCCCGACGCCATATACCATAGACAGACCGGCTGGTTACTTAATGAAAACCATTCAACCAATTCAACGTCCTACACAGATCATTCTAGCGGAAGCAATTTTATAAGTTGCAATTAAAAGAACCCAACACCAAGCATGAATGTCCACTAATATACCAAATCGGAATGAAGTACATACACAAGTACTGGCCTTAAGGACTTACAAAAGGGTTTACTCATTTTACATGTTTTCCATACCACGACACGCAAGCCGGTCATACATGAACAAAAGCAAGTAAAACACTCCAGTTAGGCCTTCAAGGGCCGGCTTCGCAATTTGGGCTTTAGCCCGCTATTGACAGCTTGGTCCGGCAGCACCTGCAAGCATAATCCACCGCACGGTGGTAAACAAAAGTAACGGTCAGCAATGCTGACCAAAATATAACGATCCCGCCCCCAATTTGGGGCGGCGATGCTCCTTCCCTGCATTTTATTAGCACAAACAAGCAGTAAATAAATACATTACATCACAGGCGTTGGCACGCACGGCCACATGCCCCGTGCTCTCAGGGCACATTCTTGGTGATCACAGCCTAAGTCTGCCGACTCACCACCATCCCCGGGACGACAATCTCTCTTGAGCATTTGGTCTTTCTAACCAATGCCTAAGACCCTCAATCTATGCTAACGGTAAGTGCCAAGTAACTTTAGGTCTCTTTAACCGAACGACATAGAGCGGGTACGGTTCCGCCTGACCTGTTGCTCACACTATAACGTTAATTCAAAACATATGCGCGGGTCAAACTTTCCCGAGTCCCAAATCGTTTACACACAACACATAACCCAGTTATGTTCAAATTGGCTCCCAGGCCTACATGTTTGGCAAAAACACGCATATGCCCAGTTTTTCGGGTGCACCTTTGGGTTAATCCCCAAGACTCCTTGTTGCAATCTACCATGTAGAAAACCCGAAAACAAATATTTGCAAGGAGTCTTCTACGGCATTTATGCAATGCAAAATCACCGATCCGGATCGACATGTCCGGGTAGGCTTCACACATTATGCCTATGTCCGTTCTCGAATACGGACTCTAAACAACGGGGACTTTACCTATCTACCCGAAGGAACGCCTCCAACTCACCGCAAACTCACGAGAGCGGGCTTCCTATGCAAAGAAGGAGAGCTTCACATGCTCACGAAGAGAATCGTTACCCTAGCATTCTTCCTTGGCGCCATGGAAATGTAAGCGGATGAAAAGCACCGCACTCTCTTTGCCTCCGTAGATCCGAAGTCGGTTCACGATTTGGAGCTCCGAAGCTCCTCCAAAGTCCGGATCTAAGATACTTCTTCCTCCTTTGCTCTCACTTCTCTCTAGACATAGAAAGAGAACCACTCAAAAGAAATGAGGGTTTCAAGGGTCCAATCCCGTGTATATACCATCAGGAACAATCCCCAGCCGTTGGATCCCAAATTAAAGAAATGAACGGCCTCGATCCAGATCTAAAATGATAAAACTGGGCCGAACATGGCCTGTGACACGCCCGTGTCCAGGGCCCTGTCCCCCATTCGCCGTCAAAATCGATGCGTCTGGAACAGCACACGGGCATCCGACACGCCCGTGTTCGACCTGACACGCCCGTGTTCCAACTAACATGGTCGTGTGGTCGGCCGTGTGCCTTCATCGACACAACCCCGAATACAACCCGAGACTCACACGGGTCTTGGACACGCCCGTGTCCATGCCCGTGTCACACCCGAACACGCCTGGGCTTCAGGTCGTGTTCACAGTCTCGATACTTCGTCGAGCGAAGTTCGTCTACCACACGACACGGCCTTGGACACGCCCGTGTCCTAGGCCGTGTGCCTTCTCTCGACACATTGTCAAGCGAAAATCGTCGACTTCCCTGGCCGATCGTCGACACGGCTCGACACGCCCTGCGACACGCCCGTGTCTCAGGCCGTGTTCCCTGCTCGACGATCGTCGACTCCAAGTTTCGTCGACCTCGCGGCCAACTTGTCGACTCGAGCCTGACACGCCCTGGGACACGCCCGTGTCCCAGGCCGTGTGCCCCCAGCCAAATACCAGATTTGGCCCGAAATGCCTCCCGTCACTCTTTTGAGTTTCGGGGCGTTACAACTCTCCCCCTCTTAAAAGGAATTTCGTCCTTGAAATTTATATAAAGGAAAGAAACATAAAACTTAAAATGGTACCTGAGTGAAACCACTCCGGGTACTCCTCAAGCATAGTCTGCTCTCGTTCCTAAGAGAGCTCCTCTCGGTCGCAATTGTCCCAACGAATCTTGACCATTCTGATCTCTTTATTGCGTAGCCGCGTGAGCTCCGAGTCCTCAATACGCACGGGCTTGACTTTTGTCGTCAACCCACTATCCACCGACACTTGATCAACCGCGATCACTTGCGAAGGCTCTTGCACCGCCTTCCATAGCACCGAAATATGGAATACATCATGTAAACCACTAAGCTCCACTGAAAGCTTCAACTGATAGGCTGCTACACCAACTCGCTCCAGAACCTCAAACGGCCCAAGGTACCTCGGGCTTAGATTTTTCAATCGCCGCACCCGCGAGACACCCTTGAACGGCTTGATCTTTAAGTACACCCAGTCGCCCACAACGAACTCCATGTTCCTGTGCTTGGCATTATAGTACTTCGCTTGCCAGTCCTGAGCGATAAGCAACCTCTCCCGACTGGTACGAACCAAAGACGTAGCATCTTCCACCTCTTGGCGCTTGTACAACTTTGACTCACCCGTTTCTAACCAAGACAACGGCGTGCGACATTTTCTACCATAAAGGGTCTCGAAGGGCGCCATTTGAATACTCTCCTGGTAGCTATTGTTGTATGCAAACTCCACCAAATAAAGATGGTCTTCCCATTGCTTTCCAAAGTCCAAGACACACATGTAGAGCATGTCTTCCATAGTTCTATTGACCCTCTCGGTCTGCCCATCTGTTTGTGGATGGAAGGCTGTGCTAAATTTTAACTTTGTTCCCAACATTTGCTGCACTAGCCTCCAGTCATTGGACGTGAACCGCCCATCTCGGTCACTCATGATGCTGCGGGGAACACCGTGAAGTCGTACTATATTATCCACATATAGTTTTGCCAACTTCTCCACCGAATCATCCTTCCTATGCAGAATGAAATGCGACACCTTCGTTAGCCGATCTACGACCACCCAAATGGTGTCGTTCCCCTTTTACGACCTTGGCAACCCGTGCACAAAGTCCATAGAGATGTCGTCGAATTTCCAATCCGGGATAGGCAAGGACTTCAGAAATCCTCCCGGCTTTTGGCATTACGCCTTCACCAAGGCGCAAGCTTGGCAGTTCGCCACGTAGAGCGCCACATCCTTCATCAAAACCGGCCACCAAAACAGTTTCTTAAAGTCGCGGTACATCTTTGTGCTCCCCGGGTGAATCAAGTACTTGGTATGGTGTGCCTCGTACCACAAGTCCACCCGCAACTTGCCCACACTTGGGACCCACAGACGACCGTCTTTCCAAAGAAATTCGTCCTCCACAACGAATTGGGATTTTGACCCATCCAGAGTCTCTACCATGAACTGCTTCATATGGTCATCCAAATCCAAAGCCTACCGAAACCGATCAGCCAGGTCATATTGGACTTCAGTCCAATTCAGTACTGCTTCAGCACTTGCTTACTTAGCTACACAAACAATCTCCAATGCCTCCAACTCCCGAACCAACCGCTCATCATGGATCGACAGCCAATTGGCTTGAGCTGGGGCCCGACGACTCAACGCGTCCGCAACCTCATTACCTTTACCAGGCGCGTAGTGTATCTTAAATGTATAGTCCCCCAGGAACTCCATCCCTCTACGCTGCCGCATATTCAGATCTTTCTGATCAAACAAATACTTCAGGCTCTTGTGATCGGTGTAGATATCAATCTTCATACCGTACAGATAATGCCTCCACAGCTTCAAGGCAAAAATCACGGCCGCTAACTCCAAGTCGCGGGACGGATAATTCCTCTCGTGCATTTTCAGCCGTCTCGAGCCATAAGCTATCACACTTCCATTTTGCAGTAGCACGCAACCCAAACTGCTGCCCGAAGCATCACTATAAATCTCATAACCTTCGGTTCCACTCGGCGAACTCAACACAGGCGCCGTGGTCAACTGACATTTCAACTCCTCAAAAGCTCGTGCGCACCCCGGCGTCCCAACGAACTTCTTCTCCTTCCTCGTCGAAGTAGTGAGAGGTAACGCTATCCGTGAGAAGTTCTCTACGAAGCGCCTATAATAGCCGGCAAGCCCCAGAACGCTCCGGACTTCCGCTACCGTAGAAAGCTCAGGCCACTCCCATATCGTAACAATCTTCGTCGGATCCACCGCAATACCTTCTCCACTCACTATAAGACCGAGGAACGCCACTAAGGACAACCAAAACTCGCATTTGGAGAACTTGGCATATAGTTGATTCCTCCTCAGCGTCTCCAACACCAAATGAAGACGCCTGAAGTGATTCTCCTCACTTTACGAGTACGCCAAAAAAATTGTCAATGTAGACGATCACAAAATGGTCCAAGTACTCCCTACCGGTCATGTTCATCAAATCCATGAACACTGACGGCGCATTAGTCAGCCCAAACGGCATGACAGTAAACTCGTAATGCCCGTATCTCGTACTGAATGCTGTCTTATGGATACCAGTCTCCCTTATCCTCAGGTGATATTAACCAGACTTGAGATCCAATTTAGCGTACACCGTCGACCCGACCAACTGATCAAAAGATCATCGATCCTTGTGATTGGGTACTTGTTCTTTTCCGTTAGCTTGTTTAACTCCCGATAATCAATACATAGCCTCAAGCTTCCGTCCTTCTTCTTAACAAAGAGGACTGGCACGCTCCAAGACAACGAACTTGGACGCACATACCCTTGCTCCAACAACTCTTGCAGTTGTACATTCAGCTTCGCCATTTCCTTAGGCGCTAGCCGATATGGAGAGCGTGACACAGACTTTGCACCTGGTACGAGCTCTATCGTAAAATCTATCTCCCGTTGAGGCGGGGCTCTGGGAAAATTGGCGGGGAACACATCAGGGTACTCAACTACCACTGAAATACTATCCAACGTAGGCTTCGGCTTTGCAACCTCCAATAGTGTAAAGAACAACTCTGCACCAGCACGAACCACCTTCACCACCTGAAGAGCAGACACCAACGTCTTGCTCGACCCCTTCAAGCCCGTAAAAGTCGTCTCACGACTTTCTCCCAACTTGACTTCCTTGCGACCGCAATAAATATAGGCTGGCTGATCCGAGAGCCATTCCATGCCAAAAGTCACGTCGAGCTACCCTAACGGTAGTAACGACACTTGTAAGTCAAAGTCTTGGCTCCCTGACCACACCTAAGCGCAACAGAATCTAACCACGCGCATTGAGCACCATTGGACCAAGCGCATCCAATTTGTCACTTACCATCAAAGGAGGTACTCCGACGTGTAATATAATTCCTAAATAAAGGAATGAGAAGCTTCGTTTACACGAACGGTGCTCTCGCCGGATAAACGAAAATCAAAACAAAGCTTAGCACAAGAAGTTCTAAGTTAACACGCACAAGGGCGACAAGTATTTAAGGCTAAACTGCTATAACTTTAAACCATACCTGTCCTCACACCAGCGTGCATTCTTCCGGGCTTTAGGCACCCACGGGAATAATGCCCCGACTCCCCACAGTTATAACATGCGCCCGGGGTTTGTCCTATAGATGCCCCCGAAGCACCAAAAGGAGGGACTAGACCTAAAGTCCTAGCCTTCTTATACCACCTACGATATCCAGACTTTGAGGTGTTCGACATTTTGAATGCCGTTTCATTTGCACTAACGTCCTCAACTGCTCCTGACATAGCTTTCTTAGTCCTCTGAGCACCATTCCAACACCTTCGGGCAAAGTGCCCTTTCTTTCCACAAGTATAACAAGTGGAAGTAGCTTTGTTGGTCGATGTCGTAGCCCCCTTCTCCAGCATTCTGCCGGATGCAGCTTCTTTGGGGCTTGCATAGTTTGATACCATGGTCGCTGGCATCGGGTGAGTCTTCCTCAAGTCTGCCTCCAAAGATCTAGCTGATTCCACCAAGGCTCGGAATCCCAATAACTTTGGTCCTAGCAGTAGAACTCGTAACTCGGCGCGCAGGCCATTATAAAATCTATCGACTGTAGCTTGCTCATTATCCAACTCGAAGCATGGGTAGCGGCTTATCATAAGAAATGCTTGCAAATATTCATCAACTGTGTGCGCTCCCTACACTAAATGCATATTCAGCTGCTGCCCCGATGGTATACCAAAAGTCATCTTCTCCATCACGCCACCCGACATTGAAGCCACAACAGGGGCACAGGGTTGTGCATTTATTCCATGCTGTGCACTCGCCACAGCGAACACTGCTTCAACGATCCTTCTTACGGTTTCATACGAAGGAGGGGTCTCAAACACCTCACCGGGTGCACTATACTCCTCAGAAACCGGACATTCTGGCGGCCCAGCACCGCCTCCGGTCACCTATAGTTGCACAAAACACCATTAAGCGACCGAATAAAATTGCAAACAAAACTTATAGGAACACGCAGGTTCCCCAAACACGTGTATTTTCATTCCTAAGTGGACATTCATGAGTTCTTTTACTGTTATAACGATGACGCACACACATGTGCTCACCACCCCTTAAAACGAATTCGGCCACGAATTCATTTTAAGCCCGACCAAAACCAGTAGTCTGATACCAAATTGTAACACCCCTAACCATCGCATAGCATATAGCAGTAGGTCCGGCCGGGGCCCGACGCCATATACCACAGATAGACCGGGTGGTTACTCAATGGAAACCATTCAACCAATCCAACGTCCTACACAGAGAATTCTAGCAGAAGCAATTTTATAAGTTACAATTAAAAGAATCCAGCACCAAGCATGAATGTCCACTAATATACCAAATAGGAATGAATTACATACACAAGTACTAGCCTTAAGGCCTTACAAAAGGGTTTACTCATTTTACATGTTTTCCATACCACGACACGCAGACCGGTCATATATGAACAAAAGCAATTAAAACACTCCAATTAGGCCTTCAAGGGCCGGCTTCGCAATTTGGGCTTTAGCCCGCTATTGACCGCTTGGTCCGGCAGCACCTGCAAGCACAATCCACCGCACGGTGGTAAACAAAAGTAACGGTCAACAATGCTGACCAAATTATAACGATCCCGCCCCCAATTCGGGGCGGCGATGCTCCTTCCCTGCATTTTATTATTATAATCAAGCAGTAAATAAATACATTGCATCACAGGCGTTGGCACGCATGGCCACACGCCCCGTGCTCTCAGGGCACATTCTCGGTGATCACAGCCTAAGTCTGCCGACTCACCACCGTCCCCGGGACGGCAATCTCTCGTGAGCATTTGGTCTTTCTGGCCACTGCCTAAGACCCTCAATCTATGCCAACGGGAAGTTCCAAGTAACTTTAGGTCTCTTTAGCCGAACGACATAGAGCGGGTATGGTTCCGCCTGACCCGTTGCTCACACCGCAACGTTAATTCAAAACATATGCGTGTGTCAAACTTTCCCGAGTCCCAAATCGTTTACACACAAAACATAACCCAGTTATGTTCAAATTGGCTCCCAAGCCTACAAGTTTTATGAAAACACGCATCTGCCCAGTTTTCCGGGTGCACCTTTGGGTTAATCCCCAAGGCTCCCTGTTGCAATATACCATATAGAAAACCCAAAAACAAACATTCGCACGGAGTATTCTCCGGCGTTTATGCAATGCAACATCACCGATTCGGACCGACATGTCCGGGTAGGCTTCACACATCATGCCTATGCCTGTTCTCGAATACGGACTCTAAACAATGGGGACGTTACCTATCTACCCGAAGGAACGCCTCCAACTCACCGCAAACTCGCGAGAGCGAGCTTCCTATGCAAAGAAGGAGAGCTTCACATGCTCAAGAAGAGAATCGTTACCCTAGTGTTCTTCCTTGGCGCCATGGAAATGTAAGCGGATGAAAAGCACTGCACTCTCTTTGCCTCCGTAGATCCGAAATCGGTTCGTGATTTGGTGCTCCGAAGCTCCTCCAAAGTCCGGATCTAAGCTTCTTCTTCCTCCTTTGCTCTCCCTTCTCTCTAGACTTAGAAAGAGAACCACTCAAAAGAAATGAGGGTTTCAAGGGTCCAATCCCATGTATATCCCATCAGGAACAACCCCCAGCCGTTGGATCCCAAATTAAAGAAACGAACGGCCTCGATCCAGATCTAAAATGCTAAAACTGGGCCGAACACGGCCTGTGACACGCCCGTGTCCAGGGCCGTATCCCCCATTCGCCGTCAAAATCGACGCATATGAAATAGCACACGGGCATCCGACACGCCCGTATTCGACCTGACACGCCCGTGTTCCAACTAACACGGCCGTGTGGTCGGCCGTGTGCCTTCATCGACATAGCCCCGAAAACAACCCGAGACTCACACGGTGTTGAAGCCAAAATTTGACTCCGACAAGCGTTCACAAAATAGGGGCATAGCCGACACCTACTTGGCCCAAGATCGACCTCTGACTGGTCGTGAAGTACTAAGAAAAACTGGCCCAAAGCCGCAACATGGAGGTCCCACCGCTTACCCGGAAGGTCACAGAGAGCTTCCCCTCCAAAGCCAAAAGCTGGGCTTGGAGTTCCTCAGAAGACTGTGCCAAATGAATCCTCTTCTTGGAGTCTGAAAAAGTCTTTTCTGAAGAACCCCTATGGGCTTATTTATAGATTTTAGAATCTGAACTGCCAATAACAAGACTGCACCGGTCTGAAATTACCGGGGTACCCTTGGCTGGGTCTGCCAACAGCCAAACTCCGCTGTTCTGAGGAGCTATATGCAGTCCACTAAGGATAAGAGGGTAAAAGTACCCGGGGTAGAAGAGTAAAAACCTCTATTTGACAGGAAAATATAATATATAATACAAAAAGACCTCTTCTCTCCCTGGCGAGTGGAAAGGCACCTGCCGGCGAGAGAGGCCCACCGCCCGTTTCGCCGGCGCCTCTCGCCCTGTACTGCGAGACCTCCTTGCTGATGGAGACTCCCTCGTCCCAGGAGGTCCTCTCGCTTCTGGAGGCCCTCTCGCCTCTGGATGAGGGTATTTTGCCCATTGGAGAGTCCATCATCTCGCCTCTTGCGAGTGGGCCCCCCTGGCCCCATCTGCCCATCTCGACCTATTTGCTCCTTGAGGGCTCTTTGCGAGCCCGAGGTTGTACACAATCCCCGCTCTTTTTGATATTACTTTAAGCTCAAAAAGAATGTTTGACCGAGGCTTGTTATTCAAGGTGCATTAAAAAACGTATTTATGAGGAATCTTCTGAGGTCCCCACCGGGGCCTATAAATATATGACTCCTGCCCCGCATACCTGGCGCCCTGCTCCGCATATTCCTCTTCCCTATTTTTGAGTCTTTTGGAATGACGCACAGTCAAATCTTTCGTGAACGTCTCGCACTGGTGCGAGAGCAACACAAGGCCAACGTGGCTTCTTTTACCTCTTCTTTGGTTCGCCCTCTCGCCCCGTCGTCTCGCCTGAAAAAGACGAAGGCTGGGGGTCCGTCACCTGCCGTAGGAGATCTGTCTCGCGTCGCTTTGGAAACCATCCCCACTCCTCCTGCGTCTTCCAAGGAAAAAGAGGTGGGTACTTGCTTTTACCACTGTTATCTCCGCGACCAGGTGCTCTCTTTTGTTGACTAATGCTTTTTCAGGGGGCTCTTGTGGTTCCGCAGCCCCCGAAGAGTCCGCGAGATGGTTCTGCTGCCCACTGCGAGGAGTTCGATTCGCAACCCTCTTCTACTCCCCCAACTACTCCCAGCGAGAGGAGGGACAACCCCTCCCCGGCTGCCGATACCTCTCGCCATCCTGGTAAGGGACCTTCCGTCGCCCTTTTGAATCCCCTTCGCTACTCTCACTCCCTTCTGCGAGTGCCTCTTCCACCTTGCCTCTGCACCCCTTGCGCAGATTCTCGGGCCAACTCTCCTATTGAGGAGCAGCCAAAGCGACTCTCCGTCTCGCCTCCTCCTGTAGACGGGATTGAAGACTATCTGGGTGACCCTTCAAATCCAGCGGAGATGAAGCGCAAGACGGCTGAGCTCTTTCGGAAGCACGCGCGCATCATCCATTCCTTGACTCTGGATAAGCAGGCCGCGGAGAAGCACATCGAGTCGCTGGAGAGCGAGTGCGCTCGTCTATCTTCCGGAGCTAATGCCGAGCTAGACGTCGACGGCACCGACCCCGAGGCCATCATCAATGAGACCGATATGCAGCTCCGTCTCGCGCGCCGTGGTCTTGAATCCATTCGCTCCTTCCACTCGCGGAGTAGACCTCCTCGCGGGGGAGCTCGCGGTGGCCACTGGGAATGGCGCCCGTATTGAAGGATGTCCGTCTCGCTATTCTTCTTTTTCTTCTTCTCGTGAAAGTTGTAATAATGGTAGTCTCGCCAAAGTATGCAGAGAGCTTGGTCCCCGCGGGACGATTTCTGGACATATATATTTTATTGCTTAATTTTTCATTCCTTTTTTAACTCTCCTTTTAATTTATGCTACATATTTATATATAGTTTTTCCTGATTGTGATGGGTCGCGCCGATCGAGGTTTAGGAGAGAGAAAAGGACATCGACTCTTCCCCTCCCCCCATGTTTTCCCGCCCATTTAATCATTGGCTATGTATCAGTTATAAATATGCCTAGTCCAGGATTAGATACCGCACTTTCCGCTTCTGCTGTTACCCGAGTTCTTGGCTTTCTGACCTTTCCGACTCGCCGGCCCCTTCTCGCCTTCCTCTCTTGGATCTCTCGCCAATTTCTTCCTTCGTCTCGCCGAAGACCATTTCGCCAAAGAAGATGGGTAAGAAGAAGGTGGAGGAGGGTGAGGGGCGCAGCCGCTGCGGGAAGAGGTTTACTGACCATGACTTCCTGCTCGGCCGGCTCCCTCGAGAAGATCATGATAAGTTTGCCCGCGAGTATCTGGGGGAAGGAGTCGAGTCGCGTCCCCCCAAGGTCGGCGAGTGCATCAACACCTATTACCCGGGGGAACTCGCCTTCCCCGTCTCGCATTTCGAGGCGGGGTTGCGACTGCCCCTTTGGCCTGAGGTGAAGCAGACCTTCAAATATTTTGGTGTCGTCCCGGCACAGTTCAACCCTAACGCCATCTCGGTGTTGATCGCGTTCGCTTGCTATATGCGCCGGGAGTGCATCGAGTTCAGCTTGACGGCCTTCCGCAAGCTTTTCATCTATCACGCCAACGCCGATGGCGTCTCGTATTTTACTGGGCAGGGGCTCAAGGTATGCGAGACGCCTAACAAGAACCATCATTGGCTCACCCGATTCGTCTTCATCCGGGGAGACCGTGCTGACTTCGGCGGCATCCCTCTCGCGCCGGTCTCCCCGCCAGAGAGCTTCTACGCCACCCCCCAAGTCAGCGGTCCAGAGAAGCTGCTGTGCGAGTACTTAGTCGGCATGAATTTCGAGGTCAACTTCTTGCGGCGAGGTCTTGACTCGCTTCTTCCAGTGCTCCCGGGCGAAGGTATTCTTATCCTTTCGTTCCTCTCTTCTCGCTATTTGCCGTCTCGCTTCTTCCTAACCCCTGCTCGCTTTTAGGTGAGCGAATTGTTCCAGCGTCCCCTCCTTACAAGAGCAATATTCACCCCGCCATGGGTCTTGATCTCGCCAATGCAGCTGCAGAGGCGGCGAGAGAGTCCCTGGCTGTCATCTCGCCGAAGCGTCCCGGAGATGACACGGTCCCCTCTCGCTCCAGCCCTCCCAAAAAGAAGATGTGAAAGGGGAAACTAGATCTGATATACTCTAAAGGGGGGGTGAATAGAGTATATGGTGCTTTTTAAAATTCAAAGAAAAACTTTTGCAAAGCTTTACAACAGTTGTTGTAATGAGTGTAAGCAGGGAAGCAAAAATAAAACACTAAGCTATGCAGAAATTAAGCACAAGAAAATCTAGGCCAAAAACAAACAGAAAACATGCAAAACCAGATGACACAAGGAAATATAGTGGTTCCCCAACTTGGGTACATCCACTCTTCTACCACCCTAGGTAGGAATCCACTGCAGGATGAGTTGATCAGGTGTCCTGGGCACCAATGAGCTTTTGATAAGGTGCTCAAAAACCAAATCAGATTTTTTGATCAGGTGTCTTGCCACCAATGAGCTTTTGACAAGGTGCTCAAAAACCAGATTCAAACTTTTGAAGGGAGTTTGAAAAACCCTTTACAAAATGGGGGTGAGAGAGTGAAGGCAGTCTTCTCTTTCTCAAGCAACTGAGAAGACTATGTGGATTCAGTGATGTTTGTCAAAGCTCCCCCTGAGTCCTTGAAATCTTCAGGAAAATGAGCTTTGCTGAGGGTGATAGGCCTTCGAAGATAGATCTCCAGCAAAAGATGATTTCAGCAAGCTGAAATGTTGAGTGTCTGGAGTCTTGAGATGATGTTGTCCTTGAACACTTGAGAGCTGAAGAGATCTGAAAAATGTTTGAAAGCTTGATCTCTTTTTGATGAGTGTTCTTCTGAATTCTTGTTGACAGAAGATTGAGAGAGTCTCTGTGTATTGAGTTGTGTCCTGTACTTGTCAATCTCTATTCTCTTGTTCTTGTCTATCTCTATTTACTGATTCAAAAACATTCTATCTTTTATTCTCTGAGTCTGAATAGAAAATTACTCTGTCAAAGATAGCCGTTGGTCTGAATTAATTACAGCATTAATTGCATAAAATGTTCTGAAGGAAAGTCCACTGATTTGTTCCTTGAAAAATCCCTTGAAACTTGCTCCAAAAGTAAATGAAAACGGCTGGCAGATCTTCTGAATTAAATCCAGAATAACTTCTATCTGATTTGAATTTGAATTCTGAAAGATAACTGAAATCGTCGAACTGAGCTCTGCTATCGTCGAGCTGAGCTCAGCGAATTGGAAAATCCAAGCAGCAAAGAAATCGTCGATCTGAGCTCAAAGATCGTCGAACTGAGCTCAGAGATAAGGATCCAGAGCAGAGTCAAAATCGTCGACCTGATCTCAGCGATCGTCGAATGGAGTTCGACGATATTGAGAAGTTGAGCTCAGCGATCGTCGACCAGAGCTCGACGATATTATGAGGGTTGAGCTCAGCGATCGTCGAAAAGAGCTCGACGATCTGTCAACAGTTGAGCTAGACGATCGTCGACCGGAGTTCGACGAAACGTCGTGCTGAGCTCGACGATTTGGACTTAGTCTCCAGAAAAACTTGGGTCTTCAGAGCAGCTTCCAATCCTAGACTACTGACCCTTAAACTCAATTCTAATTGACCTATAATCTATACAGAAGGTCAAAACATAAAATCCTAGAGACATAGTGATCCTGACCCAAATTAGTAATAGGTTGTTCCAACAATCTCCCCCTATTTGGGTTAGGAAAACTATTTACAGACTTTGAAAATCAAACAATCATCATACAATCACAGAAACATAAAAACAACAAAAGCAAGACACAGTGCAGAACCATCACAGAGATATATATATGTATGTTATCCAGAAGGCAGTTAGAAAAACCAAGAGTTATCACCTTACAGAGTTACTCCTTTTCTTTGCCTTTTACCATCTTGATTTCTCTGTTGGGATCTAAAGCTTGTTGTTTGGATCTGGTATCATCAGCTGCACCCAAATAAATTTGCTTTGATGTCCTTGGAACCACTGCAGCTGGATGCAACTCCATGTATCTGTCTGCATCAAAGAACTTACTGGAGGCATATCTTTCTAACTTTTTTTGCCTTTGCTCTGACATGGTAGATATGTTGGAAGTGTCTAGGCCTTTTTCTTTTGCTTTCTTGATCTGATCTAAGGCAGCCAGCTCTTTCATTCTTGCAGTCCAAGCCATAAGATTTTTCTCAGGGTCCTCAAATGGAACAGGTGGCTCATACCTGTTGGAAGTAGTATCTTGAGGAATCCTGGCAGTCACAGTATCTTTGAGCTTATAGGGGAAAGGACCAGAAGATGTATCAGCAGAAACATGTCCTCCCCTAGAGTAAGGATGCTGCCTGGAGTGTCCTTTAGAGTAAACCTGAGTTTCTCTTTGGTTTCCCATATATCCTCCCCTTCTAGAGTAAGAGCCCCTAGACTGGCTTTCCCTTTGATAAGTTCTAGCATGAGGTTTGTAGGGAGCCTGGCTTCTAGCAGGGCCTGAACTTACAGAGCTGCCACCTGCACCTGCATCAGGTGGAGGTGGTGGAGGAGGATGAGGGTGCTTGAACTGAGTGGAATCTTTATCAAACTTCCTCTTCTTTTTCATTGCCTTTAACTGGTTCTTGGAGAATTGCATCCAATGCTCAGAGATTGGGCAATTGTGCAGAATATAGTAGGGAACATCATTGTCATTTCTAACCTTGGCAGGAGGAACCCTCTTCAAAGCCTTACTTCTTGCCTTTCTTTTCTTTGCAATTGTGGCAGATGAGTCATCAGAAGCAGTGTTATAATCCTCAGATTCAGAACTTTGTGCATCATACAAGGCATCAATCTTCTTCATCAGATCTTCTTTCAGTTTAACAGCAGCTGATGGGGCAACAGATACAGGGGCAAGAGGAGCAACAGAAGCAGCAGCAGATGTAACTATAGGTACTGGAGCAGCAGTAGAAGCAACTGATACAGGAACAGCAGATGTTACAACAGAGATTACTTCAGGAATGAGGGCAGCAGCAGCAGCTTCAGAAACACCAACTTCTACAGCAGGCTCAAAATCAGCAGCCTCTGTCATCAAAACATCCTGGGATAAGGGCTCATCAGAAACAATTTCTTCAGCAGCAGATATAACTTCAGAGGTAGACACAGCATTGTCTTCAGCAGCAGCAGCAGTAACATCAGAAGCAGTAGTTACTGACAGAATAAAATCAGAAATGATTTTGGGGTCACAGCAAGAGAAGGGCACCAGAGCCTTAGACAGATCTTCTGACTGGGCAGCAAGAACCTCTGGAGGCTGGACAGCATATGGCTCTGGGAGGCAGCAGAAGTAAGCAGTATCAAAAGTAGATAGCAAGGACCTTAGGTCTATTGCTAGTACTGGTGTAGCAGCAGTAGCAGAAGCAGACACAGAACCAGCAGCAGTAGCAGAAGCAGAAACAGCAGGAGGTGCAGCAGCAGCAACAGCAGCATGAAGGCTGGCTTCATAGGGCATCTCCCCCTGCCTGGATGCAGATACCTGTGCATCAAGGCACACTGCTGGGGGTGCTGCTAGAGGAGTAAGGAAAGAGGAAAGCCTGGCAGAGAGAGCTGCCACTGATTGTTGTAGAGGAGCTAAAGAGGCCTCCATGAGAATAGAGAGCCTAGGTGCAAGGAGCTCATACAACTGATCAGCAAGGACTGGGAGATCTACATGCTCAATGAGAGTAGCAGAGGTAGAGGGTATTGGGATGGCTGAGGAAGCTGGAGGTGGAGAGCTGGATGGTGAAGGGATAGAGGGCTGAGGTGTGGGAATTGTGGAGATGGAGGACAAGGGTATAGAGATGGATGGAGTGAAGGATGGTTGGTCAAGGATATGGTGGAGGAGATCTTGGAAGGATGTTGAGGTGGAGGGGAAGTCTGGAGGAGAAGAGGGGGAATCATCCATGTAGGATTCATCCAGAAGTGTGAAGGATGGTATGGATGAGTGTAAGCAGGGAAGCAGAAAGGGGAAACTAGATCTGATATACTCTAAAGGGGGGGTGAATAGAGTATATGGTGCTTTTTAAAATTCAAAGAAAAACTTTTGCAAAGCTTTACAACAGTTGTTGTAATGAGTGTAAGCAGGGAAGCAGAAATAAAACACTAAGCTATGCAGAAATTAAGCACAAGAAAATCTAGGCCAGAAACAAACAGAAAACATGCAAAACCAGATGACACAAGGAAATATAGTGGTTCCCCAACTTGGGTACATCCACTCTTCTACCACCCTAGGTAGGAATCCACTGCAGGATGAGTTGATCAAGTGTCCTGGGCACCAATGAGCTTTTGATAAGGTGCTCAAAAACCAAATCAGATTTTTTGATCAGGTGTCTTGCCACCAATGAGCTTTTGACAAGGTGCTCAAAAACCAGATTCAAACTTTTGAAGGGAGTTTGAAAAACCCTTTACAAAATGGGGGTGAGAGAGTGAAGGCAGTCTTCTCTTTCTCAAGCAACTGAGAAGACTATGTGGATTCAGTGATGTTTGTCAAAGCTCCCCCTGAGTCCTTGAAATCTTCAGGAAAATGAGCTTTGCTGAGGGTGATAGGCCTTCAAAGATAGATCTCCAGCAAAAGATGATTTCAGCAAGCTGAAATGTTGAGTGTCTGGAGTCTTGAGATGATGTTGGCCTTGAACACTTGAGAGCTGAAGAGATCTGAAAAATGTTTGAAAGCTTGATCTCTTTTTGATGAGTGTTCTTCTGAATTCTTGTTGACAGAAGATTGAGAGAGTCTCTGTATATTGAGTTGTGTCCTGTACTTGTCAATCTCTATTCTCTTGTTCTTGTCTATCTCTATTTACTGATTCAAAAACATTCTATCTTTTATTCTCTGAGTCTGAATAGAAAATTGCTCTGTCAAAGATAGTCGTTGGTCTGAATTAATTACAGCATTAATTGCATAAAATGTTCTGAAGGAAAGTCCACTGATTTGTTCCTTGAAAAATCCCTTGAAACTTGCTCCAGAAGTAAATGAAAACGGCTGGCAGATCTTCTGAATTAAATCCAGAATAACTTCTATCTGATTTGAATTTGAATTCTGAAAGATAACTGAAATCGTCGAACTGAGCTCTGCTATCGTCGAGCTGAGCTCAGCGAATTGGAAAATCCAAGCAGCAAAGAAATCGTCGATCTGAGCTCAAAGATCTTCGAACTGAGCTCAGAGATAAGGATCCAGAGCAGAGTCAAAATCGTCGACCTGAGCTCAGCGATCGTCGAATGGAGTTCGACGATATTGAGAAGTTGAGCTCAGCGATCGTCGACCAGAGCTCGACGATATTATGAGGGTTGAGCTCAGCGATCGTCGAAAAGAGCTCGACGATCTGTCAACAGTTGAGCTAGACGATCGTCGACCGGAGTTCGACGAAACGTCGTGCTGAGCTCGACGATTTGGACTTAGTCTCCAGAAAAACTTGGGTCTTCAGAGCAGCTTCCAATCCTAGACTACTGACCCTTAAACTCAATTCTAATTGACCTATAATCTATACAGAAGGTCAAAACATAAAATCCTAGAGACATAGTGATCCTGACCCAAATTAGTAATAGGGTGTTCCAACAAGATGAAGAAGGCTGTAGTTATTTCCAAGGAAAGGAGGAAAGCTCCCCAAGGGAGCCCTATTTCTATAGGGGAGACTCCGCCGCCCCTTTCGCCTAATCACCAGGCCGTCTCGCCTATCCGCGAGACGGTACTCTCTGATCAACCTGCTGCTGCCTCCAACCTGCCCGCTACTGCTTCCAACCCGCGAGCTGCTGCTCCTGAACAGACGGCTGCCACCTCCTCTCACGAAGGCGACTCCTCTGGCCGTCCCGCTCCCTCCTCTCACATGAATTACAATCTGGGTCTCGTGGTTCACAATGCCGTCGGAGACCCGGTTCTGTTGTGGGGGCGGGACGCCAACCGCGTGTCCATCTCCACCCTCCTTCCCTCTTGGAAGGAGCAAGAGGTCCCTACCAGCCACACCTTCGCCATAGGGTACGACCTCTATGGCGTCCTTGACGCCGTTCCGCCTGAGAGCGAGTCCACCAAGGACCTTGTGCTGAAAACTTGCCACCAACAAATGCGGGCCTTGGAGTTCTCGCACCGTTCCTCTCGCCGCCTCATTTATATTAATTCAAAGTGGAAGGCCAGCGAGGAAAATCTGGAGGCGGAGCGGGAGAAATCCACCGGTCTAGCGAGAAGGTTATCAGATGCCGAGTCCCTCCTCGCGAAGGCACAAGGCGGCGTGGTAAGCCATAACTTTCTTTTCTCTTGGGTCTCTTTCCTTTCCCATCATTCTTGGCTAATTGCTAGGTCATCTCGCAGGATGCCGAGACGGCGGAACAACTGCGTTCGCACGTGGGGCTTTGGAGGAGCAGGTCCGGGTATTGACAGCTGAGAACGCGCGCCTTCAGGCTGATGCTGCGTCGTCGTCTCGTCGCGAGCCCTTCCGAACACCTCCGCCACATTATTCTTACGAGGAAGTTGAGGAGCGGTGCCGAGACGCTGGTGTCCGTGGGGCAGAGCTGGTGCTGCAAATGATGAAAGACCTGGGGGTTGTGAAGGACGAATCCGAGACGGTGGCTGCGCGCGACTTGGTCCCCGAGCTCTATAGCGAGGAGAGCAATGATTATTCATCTGGCGAGGAGGACTGATACGCCGCCTCCAAGATTTAGAATCACTCTCTCCGCCTTTTGATGTTGTAAAAACTTTAAACCATATTTTTGTGGCATCCGCCAAGTGACGAGCGAGTGCTCGTTTTTGTTGTCTTCTATTTTTGTTTTCTATTTTGTGAAGTTAATCTCCGGTTTGTTTTTGCCTGCGGAACGGTGCTACCACTTCGTCTCGCTGCGTAACCTTTCTGTCTTTTTTATGTTCTACGCGAGACGGCTTCTCGACGCGCTTAATGGTCGCGAATTGACGCAATGGCTTGCCTCGCGAGTGCCCTTTCGCTACCGGCGAGACGATCCTCAAAAGCCATTCGCTGCGAGTGCTGCCACCTGCCCTACTCCACACCCTTTTTCCCTTAGTTTATTCTTGTACTTTAGGACCAAGTTGAGATACTAAGGTGTAATGTCGCTTAAGGGGACTTTTCACCCTATTCCGCCAAAGTGAATTCTCTGTCCTGTCAGTTTGATGCTGATGGAGATTGCTTGACCCAACCCTATCCCCCGTAGGCGAGCCTTCGGACCTGCCAGCTAGATGAGAGCCTGCGCAGCGGGTCTACCTGGGGCCGAGCCGAGCTCGGGGTGTCGATGAAGATCTCAAACCAAAACCTATCCCCCACAGGCGAGCCTTCGGACCTGCCAGCTAGATGGGAGCCTGCGCAGCGGGTCTACCTGGGGCCGAGCCGAGCTCGGGGTGCCGATGAAGATCTCAAACCGAAACCTATCCCCCACAGGCGAGCCTTCGGACCTGCCAGCTAGATGAGAGCCTGCACAGCGGGTCTACCTGGGGCCGAGCCGAGCTCGGGGTGCCGATGAAGATCTCAAACCAAAACCTATCCCCCACAGGCGAGCCTTCGGACCTGCCAGCTAGATGAGAGCCTGCGCAGCGGGTCTACCTAGGGCCGAGCCGAGCTCGGGGTGCCGATGAAGATCTTAAACCAAAACCTATCCCCCACAGGCGATCCTTCAGACCTGCCAGCTAGATGGGAGCCTGCGCAGCGGGTCTACCTGGGGACGAGCCGAGCTCGGGGTGCCGATGAAGATCTCAAACCAAAACCTATCCCCCACAGGCGAGCCTTCGGACCTGCCAGCTAGATGGGAGCCTACGCAGCGGGTCTACCGGGGGCCGAGCCGAGCTCGGGGTGCCGATGAAGATCTCAAACCAAAACCTATCCCCCACAGGAGAGCCTTCGGACCTGCCAGCTAGATGAGAGCCCGCGCAGCGGGTCTACCTGCGGCCGAGCCGAGCTCGGGGTGCCGATGAAGATCTCAAACCAAAACCTATCCCCCACAAGCGAGCCTTCGGACCTGCCAGCTTGGTCTTCTCGTTGATATTTCATTTGCTACCTAGATCATTCAAATCGGTTTAAGTTTATTGGCCTTCAGGAGGTTTTAGAATTGTTGCATCACCAACCAGGTTTTTGGAGTTTGATGTTGTTAAGCAATCTAGTTGTTCTTATACCATTGAAGAAGTCGACAAAATTAGAACTATTAATTATACTATTCCTATTATTGAAAGACTAGAGGTGCCTGAGCGTATAGTAAAGCTTGTAGACGATGTGGACTCAACCTTACAACCGTCTCCCATACAGTTACATCAGCAGACTTATGTTGTTCAGACATATTCTAAAAGATCCAATAAGGAGAGGAGGTCTGTAATTTCCTCCGACAATGAGTTTATTTGGGTGAGAGCAGTTTTTACATTGATCATGTGATAGTTCCAATGTCATTTACTGAAACTATTTTTGGACCTCAATTGATTTATGGTGGGATGTGATGAGAGATGAGATGGATTCTATGAGGCATAATAAAGTTTGAGAATTAGTAGAGTTACCCAAAGGCTATAGGTCCATTAGTTCTAAATGGGTATTCAAGACTAAGAAAGACTCTAAGGGCAATATCGAGCGGTTTAAAGACAGACTGGTTGCAAAGGATTCACTCAAAGAGAAGAGATCAATTATCATGAAATTTTCTCTCCCGCTTCATCTAAAAGACTCATTTAGAGTCATTATTGCACTTGTAGCTTATTATGATTTGGAGCTATACTAGATGGACTTTAAAACCACATTCTTGAATGGCGACCTTTAAGAGGAAGTCTATATGGTGAAGCCCAAGAGATTCAATTACGTTCATATCGAGCAAATTATGTGCAAGTTCAATAAATCTTTATATGGTTTAAAGCAAGACTCAAAATAATAATACCTAAAATTTGATGAGATGATTATTTCATTTGATTTTGTTGAAAATAAAGTAGACCGCTGCATATATATCAAAATCAATGAGAGCAAATTCATCTTCTTAATTCTATATGTAAATGATATTTAGCTTGCGAGCAGTGATTTGTGACTTCTGCATGAATCTAAGCAGTTGTTATCTAAATATTTTGATATGAGGAATCATTGAGATGTTTCTTTTGTTCAAGGCATAAAGATCATTAGGGACAGATCTTGTCATGCATTAGGACTCTCTCAGAGGGCTTACATTAGGCATGCACTTGAGTGATTTAGATTAATCAAATGTAATGCTAGCGATGTGCCAGTACTTAAGGATGATAAGTTACGTCTATCATAACTCCCAAGAAATGATGTTGTGAGAGTGAGAGAGAGAGAGAGAGAGTTCATGAAGAATTAACCCCATGCCAGTACAATAGGCTGCCAAGAATGTTTTGAGGTATTCAACGAGAACAAAAAATTTTAAATTTGTCTACTGTAGAGAACAAAACCTAGAATTAATGGGCTATACAAACTCAAATTTTGCGGGTTATGAGGATAATCATAAGTCAACATTAGGATATATTTTCAAGTTAGCTGGAGGGGTTGTTTCATGGAGGAGTGTCAAACAAACACTAATTACTTCTTTCACGATGCATGTTGAGTTTGTTGCTCTTTTTGGCACGGCTACTCACGCAGTTTGGCTCAAGAACTTCATCACTGAATTGATGGTCGTTGATATAGTTGTTGTGCCCATTCATTTGTACCGTGACAATAATTTAGTTGTGATACTCTCTATGAATAACAAAAGTATCTCATGGTTTAAACACATAAAGATTAAAATTCTTGGTCGTAAAAGACTTTGTTAAGAAGGGTGACCTCATTGTGGAGCATATTGGGACATAAGATATGATAACTGATTGTGGAGCATATTGCTCTTTTTGGCACGGCTACTCACGTAGTTTGGCTCAAGAAATTCATCACTGAATTGATGGTCATTGATATAGTTGTTGGGCCCATTCATTTGTACTGTGATAATAATTCAGTTGTGATGCTCTGTATGAACAATAAAAGTATCACATGGTCTAAACACATAAAGATTAAAGTTCTTGACCATGACAAACTTGGTTAAGAAGGGGGACATCATTGTGTAGTATATTGGGACAAATGATATGATAGTTGATTCACTTACAAAAGGATTTCACCTTAATATATTTGAGAAGCATGCCTACAGTATGGAGCTTATGGAGTCCATTGATGTACTTGATTAATGGAAGGCTATATTCATAGTTCTATTTAATATAATTTTCATTTATTATTTTAATTGCACTTCAAATTTTCTATATGCATTAATTTTGCAAATGAATATAGTTTGAATTCAAACATAAATCATATAATCATATGTGGTATTATTCATTTCCGATACTCATACCTTCATGTGACATGTCATAATTCATAAACAAATCTTGAAGTATGTGTCATTTTCAAGCATAAAGCTTAAGACATTCATTTAATTCATAAAGTCTTGATCGTGTGTCTCATGACACATTAATAAAATCTTAAGATATTCATTTAAGAAACATACACACTCTTTTGAGTGTTAATAAATTTTCAAAGTATGGTTTAGTGCATTTAGTAGAGAAATTAATTGACCACTAAGTTAAAACACAATAATATATAATTACACTTTAGTATGTTGTTTTGACTCTTTATGACTACACTATGTCCATATCGATTGAATCTGCAAGCTTTTGTGACCATGGAAGGTATCGTGTCACATAATGATGCAGTTGCCGCCATGATTCAGAGTGAAGGGTTTAGTTGGACCGGATTAAAGCGTGGAGAACACACAAGATGCAAGCTTCACTCTGGTATCTTAATCAAATGGAGTGATTTGATCTACGATCGACCTACATTACTATTGAAATAGTCCAAGTGTGAGAAAGTAAGCTTTTCTAGTAATGTGATCTCGCGCGTTGTGCATCAAAATTGGCTTGTGCGAATTGTGGAAACCAGTGATAGGTGGGCTAGACTAATTCAGACCTTCATTATACAATTTGGTCTTCCCTTGGCACGTTCAAATTGATCAGTTCTAATTTGCGTGATCGATTCATTATACGTGTACACAAATTTTAGATGAAGTAAGAGTTGAGGGTGCTTTTAGTATTTTTCCTCTACACTCTTAATTCCCCTCCTATTTTTGGATAAAAGGCCGATCAATTTGGTGGGTAAAAAAATTTGAATTGTGAACAAGTGGGAGTGGTGGCTTGCGTTTATCATGCCTCTTCCCAAAAATTGCGAACTGCTCATCTCCGGATGAATCCCAACGAACTTTAATCTCCTGCTCTGAAGCATTAGTGTCGAGCGGTGATTCCTTCTCCGCTTGAGTTTTCTCACCTATTGGTGAAACCCATTGCTAGTTTCTATGATTTTCTGCTGACAAAAAGGATCAGAACCATTAACGATCAATGAAATAGAAAATAATGTTGTTTGAGGACCATATTTTTTCCAAGAGGAAGCAGTCAAACATATCAGCATTTCCAATGGGGATTTCTATATTTAGACATTCCTATTGTACCATATTCTCCAAATATGGAGAACATGGTTAGAGCAACTTCAACGATATTCTCCATATTTGTAGAACATGATATTTTCTTTATGTATATAGAGGTATATATAATGTAAATAATATTTATATATTTACATGTATACATAAATATATATAATAATTATAATGATAAATTATTATTTTTATTAATTTTGTATTATATATATATATATATATTATTTTATTATTTTTTAAATTTTATTTTCAAATTTGATTACATAAATAAAATACAACAAGCATTACATAATTCAAAATAGATACATTATATTTGGAATTAATACTAACATTCTGGGAGGTCATCATCAGGTTCGTTATGATTTTTGTGCGTGCTTTCTTCGTGTTATTCTATTCCATACCCTAACATATCATAGTCGCTTCCTCCATACTGACTTCATATATGTTGGTCCCCTCCGAAATAAGGTCCTCCATATTAGCTTCCACCATACCGGCTTCCTCTAATTTGAGATCCTTTAAATTGAGGCCATCCAAATTGAGGTCCTCCATGTAGGTCTCCACCATACTGGCTTCCTGTATATTGGCTTCATTTATGCTGACCTCCTTATAATTGAGGTTCTCCATGTTGGTCTCCTCCATGATGACTTCCTGTATAATGACTTCTTCTATAACCACTATCTCCATATATTCCTCCATATTCAGTTCTTTCAAGTGATGAAGATCCTCCAAATAGTGTTTTTTTAATGTTTTTATTCATAATAGCTTGTTTTTATTGTCAAAAAAACTGCCACTCTGGAGTTTCTTTGATGCTATTCAAATCTATCATCATGATATCGTGATCTTGTTTAGCGCTCTGAAGCTCTAGTCTTCTCTTTTCATTTTCAACTTTTAACCTCATAAGTTCTTGCATAGAAGACCTATTATTTACTCGATGTTCTTACCCTCTCTTTAAAATCTCTTAGATTTCATCATTTTTGTAGTGTGAGCTTCAATATCACAACTCTTACCACTCAATTTTCTCCTCCTCTCTTTTTCTTTCTTTCTTATAGTAAGTTGATTAATGGAATTTGAGATCGAAGAATCTTCATCACCAGTACTAGCATGATTCATTTCATTATTTAAGTCTATACTTTTTCGATGACTGTGAGAGTTAGAATCTAAAGTTTGTGACATGTCAATATTCTAAGATTTTATAGCTTTTATAAACCAAATGTATCTATTCACTTTTCTGTATTTTTCAAGATTTGACCAAACATGATCAAACAAGAAGGTTTTTTCTCTTTTGGATTGAAGGTAATCAACCGAAGGAGGAATGAAGGTAACATTAGACTTTGAAATGAGTACTTCTCTGACCATCTCACATATGGGAAACATTTTTTCGAAGAAGATTTTGAATGTGAAAGAATCTTTTCCTTCGCATTTGTCGCTGCTGTGGGATCGCATGATTGTTTTTTCATTCAAAAGAAGGATAATGTTAGTAAACTTGGATTATCAAGTTTACAAAAAATTACATCAGCAATTCGTATGTTGGCATATGGAATGTCAGCTGATAATTTCGATGAATACATTAAAATTGGTGAGTCAACTGTGATTCAATGCTTGAAGAGTTTTTATAGGGCGATGGTACAAGTGTACAAAGATGAATATTTGAGATATCTCAATGCGAATATTGTAATAAGATTATTATAGAAAGGTGGAGAACAAGAGTTTCCAGGGATGCTGAGAAGTTTAGATTGTATACAATGACAATGGAAGAACTGCCCAACATCATGAGCAGATCAATACTCAGGACGTCATGGTGGACCAACAATCATTCTCGAGACAGTAATATTGTATGACTTGTGCATATGACATACATATTTTGCTTACCGGGCTCTAATAATTTTATCAATGTCCTGCAGTCGTCTAATTTATTTGCCAATTTAGTACAAGATATTATGCCTCCTACTCATTATACAATCTTGGGAAAAAATGATGTTGGTTATTATTTAACTGACAAAATATATCAGAAATGGTCAATACTAGTTCAAACTATTTCTCAATCATAAGATAAAAAACAACACTTCACAATAATGCAAGAAACATGCCAAAAAGATGTAAAGAGAGCATTTGAAGTTCTTCAATCACAGTTTGCAATTATTAATGGCTCATGCTATTTTTGGGATAAACAAGTGTTACATGATATTATGACAGCTTGTATTATAATGCACAATATAATTGTCGAAGATGAGCGAGATGAAAATGAATATGTCGATATTTCTATGCCGCCACTTACTCAAAATGTTGAAGAGATGAACATAAGTGAAGCCGAGAGATTTCGTCAGTTCCTAAATCAACATAAAAAGATCAAAAAGAGAGATGAACACTTTGTACTTCGAGATGTACTGATTGAACATTTATGAGCACGACATGACAATGAAGCAGTACAATTTTAAAAATTTTATGCATATTAATTTGAATGTATTTTGACATATGCACATATTTAATCAGTAAAACGTCTTATCTTCTTTTTGTATGATAAATAGTAATTAGAAAATATTCAATATTAAGTTCATTTTGTAGGTCTCGAAAAAATAATTTTATTGATATATTATATGTCATATTTGGAAAAATATATTGACAGTTACAGAGATTATAGATTTATATGAAAATTTTGTAAATAAACAAATTTAGGATTAAAAAATACATAAAAAAATTTGGTGCATTTCCTCTCCCCCTCCTTTAAATTTAGAGGAGAAGAGAGATGATTGACAAAAATGGAGGCCCATTTGCCGAACGGTTGGAGCTTAGTTTTCCAGGAAAATGGCGATTTAGGCTCTGTTTGATAACCCGACGAGGAACCAGTCCGGTGGGAATGATCCAGACTTGCAGTGTTTGGGTAGAAAAGACGACCACCGGCTCACGCCTGCCGTTTTGAACGGGCTGGAGGCACGACATTTGGAAAGAAAGGGCGACCGCCAGCTGACGACGGCTGGAGGGGCCAAGCCGGAGAAAACGCGCTCGGGACACCGACACGCCCTCCCTTCAGTGACGAACCTTTCGAACAGGAGCAAACCCCCCTTTTCACGCTGGTCCTGGGAGCACTAGTCGACGTCCCCGCCGGCCGTTTGGGACAACATCGTGCAGGTTTCTCACTCCTCCCCAGTGTGCCAATTCTCAGCCGGAAAACTTGCTAGCACTGTTTCACCGTTCAAGCTGGCCAGTTCTCTCTTCTTCGGCTTGACCCCCGAAACGGGCTCCCAATGGATTGTCAACCATAACCTTAGAGAAAAGGAGAACGATTGGAAATGCTCTGAAGAAGAAACACTGTCTCCGTCCGACTCTACATTATTTCTTGAACACTATTGTAATGCAATGCTGGAAGAAAAGAGGACAACAAACAGAATGCTATAGTGTTTTTTTTCATCAGAATCAACAAAACTATAGTGCAAAGAACACCCTAATCCTCTACTGTTATTGTGTTGAGAGGAGCATCAACGTGAGGTTCAAAATCATCATCTTCTATTTAATTAAGGGCACTAATATTTGCAGGCACTATTTTAAAAATTCATCTAATTTATAACCTAAATAAAAGATCCTAATTGTAGCCTCATCTATGCTCATTTCACGATTTCTCTTCTGCACGTTCGACTTGAACTCACACTGCCGCCCGGAGAGTTTCAAAACGCCTCCGGTACCCCTCCAAAGCCCCTTGACGACGTAGCCTCTGCATGGAGTGGTCGTCGCCGCCGCTGCTTGTCGCCCGAAGTGCTCCCCAAAACAGCGCTCCTTCTGCTCAAAATCACGATTACACGCGAGTGGCTCCCGAACCCACGCCGTCACCGCCACATGGAGTACTCGAAACCGCCACCGGAGACCCTCCAACACCTTCTTGCCACCATGGACGCTGTCGCCTGGAGAACTCCGACATTAACAACGATGAAATCACGGGGGCGAAAAACATGTGGCGAGGGTGGGGACGAGGGCGGAGGCGGGAGGAGAATCTCACAGAGGGCAGCGAGATATCGCTCTTGGATGAAATTTGGGGAAGATCCATCGGCGAGGAACCTAAATGATTTCTTCATCGACATTATTGTGCTTATAGAACAAAACTGTTCTAACCACTGCTTAGGAGATGCCGGGTGAATGTTCAAAATTAAGGATTAAGATGAACATTTTCTCCGAGTGGAGAATGATAGTTGCAGCCTTGCAGGGGGCAAAAGTCTTTTTTATCAATCCTGTATTACTAAAATCAATTCAAGATTTTCAATGGGAATTGACAACAATTCGAAATATCATTTTTAATTTTTAAAAAAGTTATTTGAAAGATAAAATTTAGATTTGTTCCAATGATAGATTTGTATTTTTTTGGTTTATTTAATATTATTACTTAGTAGGATGAAAAAAATGTTAAAGAAAATTAATTTTAAATTTTTTTTTAAAGAAGGGCTGCAAATATCTATTGGGCTTGCAAAAATCGATTTGCGAGTTGCAAATATCCAAGTACTACAAATATCGATTATGGACTCCAGATATCAGCGCCGATTGAGTCCAATATTTCAGTTAATTGAAATAGTCATTAATAGTTCACAATGAAGAGGATCTAGGATTCTCATATTCTGACGTTATTTATTTCTTGAATGTTTGTCTAATTATCTTAAAATATCTTCTTTGCTAAATAAAATAATAGATTTACATAGTTGATGTTTTCTTGTCATTAAGGGTCTCCAACTTCATCAAAAGAACACACGTCCTTTATTGGGAATGGACTTTATAGCATATATATTTCTTTTCATAAACTTCATTATTTGTTATCGTATAATTATTACAAGTGATTAATTTTATCAATTGATTACACCAGAGTAGATCAGGAATTGCTTAATTGTGTTCAGAGGATCCTGTACTCACAAATCACACAGATTATTTGCTTAATTGTGCCAAGTAAGATTCGGCAGAATCACTTGTGATTCCCAAACCAGGGGTAGCACGGTGCAAAGAAAGAAAAGAAAGAAGGAGTGAGACGAAAAGGAAGACGAG